>OX155903.1:54536836-55136836 GCA_944588485.1 Phosphuga atrata
TCTAGTCTTGTCTGTCTAGTCTTGTCTGTCTAGTCTTGTCTGTCTAGTCTTGTCTGTCTAGTCTTGTCTGTCTAGTCTTGTCTGTCTAGTCTTGTCTGTCTAGTCTTGTCTGTCTAGTCTTGTCTGTCTAGTCTTGTCTGTCTAGTCTTGTCTGTCTAGTCTTGTCTGTCTAGTCTTGTCTGTCTAGTCTTGTCTGTCTAGTCTTGTCTGTCTAGTCTTGTCTGTCTAGTCTTGTCTGTCTAGTCTTGTCTGTCTAGTCTTGTCTGTCTAGTCTTGTCTGTCTAGTCTTGTCTGTCTAGTCTTGTCTGTCTAGTCTTGTCTGTCTAGTCTTGTCTGTCTAGTCTTGTCTGTCTAGTCTTGTCTGTCTAGTCTTGTCTGTCTAGTCTTGTCTGTCTAGTCTTGTCTGTCTAGTCTTGTCTGTCTAGTCTTGTCTGTCTAGTCTTGTCTGTCTAGTCTTGTCTGTCTAGTCTTGTCTGTCTAGTCTTGTCTGTCTAGTCTTGTCTGTCTAGTCTTGTCTGTCTAGTCTTGTCTGTCTAGTCTTGTCTGTCTAGTCTTGTCTGTCTAGTCTTGTCTGTCTAGTCTTGTCTGTCTAGTCTTGTCTGTCTAGTCTTGTCTGTCTAGTCTTGTCTGTCTAGTCTTGTCTGTCTAGTCTTGTCTGTCTAGCTTCTGTCTTGTCTGTCTAGTCTTGTCTGTCTAGTCTTGTCTGTCTAGTCTTGTCTGTCTAGTCTTGTCTGTCTAGTCTTGTCTGTCTAGTCTTGTCTGTCTAGTCTTGTCTGTCTAGTCTTGTCTGTCTAGTCTTGTCTGTCTAGTCTTGTCTGTCTAGTCTTGTCTGTCTAGTCTTGTCTGTCTAGTCTTGTCTGTCTAGTCTTGTCTGTCTAGTCTTGTCTGTCTAGTCTTGTCTGTCTAGTCTTGTCTGTCTAGTCTTGTCTGTCTAGTCTTGTCTGTCTAGTCTTGTCTGTCTAGTCTTGTCTGTCTAGTCTTGTCTGTCTAGTCTTGTCTGTCTAGTCTTGTCTGTCTAGTCTTGTCTGTCTAGTCTTGTCTGTCTAGTCTTGTCTGTCTAGTCTTGTCTGTCTAGTCTTGTCTGTCTAGTCTTGTCTGTCTAGTCTTGTCTGTCTAGTCTTGTCTGTCTAGTCTTGTCTGTCTAGTCTTGTCTGTCTAGTCTTGTCTGTCTAGTCTTGTCTGTCTAGTCTTGTCTGTCTAGTCTTGTCTGTCTAGTCTTGTCTGTCTAGTCTTGTCTGTCTAGTCTTGTCTGTCTAGTCTTGTCTGTCTAGTCTTGTCTGTCTAGTCTTGTCTGTCTAGTCTTGTCTGTCTAGTCTTGTCTGTCTAGTCTTGTCTGTCTAGTCTTGTCTGTCTAGTCTTGTCTGTCTAGTCTTGTCTGTCTAGTCTTGTCTGTCTAGTCTTGTCTGTCTAGTCTTGTCTGTCTAGTCTTGTCTGTCTAGTCTTGTCTGTCTAGTCTTGTCTGTCTAGTCTTGTCTGTCTAGTCTTGTCTGTCTAGTCTTGTCTGTCTAGTCTTGTCTGTCTAGTCTTGTCTGTCTAGTCTTGTCTGTCTAGTCTTGTCTGTCTAGTCTTGTCTGTCTAGTCTTGTCTGTCTAGTCTTGTCTGTCTAGTCTTGTCTGTCTAGTCTTGTCTGTCTAGTCTTGTCTGTCTAGTCTTGTCTGTCTAGTCTTGTCTGTCTAGTCTTGTCTGTCTAGTCTTGTCTGTCTAGTCTTGTCTGTCTAGTCTTGTCTGTCTAGTCTTGTCTGTCTAGTCTTGTCTGTCTAGTCTTGTCTGTCTAGTCTTGTCTGTCTAGTCTTGTCTGTCTAGTCTTGTCTGTCTAGTCTTGTCTGTCTAGTCTTGTCTGTCTAGTCTTGTCTGTCTAGTCTTGTCTGTCTAGTCTTGTCTGTCTAGTCTTGTCTGTCTAGTCTTGTCTGTCTAGTCTTGTCTGTCTAGTCTTGTCTGTCTAGTCTTGTCTGTCTAGTCTTGTCTGTCTAGTCTTGTCTGTCTAGTCTTGTCTGTCTAGTCTTGTCTGTCTAGTCTTGTCTGTCTAGTCTTGTCTGTCTAGTCTTGTCTGTCTAGTCTTGTCTGTCTAGTCTTGTCTGTCTAGTCTTGTCTGTCTAGTCTTGTCTGTCTAGTCTTGTCTGTCTAGTCTTGTCTGTCTAGTCTTGTCTGTCTAGTCTTGTCTGTCTAGTCTTGTCTGTCTAGTCTTGTCTGTCTAGTCTTGTCTGTCTAGTCTTGTCTGTCTAGTCTTGTCTGTCTAGTCTTGTCTGTCTAGTCTTGTCTGTCTAGTCTTGTCTGTCTAGTCTTGTCTGTCTAGTCTTGTCTGTCTAGTCTTGTCTGTCTAGTCTTGTCTGTCTAGTCTTGTCTGTCTAGTCTTGTCTGTCTAGTCTTGTCTGTCTAGTCTTGTCTGTCTAGTCTTGTCTGTCTAGTCTTGTCTGTCTAGTCTTGTCTGTCTAGTCTTGTCTGTCTAGTCTTGTCTGTCTAGTCTTGTCTGTCTAGTCTTGTCTGTCTAGTCTTGTCTGTCTAGTCTTGTCTGTCTAGTCTTGTCTGTCTAGTCTTGTCTGTCTAGTCTTGTCTGTCTAGTCTTGTCTGTCTAGTCTTGTCTGTCTAGTCTTGTCTGTCTAGTCTTGTCTGTCTAGTCTTGTCTGTCTAGTCTTGTCTGTCTAGTCTTGTCTGTCTAGTCTTGTCTGTCTAGTCTTGTCTGTCTAGTCTTGTCTGTCTAGTCTTGTCTGTCTAGTCTTGTCTGTCTAGTCTTGTCTGTCTAGTCTTGTCTGTCTAGTCTTGTCTGTCTAGTCTTGTCTGTCTAGTCTTGTCTGTCTAGTCTTGTCTGTCTAGTCTTGTCTGTCTAGTCTTGTCTGTCTAGTCTTGTCTGTCTAGTCTTGTCTGTCTAGTCTTGTCTGTCTAGTCTTGTCTGTCTAGTCTTGTCTGTCTAGTCTTGTCTGTCTAGTCTTGTCTGTCTAGTCTTGTCTGTCTAGTCTTGTCTGTCTAGTCTTGTCTGTCTAGTCTTGTCTGTCTAGTCTTGTCTGTCTAGTCTTGTCTGTCTAGTCTTGTCTGTCTAGTCTTGTCTGTCTAGTCTTGTCTGTCTAGTCTTGTCTGTCTAGTCTTGTCTGTCTAGTCTTGTCTGTCTAGTCTTGTCTGTCTAGTCTTGTCTGTCTAGTCTTGTCTGTCTAGTCTTGTCTGTCTAGTCTTGTCTGTCTAGTCTTGTCTGTCTAGTCTTGTCTGTCTAGTCTTGTCTGTCTAGTCTTGTCTGTCTAGTCTTGTCTGTCTAGTCTTGTCTGTCTAGTCTTGTCTGTCTAGTCTTGTCTGTCTAGTCTTGTCTGTCTAGTCTTGTCTGTCTAGTCTTGTCTGTCTAGTCTTGTCTGTCTAGTCTTGTCTGTCTAGTCTTGTCTGTCTAGTCTTGTCTGTCTAGTCTTGTCTGTCTAGTCTTGTCTGTCTAGTCTTGTCTGTCTAGTCTTGTCTGTCTAGTCTTGTCTGTCTAGTCTTGTCTGTCTAGTCTTGTCTGTCTAGTCTTGTCTGTCTAGTCTTGTCTGTCTAGTCTTGTCTGTCTAGTCTTGTCTGTCTAGTCTTGTCTGTCTAGTCTTGTCTGTCTAGTCTTGTCTGTCTAGTCTTGTCTGTCTAGTCTTGTCTGTCTAGTCTTGTCTGTCTAGTCTTGTCTGTCTAGTCTTGTCTGTCTAGTCTTGTCTGTCTAGTCTTGTCTGTCTAGTCTTGTCTGTCTAGTCTTGTCTGTCTAGTCTTGTCTGTCTAGTCTTGTCTGTCTAGTCTTGTCTGTCTAGTCTTGTCTGTCTAGTCTTGTCTGTCTAGTCTTGTCTGTCTAGTCTTGTCTGTCTAGTCTTGTCTGTCTAGTCTTGTCTGTCTAGTCTTGTCTGTCTAGTCTTGTCTGTCTAGTCTTGTCTGTCTAGTCTTGTCTGTCTAGTCTTGTCTGTCTAGTCTTGTCTGTCTAGTCTTGTCTGTCTAGTCTTGTCTGTCTAGTCTTGTCTGTCTAGTCTTGTCTGTCTAGTCTTGTCTGTCTAGTCTTGTCTGTCTAGTCTTGTCTGTCTAGTCTTGTCTGTCTAGTCTTGTCTGTCTAGTCTTGTCTGTCTAGTCTTGTCTGTCTAGTCTTGTCTGTCTAGTCTTGTCTGTCTAGTCTTGTCTGTCTAGTCTTGTCTGTCTAGTCTTGTCTGTCTAGTCTTGTCTGTCTAGTCTTGTCTGTCTAGTCTTGTCTGTCTAGTCTTGTCTGTCTAGTCTTGTCTGTCTAGTCTTGTCTGTCTAGTCTTGTCTGTCTAGTCTTGTCTGTCTAGTCTTGTCTGTCTAGTCTTGTCTGTCTAGTCTCATCTGTCTAGTCTTGTCTGTCTAGTCTTGTCTGTCTAGTCTTGTCTGTCTAGTCTTGTCTGTCTAGTCTTGTCTGTCTAGTCTTGTCTGTCTAGTCTTGTCTGTCTAGTCTTGTCTGTCTAGTCTTGTCTGTCTAGTCTTGTCTGTCTAGTCTTGTCTGTCTAGTCTTGTCTGTCTAGTCTTGTCTGTCTAGTCTTGTCTGTCTAGTCTTGTCTGTCTAGTCTTGTCTGTCTAGTCTTGTCTGTCTAGTCTTGTCTGTCTAGTCTTGTCTGTCTAGTCTTGTCTGTCTAGTCTTGTCTGTCTAGTCTTGTCTGTCTAGTCTTGTCTGTCTAGTCTTGTCTGTCTAGTCTTGTCTGTCTAGTCTTGTCTGTCTAGTCTTGTCTGTCTAGTCTTGTCTGTCTAGTCTTGTCTGTCTAGTCTTGTCTGTCTAGTCTTGTCTGTCTAGTCTTGTCTGTCTAGTCTTGTCTGTCTAGTCTTGTCTGTCTAGTCTTGTCTGTCTAGTCTTGTCTGTCTAGTCTTGTCTGTCTAGTCTTGTCTGTCTAGTCTTGTCTGTCTAGTCTTGTCTGTCTAGTCTTGTCTGTCTAGTCTTGTCTGTCTAGTCTTGTCTGTCTAGTCTTGTCTGTCTAGTCTTGTCTGTCTAGTCTTGTCTGTCTAGTCTTGTCTGTCTAGTCTTGTCTGTCTAGTCTTGTCTGTCTAGTCTTGTCTGTCTAGTCTTGTCTGTCTAGTCTTGTCTGTCTAGTCTTGTCTGTCTAGTCTTGTCTGTCTAGTCTTGTCTGTCTAGTCTTGTCTGTCTAGTCTTGTCTGTCTAGTCTTGTCTGTCTAGTCTTGTCTGTCTAGTCTTGTCTGTCTAGTCTTGTCTGTCTAGTCTTGTCTGTCTAGTCTTGTCTGTCTAGTCTTGTCTGTCTAGTCTTGTCTGTCTAGTCTTGTCTGTCTAGTCTTGTCTGTCTAGTCTTGTCTGTCTAGTCTTGTCTGTCTAGTCTTGTCTGTCTAGTCTTGTCTGTCTAGTCTTGTCTGTCTAGTCTTGTCTGTCTAGTCTTGTCTGTCTAGTCTTGTCTGTCTAGTCTTGTCTGTCTAGTCTTGTCTGTCTAGTCTTGTCTGTCTAGTCTTGTCTGTCTAGTCTTGTCTGTCTAGTCTTGTCTGTCTAGTCTTGTCTGTCTAGTCTTGTCTGTCTAGTCTTGTCTGTCTAGTCTTGTCTGTCTAGTCTTGTCTGTCTAGTCTTGTCTGTCTAGTCTTGTCTGTCTAGTCTTGTCTGTCTAGTCTTGTCTGTCTAGTCTTGTCTGTCTAGTCTTGTCTGTCTAGTCTTGTCTGTCTAGTCTTGTCTGTCTAGTCTTGTCTGTCTAGTCTTGTCTGTCTAGTCTTGTCTGTCTAGTCTTGTCTGTCTAGTCTTGTCTGTCTAGTCTTGTCTGTCTAGTCTTGTCTGTCTAGTCTTGTCTGTCTAGTCTTGTCTGTCTAGTCTTGTCTGTCTAGTCTTGTCTGTCTAGTCTTGTCTGTCTAGTCTTGTCTGTCTAGTCTTGTCTGTCTAGTCTTGTCTGTCTAGTCTTGTCTGTCTAGTCTTGTCTGTCTAGTCTTGTCTGTCTAGTCTTGTCTGTCTAGTCTTGTCTGTCTAGTCTTGTCTGTCTAGTCTTGTCTGTCTAGTCTTGTCTGTCTAGTCTTGTCTGTCTAGTCTTGTCTGTCTAGTCTTGTCTGTCTAGTCTTGTCTGTCTAGTCTTGTCTGTCTAGTCTTGTCTGTCTAGTCTTGTCTGTCTAGTCTTGTCTGTCTAGTCTTGTCTGTCTAGTCTTGTCTGTCTAGTCTTGTCTGTCTAGTCTTGTCTGTCTAGTCTTGTCTGTCTAGTCTTGTCTGTCTAGTCTTGTCTGTCTAGTCTTGTCTGTCTAGTCTTGTCTGTCTAGTCTTGTCTGTCTAGTCTTGTCTGTCTAGTCTTGTCTGTCTAGTCTTGTCTGTCTAGTCTTGTCTGTCTAGTCTTGTCTGTCTAGTCTTGTCTGTCTAGTCTTGTCTGTCTAGTCTTGTCTGTCTAGTCTTGTCTGTCTAGTCTTGTCTGTCTAGTCTTGTCTGTCTAGTCTTGTCTGTCTAGTCTTGTCTGTCTAGTCTTGTCTGTCTAGTCTTGTCTGTCTAGTCTTGTCTGTCTAGTCTTGTCTGTCTAGTCTTGTCTGTCTAGTCTTGTCTGTCTAGTCTTGTCTGTCTAGTCTTGTCTGTCTAGTCTTGTCTGTCTAGTCTTGTCTGTCTAGTCTTGTCTGTCTAGTCTTGTCTGTCTAGTCTTGTCTGTCTAGTCTTGTCTGTCTAGTCTTGTCTGTCTAGTCTTGTCTGTCTAGTCTTGTCTGTCTAGTCTTGTCTGTCTAGTCTTGTCTGTCTAGTCTTGTCTGTCTAGTCTTGTCTGTCTAGTCTTGTCTGTCTAGTCTTGTCTGTCTAGTCTTGTCTGTCTAGTCTTGTCTGTCTAGTCTTGTCTGTCTAGTCTTGTCTGTCTAGTCTTGTCTGTCTAGTCTTGTCTGTCTAGTCTTGTCTGTCTAGTCTTGTCTGTCTAGTCTTGTCTGTCTAGTCTTGTCTGTCTAGTCTTGTCTGTCTAGTCTTGTCTGTCTAGTCTTGTCTGTCTAGTCTTGTCTGTCTAGTCTTGTCTGTCTAGTCTTGTCTGTCTAGTCTTGTCTGTCTAGTCTTGTCTGTCTAGTCTTGTCTGTCTAGTCTTGTCTGTCTAGTCTTGTCTGTCTAGTCTTGTCTGTCTAGTCTTGTCTGTCTAGTCTTGTCTGTCTAGTCTTGTCTGTCTAGTCTTGTCTGTCTAGTCTTGTCTGTCTAGTCTTGTCTGTCTAGTCTTGTCTGTCTAGTCTTGTCTGTCTAGTCTTGTCTGTCTAGTCTTGTCTGTCTAGTCTTGTCTGTCTAGTCTTGTCTGTCTAGTCTTGTCTGTCTAGTCTTGTCTGTCTAGTCTTGTCTGTCTAGTCTTGTCTGTCTAGTCTTGTCTGTCTAGTCTTGTCTGTCTAGTCTTGTCTGTCTAGTCTTGTCTGTCTAGTCTTGTCTGTCTAGTCTTGTCTGTCTAGTCTTGTCTGTCTAGTCTTGTCTGTCTAGTCTTGTCTGTCTAGTCTTGTCTGTCTAGTCTTGTCTGTCTAGTCTTGTCTGTCTAGTCTTGTCTGTCTAGTCTTGTCTGTCTAGTCTTGTCTGTCTAGTCTTGTCTGTCTAGTCTTGTCTGTCTAGTCTTGTCTGTCTAGTCTTGTCTGTCTAGTCTTGTCTGTCTAGTCTTGTCTGTCTAGTCTTGTCTGTCTAGTCTTGTCTGTCTAGTCTTGTCTGTCTAGTCTTGTCTGTCTAGTCTTGTCTGTCTAGTCTTGTCTGTCTAGTCTTGTCTGTCTAGTCTTGTCTGTCTAGTCTTGTCTGTCTAGTCTTGTCTGTCTAGTCTTGTCTGTCTAGTCTTGTCTGTCTAGTCTTGTCTGTCTAGTCTTGTCTGTCTAGTCTTGTCTGTCTAGTCTTGTCTGTCTAGTCTTGTCTGTCTAGTCTTGTCTGTCTAGTCTTGTCTGTCTAGTCTTGTCTGTCTAGTCTTGTCTGTCTAGTCTTGTCTGTCTAGTCTTGTCTGTCTAGTCTTGTCTGTCTAGTCTTGTCTGTCTAGTCTTGTCTGTCTAGTCTTGTCTGTCTAGTCTTGTCTGTCTAGTCTTGTCTGTCTAGTCTTGTCTGTCTAGTCTTGTCTGTCTAGTCTTGTCTGTCTAGTCTTGTCTGTCTAGTCTTGTCTGTCTAGTCTTGTCTGTCTAGTCTTGTCTGTCTAGTCTTGTCTGTCTAGTCTTGTCTGTCTAGTCTTGTCTGTCTAGTCTTGTCTGTCTAGTCTTGTCTGTCTAGTCTTGTCTGTCTAGTCTTGTCTGTCTAGTCTTGTCTGTCTAGTCTTGTCTGTCTAGTCTTGTCTGTCTAGTCTTGTCTGTCTAGTCTTGTCTGTCTAGTCTTGTCTGTCTAGTCTTGTCTGTCTAGTCTTGTCTGTCTAGTCTTGTCTGTCTAGTCTTGTCTGTCTAGTCTTGTCTGTCTAGTCTTGTCTGTCTAGTCTTGTCTGTCTAGTCTTGTCTGTCTAGTCTTGTCTGTCTAGTCTTGTCTGTCTAGTCTTGTCTGTCTAGTCTTGTCTGTCTAGTCTTGTCTGTCTAGTCTTGTCTGTCTAGTCTTGTCTGTCTAGTCTTGTCTGTCTAGTCTTGTCTGTCTAGTCTTGTCTGTCTAGTCTTGTCTGTCTAGTCTTGTCTGTCTAGTCTTGTCTGTCTAGTCTTGTCTGTCTAGTCTTGTCTGTCTAGTCTTGTCTGTCTAGTCTTGTCTGTCTAGTCTTGTCTGTCTAGTCTTGTCTGTCTAGTCTTGTCTGTCTAGTCTTGTCTGTCTAGTCTTGTCTGTCTAGTCTTGTCTGTCTAGTCTTGTCTGTCTAGTCTTGTCTGTCTAGTCTTGTCTGTCTAGTCTTGTCTGTCTAGTCTTGTCTGTCTAGTCTTGTCTGTCTAGTCTTGTCTGTCTAGTCTTGTCTGTCTAGTCTTGTCTGTCTAGTCTTGTCTGTCTAGTCTTGTCTGTCTAGTCTTGTCTGTCTAGTCTTGTCTGTCTAGTCTTGTCTGTCTAGTCTTGTCTGTCTAGTCTTGTCTGTCTTGTCTTGTATGTCTAGTCTTGTATCTCTAGTTTTGTCTGTCTAGTCTTGTTGTTTCCAAAGTTTTAGGAAATGACGAGTTTATTAGACTTTGAATTGATTGACAAATTTTTCCGTCTTGCAAGTGCGACCATAAAAATTCTGAAGTTTTTTTCAACCAACTTTGAAGTTTTGAAGTTTAAAAAGTCAAATTTCTTTGATAATTCACATAATTTTTCTTGTAATTTAAAAAAACTTCAATTTCTAAGTTTTTATATGAATTTATAAACATTTTTCAATCAATTGTTTGCACATCAATTAACACCTTGAACTTCAAACTTTGATGTTCACACTACGAAACTTCAATTCGAAACACTTCTTAAATTCCAAACATAAACACTTCATCTTCAAAAACACTTTTTCAAAAACATTTCAAAATTTAATGTTAGCTTCAAAAAACTTCAAACAACTATTGAAATATCCTTTTCCATCCCTTAAACTTCAAAATTTGATGTTTCTTCGCACATCCAAACTTCCATTTCGAAGTTCTTATAGAAATTAATAACAATTTTTCAATGTTCGTACATTAACCAACATGTTAAACTCCATTGTTTATGTTCGCAAACACTAAAGCAATATAAAAAATGTGAAGGTTCTTACAGCGTGTATCAGAAGTTTATGACCACCTATCTGAAATTCCGTTTTGCTTGAAGCTCGCGCCTAAAAATCCCAAAACGAAGTTGAAGTTTTGCAGTTTTCTAAATGGGACAGATTTTACAGTCTATTATCTGCCTGGGACAATATTGAAGTTCTAAAGCGAAATGAAGCCCAAGTTTTTTTTGACAAGATGCCGACTTAATGAAGTTTAATGCAACTTCAATTATGTCAATTGAATTAAAAATCCTAAAACGAAGTTGATGTTTCTTTTTCGTAAGAAGAAGAAGAACGAAGTTGAAGTTTTGCAGTTTTCTAAACGGGACAGTTTTTTACAGTCTATTATCTTCTTGGGACAATATTGAAGTACTAATGCGAAATGAAGCACAAGTTTTTTGACAAGATGTCGACTTAATGCAGTTTAACGCAACTTCAATTATGTTATTTGAATTATTCATACTTTCATGTTTTGCAGTTTTCAAAACGGGACAGTTTTTTGCAGTCTATTATCTGCTTGGGACAATATTGAAGTTGCAATGCCAAATGAAGCCCAAGTTTTTTGATGAGATGCCGATTTAATGAAGTTTAACACAACTTCAATTATGTCAATTCAATTATTCATACTTTCATGTATTTTGAACTTCAAATTTAACCTTTTTTTGAACATTGCAAATCTGAACTTCAAATGAAGTTGAATTCTTCTTTTTGAGTGAAGTTGCAAATGTTAACGTTGGATGGAGATAATTGCAGTTAAAGGTGTCCTTGTTGGATGATGTTACAAATCTTCTTGTTGGATGAAGTTGAGAATGTTAATGTTGGATGAACTTGAAAATGTTCTCTAGACAGACAAGACTAGACAGACAAGACTGCTTGTCTGACAGACAAGACTAGTCTTGTCTGTCTAGTCTTGTCTGTCTAGTCTTGTCTGTCTAGTCTTGTCTGTCTAGTCTTGTCTGTCTAGTCTTGTCTCTCTAGTCTTGTCTGTCTAGTCTTGTCTCTCTAGTCTTGTCTGTCTAGTCTTGTCTGTCTAGTCTTGTCTGTCTAATCTTGTCTGTCTAGTCTTGTCTGTCTAGTCTTGTCTGTCTAGTCTTGTCTGTCTAGTCTTGTCTGTCTAGTCTTGTCTGTCTAGTCTTGTCTGTCTAGTCTTGTCTGTCTAGTCTTGTCTGTCTAGTCTTGTCTGTCTAGTCTTGTCTGTCTAGTCTTGTCTGTCTAGTCTTGTCTGTCTAGTCTTGTCTGTCTAGCCTTGTCTGTCTAGTCTTGTCTGTCTAGTCTTGTCTGTCTAGTCTTGTCTGTCTAGTCTTGTCTGTCTAGTCTTGTCTGTCTAGTCTTGTCTGTCTAGTCTTGTCTGTCTAGTCTTGTCTGTCTAGTCTTGTCTGTCTAGTCTTGTCTGTCTAGTCTTGTCTGTCTAGTCTTGTCTGTCTAGTCTTGTCTGTCTAGTCTTGTCTGTCTAGTCTTATCTGTCTAGCCTTGTCTGTCTAGTCTTGTCTGTCTAGTCTTATCTGTCCAACCTAATCCATTTAGCCTATCCGAGTCAGTATAAATTTTCCGATTTTGTTCTGAAATTTGCGATAATTCTGTAAATTATAATGAGCTTTTTCCGGAACTTTAATGAATAAATTAACGAATAATTGAACGTTATCCGGGAGAGCGAATCGAAAACCGGCGAATTTAATGCGAAAAATGGAAGCGTTTCCATCTAATTGCGAAACTAATTAACGCGAAAAACAATATTTGCGGTCGATGATGAAACCCCGGTCGATTTTCGCGGTTCATTATTATCATTGTTTGTCCATTATTAGTATTATTCCAATATTCCAGAGGAAAACAGAAATTTGTCCGCGAGCTGCTCGGGTTGGACGGGTCATCCATCAATCAATTGCTTGCGTGAAGGTGAAGAAACGACATAAATAATAAGTTAGTGTGAGATGTTAGTAAACTAGAGATATTAATGGAAGAATTATATGAAAATGTTTTTTTTTCGGCGCTGGCTCGAAAAACATGTTACCTGCATTATAATCCAAACTAGATTGATTTTTTTCAGCTGTGTGATCTATAACTACCTTCAGGAAATTAATCCACTTTGTTTTTCTAGTAAACTAAATTATACACGGCTAGTTTAACACCGTAAGTAGTTAAGTTTAGACCACACAAAACAGACAATGTTGATTAAAAACCATCATATATAACTAACTGAAATTTAAACTTAATAAAATCAGAACAAAGCTTGAATATTTATATATTCAACCTTTCCGGAGCTCTATAATACTAACTGAAGTTTGTCTAGATATTCACTCTAAAATACCTAACTAAATTTAGATATGATCTAATGATCAATTTAACTCCACACAATATAGTCTGTACTAGTCTATACTAAATTTATTATGGTCTAGTAAATACTGCATTGTTAGTCCAGTCATTATAGTAAGTTCACCTCTGAATTCGAGATACCCAGATGTAAGTCTGTAAGTACTTGTATATTGACACCCTAAAAGCTGTCTCAAAACCTACATATGTAGGTATACCAATACCATATGTAGGTTTTGAGACAACTTTTAGGGTGTCAATATACAAGTATTTACAGACTTACAGCTGGGTATCTCGAATTCCGAGATTCTTACCTAATTTAAGCTTAAATGACTGGACTATGTATTCTAAATTTAGTTTACACTAAAGCTGGTCTATGCTAAATCAACCAAATTAAGTTTTTACTAAATAAATTGCCATGTGGTAATTCCCGAGCCTTAAATAGCGCAAGTTTACATTAATAACTTATTTTATCTACGCTGATTCTAATTGTCCGCGCAATTAATTGAATCTACTTGTATTTCGGCCAGAACTTGTCGCCAGTTCACACGATAATTCGCAATTTATTGCCGAGATAATTACCAGCTCACTTACCGAGCCATTTGCTTTATATTTCTCATGTTACACAAAAATTTACTCGGTACTTACGTATTAACGCCACCACCGCTATATATTGGATCGAAAGTTCGCGCTACCGCGAAGTATTTTGAGTTTCAAATAAAATGTTTTATTTTATGTTTTATCATAAAAATTATTTTAGGTGTAGATTAAACACAGCGGCATTTAAAAATGTAGCGGTGGTGGCGTTAATACGTAAGTAATAAATTAATTTGAACATATAGTAGATAAAACTCGTAAATATATAGACAAGAAACTAAACATACAGGATTACATTAGACACACAAGATTAGGCTAAATAGATAAAACGTGAGTGAGAATCTATTTAGACTAGTTAGTTTAAGCTGTGTATCGTAAGGCTAATACGATTAAAAGCTTAATGCGGTTATAATCGACAATATATTAGTAATAATTAGGTGATTTAAAACGTTTTTTGTGTTGCTGTTGGTTCAATAAATTTGGGCGGTTGGTTTAAGCGCTGTCGGTTGTTGGTTCGGAATTAGGCAATTAAGACTGTGAAGTTATCAATGCGATCGATAAATAACGTAATTTGAATACAATCGAGTGGATGGGAGAGGAATAAACGCGATCGATTTATTATCGAGGATGTTTCATTAATATTCATATTTATGTAAATTCGTGAGGGGTTTTTACTTGCGCGGCGGGTTCTTGTCTATGTGGATTGATTGAATTAAACGGAAGTTTCTCGGGCGATTAGGTTGAATTCCGATGGATTTTTGCTGCGATAACGAGGATTTCTTCAAGTAGAAATGGAAACATATTTGGAGCATAACCTTTTGGTTGTTGGAGTTATTGTTTGGTAACTTGGTTTGGTACTCATGTAATAACGCCAGCACCAATATATATATTGGATCGAGAGTTCGCGTATGTTGTCTAGATTTATCTGTCTGCTTCGCGGCGGGCAACCTAATCTAACCGAGGTTATAAAGTATTTTGAGTTTTAAAAATGTTTCAATTTTAAATAAAATGTTTTATTTTATGATTTATCATAAAAATTTTAGGTGTAGATTGGCATTTAAAAATGTAGCAGTGGTGGCGTTAATACGTAAGTACCCTTGGTTTGTAAGAATTTCAATGTCTCTTTTTGTTACGAATTTTTATCATTTTATAGAAATTATTATGCACAACTAGTTATGATATGCGATCACAATTTGAAAGGCCGTTTAATTTATCGTCCGCATTAAGCTCGTAATTCACTGCCGAACAATGGCAGCAAAATATAACATTTTTCGCAAAAATGCAAATTTCGCACTGAAAAACAACAAACCGAAAACTATATATGCAAAACAAAAACAAAAACTTTTGCCGAAATTTTATAAATCATTTCATCATAACGCACCTCCGTCGGTTTTGTGATATTTTCTCTTTTGATCTTTTATGTTTATTTCATCGATTATCCAATATATCTGTATAATAAGAGCTTCTCTTGCGTCCGGCAAGATTTCAATACAAATAAACCCCAACCGATACGCCGCGACAGCCACAAAAGCATCCCCAAACATTTTTTATTTAGAAATCCATTAAATTCTTTCAACTCACACACACACACACAGCCCATCATAAAATATTTGCATAATTGATTAAAATGTAGCAGGGAGCATATAAAGATTTTATGTTAAAAAGAGGGTTTTTTTTTGTCCCGTCTCGAACGAATTTGTGCCGACGAAATTTTTTAATTAAAAGCCCTCCATGTCAAAATACCCACCACGAGCCGTACAAACATTCCAATCATTTATGAACAACAACAGAAAGCATTTGCCTGTTTAGCCTTGTGGCTTAAAAACGAGACCGCGGAAACGACGAAATGTGAGAAAATCGATTTTGTCAAAATCGTTAGTTTTGCAATCATAACAAAATTTAAAAACGTTTTTGAAACCATTTTTGCTGCTGATTACAGATATGCAAATTATATTTCGCTAACTCTTTCCGTGCACTATCGCTGGCAAGAATTGAACTTAACATCACAACTTTTGAACGGCTCACTACAGAGGCTTCTAGTCTTCACCAATCGATTCAGCGTCCCAAAATTAATGCAAATTATATTTCGCTAGCTCTTTCGGTTCACTTTCGCCTGCAAAAATTGAAGAAATTTTTATGTAATTTCGGCGCTCTAGTAGAGATCTCGGAAAGTCGTGAATTTCGCACAGACAGTCTTAGTGTATCCATAGGTAAATGACCTTCTGAAAACGATGCCGCAATCCGTTTTCAATTATCTGCAACCGTTTCCGAGATATTTACTTAGCAAATCGAGAATCGGGTAAATTTCAGTTTGAAATTTATCGACAAATTATTGAAAATTTCTGGACAATTTACACATCGACGCTCGAAATGATTTCGCTACTCTTTACCGTTTTCGAAAAAATCGAAAAAAACCGAAAACACATGTATTTTTCGAACGAAATGATAGAAAATTTTAGTCGAAATTTTTTTTGCAAATTTTTTTCGTGATCATTTTTTGGTTACCCTTAGGAAATCGAAGTGCTGAAAACGTTTTTCCAGTCTATTTCGCTCTAAAGTTACAAATACAGAAATTTTATATTTTTTTCGCTGTAGACAATCACACATTTGCTACTGATTTGACGCTGTCATAACTTTTGAACCGCTCACCACAGAGACTTCTAGTCTTCACAAATCGATTCAGCGTCCCAAAATTAGTCGGAGAACGTATATAATATTCCCTGGGAAGCTTTCAGTTAAGAAATACCATCGACTCGGGAAGTCTAGACCGCGGAGACGACGAAATGCGAGAAAATCGATTTTTTTAAAATAGTTATTTTTTAAGTCACAGCAAAATTTAAAAACGTTTCTGAAAGCATTTTTGCTGCTGATTACAGATATGCAAATTATATTTCGCTAGCGCTTTCCGTTCACTATCGCCTGCGATAATTGAAGAATTTTTTATGAGATTTCGACGCTCGAGTAGAGATCTTGGAAGGTCGTGAATTTCCAGCAGACAATCTTTAGTGTATTACCAGAAAAATGATCTTCTGAAAACGATGCAGCAATCTGTTTTTGATTATCTGCAACCGTTTCCGAGATATCTACTTAGCAAATCAAGAATACGGTAAAATTCAGTTTGAAATTTATCGACGAATTATTGAAAATTTCCGGACAATTTACACATCGACTTGTTCGTTTGGTCGTGTAGTTTCTGTGTGCCGAAAATGTTTTCGCTGCTTTCTACCGTTCTCGACAAAATCGAAAGAAACCGAAAAAGCACATATTTTTCGAACGAAATGATGGAATATTTTGTTGAATAATTTTTTGGAATTTTTTTTCGTAATTTTTTTGTGGTTACCCAAAGGAAATCGAAGTGTTGAAAACGGTTTTCCAGTTTGTTTCGCTCTAAAGTTACAAATAAACAAGTTTTATATATTTTTTCGCTTTACACCATCTCGCATTTCCGACTGATTTGATGGTGTCTAGTCTTATCTGTCTAGTCTTGTTATTAATTTTAAGCAGGCTAGAGCCGTTGAAGCGGTCTCGATCGCCGAGGACGCAGTGAAACTAGTCGGGGGCGCGGGGGGCGCCGTTCATAAATAAAATATTAAAATCAATATCGAGCCGGCGGCGTGGCCTAGGCGGCACACTCGGCATTAACATTTCAGCTTCGGGAAAATAAATGTTTACCAGATAGGAGAACGGGAACGAAAGTTTAAACACAGCACGATTTGCATAAATAAACAATCGGCTAGTCGACTGCCGAGCAGACTGTCTATTACAGGCAATAGTTTTCTCTCAAATTATTCAATACAGAGACAAGATCAAGATGAACAATGCTAAAAGACTAAGACTAGACAGACAAGACTAGACAGACAAGACTAGACAGACAAGACTAGACAGACAAGACTAGACATACAAGACTAGACAGACAAGACTAGACAGACAAGACTAGACAGACAAGACTAGACAGACAAGACTAGACAGACAAGACTAGACAGACAAGACTAGACAGACAAGACTAGACAGACAAGACTAGACAGACAAGACTAGACAGACAAGACTAGACAGACAAGACTAGACAGACAAGACTAGACAGACAAGACTAGACAGACAAAACTAGACAGACAAGACTAGACAGACAAGACTAGACAGACAAGACTAGACAGACAAGACTAGACAGACAAGACTAGACAGACAAGACTAGACAGACAAGACTAGACAGACAAGACTAGACAGACAAGACTAGACAGACAAGACTAGACAGACAAGACTAGACAGACAAGACTAGACAGACAAGACTAGACAGACAAGACTAGACAGACAAGACTAGACAGACAAGACTAGACAGACAAGACTAGACAGACAAGACTAGACAGACAAGACTAGACAGACAAGACTAGACAGACAAGACTAGACAGACAAGACTAGACAGACAAGACTAGACAGACAAGACTAGACAGACAAGACTAGACAGACAAGACTAGACAGACAAGACTAGACAGACAAGACTAGACAGACAAGACTAGACAGACAAGACTAGACAGACAAGACTAGACAGACAAGACTAGACAGACAAGACTAGACAGACAAGACTAGACAGACAAGACTAGACAGACAAGACTAGACAGACAAGACTAGACAGACAAGACTAGACAGACAAGACTAGACAGACAAGACTAGACAGACAAGACTAGACAGACAAGACTAGACAGACAAGACTAGACAGACAAGACTAGACAGACAAGACTAGACAGACAAGACTAGACAGACAAGACTAGACAGACAAGACTAGACAGACAAGACTAGACAGACAAGACTAGACAGACAAGACTAGACAGACAAGACTAGACAGACAAGACTAGACAGACAAGACTAGACAGACAAGACTAGACAGACAAGACTAGACAGACAAGACTAGACAGACAAGACTAGACAGACAAGACTAGACAGACAAGACTAGACAGACAAGACTAGACAGACAAGACTAGACAGACAAGACTAGACAGACAAGACTAGACAGACAAGACTAGACAGACAAGACTAGACAGACAAGACTAGACAGACAAGACTAGACAGACAAGACTAGACAGACAAGACTAGACAGACAAGACTAGACAGACAAGACTAGACAGACAAGACTAGACAGACAAGACTAGACAGACAAGACTAGACAGACAAGACTAGACAGACAAGACTAGACAGACAAGACTAGACAGACAAGACTAGACAGACAAGACTAGACAGACAAGACTAGACAGACAAGACTAGACAGACAAGACTAGACAGACAAGACTAGACAGACAAGACTAGACAGACAAGACTAGACAGACAAGACTAGACAGACAAGACTAGACAGACAAGACTAGACAGACAAGACTAGACAGACAAGACTAGACAGACAAGACTAGACAGACAAGACTAGACAGACAAGACTAGACAGACAAGACTAGACAGACAAGACTAGACAGACAAGACTAGACAGACAAGACTAGACAGACAAGACTAGACAGACAAGACTAGACAGACAAGACTGAAGGAAGGCATGGCGGTGTTGCAATATACTGTCACCAAACTAATAGCTTTAAAAGTAGGAACGATATCAACTCAATGGCTGAAACTTCAGTTTTCGAATGTGGGGCTATAGAAGCAAAATTTAATAAAAAAACAACTGTATTAATTGCTATTTACAGGGCACCCCTGACCAATTTTAACCACTTTTTACATAAATTGCATAGTCTTCTCACGAAAATAAACATAAGAAAAACCCCATGTATCATATCAGGTGATTTTAACGTGGATACACTAAAGAACACAAGAAAGTGCAGAGATTTTATATCCTTACTCGAATCTTTCAATATGCGCCTATCGTTTAAAGAGGTCAGCCACACAACATTTAAGTCATGTTTAGATAATATAGTTGTACCCAAAGACACAAACTTCATAACAAAAACCTTAAACTACCACATATCCGACCACTTCGCCCAATATATCTCCTCTAAATGTGAAAAGACTCAACAGATTCGCCAGAGAATCAGATGTTTCAATGAAAATAATATGAAAGCATTCAAAGAGGCTTTAAAAGACGAACCATGGGAAGAAGTTTTCGCCAGGGAAAACCAACAGGTAGATAGACAATGGAGCACTTTTTTACAAACCTTCCAAGAACATTTCACAGAATGTTTTCCGATAATTGGCATTAATAACATACATAAAAAGAAAAGGATATTTTCAAACACTAAAATAGAAAAAATGCGCAAGCACATAGAATTACTACAGATTCTTGCACGGACAAATACGGAGTTAAAGAGGAACCGTAATAGACTACTGAGGCAGTATAAAACATTACTCCGTCAAGAAAAAAAGAAATACTACGAACGTAATATTATAGAAAGCGAAAATATTAGAAAATCGACTTGGGACGTAATTGGTCAAATAACAAACAATAAATCAAACGCTAAAACAATGCACAATTTTGGGCCGAGTCACAATCCCAACACTATTAATACATTTTTCGCTGGAAAGGCGAAAAAAATGACTGAACATTTACTAAATGAACCGTTCAGTGATAACATAAGCATAAATAGTGAATCTATTTTCTTACGCCCAACCTGCCAAGAAGAACTCATTAAGGAGATCAAAAATCTAAAAAACACAAGAAGCGCCGGAATAGATGAAGTACCTATATCAATAATAAAATATGTAGCGTCAGAAATAATAGAACCCATGGTAATAATTATCAATAATTCATTTATGGAAGGAATTTTCCCGGAATCTTTAAAAACATCAAAAATTATTCCAGTATATAAAAAGGGAGAAAGAGACAAAATAGAGAACTTCAGACCTATCAGCATACAGTCATCCTTTTCAAAAATTATTGAGAAATTAATCTATAAGAGAATCGTTAATTTTACTAACAAGCATAATACAATAAGTAGTTATCAGCACGGTTTTATCAAAGGGCGGAGCACCGATACAGCATGCTTCCAATTTATTAGAGAGGCTACGGAACAATTAGAAAAACACCATATACCTTGCGGGATACTACTAGATTTGTCGAAAGCTTACGATACGGTCGACCATACCATTTTACAAAAGAAGCTAACAAAATATGGAATCAGAGGCATAGCACTGCAATGGATCTCCTCTTACCTAACGAACCGAGAACAAATAGTAGAATTGCCCACAACTAAAGGCAAAGTTAGATCGAATCCTTTGACAGTTAAAATGGGAATCCCCCAAGGCAGCATCTTGGGGCCTCTTTTATTCACACTATATATTAATGACCTGCCAACTGTCTCCCTAAATAATTCCACTAAAATGGTTATGTATGCAGATGACACTACCCTTATATCAGCAAATAAATCAGTTAAAGATATTGAGCCTAACATCAAATCAGCAATCACAGCAGTTACAACATGGTTCAACCAAAACAGAATGGTTTTAAACAACGAGAAGACCAACTTAATAATATTCAAAACTAAAAGAGACAATCGCACATATAATAACGAAATATCTTGGAATGATAGTACTATAAGAGTTCAACATGACGGAAGACTACTTGGACTATATATCAACGATACACTCGACTGGACAACCCACATATTAAATCTAACTAAGCAACTAAATAAGGGACTTTATGCTCTTAGAACCCTAGCACGATACTTGAACCAGGATGTACTAAAAATTGTTTACTTTGCAATGTTTCACAGCCATTTAAAATTTGGTATCATGTTCTGGGGGCGCGGTACATTAATTAGCGATGTCTTCAAGATCCAAAAGGCGGCAGTAAGGACAATATATAATTTAAGCTACGCAGAAACATGCAGAGATGTCTTTAGAAAAGCTAATATACTAACGGTGAGCGGCACGTATGTGTATGAATCTATACTATTTTTGGTCAAAAATAAACAGTTATTTGAAGAACATCAGTTCCATCACACAAGGGACACAAGAAATAAAAATACAAGTTATAAGAAACTCCCACACAAGCTAACCCTGACAGAAAAGGTACCACCATACAGCAATATAGCATTATTTAACAAGCTACCACCTTATATTAAATCGATAAAAAAAGTTAACGAGTTTAAGAAGGAGCTGAAACGCATCCTCTTAGAAATTGAGCCATACACGCTTCAAGAATTTTATACTGGTATAAACTCCTACAAAAGTTTTTGAAAAAAGAGCTATTTGACAAATTCCATTTTAGCCTACAATTGTAATATGTATTATTTTTATTATACACACTTTCTATGTATGCTTAAATAATGGAATAAATTGATTTGATAATTGATTTGACTAGACAGACAAGACTAGACAGACAAGACTAGACAGACAAGACTAGACAGACAAGACTAGACAGACAAGACTAGACAGACAAGACTAGACAGACAAGACTAGACAGACAAGACTAGACAGACAAGACTAGACAGACAAGACTAGACAGACAAGACTAGACAGACAAGACTAGACAGACAAGACTAGACAGACAAGACTAGACAGACAAGACTAGACAGACAAGACTAGACAGACAAGACTAGACAGACAAGACTAGACAGACAAGACTAGACAGACAAGACTAGACAGACAAGACTAGACAGACAAGACTAGACAGACAAGACTAGACAGACAAGACTAGACAGACAAGACTAGACAGACAAGACTAGACAGACAAGACTAGACAGACAAGACTAGACAGACAAGACTAGACAGACAAGACTAGACAGACAAGACTAGACAGACAAGACTAGACAGACAAGACTAGACAGACAAGACTAGACAGACAAGACTAGACAGACAAGACTAGACAGACAAGACTAGACAGACAAGACTAGACAGACAAGACTAGACAGACAAGACAAGACAGACAAGACTAGACAGACAAGACTAGACAGACAAGACTAGACAGACAAGACTAGACAGACAAGACTAGACAGACAAGACTAGACAGACAAGACTAGACAGACAAGACTAGACAGACAAGACTAGACAGACAAGACTAGACAGACAAGACTAGACAGACAAGACTAGACAGACAAGACTAGACAGACAAGACTAGACAGACAAGACTAGACAGACAAGACTAGACAGACAAGACTAGACAGACAAGACTAGACAGACAAGACTAGACAGACAAGACTAGACAGACAAGACTAGACAGACAAGACTAGACAGACAAGACTAGACAGACAAGACTAGACAGACAAGACTAGACAGACAAGACTAGACAGACAAGACTAGACAGACAAGACTAGACAGACAAGACTAGACAGACAAGACTAGACAGACAAGACTAGACAGACAAGACTAGACAGACAAGACTAGACAGACAAGACTAGACAGACAAGACTAGACAGACAAGACTAGACAGACAAGACTAGACAGACAAGACTAGACAGACAAGACTAGACAGACAAGACTAGACAGACAAGACTAGACAGACAAGACTAGACAGACAAGACTAGACAGACAAGACTAGACAGACAAGACTAGACAGACAAGACTAGACAGACAAGACTAGACAGACAAGACTAGACAGACAAGACTAGACAGACAAGACTAGACAGACAAGACTAGACAGACAAGACTAGACAGACAAGACTAGACAGACAAGACTAGACAGACAAGACTAGACAGACAAGACTAGACAGACAAGACTAGACAGACAAGACTAGACAGACAAGACTAGACAGACAAGACTAGACAGACAAGACTAGACAGACAAGACTAGACAGACAAGACTAGACAGACAAGACTAGACAGACAAGACTAGACAGACAAGACTAGACAGACAAGACTAGACAGACAAGACTAGACAGACAAGACTAGACAGACAAGACTAGACAGACAAGACTAGACAGACAAGACTAGACAGACAAGACTAGACAGACAAGACTAGACAGACAAGACTAGACAGACAAGACTAGACAGACAAGAATAAGCAGACAAGACTTTGACTTTGTTTAAACTTCGTATCTAATATTCGTTTGTTTGATAAACGATTTGTTGGTCAATTAAATTAATGAAAGCAGTTTGTGTGTGTAGGAATAAGAATGCCGTCGCATTGGAAAACTAGTTGTAGTACAATTATTTATTGCCGTTGCAGCGTTAAACGTGTCAACACTACAGATTCGGGCTAAGATTTATATCGACGATTTCGTAATCTCTGGCTGGGCCGTACATGCAGAGGTCCAAGTCGCTGTTTAAAATTTTGATTGCCGGTTACGGAGATGATTGAAGCTAATTTTTCCACGCACATACAGCGAGAAGATGAATTTATGTATTTGTAACTCATTAAGGTTTAGATCTGGTTTTGTAACATGCCTCAACTAATTCAGACATTGCTGAGATTAATAAGTTACGTAAACTAGAATCTATTTTGTAAACTTATTGAGGATCTTCTTAGGTAGAGGTCTCTCTTCTTGAGGTCTTCGGTTCTTTGTAGACTCATTCTAAAATAAATCCAATTTCCAGTAATTGGAAATTTTATTTTTTATTTTTTCCAAAATACACATTCATAGATTCTTTCGAAACTTTGCACACTTATTAGTGACGGTTTAGATTAGTTAAACAGCAATTATAAGCCGGCACGAAGCTCTAGTTCTTCAATTAAACAAACTAATGTACCCGTACCGGAGAAAAATGTATCTCGTCTTGACGAGTTTAGCATTGTTTTGCTCATACTCCCACATTGTTTCGAGTGCGCGGTGTTTAGTTATCCGTGTTTGAAAAACTGACGCATATTTCTTAACTCAAACTAACTTGTGCGTATCTCGGCGCATCCCTTGCCCCTCATACCTCGCCGCAATACAGCTGCATTCTCTCGCCGGTTCGAGTTGTATCACACTATTTCGAGTGCGCGGGGTTTAGTTATCCGTGTTTGAAAAACTGACGCATATTTCTTAACTCAAACTAACTTGCGCGTACCTCGGCGCATCCCTTGCCCTTCATTCCTCGACCCAATACAGCTGTATTCTCTCGCCGGATTGAATTGTATCACATTATTTCGAGTGCCCGTGTTTGAAAAATGACGCAAATTTCTTAACTCAAACAACTGGCGCATACCTCGGCCCATCTCTTGTCCGCCATACCTCGGCGCAATACAGCTGCATTCTCTCGCCGGTTCGAGTTGTATCACATTATTTAGAGTGCGCGGTGTTTAGTTGTCCGTGTTTGAAAAACTACCGCATATTTCTTAACTCAAACTAACTTGCGCGTAACTCGGCGCATTCCTTACCCGTCATACATCGGCGCAATACAGCTGTATTCTCTCACCGGATTAAATTGTATCACATTATTTCGAGTGCGCGGTGTTTAGTTATCCGTGTTTGAAAAACTGCCGCATAATTCTTAACTCAAACTAACCTGCGCGTACCTCGGCGCATCTCTTGTACATCATACCTCGGCGCAATACAGCTGTATTCTCTAGCCGGACCAAGTGGTATCACATTATTTCGAGTGCGCGATGTTTAGTTGTCCGTGTTTGAAAAACTGCTGTATATTTCTTAACTCAAACTAACCTGCACGTAGCTCACCGCGTCCCTTTATCTTAATACCTCGGCGCAATACAGCTGCATGCTCTCGCTGGTTCTAGTTGTATAAATGTAAAATTTGCTTGTGTCCCTTGTCTCTCATACCTCTGCGCAATACAGCTGCATTCTCTCGCCGGCTCGAGTTGCATCAATGATAAATTTGCTTGCGTCCGTTGCCCCTCATACCTCTGCGCAGTACAACTGCATTCTCTCACCGCTTCGATCTTTTCTTTCAACAATGTTAAATTTGCTCTAATTACAAATTGGTCTATTCCAATTAAAATACCAAATGATAAGCAGTCTAATTTATATATTTAGTGTCTGTAACGAAGCCGAGCAGACTTGATAGTAATCTCAATGCACAGTTAACCATTTGATTTATAAAACTAATCTCCCGCAACATTCAATCAAAATCACAATGGACCGAAAACCGTTTAATTAAAGTCTTATTTATCCAGTTAAGTGGATATTAAGTGTGGAAGAGTTTTTTGTGTGCAAGTTTTATCTTGGATCTGTGGTTCGGTTGGGGCCAAGTCACTCCATCTCTTACCCGTACAATCTAATCATTAGATTGTAAAACATAGTAAATAGATTAATTTTTCGGTGTACTAGCAATAGAATTGGGGACGTAATTGCCGTTTTTATTAACGGGAGAATGGGGCAAGAGTGCATTAGTTGTTTCATAATCTGTTTTGGTCGATTTGCATCATTCGGCGGATACATCGAAAACGCATTTGGTTATTGCATTTATCATTTAATCCGCACTAATCGAATGCAAATTAGTCTCGTATTTATTTAAGTCGATACCACTAGTTATCAGAAATTCTAACGGTTTCAACACGTTAGCTCCATAACAGTGTTTAAAAGAAACGAATAAATTTATTTATCTACGAGCAATATTGTAAATTCCCAGTATTGTACAGTTCGTGGACTATGAAAATAAATCATAACACACACACACACGTATGTAACGTAAGTTATGATTGATAACACACACGTGCGTTTGGTTTACGATTCGTTGATTGGTCGAGAGCTGCGACTACGTGCTCGTACGTTCAGCGCCCCCCGTGCCACAATTCAAACTAACGGAAATTGACATTGCGTAGATTGGGTTGCCTATATCTATAGGCACTCTTATTTTAGTCTAACCCAAATAAGTAGCAAATAATAAGTTACGTAACCATTAAGAATGTATTTCTAACAAGTTAAATAAAATCGAGTAACAGTTATATATGAAAATACAACTGTTTGTTTATTATAATATTAAATAATGGTAATTAAATAAACATAACCTAATAAGACATAAATTTGTTACATCAAACATATTTTTCTTATTAAACAGAAACAAATTAGTGTGGTCGTAGATCGTAGTATACGTGTCGACCGTAGTATAGTGCATAACTCGAGTTGTAAGGCAATTACGTACTCGCGGAATTACGTAGGTACTCGCGGAATTACGTAGGTACTCGCGGAATTTCGTAGGAACTCGCAGAATTACGTAGGTACTCGCGGAATTACGTAGGTGCTCGTGGAATTACGTAGGTACTCGCGGAATTACCTAGGTACTCGCGGAATTATGTAGGTGCTCGCGGAATTACGTAGGTACTCGTGGAATTACGTAATGCCTCCATACGTAATATGCTTCTTACTGAATAATATGCTACTGTTAAAATATCAATGTTTGAATACTTTTTCCATCATCTAAATTAAAAATTGACCTCCAAATTTTTATAGAATTTACACTTTTTTTTGCGTTTTTGTAGCGAATTTTTAGGATGCGGATGTGGAAATAATAAGTAAGGATTAAATGTATATTCGTCTAGTCTATTTATAACGTAGTTTAGAATCAAAATAAATCTTAATAAAAGTGGGACGAGAATAGAACGATAATGGCAGTTGTGTTGGAAATAGAACACAGAGGATCTGCGTCTCTCTCCGTCTCGTGGTTTCTTTACAACGTCTAGAATAGCTTTATTCCTTTTCAGTTCGTTTCCGGTAACGAATACGTTCAATTTTAAAATTTAAAATTCATCAAAACGAGTTTGAAATTCACGAGGGGTCATCCACTCCCTGAAATGTTGCAATGTATTCGCTATTATCCTGATTTTTTTTAAATAATTAAGTACCTCGTAATTCGAGGTACTCGAAGAAATTACTAGCGTAATGCGTAATAATGTCACGTAATTATACTGATTCTTTGGTAATGCGAAGTACTCGGAGACATCACAAGCGTAATGCGTAATAATGTCAGATAATTTTTTAAATTATTAAGTACTGCAAAGTAATGTCACATAAAGGAAGGGAATGTGAAATAACTTCTTTAATGCCCTGAACGTTAAGCTACGTACGCACGGTATAACAAACTAGCGTTTCGTATAGAAACAGACAAATTACAAATTGTCTCAACTGAAAGGTTCTGAACCCAAAAGCTCCACAGGGTCATAAAAACATTTTCTATAATTGCAAATTGCAATCTTCTTCTTTTGACCATATGAAGCTATATACTTTAGATTTGTTTTTTTAAATAATAATATTTATAAGATTTTTCTCGTTCTAATTTAATCTCGAATTTTATATTGTTGTACTGAGAGTCAATTCTGATTATAGAAGTCTATTGCAAAGTCTATTGCGTTTTCTAATTCACTGTCACTTTTATTCGTATAAATGTCTTCGCCTTCAGAAGTACTTCAGAAGCCTTCAGAAGTAGAGATGAGCATAGGACAAGATTCTCGTTCCAAGTCCCATCTGGTGGGACGGATCCCTGTCACTGTCCCATCCCATTTTCGTCCGACTGTCCCATTTTCCCATACAACAAACTTTCTTTTCTCTCCTTTTTATTTTCTTTATTTCTCCTTTTCTTTTAGAGTTCTAATTCCTTTTACGCGACGAATTCTATCTGATGATAGTCTGCCAGATTTAGTATTGAACAACCAACGTAGGATTGATTTTAGGACTGTTTTTGAAAAATTGCCCAAAGTTCTGTATAAGATGTATAAGTTCATATTTGCCAACAAAGTTTCATATGCAAATAGCCCAGCAGTAATGAAATGGTGCTAAGTAGAGATGAGCATGGGACAAGATTCTCGTTCCAAATCCCATCCCGTGGGACGGATCCCTGTCACACGTCCGACTGTCCCATTTTCCCATACAACAAACTTCCATTTCGGTTCCGACTCTCTTAACGATAATTCGTTAGAATTTAATTTTTCCTTAATTTCTTTATCTGACAATGAGTAATCTTTTTCATTGCAAAGCGATCGTAAGAATTTTCAGGAACAAGATCGTTATCATAGAAATTTCCTGGTCTGGACATATTATGGAAGATTTGCGTATTGGCACGCTAAGCAATTAATTATGCACGAACTAGATTTACTAGATTATCAAAACTCGCCCCATTCTGTCCCATACAAAATTGTCGTCCCGTCCCACGCGAGATACCACTAATTCCATCCCATGGGACGATGGAATGGGTCGATATGATCCCAATGTCATCTCTAGAGCAAAGCCATTTTTTCAGTTAATCAGGATATCGATTTCCTGCTTTTGATTTTTCCGCCGAGTTTCTTGTGACGGAGTTCTTCAACATTTGATAAAAATCCTGTAGTATTTTCTTAAAATCTTAAAATAAATGATATGAATATTGGTGTCACCAACATTATTTAGATTAGCTCGACATTCTGCAAGTACTAGAGGTTTTTTTTTATTTGCGCTTCGTGTTGAAAAAAGTCAGTTATTTTATATTTCGTAACGTCAAAATTATTTATTACTTTACATCGTTTCCTGTTTCTGAAGAAATATATATGTTGTGGCAGGATTACTATTGTCTTTAAGAGCTTCCTCGGGAGCTTCTCTCTGAGCTTCCCCAGTAAGAGTTTAGTAGAAACTCACTGTCCTACTGCGCATAACGACGCTCACTATGAGCTCATGCAGGTGTAGTGGTGACGAAATATGGACGTAATGCGAATATAATGTGAACGTAATTCAGGGAATGCAATAGTAATTCAAGAAATCCAAGAGTACTTTGTGTAATGTGGTGTAATACTGCTACGGAATGCAAAGTAATGTGCAGTAATGCATCTAAATATTAACATGTATTGCAAGAGTGGATGACCTCTCGGAAATTCATTTCAACAAATACGCATTCATGGATTTCTTTGAAACTTTGCACTTATCTTAAAACAGTAATCACTATCACTATATTAAAAAAAAAACACTATCACTTATTAGTAATAGTCTAGGTTGGTTAAGCAAGAATTTGCATGTAAATCTGGTGGTTAGTTTTTTTGTTACTTACGTATTAACGCCACCACGGCTACATTTTAAATACCGCCAGTTTACAAATAAATTTTTTATGATAAATCATAAAATAAAACATTTTATTTGGAATTAAAACATTTTAAAAACTCATTTATTAAGCCCAATTAGATTAGGTTGTTGATAAATCAAGACAAATACTTGCAGCAGCGCGAACTCTCGATACAATATATAGCGGTGGTGGCGTTAATACGTAAGTATCGTTTTTTTGGTAGACGTGTGTTTAATTTAGTTGGAAGTAATTAATATTTAGTGTAATGTGTAGTGTCGTTTAATAGGATGTGGAGTTAGTTTATGAGAGTAAAAGTTGTGGGAGCTGCGTCGAGGGAAAAGGAAATAAATTAAAAACTTGGAAAGCGAAAAAGTTCTAAGTGCAAAGTTAGTAATAAAAATTCATATGGAAAACGGTTATTTCGCAAATTACCGGAATTCAGATTCGATAATGCGTTTTTGTGTCCGGAGAAAGGTATTCAATGGCGAAATTATTTGCGTTTCGAGCTTATAATGTATACGGCGGCAGCGAGAATATTGACTGTGCGGACGAGAAGTCGGCTTTCCAATATTTGCCGTCGAGCAATCGATCGTAGGAAAACAAACAGCCGAGAAAAGCTCAGTCTATTTGTTCTACATAACTAAAGTTTATGTACGTATGCCGAATATCCGATTTAAATTTCAAATATAAACCCACCGAGGGCGCACACACGCAAGAAAACTACTCAATTCCAATGTTATTTTAGGGCTTAAGCGACGATTTATTAATTATGGTCGACGGAAAGCCACACGTCGACAATTGCCCCTTGTTTCAACACGAATTAATTAAACATCTTAATAACCGATTTACCTCAAAATTGTTGTCTAATTCAGACTATCAATAAGATGTTTCTCAAGTTTTAAAAGAATTCTTGAAAATTTACAGTTTTTTTACTTTAAAAATTACAGTTTAAATAGCACTAGCGGCCTTATGAATACAAAATTGTAAAGATTGCAGTCGCACACTGTAATTTTTAAAACTTATTTACTAATAATATCGGAAACTGTAACTTTAACAAAAGCAATTGGTAATTTTTACAGTTTCAAATTCGTAAGGCCGCGGCTACTATTTGAAACTGTAATTTTTAAAATGTATTTTGGAAAATCAAATTTTAAATTTGAAAATTTGACTTTATTTGATGATATTTAGTTAGGCGAATTCGTGTGTAGTTTAGATTCAGGTTTGTAATTGCGACCACAGCGGCTCTGAAATCCGCTAGTTATCCGGCGGACAGATAAAATTCGCGAAACCGCGAAACGACCAACCGACTAATTCGCAACGGTTTTCCAGCAACAAAACATTTTTTTCCTTCCAATTTCCACTCATAAAATGTTTAATCCAAAGCAGATTTGCCGTTTTTTTTTGTTATTTCAATTTTTTTTGCAAATCAGGTATTTTTTGCAATTCCGTTAATGGAACGTTTTTAGTGCCAGGAAATAATGAAAAGCTCCAAAATCGGGAAATATTTGCCCATTCAGTGGCGAATAAACAAGCGATTGAAATTGCAAGCAAACTGAAAAAAATAAAACTATTTGCAACGAATTGTTGAATTTATCGAACCTTTTATATTTTTCTTTTTAAAAGTGACACACAAGGGTTCCTAAACTGCACATTTACCATGCTCTCTTAGCGAAGAGAATCGTCTCTCCTCGTTTATCCATATTTGAATATAATAATTATGTTATATATTCCATATTTCGAGGGGGGTTTAAACCTACAACACCCCCCCTGGCTAGAAAATAAAGACAAGACAAATAAGACAACACCAGACCATCAAGATTAGACTAGACCATTAAGATAAAATAATGAAAACTGGACCCGAAGAAGACAAACCCGATTCAGTCCATCAAATTTTGACCAACAATTTTGTCTATGAAACCTTGACCAACAAGCTTTGATTATCAAGCTTCGTGCATTAAACATTGACAAGACTGGAGAAACAAGACTACACAGAAAGAAAAACCCGGAACCGCATATGGGCATTACACATTACAGGTCCTAGAATGTAGCCTTGTGGGATACCCCATGTTGTTTCTATTTTTGACCAACTGTTGGTGATAATGTATCTATTACTGAGGTACGACTGTACCATCTTTACCAAATATGGGCCAACACCTGCTGTAATTTTTTTTCCGTAGCTCTATAGCCCTATGTGAGTTCTGGCTGACTGCACAATGCGTCTCCACCCCTGTCGGTCTATCAACATCTGAGGGTTGTAGCCCAATCCCATGGTACGTAGGTCTCTGATTACGTTATCGCGCCATCTCATTCGCGGCCTTCCCAGCGGTCGTTTACCAGCGGGGTAGTTCTCCCATGCCATTTTTTCCGTTCGTTCGTTCGAAAATCTTTGGACATGCTCATATCAATCTCATTCCTTTGATCACATTTACAATATTGGGTTCCTTCTACAACTCAGTGAGTTCCCTATTTTTTCTAGCTCTGTGGACAAGATGGACTGGATCCAGTATCGGCCCAAACAGTACCTTCCGCTCGAAAACTCTCAATTTTCGTTCGCTATCTTTTGTGAGTATCCACGTTTCACAGCCACACATAACCACCGGTCGTATTATCGATTTGTAGATTCGTATTTTGGCTCTCCTACTAATACGTTTGGATCTCAGTGTTTTGTCCAAAGCATACATACATCTGTTGCCACTCTGTATTCTGGCTTTCACCTCTTCTGCTATGTCATTATCGGCCGCTATTACCGCTCTAAATCACCCTCTCGAAATTAAAATCTCCAATCGACACATTCTAGCCTATACGATCTCTTTGAGCCTGCCTTGATACGTACATATACTTGGTCTTAGTTTCGTTTATGGCTAATCCCATTTTAAGTCTTTCCTTTTCTATCTTGATGAACTATTCTTGAACTGTTCTTTGACATTAGGAACTGACCATCACATCGATGTCATCCGCAAAGGCAAGAACAAGTTTTGGTCCATCATTAGTGTACATACACTTTAATATTTGCCGCTCTTATGGCTTTCTCCAGCGCTATATTGAAGAGCAGTGGAGTTAGTGCGTCTCCAAATATAGGTGTTATACACTGCAGGATAATTATCTTGAATGACTTATTTATCAATGAGATGCCCCTGTAATTGGCACACTTCATTTTATCCTCCTTCTTGTGTATGGGGATTATAATACTTTCTTTCCAATTGTTCCTAGGTATTTCTTCCTTTTTCCAGATTGTTGTAATTAGCTGGTGTATATGCCGATGCAGATCTTCTCCTCCATATTTTATGCATTCCGCTGGTATGTTGTCTTTCCCCGGCGCTTTGCCGTTTCTCATCCTCATTATGATATTTTGGACCTCCTCCAGGCTGGGGTCTTCTACAGGAAAATCTGCCGTGTGGTAAGCTTGTGATTTTGGTTGTCGCCTACTTGAATATTGAGAAGTCCACTAAAGTAGTTAAACTAATTTCTTGCTCATTTGTAATTAGGGTCCCATCATCCTTCTTCGGGATGTTCCCTGTTCTTGGTCTGAATCCAGATTTTGCTTCGCCCGCCTTCCTATAGAATTCCTTTAGTTGATTGCCTCTGAAATTGGTTTCGAATTCTTCCAGTATTTTTTGTTCATATTTCTCTTTCTTCGTCTTTATTAGTATTCTGGCTCCCCTTTTTATTTCACTGAGATATCTTCTGTTTGTCTCATTGGGCTCTTGTATTGTTAGCATTCTTGCTTTTTCTCTCAGTTCTAATACCCTCCGACAGTCATCGTCGAACCAGTTCTTATCCTTCTTCTTTTTTGTTGCACCCAGTATTTCCTTGGCAGCATTAGATATTGATCGCTCTATTGTACCAACACCCGCTGCTCTTCTATTGTTAGCATTCTTGCTTTTTCTCTCTGTTCTAATACCCTCCGACAGTCATCGTCGAACCAGTTCCTATGCTCCTTCTTTTGTGTTGGACCAAGTATTTCCTTGCCAGCATTAAATATTGATCGCTCTATTGCACCCCCGATCTCATTTACGTTCTCACCTTTATAGGTTGCTGGAAGGTTTTCCAATATTTGTTTTTGAAACTCGTTTTGGTTCTTTCGTCAATTTGTTTACATACTTATTAAAAACCTATTTGATCTTTCCGCTCTTTTCCGCTCTGTTATTAGCGCCTCTATTACAAGGTCATAAGAACCTTGATCAACAGGGACAAAGGCACTTTGGTCATAACCGATCCCAAAAGTAACAAACGAGAAACTCTTCAAGATAAAATGGACTAGGCCAAAGAGTGGATGTTCTTAGGTCCGGTAATCGATGCAAGAACGCAGCAAAAGTTTGGGACAACTAATCACCATCATCGAGCCCAGAGAAGGTCAAAACCGCGTTCCTTACGCCTTGAAGTCGCAGTCGGTTCCAAAGAAACGCCTGGTGAAGATTTTGGCGATTACTGCTAAGAAGGATGCGAAGACTAGAAAGATCGAAACGGAGTATTTTGTTGTAGAATATGTTCCATAGTCTAGGTCCTACAATGGAGCCCTGTGGGATATCGCAAGTTGTTTCTATTTTTGACCTGCTGTTGGTGATAATCTATCTATTTCTGAGGTACGACTGGACCATCTTTAATAAATATGGGTCAACACCTGCTGCTATTAGCGCCTCTATTATAAGGTCCTTGATCAACAAGGACAAAGGCACTTTGGTCATAACCGATCCCACCAGCAACAAACAAGAAACGCTTCAAGATAAATTGAACAAGGCTTCCGAAGTGGATGTTTTTAGGCCCTGTGATTGATCCAAGAACGCAGCGAAAGTTTGGAACAACTTATCACCATCGTCGAGCCTAGAGAAGAAGGTCAAAACCGCGTTCCTTATGCTTTGTAGTCGCATCCGGTTCCAAAGAATCGCCTGGTGAAGATTTTGGTGATTACTGATAAGAAGGATCCGAAGACTGGAAAGATCGAAACGGAGATTGAGAAGTTAACAGCGACCGTTGATCCGTTAACCGGAATTTTGGAAACGAAATATGGAAAGATTGATCCCGGCTAATAGGAAAATCGTGATGAATACATTATCACCAACAGCAGGTCAAAAATAGGGAGGTCCTGTGGTAGGAGGTCCAGGTCCTAATAGGACTGTAGCACCATTGAGAAGAAGAAGGTCAAAAATAGAAACAACATGAGATGTCTTACAGGGCTCCATTCTAGCACCTACACTATGGAACATCTTCAAAATCAACAAAATACTGCAACTCGAATTGAGAAAAATGTTACTTCTGTAGCCTAAGCTGACGACCTAACACTTATTTTCTGCGGGAGAAATAACTCGCAACTGGAAGTGACAGCGCAAGACGCAGTGGAAAAATACAGCAACGGTGCAGCAAGACGCCAAAAGAAAGCCTGCGGTTTCATCGATACAAATGAACGAGAACACTGGACAGATCTTCGTGATTCTAATGTTGTTGATCCGAAAACCGGTAAAATCGATACAAACTTTTCTCAGGTCGCGAACGTCATCGACCCTAAAGATCCGGTTGTAACGGTTAAGACCACCACAGCTCGCAAAGATCCTTCCACAGGTAAAAACGACGACGCCAGAACAGAAGTTACAAAAGATAAACTGATCCCGAAACCGGTGAGATTGGCACTAAGAATGCTACCATCAATTTCAAGCTTATGCGGATTACTACCGAAGATCTAAAAACTGGAGTTATTTCCGAACGACCCATCCAGGTGGACAAGTATGATAACGTTGTGATCACCACGAAAGTGGGCTTTCGTGTCCACTTCCGTGGGCACGCATGGAGCTGAGTTGAACGCGTTTTCTATATCTAGAGTGAGAAGTAACGCGAGATCAAAAAACTGGAGTTATTTCCGAACGAACCATCCAGCTAGATAATATAAGGACGATAACGTTGTGATCATCACGAAAGTGGGCTTTCGTGACCACTTCCGTGGGCACGAATGGAGCTGAGTTGAACGCGTTTTCTACATCTAGAGTGAGAAGTATCGCGAGATCAAAAAACTGGAGCTATTTCCGAACGAACCGTCCAGCTGGATAATAAAAGGACGATAATGTTGTGATCATCACGAAAGTAGGCTTTCGTGCCCACTTTCGTGGGCACGAAAGCAGCTGAGTTAAACGCGTTTTCTATATCTAGAGTGAGAAGTACCGCGAGCTCTTGATTCTTAAACGCCTCCTTTCTAATTTCATTTCATCTCCAAGGCTTTGGTCAGAGCATCTATCGTTGACCTGCCCGCCCCAAATCCGCACTGCCTATCGTGTAGTATTCCTTTGGATTCTAGTTCGTCCTCTAAGCGTACCTTGACAAGCATTTCAAGCAGTTTACCTGGAGTATCTAGAATGCAGAGCGGCTGGTACGATGTTGCATCTTTTTTAGGTATTTCGATGAGTACAAGACGTGCCTCCTTCCAAATATCGGGAAATTTTCCTTTAACTAGACAGCTGTTCAACACTCTGAAGACGATTTCAGGTCTCGTGATAGTTATGGCTTTGAGCACATCTGGAGATATACCTGGAATTTTCCCGATCTTGCTCCGTTGCGCAGTTTTTAGAATATCTTTCTCCTTTAACTAGATAGCTGTTCATCACTCTCAGGACGATTTCAGGTCTCTTGATAGTTATTGCTTTGAGCACATCTGACGATATACCTGGAGTTTTCCCGGTTTTGATCCGTTGCGCAGTTTTTAGAAAATCTTTCAGGTCAAAGGTCTTTATTTCCGTTAATTCGGCAACCACCCAATGGTTTTTAGGTTTTTTTGGGGAACAGTTTTTCAACCTGGCCTATTATCTCTTCCTCGCTTAGACTAATGTTTGGCCTTTGTTTTAGTTTTCCAGACATAATTTTAAAGTCTCCTGACACCGTCCTGTATGCACTACAAGTTCTCAGTGCCATCTTCCTCTGAATTGATGCTAACTTTTGTCTCGCGGTAACCTTTTCTATGACTTTGTTCCATACTACAGCCACCGTACAGCATAGTGGAGTGGACTACTGTGCATAAAACTCTTCATTTGCTCGTGATTCCCAGGTATTTTATAGATTTTTTCATGTTCTATTTTGAACATGATGAGGCCTATTTTTCTCCTTTTAGTAACACAGCCTCGGTTTTCTCTGGAGCGAGTTTCAATTTTTTCCCGTTCATCCAATTTACCACTAGTTTAATTGCCATGTTCCATCTGTCTATTATTTGTTTCTCGTTTTTGCCCATCACGATGAGAGCCAGGTCGTCGGCGAAGCCTACTATGTCAACCGACCTCTGGTCCTCAGCCTTAGCACACCGTCATACAGGATGTTCCAGAGGGTGGGCGCCATCACTGAGCCCTGCGCAACACCACTGTAAACTTCTCTTTCGACAACTTTACCTTCCGCCTCCAATATGATACAGCGCTTCGGTAGATATCTGCTCACCAGTTTCAGTAGGCATGGGGGGAAACTTATGGCTATCAGCTTTTCTACGATGTTGTGCCATGCAGCTGAATTAAAAGCATTTTTAACGTCTAACGTGATCAGCACACATATCTTCCTTATCCGCTAGGAGCCCTATGAAGCGTCTTTTGCAACCGTTAGCAAGCTTTGTCTATAAAACCTTGACCAACAACCTTTGACTATCAGGCTTCGTGTATTAAGGATTGACCAGACTGGAGGGACTGTCTACATGAGAGTAGACAGACAAGGCTAGGCAGACGAGTCTAGACAGATACTGTCCTCCTCGGTAGTGTAGTTGACAACATACCCGCCTTTCAATGCGGAAGACCCGGGTTCGAATACTCCGTCCGGGCTGCCCACCCTGAATTAATGCAAAATATGCGATACCGGGGTGGCTCAAACTAAAAGTCAAAGTGAATTAGGGGGTTTATTGAGGGGGTTTAAAATTCGGGAACCACCTATGGGCATTACTTCAGGATATTATCACTCATCGTTACTAAACTCTTCTCGTTTGCTTTCATAATATCTCTTATCATCGCTGTTATAGCGTTCCAATCTGTTCCTGTTCTTAGAAGTAATTCTGCCAAGTTCATTGTCGATACTACTGTACCGCATACCTGTTCTGCTATTTTACGATGGTCCGTCCATTTCATACAGTGAAAGATGGTATGTTCGGCAGAGTCAATGTCCGCTCAAAACCAGCAGATGAGATCATTTTTCTTTTTAATTTTGTGAAGCTAAGACACCATGACCGGTAAAAGCCTGAACATAATAATCCACCACTCCCCACGTTCTCTCTCTCCACAACCTCACGTCCTTTATAAAAGTTTTTGTCCAACGAATTGAGAGTTCAGGAGATGGTAACCATATATCGACTCGGAAAGAATAGCAAGTCTGATGCTAACGATAAATGTATGGAGTAGTGGCAGAAAAGATGGGAAGTGTACGTTCTCCCCATCTCTCCTGCCACTCGTCCATATATCGACTCAGGAAGAATAGCAGGTCTGATTGGTCAAGATTAATGTATGGACGAATGGCAGGAGAGATTGGGAGTACACGTTCTCCGCATCTCTCCTGCCACTCGTTCATACATTTATCTTTAGCATCAGACCTGCTATTCTTCCCAAATCAATACATGGTTACTCTCTCCTAAACTCTCAGTTCAAGGCGCGGCATTGATGCTATAGCAATTGCGGCGGCGGTGGAGATAGTTCCGTATGTCGATATATCTCTGAGTGCCATTTTTCGGTTTAGGGTTTCCAGTTTGTTTATATAGAAGGAATGCTTCAGCGCCTACGACGATATAGGTGCACCGTTGAGGATAATAGTTAATAGAAGTCGCCGCGAACATTAGTTTTTGACGTTTTCTTTGGAGCGATTCCCATGGGTTTGAGGTGATCCTAGTCAGAGCCATCAACGATTTCCGGTATTTATATTCACAAGTACTTGATGACCGACTTGCTTGTAACCGTGGTGTCAGTGCCAAATTTTCACCAGTTTTTATTTCGAAGCTATCTGAAATCTCGCCTCTAAATTTTACCTTGGAATATTGGTTGGTTAAATGTTGGTCAAAGTTTCTAGGATGAGTCTGCGAATTTTGTTGTCAAGTCCTAGTTCCTGGAGTACTTTGTTAAGCCTTTCTCTATCAATGGAATCGTAGGCCTACCTAAAATCAACAAAGGTGATGACAACCTTGCGGTTTCTCATCTTGGAGTATGCATGTACAGTTTTAGGATTGAGGATCTGTTCAACACAGGATCGGGTCTTCTTGAAGCCCCCTTGGTATTCTCCCAGTTGACTATCCAGCTGATCTTCTGCCCTTGTTTGTAACGCCTTCGAGAGAATGTTGTATGTTATCGAGACGAGAGAAATTCCACAGTAGTTGCTTAGATCAGTAAAATCTGCCTTTTTGTGAAGCGGGTGAATCAGAGCAGATTTCCTATCGGGTGGTAATTTGTCTGTTCCTCAAATGTCTTGGATGATCTCAGTTAGCTTGCGCAGGGCATTGCTTCCAGCACCTTTCAACAGTTCAGCAACGATAGAGTCCTCGCCAGCTGCCTTATTATTCTTAAGAAGATGAATGATCTGGCCAACTTCTTCCAATGAAGGGAGCAGCGTGATCGGGTTTGGTGTGGTTTGTTTATAGTCCAAGTCATTGCTAGGTGGGTCACAGTTGAGTAGATTTTTAAAGTACTAAGCCAGAAGGTGGCAGTTGTCCTTGTGGTTATAAGCCAGTTTGCCTTGTGAGTCTCTGAAGTAGAGGCTTGGCGGAGCGTATTTTCTTTAAAGATTCCAAAGAAATCTCTGGAGTTATTCTTAGCAAAGCTCTCTTCAATTTGGGATAGTTAGTTTTGTGTGAAGGTTCGTTTGGTTCCTCGAATTATCTTGGCTGTAACCTTTCTTAGTTCCAAAAATGTATGCCAATGTTCCTTGGTCTTTTTAGAATTCCACTTCACCCAGACTGTCTGTGTTAGGGCTATTGCATTGTCACAGTCTTCAGCCCACCACGGATGCATCCTTCTTCTAGCGAGAGGGGAGAGTTCATTGACCGTCTTGACAAGAGTCTCTTCAGTTGGTCCCAGCTGTGCAGATCTGTATTGTTCAGTCTCTGAGTTACTTCTTGACTGTTCTTGAGTCGCTCTACGTCAAATCTTACCATTTTGGAGGTTTTGTATAATCTAGTGTTTCTAGGCTGGAGTCTTATTTTGATCTTTGAGAGGTAGTAACTCCAGAGTGGCGCTTCTTAGTACTTTCACGTTTTGTATTTCCTTTTAAGTTTTCCGTTTAGTTTGGTCTGGAGACCGCTCGCGCTCTTCGCTCATCCACTCTTTCTAATAATCCGGCAGTTGTCTAGTCCTATATGTGTCGGATTATAGAGATTATACTGTATATAGATTACAGGCAATATCCTACTGGTATAAGGCGTAACTAAAGTGAGGGACGCGTTATTTATTTTTGTCCGTAGGCTTTGGGAGCCCTTGATTCAGAAACAGAGAAGACTAGACAGACAGGACTAGACAAACAAGAGTAGGTATATAGTAAGAATTTGAGCGTTTAGTTTGGATAGACTAGTATATAGTATGTATATGTTTAGGTTGTTTTCTGTGTAATCTAGTCCGATCTATAAATTATTCTCGTGTGTGTTTTAGTGTGTATAAATTAGATTGATAGCTGGTTATTAACATATGAAAAGAAGAAAGAGAAAAAGGGGAATGAAAAAAAAGGTGCGGTATGTAGCTGTCGTGATTTATTAGGGCATAACTTCTGCACTCGAGCTAAATAGAAAAAGTTATTACATATAGACCGACTAATTCACTGGGCCAGAATTTCCATATGAAAATAACGCGATTTGTGCGAAGATTTCGGCGGCGGCAACTTTTGCGGTTTTTAATTAAATCAGCGAAAACTGTTTTTGTTTTTTTGTTGTTGCTGCAAGGGTTTCATGCCGTTTATTAATTCCGCGCGCCGAAACAAATAAATATGATGCGCGAGCTTTAATTAACGCGAATATTTTTTCGCACTCGCGATAAATTCTAATTACGCGCGACATTAATTACGACACGTTTTTGCTTTACCTCCCAGTCACAATTTTGTGTGCAATTATAAAGTTTTTTTTAATAAATGCGAGCTTATCTTAACCTCTGATCGCGTTTCAAGTCCATGTCCATACTACATGTCCCCTGCGATTCTACGTCCGTCTGCCTGTTATTAGTTAGCGACGATCACTTGATTTCTGTAATCACAATTCGATTGAGAACTTTCGGGGTTTTATTGCGAAAACGTGATCTTGCCACCCACACACTAACTTTCTCAAATAAGATCAGACAAACAAGACTACATAGACGTGACTAGACGCACATTACACATAAAGATAAACAAATAAAACTAAACAGACAAGAATAGATAGACAAGTCTAAACCCACCATTCCATCTTGGCTTTTAGTATATCCCACCCCGGTATCGCGGACTGTTAGTGAAAACCGCCCTAGTTGTTGTCTCCCCGACCAGGATTCGAACCCGGGTCTCCCGCATTTAAAGGCGGGTATGTCGTCAACTACACCACCGAGGAAGACAGACAGACAAGACTAGACAAATAAGACTACACTGACGAACAAGACTAGATAAATGGTGTTCTGTCGATATAGTTTTGCATATATAGCATTGATAATGTTGTTTTCAAGGTTATAGTGGATTAATTTGCTTGTAATTGGTAATTGATATGGAAGGAGTGGTTAAGCCAAGTAGTCTGAACTAGATAATGAGGCTAAATTATAAATAATTTAAGATTTTATGGTCAATTTGCGTAATTTAAAACCTTCAATTTACGAAATTTCGTGCGTAATGTATCTCAATATCTCCAAATTCGGGGTATAAATTAATTGGCAATCAATTTGGCATCGGAAGAGTTTTTGCGGGGCGAATGCAGTTCGGAGCTAATACGAAACGCCGGCATATCATTAATATTCGATGCGCTTCGAGATCGAAACGCCTCCGACGACCGCTTCAAATGGCGAATATTTGCGTTCTTTTTTTTTCGCGAAAATAAAAGTCTTGAAATCTCGGGTCTGGAGATATTATCACGTTCTCTGGCGGGCCTGATAAGTTCGTTCGCGCGAATCGATAAATAAATATTTCATGGAAATCAAGTTTATCAAATATCTTCACTGCCGGCTGCTGGCTCGGCGGCGAATTCGCGACGGAATTGCACCGATTCCAAAACGATTTCTTTAACTTCGACCTAAATTTATTACCAAAACAAACAAACAATTGTGCCAATTCCCGATTGCTTTAACTGTATATTGAAGGACGAGTTCAGTAAGCGCAATTTTACAGCACGCGTCCAAGTTTGGACTAGTCCACTATCGTGGACTAGTGCTGAAGAACGTGTTACGAACGAGTTTTTTATAGTATTTTTTGTATCTTGCGCCCTTTTATGCCATTTCAAAATAAAAAAATCGACGATACATATTGAGAAAATTTTATCGCACTGGAAGAGCCATAACCGCACGCTTAGGAGTGCTGTTATGAGTCCATTACAGACGCAAAATAGAAAAATAATTATGCCAATTCGCGATTGGTTTAAACTAAATTCCTAGTCAAAACAGACTATTCCAACTATAAGCAAATTCACGTCTACGCCAATTCACACGATAATCCGCACCAAATCCGTCGACTAATTAAACTGATCAAGGAAAACCAATTTCCTTTTTATTGCACTTTCCTTTCGGCCCTTTTCTAATTTGCTTCGATTTCCTTTCTTTATATATATATATATATATATATATATATATATATATATATATATATATATATATATATTTGCAAAACCTAATTAATGCCACGAAGGCTCGAACAAAACGAATCCGGATAAAGATCGTGTAAGACCCAGCAGGTGGGATATAACTCTATCGATTACTTAATATTAACCACTTTATAGGGACAAGGTCAAAAACAATAAAAAGCTAATCGTAGCTTAGTTAACATCTACTTTATTGTAGCCTTTCTGACTAGTTTTCATTGCCTAGTTTAATCTAGGGCTATTCAGACTATTTACAGTTGTCTGATTTGGTTTGTATTTCTAGCCTTGCTTGTCCCACTGAGAGCCCCCCTGGAAAAATCCACACATCCGCTGTTCGCATAACTTCGAGGTGGTGGTGTATCATATCTTTGTGTGGTGTATCAAATTTTTCCCTTACATCTCCCTTCCATTAGCAATGATTAAGGGTTTAGGGTTTCAGCATGTTTTCCAGTTATTTTCCGTTCCTTCTCATCGTTTTCTTTTTGGAACATTATAGTTATCATCACGTTATTGATCTCGTAGCATTCTTTTTCAGAGGCAAGCATTTAGTCCACACCATCGTTCTTTCGTCGATCCTATTTTCAAGAAGTTGTCTCGCTGCATACCACCTACCACAGGTGAATATGGTGCGGGCAACTCCATCTTTTTCCCCACAATATTCGCAGAGGCTGTTACTAGCTTTTCCTATCCTGTGCAGGTAATACTTAAAGCACCCATGCCCGCTGTGTACCTGGGTGAGATAATAATTAGCCTCTCCATATTTCCTCTTTGCACAGCGTCCACTGTCCTTTGCTACATGATACCCACTGCCGTTGCCATTCTTCAAAAATTTTGGCGCTGGCAGCTATTTTTTCCTGGCTCCTAGTTATTTTGTTTCCATTACATCGTGAGTTGTATGTTTCGAGTCTAGCTCGGACGGTGATGTCAATATGAGGTATGCCAGCGACAACCTCCCTTGAAACTGTTCTATATGCGCTACTTATTCCAATGGTAGCCTTCGCTGTACTGATGCCTTCTTGCTATTTAGTGTTTTCACTCTGATTTTGTTTGCCCATACCGGAGCTGCATAAAGCATAGCGGATTGCGAGGCAGAGCACAATAGCCTCCTTTTGCTGCTTCTAGAACCTCCCACATCAGGCATAAGCCTCCTAAAGCAGAACCCGTTTTGAGCGCCTTCTCGATATGTTGCTTGAATGAGAGGCTTTTGTCGATTACAACTCCCGATTACAAGTATTTCATAGAATCTTTCGGTATTATTTTGGCGTCTCGTAATTGGAAGATGATAGGGTTTATGTGCCTCTTTCAGTGAGGTTTTCTTAGGTGCCAGTTGCGGCTGCCTCTTTTCCATCCATTCGTACACTAACACTATTGCATTGTTTGCTCTAGCGGTTTTCGGTTTCTCCCTTTTCGGTTTTCCCGCACACTACTAGTGCCAGATCATCTGCAAATGCGATGGTTTCCATACCTACTGGTAACTCCAGTCATAGCACTCCATCATAGAGAATGATCCACAATGTGGGACCCATGACTGAACCCTGCGGAGTCCCACTATAGATATCACGCTCAACTGTTTTAATGTCTGATTCAATGACGATTTTGCGATTATGTCGGTAACTGCGAATCATGCGAAGTAGATATGGTGGAAAGCCACGCGACGTCACCTCATCTAAGATATTTTGCCAACTTGCCGAGTTGAATGCATTTCTTACGTCGAAGGATAACAGTGCGCAGATCGTTCTGGTCCTCCGTGTACGCACTCTGGCTTCCTCAGCTACCGCGAGGACGTTTCTGATGGCGTCTGAGTGATCCGTTTTTCTCTCAGTTCCGTTTTTATCCTGCATAGCCACAGCTGTTCGAACAATTTTCCAAAGACATCTAATAGACAGAGTGGCCTATATGAGGTGACTTCTTGGAGAGGTTTGGTACCTTTCCTCAATTGAACCAGTTTTCCCTTCTTCCTGGCGGTGGAAGAAGGCAAAACTGGTTCTCTTGAGGAACCCACCACCCAATCTCAGGAAATTTTCTGGCTATGATTTTAATTATTTCAAGTGGAATGGGGCTGGCCCTGGCCCTGGGGCTCTACCATTACGGAGGCGGTCACAGGCCGCTTTGAGTTCTACTTGTGGTAAATCAGGTATCTCAATTACTGCTCGTTGTTCCCATATCGGTATTTGGTGGAAGAGAGAAGTGCGTCCACTATATCGTCGATGTTTTACAAAGCTATTTTTAGGTTTGGGTGTCTGACTTTGAGCTCTCTGGTTGGAATTGCATAAGCCTCGTCTCAAGTGTCGTTATCAATTTCCTTGCATAGTATATTTCAATGCTCTCCTTTTGCCAAGTTGATAGCTGTATTCAGCGCCTTTTTGGACAGGGTATATGCGGCTCTAAGACTTTCTTATAAGAAGCTGGTATTTTGGCCTTTTCTTTTGAGAGATAAAAATTAGAAATGTCTTGACTCCACCAGTAGACCTGCCTTTTCCTGGTAGGATTATGTCTGGTTGGCAGATCTGTATTGCATATTTTGGTGCTCACGGATATAATTTCGTCTTCATTGTTTACTATTATATCTTTCAGCTCCATCTAGTCGATGAACCAGCAGTTCCTCGTTTTTAATTCTTGTCCGTATTTAGTTTTTTATAGACCATATCTTGTTGGTCTTCTTTTCGGTGGAGAGGTCTCTGTAATTACTTTCTACGACATTGTAAATGTATCTGTGATCGCTTAGTGTTTCTCTATCTAATCTCTACCAGTATTTTACTTTGTCCCAAAGCTTGTGTGGAGGAGACGTTAGCTCGATGATGGATTTGGCCTTTCTTCGTTCGAAGGTAGCTCAAGTTCCGTTGTTTAGAATGTGTAAGTCTAGCTGTGCCATCATGGATTGGCATGACCAAGTCACCTCTAACGTCCACTGCATGACTTCCCCAGTAGGTCGACTTGGCGTTGAAGTTGCCTGTTATGATTTAAGGTTTGTTGTGCATTTTAACTTCCTCACTTATTTCCGCTTTAAATGCTTCAAGTTGTAAGACTGTCTGTTGTAAGCTATTGATTGGTGAAAAATAGCTGCTGTTCCTTTTCCACCGTCTAATGTCCAATGCTTTTAACCCGCGATTTACGATAATTATTGCGGTGTCTTTGTTCAGTTCCTCAAATCACTCGCCTGTGCTGATCAGCTTTTTGTAAGGTTCGCTGATTATTACTAAGTCGATTCTCAGTTCAGCAACTGTGGCGTTGAGAAGGGCATGGTCATCTCCATTGTATGTCTTGTCTCGTCTGTCTAGTCTTGTCTGTCTAGTCTTGTCTGTCTAGTCTTGTCTGCCTAGTCTTGTCTACCTAGTCTTGTCTGTCTAGTCTTGTCTGTCTAGTCTTGTCTGCCTAGTCTTGTCTGCCTAGTCTTGTCTGCCTAGTCTTGTCTGCCTAGTCTTGTCTGCCTAGTCTTGTCTGCCTAGTCTTGTCTGCCTAGTCTTGTCTGCCTAGTCTTGTCTGTCTAGTCTTGTCTGTCTAGTCTTGTCTGTCTAGTCTTGTCTGCCTAGTCTTGTCTACCTAGTCTTGTCTGTCTAGTCTTGTCTGTCTAGTCTTGTCTGCCTAGTCTTGTCTGCCTAGTCTTGTCTGCCTAGTCTTGTCTGCCTAGTCTTGTCTGCCTAGTCTTGTCTGCCTAGTCTTGTCTGCCTAGTCTTGTCTGCCTAGTCTTGTCTGTCTAGTCTTGTCTGTCTAGTCTTCTCTGTCTAGTCTTGTCTGTCTAGTCTTGTCTGTCTAGTCTTGTCTGTCTAGTCTTGTCTGTCTAGTCTTGTCTGTCTAGTCTTGTCTGTCTAGTCTTGTCTGTCTAGTCTTGTCTGTCTAGTCTTGTCTGTCTAGTCTTATCTGTCTAGTCTTGTCTGTCTAGTCTTGTCTGTCTAGTCTTGTCTGTCTAGTCTTGTCTGTCTAGTCTTGTCTGTCTAGTCTTGTCTGTCTAGTCTTGTCTGTCTAGTCTTGTCTGTCTAGTCTTGTCTGTCTAGTCTTGTCTGTCTAGTCTTGTCTGTCTAGTCTTGTCTGTCTAGTCTTGTCTGTCTAGTCTTGCCTGTCTAGTCTTGTCTGTCTAGTCTTGTCTGTCTAGTCTTGTCTGTCTAGTCTTGTCTGTCTAGTCTTGTCTGTCTAGTCTTGTCTGTCTAGTCTTGTCTGTCTAGTCTTGTCTGTCTAGTCTTGTCTGTCTAGTCTTGTCTGTCTAGTCTTGTCTGTCTAGTCTTGTCTGTCTAGTCTTGTCTGTCTAGTCTTGTCTGTCTAGTCTTGTCTGTCTAGTCTTGTCTGTCTAGTCTTGTCTGTCTAGTCTTGTCTGTCTAGTCTTGTCTGTCTAGTCTTGTCTGTCTAGTCTTGTCTGTCTAGTCTTGTCTGTCTAGTCTTGTCTGTCTAGTCTTGTCTGTCTAGTCTTGTCTGTCTAGTCTTGTCTGTCTAGTCTTGTCTGTCTAGTCTTGTCTGTCTAGTCTTGTCTGTCTAGTCTTGTCTGTCTAGTCTTGTCTGTCTAGTCTTGTCTGTCTAGTCTTGTCTGTCTAGTCTTGTCTGTCTAGTCTTGTCTGTCTAGTCTTGTCTGTCTAGTCTTGTCTGTCTAGTCTTGTCTGTCTAGTCTTGTCTGTCTAGTCTTGTCTGTCTAGTCTTGTCTGTCTAGTCTTGTCTGTCTAGTCTTGTCTGTCTAGTCTTGTCTGTCTAGTCTTGTCTGTCTAGTCTTGTCTGTCTAGTCTTGTCTGTCTAGTCTTGTCTGTCTAGTCTTGTCTGTCTAGTCTTGTCTGTCTAGTCTTGTCTGTCTAGTCTTGTCTGTCTAGTCTTGTCTGTCTAGTCTTGTCTGTCTAGTCTTGTCTGTCTAGTCTTGTCTGTCTAGTCTTGTCTGTCTCTCCTCGGTGGTGTAGTTGACAACATACCCGCCTTTCAATGCGGGAGACCCGGGTTCGAATCCTGGTCGGGGAGGCGACAACTAGGGCGGTTTTCATTAACCGTCCGGGCTGCCCACCCTGAATGAATGCAATATATGCGATACCGGGGTGGCGCATACTAAAAGCCAAGGTGGAATAGGGGATTTGGTGAGTCTTGTCTGTCTAGTCTTGTCTGTCTAGTCTTGTCTGTCTAGTCTTGTCTGCCTATTCTTGTCTGCCTAGTCTTGTCTGTCTAGTCTTGTCTGTCTAGTCTTGTCTGTCTAGTCTTGTCTGTCTAGTCTTGTCTGTCTAGTCTTGTCTGTCTAGTCTTGTCTGCCTAGTCTTGTCTGCCTAGTCTTGTCTGCCTAGTCTTGTCTGCCTAGTCTTGTCTGCCTAGTCTTGTCTGCCTAGTCTTGTCTGTCTAGTCTTGTCTGTCTAGTCTTGTCTGTCTAGTCTTGTCTGTCTAGTCTTGTCTGTCTAGTCTTGTCTGTCTAGTCTTGTCTGTCTAGTCTTGTCTGTCTAGTCTGTCTAGTCTTGTCTGTCTAGTCTTGTCTGTCTAGTCTTGTCTGTCTCTCCTCGGTGGTGTAGTTGACAACATACCCGCCTTTCAATGCGGGAGACCCGGGTTCGAATCCTGGTCGGGGAGGCGACAACTAGGGCGGTTTTCATTAACCGTCCGGGCTGCCCACCCTGAATGAATGCAATATATGCGATACCGGGGTGGCGCATACTAAAAGCCAAGGTGGAATAGGGGATTTGGTGAGTCTTGTCTGTCTAGTCTTGTCTGTCTAGTCTTGTCTGCCTATTCTTGTCTGCCTAGTCTTGTCTGTCTAGTCTTGTCTGTCTAGTCTTGTCTGTCTAGTCTTGTCTGTCTAGTCTTGTCTGTCTAGTCTTGTCTGTCTAGTCTTGTCTGCCTAGTCTTGTCTGCCTAGTCTTGTCTGCCTAGTCTTGTCTGCCTAGTCTTGTCTGCCTAGTCTTGTCTGCCTAGTCTTGTCTGTCTAGTCTTGTCTGTCTAGTCTTGTCTGTCTAGTCTTGTCTGTCTAGTCTTGTCTGTCTAGTCTTGTCTGTCTAGTCTTGTCTGTCTAGTCTTGTCTGTCTAGTCTTGTCTGTCTAGTCTGTCTAGTCTTGTCTGTCTAGTCTTGTCTGTCTAGTCTTGTCTGTCTAGTCTTGTCTGTCTAGTCTTGTCTGTCTAGTCTTGTCTGTCTAGTCTTGTCTGTCTAGTCTTGTCTGTCTAGTCTTGTCTGTCTAGTCTTGTCTGTCTAGTCTTGCCTGTCTAGTCTTGTCTGTCTAGTCTGTCTAGTCTTGTCTGTCTAGTCTTTTCTGTCTAGTCTTGTCTGTCTAGTCTTGTTTGTCTACTCTTGTCCGTCTAGTCTTGTCCGTCTAGTCTTATCCGTCTAGTCTGGTCCGTCTAGTCTTGTCCGTCTAGTCTTGTCCGTCTAGTCTTATCCGTCTAGTCTGGTCCGTCTACTCTTGTCCGTCTAGTCTTGTCCGTCTAGTCTTATCCGTCTAGTCTGGTCCGTCTAGTCTTGTCCGTCTAGTCTTGTCCGTCTAGTCTTGTCCGTCTAGTCTTGTCCGTCTAGTCTTGTCCGTCTACTCTTATCCGTCTAGTCTTGTCCGTCTAGTCTTATCCGTCTAGTCTGGTCCGTCTAGTCTTGTCCGTTTAGTCTTGTCCGTCTAGTCTTGTCCGTCTACTCTTGTCCGTCTAGTCTTGTCCGTCTAGTCTTGTCCGTCTAGCCTTGTCCTTCTAGTCTTGTCCGTCTAGTCTTGTCTGTCTAGTCTTGTCTGTCTAGTCTCTTCTGTCTAGTCTTGTCTGTCTACTCTTGTCCTGTCTATTCCATATAATCTAAATGTGAAAATAGCTTAGGAATTTATGTTGCGTGAGAGCTTGAGGAAGGGTTGTTATGCGAGGGATTATTTTTTTTCCTCTGTGGCGGTTGAATCTGGTTTTGCAGGAAGAACATTTCTTGAGGTTGGAGGAGGATTGTGTCTGAGGAGGAGAATTCAAAACGGAAGTCGGGGGCATACCTTCGGTAACCGCCGGAAATTACCAAAATCATAATCCTTCGCGAAATCTTCGTGCTCTCAACTACTCCGTCTTTAACTACACAGAAATCAGTTCCATGCGTCTGATTTATTAATAAATTAATTACAAAATTAGTGGATTGAGTTACAAAAGTAATTAGTTTTCTCGAGATGCGAGTTTTTAGTCGCAGGAGTCTGTTGGTCTAGGGTCAATAGCTTCGAGTCGGGATTATTACGACTCAATTAATTTGCCATCTTTTAGTTATAACTCGTTGATTTTATTGCCGATATTATTGCCAATTTAAAATCCTCATCAACTAAACAAACAAAAACTTTGTTCATTTTTAATTGTTTGATTGGACGAATTCTCTAATGAGACACAAATTAAGAAAGAAACTGCGTTGAACTAGTTTCTTCAATAATCAATAACCAAATATCCAAAATATCAATAGCTTATTTGGTGTGTCAATCACTTGAAGTTAAACTGTTTGAGCTGCGTTGAACTAAAATATCAATAGCGAAGAAATAACAACGGAATTTTATTAATTCATGTCGGAGGAAGTTACCTGATTGCCTAATTCCAAGCAACTTTCGTCAAAAACTAGGAAATATTTTGGAATGTCATTTGAATAAAATCCTCGATTATTCCGTTGGCCAAATAACGGTGAATTGTTTTCGTCCCAATCAAGAAGAAACGATTGGTTACGAGTTCGCAGATGTGGGCAGATGTTAATGTTACAAGTTTTTGGAACGCGTTTTAGGTCGCACAAAGTTTAAACCCAAAACGAGTTTTTCCTGTAAATAATTTACCTCCAAGTACAATAAATTACTCAAGCGAATTTTAATAAATTCAATAAAACTTTTGCCTTAAATTAGAATAAGGGTGCGCGTAGATATAGGCAACCCAATTTACGCAATGTCAATTTCCGTTAGTTTGAATTGTGGCACGGGGAGCGCTGTAACTGTAATAAGTAGCAATAAATACGATAATTTAGATAGCTCGCAAGGATTAGTTTAATTTATGAAATAAACAGATTTTTTTGGGTTAATTACTTAATTTTCTGATTATTTTCGATTTCTCGACGGCTTTATTGTGGCTAATTCGTGCCATTAGGGAAGTGGGTTGGGCGGAATCGCGCGGTGGAAGTGATATTCGGCACGTCGGAATTATTCCATCGAGGAAATTAATTCGTGCATATATCAATATCGGATGTTTATTAGGCGCGGCGTCTAATTACCGAAGACACGTCCTCATCGAGACAAACACGTGCCCGAATTATTCATACATTTTGTTTGCTAATTACACCCGAATATTTGCAAATAGAATAACACAAGGATTCACTGTGGGGTTCTGGGGGTTCAACCCCTCCCCCGAAATATGCAAAATATATACATAAATGTTATATTGAAATAAAGAGACGAGTAGAGACGACTCTCTTCAGAGAGCATGGTAGGTGTGAAGTTTAGGAACCCTTGTGTCTCAGTTTTAGAAAGTAAATTGGTGCATTTCGGTTACTGTATTTTCTTAAAAACCCCCCCCCCCGAAACTAAATCCTGGCTACGCCCATGGTCAATAGACCTTTTCATAGTTGAAATTATTTTGTGCGCATGTGCCAATTTCCGCCATGTTTTTCTAACCTTCTTACAGTTAGTTAGGCGCATGCGCATCCGCCAAGTTTTAAAGGCGGGAAAATTAAAGTTTCGGGCACATATTTAGTTATACGTCAAAAAGTTCGGGCAGTTTTTAACGTACAACTAAATATGTGCCCGAAACTTTAATATTTCCGCCTTTAAACACCCTTGGCGGATGCGCATGCACTAAACTAACCGTAAAAAGGTCAATTAGATCTTATTTGTAAATTAAGTTTAAATCAAATAATTAAAACCTTTTTAGATTCTTAAAGGATTTGAGATATTTTGCGAACAAATGTGCGAATGTGAAATGAAGTAGTAAGAGAAACCAAGAATTAAGAAATTCCTTGTTAAGCAAATATTTGCGTAACAATTTTTATCGGCGTCGCGTTTGCTATGCAGATGGGGATTCGCGAAATCCCGCCAACATTTTTCCCAATTTCCCCAGAAATTTATTCATAATTTAGATCGAGCCGGGCTGGAGTGTCGACTGCGAAACAACTCTACGTCCGTTTGCTTAACGGGAAATTCCGAGGTCGAGCCGCGTTCGAACGCTCGGACACTTGCAAACCGTTTTCCATCCGTCTTGACTGCATACCCGATAAATAGTTTCTGGCTGACGACCTGCATTATTTACACCATTCCATTTGTCCGGCGCTACACCCAAATCGAAAACTATTTCAATATCTGACACAATTTGTCTAAAAACAACAAACAAAACACCAACAAAAACTACACAAACAAAAGTTTCCTTTACACTTTTAATTAATCCAAGCGCATTTACTGTGGATCTTAAATGCATCCCTTAAGGTAGACTTCCGAGCAAAGCGGCTCTGGCGTCACTAACGCAGCGATACTGACGCGGCGATTATGCACTATGAAAATGAATGAGGCACCATTCGAGCGCAGCGACACTGACGCACTGACGCTGAGTGCGTCAATGTCGCTGCGCTCAAATGGCGTCTCATACATTTTCATAGTGCATAATACTATCGCTATGTCGCGGCGGCTTTGACGCTGCGTTAGTGACGCCAGAGACGCTTTGCTCGCAAGTCTACCTTTAAATGGGACGCGCGTCAGACTCGCCCAACCGCCGTGCCAAATGGACGAGGGCTATTGGTTAGGTTAAATTAGGTTAGGATGGAATGTCGCTGCGCTCGAATGGCGCCTGATATATTTCCATAGTGCATAATACTATCGCTATTTCGCAGCAGCTTTGGCGCAGCGTTAGTGACGCCATAGCCGCTTTGCTCGGAAGCCTACCGCGTCAGACTCGCCCGACCGCCGTGCCAAATGGACGAGAGCTACTGGTTCAAGGACGGAATCAGTTAAATACGCCGGCCCAGTGCAAAAAGTGCCACTATATATTGCTACGCTGAACATCGTAACTCTAACACGACGTCAGCCCCAAACTAGCTGATATGCTCAAAAGATGGAAAGTGGACGCCTGTCCTGTATACAGGAAACTCGACGGAGAGGACAGAAATCCCGTGAAATAGGAGATTGAAATAGGAGAACAAGTACTCGAAATGGGGTTGCTATTGTTGTTTGTGCAAACTTAAGAGATCATCATAGCATTCATGAACGTTGTCATGTAGATTGTAGATATGGTGGTGACGACTTGTACTGCGACCTTTATAGATTTATTGTACCCCACCCTCCTCCTCCAAGTGTTGGTGTACCCATTTATAGCGCCTCCTCTAATCCTGATTCCTTTAGGAATTTCAGGATCTAGGTGGCAGCTCCTCTGTATTCAAGCAGTGAGCCCGAAGGTACATCTGTCTCTTGCGGCGTCATGCTCCGCAGTCTTTGAACAGATGTATGGGGGTTTCCTCTGCTGAGCCACAGAATCTGCATCCGTCATCCTCCTCTAGGCCTAGGGCCTTGAGATGTTTCCTAAGTCTGCAGTATTCCGTCAGGACTCCTGTCAGAATTCTAAGCTTGTTCCTGCTTAGTTTCAGGCAAGCTTTTGTTCTCTTCTGGTTAAAAGATTCCAGCATCACTTTGGAATGCCTTAGCCCTGGAAGTTCTTTTCAGGTTTTCATCCATTTTCCTCTTGTTTCTTCATCTAAACTTTTGTAGATGGTGTTCACACTCATGCCGCAAAATGGTTCCGGACATATAAAGCAGCTACTGGATCCCTTGTTTGCTAGGTGATCGGCTTCTTCGTTTCCCTCTATACCAGTGTGTCCAGGTACCCAGTATAGCGTTTCTTACTTTTTTTGCGATAATTCCTGTCGAGGTTAAACTATCTTTCGATTGCGTGTACCTCTGCTTGGGGATGTTCCAATGAATTCGAAGTACCTGGTACGAAGTCCAAACACTCCTGCACCAGTACCTTCCTTTGTCTTCGAACCATCTGTATACCACTTGATGGCATTTTGCTCTATGTGGTATGCTGAGGATTCGCCGCTCCAATCGGCTTTACTACTACACATTGCTGTGTAGCTTTTCTCGAAGTGGTATTTGCATACCATGTCGTCTTTTGGTACTTCCAGCCAGGGGATCTTGGCAGCGAGGCTGTTTCGGTCTCTGCTCCCGACTATTTTGAACCTTACGATCGCGGATCTGGCGGCCCTTTCCACCACAAGGTGCAGCGGAGTCAGATCCAGCAGCAGCTCCAATGCTGCTGTCGAACACGACCCCATCGCCCCCGTGATGCAGACACACGCCAGTCTTTGAATCTTCTCAAGCTGTTTCCTCATAGAGGCCAGCTTGATTCTACTTCCCCAACGTTGTCATAGATGTCATCTTACCGACTACACATCATTAGTGCCTATGCACCACAAACTGGCTGTGATGAGAGAAGAGCAGTTTTAGCAAGATCTTGTCTTGTTGTGCCCACAGGAAGACTTATTACTCAAATGTGGCGATTTAAATGGGCATATTGGCCAAAATAAGAATGGTTACAGTTTTCACGGTGGAAATGGCTACGGTAGTCAGATGCCAAGTCCTAGACTTTGCGGAAGCAAACAACCTCATTATCGGCAATACCTTCTTCAAGAAGCGCACTAGTCATCTCATAACGTACACTAGCTGTGACTATAGATGCCAGATTGACTTCATATTGTTATTGCGTTGCAACTTCCGATAAGTCTCAGATGTGAAGGTTTTTGTTACCTCACAACACAAATTACTCATTGCCGACCTGAAGATCAGCAAACGCAGGATAAGTGGATCTACAAGGGGCCAGAGAAAAATAATGTGGTGGAAACTTCAAGACAGAAATCAGCATTGGTTAGCAGTATCACATTTCCTCTTGTGGACTCCAACAATATTAATACCACATGGATCAATTTCTGTAAGTCAGTGTTGTAGCAGAAAGATTCTATCTCCTAGGGCTCTACAGCCCAAGGTTGGGCCTTGCTCTCCTTCAATTCATTCCTCCAGACGCTTCGGTCCTTGGTCTTCTTCAATTTATTCCTCCAGGCGCTTCAGTCCTTGGCCTTCTTCAATTTATTCCTCCAGGCGCTTCTGTCCATTGCTGACGTCTTCCAGCCTCTAATCCTTAGCAACCCTCTGGCATCTTCTTCTACCACGTCCTCCCATCGTTTCCGTGTTCTACCGCTCGGTCTCTTCCCTACCATTTTGATAGGGAAAATTAGGCCCCTTGAAGGGCCCGTTTTGGCAGTCCTTCCTCATCAATTCTTGTGATATGGCCTGCTCATCGTAAACTCTGTATCTTTGCATATGCGGATACTGGCGAGTCCTGCAAGGCCTAGTACAGCTCATTATTGTATCGTATTCTGTACCCATTTTCGCCTTGGATTAGAACGAGTATTCTACGCAATACTTTCCTCTCAAAGATTTCGCAGAGTAACGTCCCGAATGTGAGTATTGGTCTGACAATTGTTTTGTACACCCTTATTTTTGTGTTTCTGTGCACGTATTTTGATCGGAAGATATGTGGGAGAGCGAAGTACGCTCCGTTTGCCACTGAGGTTCTGGCTCTTATTTCTGCTTCTTCGCTTCTGTTGATTTCTAGGGTCACCTCAAGGTAGCTGAAGCTGCTGACTTGGTCTAAGTTCTCATGTGTTGTTATCGCATTGTCGTTGTTCTTGCCTGCGTTAGCAGGTCAGTTTTTGTTTCGTTAATTTTCAGCCCTATGTCCCTGGCTGTGAACAGCTCAAGTACAAGAAAAGGTGATAATAAGACAGCATTCAAAAATGGCTTTCTCAAAAGACAGGCGAGCACAGAGGAAGATACATTACTGCTAAACGAGAGGCAATGAAAGCCGAAAACTGAAGCAAGAACCAACTACTAAAACAATCTCTACTTCAAATTGGACACCAAAGAAGGAGAAAAGGATATATACCGTCTGACCAAAGCCCGAGAAAAATCAACAAGGGATATTGAACGCTATGTGTGCATAAAGAGCAACCGTATACCCTGGAAGTCATGCGAAAGAGGCCCAAGGGACGGCCAAGGCAGAGGTGGGTTGATACGACCCATAATGACTTGAAGACTACACATCTACACCCAGATATGGCTCAAGACCGAAAGAAATGGAGACAACGAATCCCTTCGAAGAAAGCCGTCACTGAAGCAAGAACCAACCTCTAAAACAATCTTTACTTCAAATTGGACACCAAAGAAGGGGAAAAGGATATATACCGCCTGACCAAAGCCCGAGCAAAATCAACACGGGATATTGAACGCTATGTGTACATAAAGAGCAACCATATACCTTGGAAGTCATGGGAAAGAGTCCCAAGGGACGACCAAGGCAGAGGTGGGTTGATACGATCCATAATGACCTGAAGACTGCACATCTACACCCATATATGGCTCAAGACCGAAAGAAATGGAGACAACGAATCCTAACAGCGGATACTACCACCAGGCGGGACAAACGCAAGGAAGAAGAAGAAGGATGGGTGTGTATAAAGAGCTAGGAAGGCACCAGATTACAGAGCAAGCATGAGATTCTCAAACGCTGGTATCAGCATTTTGAGGAAATCTCAAATATAGTAGATTCCGCATGTGCCAATCCCATAAAGTGTTCCAATTGAAGGGCGTATTTTCAAAATCACTGTAGAGGAAGTTGCCCTCAAAATCAAGACAAAATCAGAGATCTGGCTCCGGCTGACCAAAGCCCGAGCAAAATCAACAAGGGTAATTGAACACTATCATGGGAAAGAGGCCAAAGGGACGACCAAGGCAGAGGTGGGTTGATACGATGCATAATCACATGAAGACTACACATCTACACCTAGATATGGCTCAAGACCGAAAGAAATGGAGACAACGAATCCTTACAGCGGACCTTGTCACCAGAAGGGACAAACGCTAGGAAGAAGAAGAAGGAGGAGTGTGTATAGAGAGCAAGGAAGGCACAAGATTACAGAGCAAACATGAGATTCTGAAACGCTGGCATCGGCATTTTAAGGATATCTCAAATATAGAGTTTCTGCATGTACCAATCCCAGAAGGTGTCCAAATTGAAGGGCCTATCCCCAAAATCACTGCAGAGGAAGTTGCCATTGCTCTCAAAAGCACGAGAAAATCAGAGATCTCCTGAACCAGACAATCTTCGCGATGATTTATGGAAGGAGTGTGTATAAAGAGCAAGGAAGGCTCAAGATTACAAAGCAAAAATGAGGTTCTCAAACGCTGGTATCAGCATTTTAAGGAGATCTCAAAAATAGAGTTTATCGCCAAAAACTCTGCAGAGGAAGTTGCCATTGCTCTCAAGATCATGAGTAAATCAGAGATCTCCTGGACCAGACAATCTTCCTGCTGATCTATGGAAGTTGAAAGAACTGATTGGCTTGTTTCCATTTTCAACGCTATAACCGACTCTGGCCACATCCCAACTGACTGGACTACAAGCATCACAGTACCAATTTTCAAGAAGAAAGGAAACCCAGCACAGTGCTCTAACTATCGCCAAATACGCCTTCTCTCGCATACAATGAAGATCATCAATGAAGACTTTTTGAAGACATTACCAACATAAACATCAACCAGTGTGGATTTGTCAAGAGAGCTGGAACTACTGACGCCATATTTGCAGCACGATTACTCATGGTGAAGCATCGTGAGAAGAGGAAACCACTGGATATTGCCTTCCTCATGCTCGAGAAGACCCTTGATCGGGTTCCTCATGAGTTAATTAACTATCGCCCGATTCGCCTTCTCTCGCATACAATGAAGATCTTTGAGAGAACTTTTTGAAGGCATTGCCAACATTAACATCAACCAGTGTGGATTTTCAAGAGAGCTGGAACTACTGACGCCATATTTGCAGCACGATTACTCAGGCGAAGCATCGTGAGAATAGGAAACCACTGCATATTGCCTTCCTCGTCCTCGAAAAGGCCTTTGATCGTATTCCTCATGAGTTAATTTGGTATGCGCTCCGAGACCATGGAGTGCCAGAATCATTTGTTAATGTGGTCAAGATGCTATACACAAACACCAGTAGCAGAGTACGTTGTGCTGTTGGCAGCTCAGATAACTTTCCTAGAAATGTTGGGGTCTACCACTATCACCATCCCTATTTGTTCTTGTCATGGACACCAGTCTTCTAAGCTCCATCGTCAAGACCTGCTATATATTCCGTTCTGCAGCCTCTTGGTATGTGCTTTCGCGAAATTCTCTTTATCTGCATGACAAACTGGTGATACAATTTGGGGCACGGTTCTAGTCGCGTGACTTCCTAGTCGAGTTCTTTAGTCCATTCATTCCAATTGGCTTTCTTGAAGTTAAATCTTCTTTTGAGGGGAACGTATTCTGGTTTTATTGCCGCAGTTACAGAGCATGTGATAGATCGGTGTTAGGTTCAGGTAGGGGTTCCTCAATATTTGTGGGGTTCTAGGTAGGGCTTCCTGAATATTATAATAATATGTGGATGCAGTGTAGTCTCATTAAGCACACGAGGGTTTGTCACTCGTGATTTACAACGGAACGTCCCTAGGACACTTCTGTATGCGGATGATGTAATGGTTGCAGATGTGAGGAACTCCAACGTCAAGCTGAAGACTGGAATAACCGCCACTCCCAGTATTGTCTATGCCAAAACGGGAAAAAGACGGAATATCTGGAGTTAAATCCAAGTGACCGTAGTAAGCACACGTGGGTTTGTCACTCGTGATCTACAACGGAAACTCCCTAGGACCCACCTGTATGCGGATGATGTAACGGTTGCAGATGTGAGACCCTCCAACGTCAAGCTGAAGACTGGAATAACCGCCACTCCCAGTATGTCTACGGCGAAACGTGAAAAAGAGGCAATATCTGGAAATAAATCCAAGTGACGGTAGCATTCAAGTCGGTGGAGAAAATCTAGTCAAGAACAACTCCTCTAGGTACCTTGGGTCTCGGCTACAGAGTGATGGCAGCTTCAGTTATGATGTAAGAGCCAGAGTAAATGCAACCTGGATGCGGTGGGAGAAGTGTACTTACTTTGCGACAAGAAAATGCCATTTCACCTCAAATCCAAGATATATCGGACAGTGATACAGCCTGTTGCGCTATATGATGTCGAATGTCGACTATCTGACAAGATTTCTGAACGTCATCTACATGCCATCTACATCTACATGCCATCTACATGCCATGGAAATGAGAATGCTTCGTTGGAGAATGGGCATCTCCTTTATTGACCATGTCAGAAACGACACAATTCGAGAGATAATGGGTGTGCTCCAATAGTGAACAAAATGAGAGAGATGGTATGGCCATGCACTGCGAGTAATTTCTGGTACTGTTGTCAACTCTGCCCTCCATTTTGAGATTGAAGGCCAACGTCCCAGAGGAAGACCGAAGCAGCGATGGCAGGACACGATAAATAGTGACCTAAAGATCGTGAGTCTTGCTTCGTTGGGGAATGGGCATCTCCCTTTTTGATCATGTCAAAAACGATACAATTCGAGAGCCAATGGGTGTGCTCCAATTGTGGACAAAACGAGAGAGATGGTATGGCCATGCACTACGAGCAACTCTTAGTACTGTTCTCAATTCTGTCCTCTATTTTGAGATTGAAGGCCAACGTTCCAAAGGAAGACCTAAGCAGCGATGGCAGGACATGATAAATAGTGACCTAAAGATCTTGGACCTAAAACCAAATGCACAAAATCGTGCAAAATGTAGGTCGTTGACCAAGAAGGCGGACCTTACACCAGCGGGACAACGCTAAGAAGAAGAAGAAGAATTCAATCTTTAAGCACACAAAGCTTGTCGAAGAAGCAGATGAAGAATCAGAGAAGATAAATGGAGAAGCATAGAAGACAGACGAAGAAACAAAGAAGACAGATTGAAGCCGAAAAGGCAAATGAAGAACCAGGGAAGACAAATGAAGAAGTAGAGGAGATACGGCCTGTTGCGCTATATGATGTCGAATGTCGACCATCTGACAAGATTTATGAACGTCATCTACATGCCATCTACATGCCATGGAAATGAGAATGCTTCGTTGGAGAATGGACATCTCCCTTATTGACCATGTCAGAAACGACACAATTCGAGAGAAAATGGGTGTGCTTCAATTGTGAACAAAATGAGAGAGATGGTATAGCCATGCAATGCTAGCAACTTCTGGTACTGTTGTCAACTCTGCCCTCCATTTTGAGATTGAAGGCCAACGTCCCAGAGGAAGACCGAAGCAGCGATGGCAGGACACGATAAATAGTGACCTAAAGATCGTGAGTCTTGCTTCGTTGGGGAATGGGCATCTCCCTTATTCTTCTTCTTCTTCTTATTGTGCCATATCCTCAGTGGACGTTGGCGATCAATATGGCCCATCGGATTCGATCCACAGGCGATCTGAACAAGTCAACCGATGTTCTTCCGGTCCATTGTCGCAGATTCTTCAACCAGGAGATCCGTCGTCTTCCCTGTGACCTCTTCCCCTCGATTTTTCCCTGCATGATGAGTTGAAGTAGCCTATATCTGTTGCTGTTTCTCATGATATGGCCAAAGTATGACAGTTTTCTGTGTTTGACTGTTGTGAGCAGTTCTCTGTCCTTCTGCATGCGTAGGAGTATGGTTTCGTTGCTAACATGGTGGGTCCAGGAAACGCGAAGCATTCGACGATAGCACCATGCTTCGAAGGCCTCCAGTCGCTTACTAGTTGCCTCGGAGAGTGTCCATGCCTCCACTCCATACAAAAGCTTAGAGAAGACGTAGCATCTAAGTATGCGTGTTCGAAGATGGATGTTCAAGCGCATGTTACACAAAACATTCTTCATTTGGTTAAATGTAGAACGTGCCTTCTCTATGTTGATCTTTACTTCACGACTATGATCCCATTGGTCATTGAGGTTTACACCCAAGTACGATATTGATACGATATTGAAAATTGATCATGTCAAAAACGATACAATTCGAGAGCCAATGGGTGTGCTCCAATTGTGGACAAAACGAGAGGGATGGTATGGCCATGCACTACGAGCAACACCTAGTACTTTTCTCAATTCAGTCCTCTATTTTGAGATTGAAGACCAACGTTCCAAAGGAAGACCTAAGCAGCGATGGCAGGACATGATAAATAGTGACCTAAAGATCTTGGACCTAAAACCAAATGCACAAAATCGTGCAAAATGTAGGTCGTTGACCAAGAAGGCGGACCTTACACCAGCGGGACAACGCTAAGAAGAAGAAGAAGAATTCAATCTTTAAGCACACAAAGCTTGTCGAAGAAGCAGATGAAGAATCAGAGAAGATAAATGAAGAAGCATAGAAGACAGACGAAGAAACAAAGAAGACAGATGAAGAAGCGGAGAGGTTAAATAAAGAAGCAGAGAAGACAAATGAAGAAGCAAAAACCAAAAACTACACAAACCAAAGTTTTCTTTCTGCATTTAATGTAATGTAGCGCATTTCATCATCATCATCCAGGTATACTTGTCCACTGCTGGACATAAGCCTCCCGTAACGGCTTCCATCCCTCTCTGTCTCATGCTGCCCACATCCAATTGGAATGGATACGCTTGACGTCTCTATCCCATTTATGGGATGGAAGATCGTCTGACCAATATGGAAGATCGTCTGAGCATCGCGTGGGAGGTCTTTCTCTATTTCGGAACGCATAGTTACGCGGTCTCCACTCCGACACTGGCCAGGTGTCCCGCAAAATTCTCTCAAAAAGATTGGCAATTCTCTCGGTGGCGTCGGTTACTCCTCTTCTTCCCTCACACATAATTCTAGGGCATTTAGTGCGGACTAATTCAATCTTAAATAGGAATCTATGGGCGTACAAAGCTTGTGGAAGAAGCAGATGAAGAATCAGAAAGGATAAATGAAGAAGCAGAAAAGACAGATGAAGAAACAGAGAAGACAAGTGAAGAAGGTGAAGAATTGTGAACAAAATGAGAGAGATGGTGTGGCCTTGCACTGCAAGCAGCTCCTGTTACTGTTGTCAATTCTGCCCTTCATTTTGAGATTAAAGGCCAACGTCCCAGATGAAGAACGAAGCAGCGATGGTAGGACATGATAAATTGTGACCTAAAGATGGTGGGCCTAAAACCAAATGACGCACAGAAATGTCGGTCATTGAAGAAGCAGAAAAGACAGATGAAGAAACACAGAAGGCAAGTGAAGAAGGAGAAGAATTGTGAACAAAATGAGAGATATGGTATATCCTTGCACTGCAAGCAGCTCCTGTTACTGTTGTCAATTCTGCCCTTCATTTTGAGATTAAAGGCCAACGTCCCAGATGAAGAACGAAGCAGCGATGGCAGGACATGATAAATTGTGACCTAAAGATCGTGGGCCTAAAACCAAATGACGCACAGAAATGTCGGTCATTGAAAAAGCAGAAAAGACAGATGAAGAAACAGAGAAGGCAAGTGAAGAAGGAGAAGAATTGTGAACAAAATGAGAGAGATGGTATATCCTTGCACTGCAAGCAGCTCCTGTTACTGTTGTCAATTCTTCCCTTCATTTTTAGATTACAGGCCAACGTCCCAGATGAAGAACGAAGCAGCGATGGCAGGACATGACAAATTATGACCTAAAGATCGTGGGCCTAAAACCAAATGACGCACAAAACCGTAGAAAATGTCGGTCATTGAAGAAGCAGAAAACACAGATGAAGAAACAAAGTAGACAAATTAAGAAGGACAAGAAGATAAATGAAGAAGCAGAGAAGACAAATAAAGAAACAGAAGGGACAAATGAATGAGAAGGGCAATTGAAGCCGAAAAGGCAAATGAAGAACCAGGGAAGACAAATGAAGAAGTAGAGGAGATGAATGCAGAAGCAGAGCAGACAAATGAAGCATCAGATAAGACAAACGCAGAAGCAGAAGAGACAAAAATTAAGACGTTTGTCTCTAATTTTTCTAAATAAATCGAGAAAAAAAAACTACTAAGAAAGACGGAAAGACTAAACTAGAAAGACTAAGACTAAGCAAACAAGTTTCCTTTGTCCTTTTAGTCTATTCCAGTTCTAATTGAATTTTAAAATAGGACTAATTGCACGTTAAACTGGAATCTCTGGGCAAACAGAGCGAGTGTAAGAAACACAGTAGGCGGAGGAAGATGCAGCAGAAACAAAAATTAAGATATTTACATAATATACATTCGTAAAAGCTTTAAGCGGAGTGCACAGATTTATCTCCGGCATTAATTAGCATTTAAAGCCTGCCCACCTCCCGCATTAAATTAAATGCTTCCCGTACAAAAACAAACTTGCGAAATGGCTCGCAAAACTCAAAGGAAAAGAGATTGATTCCTCTAGTCTTAACTAGACGCACTTAGACGAACTGCGCGATAAGTGTATTAAATTATATAGTTGCATCTCGTTTAATTACTTAGTTGTGCCCGAAACTGTGTGCATCGAACGTATTTTTCTTATTAAACAGAAACAAATTAGTGTGTTCGTAGATACAGTATAGTACATAACTCGAGTTGTAAGGCAATTACGTTCTAGCGAAATTATATGCATAATACGCTTCTTACAACTCTCGTTACGTAATATACTATTAATTCATTTTTAAATATTTCCTAAAAGGATCTACTTACAATTAGACTAATGTAGTTTTTGTTATGCTCTAAGCAAGTACAAGCGTAGTAAATTTGACGAGGTCTGTTATTGTTTTGTAAGTAAATTACATGTGGATCAATCAAGTTTAGCATGTAAGAGAAACAAAAGAGGTAAATGGTGACTTACATTGCGTGTCATAATGCGGACGAATGATAAATCGACTCACCTGCAACAAAAAAGAAACGTATTTAGTTTTAGTGTGTGGCATAATTCAATTTAGATTCATTCCGCAAGAAAGACGGCCGAAAGAAAAAAACGTAATAAATTGGTTTTAGTTTACTAGATTCAATTAAATTTAGTGTAACAAGCAGATAATCTCATTAGAAGAAAATGGATTTAGCTTATTGAAAGCTAAAGAGCTCTAAGTTTGCTTGAGTAGATTCTACTGTTCATACAGACTTGCTAGAAAAAGAATCAATATCAACAAAAGACTATCGACCACTAAGTCTTTCTGTCAACTAGCTAGATTTGGTACTTACGTATAAACGCCACCACCGCTAATTATTGGTTCGCGCTGCCGCGCGTATTTGTCTTGATCTATCTGTCCGCTTCGTAAGTATTTTGAGTTTGAAAAATGTTTCAATTTCAAAATGTTTTATTTTATGATTTATCAATTGTAGGTGTAGATTGGCGGTATTTAAAAATGTAGCGGTGGTAGCGTTAATACGCAAGTACCCTGGATTTTAATTAACCCCTTGACATACAATGACGTTTCTAAGCCGTAATCTCATAAGATCACATGTATATTGACACGTTTACGTCATTTTATTAGTATGTCAAGGGGTTAAATTAAGTTATAGCGGTGGTGGCTTTAATACACAAGTACCCTGGATTTTAATTAACCCCTTGACATACAAGACGTCTCTAAGCCCTAATCTCATAAGATCACATGTATATTGACACATCTACGTCATTTTATTCTTATGTCAAGGGGTTAAATTAAGTTAAAGCAAATATTAGTTTAGATTAAAATCTATGCATAAATTAAGGAACTAAGTCATTGGCGAAAAAATCGTTGTGATTGCAAAACTGCAAGACTAATAAAATAGCTAGCTCTTGTCTGCAACTATACCATATATGCACGTGCTCTACATGCAGTTAAACATAAATACATCAATTATATCAAGAGTTAAATGGCAAGTAAAAGGCTTGTCCTTGTCGCGTAATTCCCTCATTTTTCTCGTGCAAATTTATGCAAAAAAAAAATCTGCAACAATGACAAAACGTTTGGGTGAAGCGGATTGAAATCTTGAGAGGATAAACAACAGCAAGGACAGGACGAATTGGATTAAACCAGAGAATTAGGGCATAAGGACCTTGTGGTCGATAGCCCTTTGTATAATGCATAAAGTATACAATAAATATATTCCAGATAATTTGATAATATAGTACTTACGTATTAACGCCACTACCGCTACATATTTAAATGCCGCCAATCTACATCTAACAATTTTATGACAAATCATAAAATTAAAACATTTTTAAAACTCAAAATACTTTATGAATAGGATGGTTGCGACAGTTACTACGTGGTAATTCAAGTCAAAATACTTTATTTTTTAACCTCGGTTAGATTAGGTTGCCCGCCGCGAATCGGACAGATGAATCAAGGCAACATACGCGCGGCAGCGCTAACTTTCGAGCCAATATATAGCGGTGGTGGCGTTAATACGTAAGTGCCAATAATATTCTTAATAGATTTAAGGCGTTGAAATAAGTTTTTAGATTTCAATTGGTAGTTTCAGTATTTGCAATATCGAGTAACGATTATTTTCGCGAAACGGATTGCGGAGCGATCCCGTAAGTGCGCAAATATTGGCACAGCCGTCGGATTTTAAGACGCGAATGCATAATTTTATATCGCAATTCGGCGATTCGCACGTTTTCGCGAATGCCAAAAGACCTTAACGGTATGCAAAGCTGCGCCGAAGCTCCGCGTTTCTGCCAAATGTCCGGCAATTATTTCTGAAAAACTTAAATGAAGCATAAAATGTTGGAGACAATTCGCACAGTGTGTGATGGAATTTATAAAATCGCTTTAATTCGCTGCAACAGATTTATCTATCTAAACAGATTGTATTATCTTAATCCTGACAGTCTAGACCAGGAATCCTCACTAGGATTTTTTAGAGAGCCTAATTGTTTTTTTTTCATATTTTCCTGAGGGCCGCAAGTCAAAAATGTAATTAGCTCCAGGCATACTTGAATTCGTTAATTCTTTGAAGTTTATGGGTGAAATCTTTCACAGCTCTCTAATATAACATCCACATTAGCAGGTTGGGAAGAAACTAAAATTCTCAAAATGTTGTCAACGTTTTCACTCGTTAACCTGGATCTGTATTTGTTTTTTTATAAACTTTAGCTTACTGAATGTAGATTCACAAACATATGTAGATGCAAAAACACACAAGACTTTCTGAGCACAGTCAATTAGGTTAGGGCCATAGAACCTTACTTAACCTTCTTTTTTTCTTCAAAAATACTTTTGAGTTCTGTATCATACTGAAGATCAATTAACTCATTTTTCAAATCTATAGCTTCATATCCAAAACAGAAAGTTGAGCTACATTTGCTGTTGTTACTGCCCATGGATATTCGACCAAGCGAAATGGTTCTTGATACTTCCTGAAGCCACTAAACCTCACATTCATTTCGTCTTTTAGGTTTGTCAAAAGCTTTATTAAATCAGAAACATCTTGCTATTCATCTGGATTTTCATCAGAGTTTTAACTGAAGGAAAGCTGGAATAATCACCCTTTGGCAGTTCTTCAATATACATATTGAACTTTCGTTCCTGTGAAAAAGTACAATTTTGTTGTAGTCTCCTTCTAATCGAGTCAGTATTTCATTCACAATGCCATTGTATCAGTAAGAAACGTCACTTTAAGCCACCAACTAAACTTCGGGATACGCTTTTTTCTTTGTAGACAAAAACAGGGCATTCTCATGTCGAATGAACTTTTGACACATTATGTGATTCAGATCATTTGCCTTTATAAAATTTACAATCTTTACAACTTCTTTCATAACACATTTGAAAATTTAAAATAACAGCCTAACAGCCGAGGGCCGCAAAAAATCGTTCCGAGGGCCGCATGCGGCCCGCGTAGTGAGGTTCGCTGGTCTAGAACTTAATTTAAAGAGTTTTGACCTTAATCTAAATAATCTAGACCTTAATCTAAACAGTCTAGACTTTAATCTAAATAGTCTAGACCTTAATCTAGACAGTCCCTGCCTCAATCTAAACAGTCTAGACCAGTGGTGGCGAACTTATGGCACGCGTGCCACAGCTGACAAGTAGGAAAATTTTATTGGCACGCGAACTATTACTCACCCATGCCTTCTAAAATTGTTAAACTATCTTTTCTAAAATAAGTTTCTCAATCTACTTTTGGGCAATATCAATGGTGTAAAATGTAAAAAATGTGTTCAAAATGCGTCGATTGGTTTGCCCATAATTCCAAAAGGCGCACCTAATTAAAAAAATTCACCAAAGCCGTATTTACAAAGCTACAACTTTGAAATTTGGAAATTTGTGAGATCTCGCTAGAATATCTAATCATACCACGTTTTAACAAAATCCGTCGATTGGCTTGCCCGTACTTTCAAAAAAGCGCACAAAAATTTCCAAAAATTCACGAAATCCGTATTTACAAAGCTAAAATTTTGAAATTTGGTAATTTGTGAGATCTCGTAAGAATATCACATCATACCAAGTTTCATCAAAATGCGTCGATTGCTTTGTCCGTAATTGCGAAAGGCGCACAAAAAATTACAAATTTAAAAAATTCACAAAAGCCGTATTTACAAAGCTACAATTTTAAAATTTGCGAATTTGTTATATCTCGTAATAATATCACATCATACCAAGTTTCATCAAAATACTTCGATTGATTTGTCCAAAATTGCAAAAGACGCACAAAAAAATACAAACTTCAAAAATTCACAAAAACCGTCTTTACAAAGCTACAATTTTGAAATGTAAGAATTTATGAGATCTCGTAAGAGTATCAAATCATACCAAGTTTCATCAAAATCCGTCAATTGAGTTGTCCGTAATTGCAAAAGGCGCACAAAAATTTACAAACTGCAAACATTCACAAAAGCCGTATTTACAAAGCTACAACTTTGAAATTTGGCAATTTGAGATATCTCCTAAGAATATAAAATCATACCAAGTTTCATCAAAATCCATCGATTGGTTTGTTTTTTTTGTTTATTTAATTGCAAAAGGCGCACAAAAATTTAAAAACTTAAAAAAATCACAAAAGCCGTATTTACAAAGCTACAATTTTAAAATTAGGAAATTTGTGAGATCGTGTAAGAATATCAAATCATACCAAGTTTCACCAAAAGCCGTCGATTGATTTGTCCGCAATTGCAAAAGGCGCACAACTTCAAAAATTCACAAAAGCCGTATTTACAAAGCTAAAATTTTGAAATTTGTGAGATATCTTAAGAATATCAAATCATACCAAGTTTCATTAATATCCGTCGATTGATTTGTCCATAATTGCAAATGGCGCACAAAAATTTACAAACCTAATAAACTCAAAAAAGCCGCATTTACAAAGCAACAATTTTAAAATTTGGAAATTTGTGAGATCGTGTAAGTATATCAAATCACACCAAGTTTCATCAAAAGCCGTCAATTGATTTGTCCGTAATTGCAAAAGGCGCACAAAAATTTACAAACTTAAAAAATTCTCAAAAGCCGTATTTACAAAGCTTTAATTTTGAAATTTGAGAATTTGTGAGATCTCGTACGAATATTGAATCATACTAAGTTTCATCAAAATCCGTAGATAGATTTGTCCGTAATTGCAAAAGGCGCACAAAAATTTACAATCTTTATAAATTCGCAAAAGCCGTATTTACAAAGCTACAATTTTGAAATTTGGCAATTTGTTAGATCTCGTAGGAATATCAAATCATATTCCATTTCATCAAAATCCGTGGATTGGTTTACCTGTTATTGCAAAAGGCGTACAAAAATGTCCAAATTTCACCAAAGCCGTATTTACAAAGCTACAATTTTCAAGTTTGGCAATTTGTGATATCTTGTAAGAATATCAATTCTTTCCAAGTTTCACCAAAATCCGTCGATTTGTTTGTCGGTAATAGCAAGAGACGCAAAAAAAATTTCAAATTTAAAAAATTCACGAAAGCCGTGTTTACAGAGCTACAATTTTGAAATTTGGGAATTTGTGAGATCTCGTTAGAATATCAAATCATAATACGTTTTACCAGAGTCATATCAACATAATACGTTTTACCAGCAAACCAATCGACGGATTGGTTTGCCCGTGATTTCAAAAGGCGCACAAAACACGTCGAATATTCAGGCTAATACAGATTTTCACTACCTCATTGTAAAAGTAGATCTGGCACGTCAGCATTTCAAAATGTGAAAATTAAAAAAAATTGACACGCGGCCGTAATAAGGCTCGCCACCCCTGGTCTAGACCTTAATGTTAACAGTCTAGACCTTAATCTAAACAGTCTAGACCTTAATCTAAACAGTCTAGACCTTATTCTAAACAGTCTAGACCTTAATCTAAACAGTCTAGACCTTCATCTAAAGAGTCTAGACCAGTGATGGCGAACCTATGACCCTCGGGTCAGACACTGAGCCACACAGGCATTTTAAATGACCCAGGCATTGATTTTAGAACTTTTAGAAATTTCCAATGACGCAACACTTCTATTATTTTCTTATTAAAGTATCGACCACAAAAGTATGAATATTAAATATTTCAATAACAAATTTCTTCTCAAATTATCTTATTTTAAATATGTTTTTAGTTGTTACCCTGTAATACGGCTGCGGTTAAAAAAAGAAAAATAAACGTTACATATCCCAGAACACAACAAACATAATGGTTTGATAAATATTGTGTGATTGAAGAGAATAAAAGGACTCGTGAGTCACACCTTGAAGGTACGTAATTTGTAACGAAAAAGTTACTTCACGTGTGTAAAAAGACATTTTCTAAAGTTGCATCCTAATCTCGGCTTTTCCACAGACGAAGCAAGATAAACTTACTTTTCATCAAAGAAGGAAGAAAATGATTATGTGTTTTAAAAGCAGTTTTGATTCTAAAATAGTAGTTTATGATACAAGTGTGTGAAGAAAAACCTCATTGCGATTAAAAATAACTTTGGAAGTCACGCACAACACGTGTACCATACATTATTTTATTTACCAAACATGTTCAAATACTGTTGAATCTACAAAAAATAATTCTTTCTTACCAATAATTTTGAAAAATTGTAATTTTGAGACACAATAAGATTAGACCGTTCAGCGTGGAAAAAATTGCTTACTAGCAAAAAGGCACAGTGACGCGAACACTATTTGGTCGTTGTCGATGTAATCTAGGCTAACCTAGATTTAATCTAGATTAGGTTATGGTTAGGTTAAGTTAACTCCAGACTTCCTGATTCAAAATAAGAAACATTAATTCAATTTTAATACACGTCAGCTATTTTCACTACGTCTATGTTTTTTGTTTAGTGACGTAAGTTGTTACCATAGTAAACATAACAACAAACAGAAATCGTTTAATAATGAAACTCCATTTGATTTATATTGGGCTTTTACGCACAATTTGGATACTTTTACACACGATTATAATAATGGCTTATCTAGTAGCTTAACCCATTTTCGCCCAAACTGCTACACTCAATATAGGGTTACAATAAATACCGTTGTACCTGCTTGTGTACAGTGGTCAAAAATGGGTTAATAATAATAATAACTTTCACATACCATAATTTACCTATTAATGTGTTTATTTGGTGTGCCAAAGAACTACCTTTACTGCTGCTAGTTATCAAGTTGCCCATTACATTGCTCACGAAAAACATCTTTCAGAAAAAGACTTTGTGAAACAAGCGTTTTTAGAGTGCTACTTTATTTCCAGATTTTAAAGACAAAGACTTGATTAAAAAGCGTATAAGAATTGAAAAAGAAAGCAACCGAGGCGCTAAAGGAGTGGAGAAGGACGAAAGCAAGTAAGCGTGGCTCTATAGAAATGAAGCGAAGATACAGAGAATATAGAATATAGAAATGAAGCGAAGATACAGAGAAAAATGCAGAGAAAAGAAGAAACAGAAGCGAGAAGAAGAAGAGAGAGCGATAAAATCAGAGGAAGAGGTGTGGAATTACTTAATCAGGGAGAGAAATAAACAGGGAGCGAGGAGATAAAGATCAGAGAGTGGGAAGAACATTTCATGAGACTCCTGGAAGAGAGTAAGGAAGACGAGGAAGCAGAAACAGCAAGAAGTAGGCATCTCCGTAGGGTACAGATATCACATTAGAAGAGGTAGAGAAGCAGATGAAGAAGCTGAAAAAGAAAAAAAGCACGGGGAGTCTTTTTCAGCTTCTTCGCCTGCTTTTGCTTGTCTACCTCTTCTAATGTGATTTCTGTACCCTCTGGAGCTGCCTACGTCTTCCTCATAACTGTTTCTGCTTCCTCGTCTTCCTTTCTCCCTTCCAGGAGTCTCATTAAATGTTCATCCCACTCTCTCATCTTTATCTCCTCGCTCACTCTTTCTTTTTTCTTTTCCTCCCTGTTGGAAATGGAATGTAGAAAGAAGTGTGGATGTATGGGACGAAGGGAGTGTTAGAGAGGCTGGTGGAGCTAATGAATGGGGTGTAAAGGGGTGTAGGACTCCCGCCAGACTGTAATAAGAAAGATTTACAAAAAATGAGAGAAAACCGGGGAATAACTCATGGTACAAATTGTATGCAGCAATTTTAAATGATTTGAGTACGATATATGTGGCATATATGGAAAGAATGTATAAGAGGGAGCAAGCGGGATAGTTTGTGATAGGTAGTGAGAAAGTATGGTGTCTGGCGTTCGCGGATCATGTGGTAGTTGTGACAAGAAGCGACAGGGAGATGAATTAAATGATGTAAAGCCTAGGGAGGTAGGAATCTTGAATTTTGTAAAAGCCTTTAAAAGTGAGAACAAAAGTAGTCTTTGACCTCCCTCCTCTTTTCGAAATGATGCCACTGACATGGTGACCCACGAACTAGTACGAAAAATATATTGAACCACTACTCAAGAAGGTTAGCCATCCCTGGTCTAGAGCTAAATTTAAACAGTCTAGACCTTAATCCAAACAGTCTAGACTTTAATCTAAACAGTCTCGGCCTTAATATAAACAGTCTAGACCTTAAGCTAACCTAACATTTTTACGGCCGCGTGCCATTTTTTTTTAATTTTCACGTTTTGAAATGCTGACCTGCCAGGTTTACTTTTACAATGTGATAGTGAAAATCAGTTACCGTATTATCGTGAATATTTGGCGTGTTTTGTGCGCCTTTTGAAGTTACGGGCAAATCAATCGACGGATTTTGATAAAACATGGTATCGTTTAATATTCTTACGAGACCTCACAAATTCCCAAATTTCAAAATAGTAGCTTTGTAAATACGGCTTTCGTGAATTTTTGAAATTTGTAAATTTTTGTGCGTCTTTTGCAATTACGGACAAACCAATCGACGGTTCTCGATGAAACTTGGAGTGAATTGATATTCTTACAAGATATCACAAATTACCAAATTTGAAGATTGTAGCTTTGCAAATACGGCTTTGGTGAAATTTGGAAATTTTTGTGCACCTTTGGCAATTACAGGCAAATCAATCCACGGATTTTGATGAAACGTGACATGATTTGATATTCTTACGAGGTCCCACAAATTGCCAAATTTCAAAATTGTAGCTTTGTAAATACGGTTTTCGTGATTTTTTTTAATTTGTAAATTTTAGTGCGTCTTTTCCAATTACGGACAAACCTTTCGACAGATTTTGATGAAACTTGGCATGAACTGATATTTTTACAAGATATCACAAATTCCCAAATTTCAAATATGTAGCTTTGTAAATACGGCTTTTGTGAATTTTTTAAATTTGTAAATTTTTTGTGCGCCTTTTGCAATTACGGGCAAACCAATCGACGGATTTTGAACACGTCTTATATTTTACACCATTGTTGTTGCACAAAAGTAGATTGAAAAACTTAAAAATTTATTTTAGAAAAGATAGTTTAACAATTTTAGAAGGCATGCGTAATAGTTCGCGTGCCAATAAAATTTTCCTACGTGTCAGATGTGGCACGCGTGTCATAGGTTCGCAACCACTGGTCTAGACCGTAATCTAAACAGTCTAGACCTTAATCTAAATAGTCTAGACCTTAATGTAAACAGTCTAGACCTTAATTTAAACAGTGTAGACCTTAATCTAATCACAATAGTCTTTATTTTAGTCCTTACAAACTTTATATTAAGGTCAAGGAAAAGTAAACTAACTTTAATATAAATACTCAAATAAATCGACAGATTACACAATGTTATCTTACTTATTTGAAGCTCGCAGAACTAGACATAATCCATGTAATTACAAAATGCCGTCTATAAACTAAATGCCTAGTCTATTAATACCTGTAAACTATAGACGGACAAATTGATATTAGAGTGAGCCCTCAATCAATCTTAATCTTAAAAAAGTCGGTGTATAGATTACTTATTTCTCTCCGTACATTAACTGATTGCTTATTCAAATTTCCCGACTAGAACTAATTATGGTCATCCTGCCGCATTAGATCCAAAAATTCCTTTAACAACTCAATGGAGGACAAACCAGAGGCCTTTGTCTAGTGTGATTAATAATAATAATATATTTACTCACTTAAGCCAATATATAAATAAATAAAGACAAGAAGTAAATAATTGGATATAAATATCATACTGTGGATGTGATAGTCAATGTAATTAAATGAAACAGATTAAAAACGCATGTAGGTTACAAAATAACGGATTGTACATTATAACTACATAAGAATTCAGTAATAATCAAGAATAGTATGCGCCCCGTAAGAGTATTTGCTTTAATTCACATTTAAATTGCATCAAGAATGGATTAGGTTTGTTAGAATTGAACGAATAGATTTAGACAATTTGGCGTAGAATTGCACTAAAGTCACTAATCTCTACTCTTGTCTCTCTAGTCTCTAGTCTTGTTTGGCTATCTAATGACTATCTACTCTTGTTTGGCTATCTAATGACTATCTAGTCTTGTTTGGCTATCTAATGACTATCTAGTCTTGTTTGGCTATCTAATGACTATCTAGTCTTGTTTGGCTATCTAATGACTATCTAGTCTTGTTTGGCTATCTAATGACTATCTACTCTTGTTTGGCTATCTAATGACTATCTAGTCTTGTCTGGCTATCTAATGACTATCTAGTCTTGTCTGGCTATCTAATGACTATCTAGTCTTGTTTGGCTATCTAATGACTATCTAGTCTTGTTTGGCTATCTAATGACTATCTACTCTTGTTTGGCTATCTAATAACTATCTAGTCTTGTTTGGCTATCTAATGACTATCTAGTATTGTTTGGCTATCTAATGACTATCTAGTCTTGTTTGGCTATCTAATGACTATCTAGTCTTGTTTGGCTATCTAATAACTATCTAGTCTTGTTTGGCTATCTAATGACTATCTAGTATTGTTTGGCTATCTAATGACTATCTAGTCTTGTTTGGCTATCTAATGACTATCTAGTCTTGTTTGGCTATCTAATGACTATCTAGTCTTGTTTGGCTATCTAATGACTATCTAATGACTATCTAGTCTTGTTTGGCTATCTAATGACTATCTAGTCTTGTTTGGCTATCTAATGACTATCTAGTCTTGTTTGGCTATCTAATGACTATCTAGTCTTGTTTGGCTATCTAATGACTATCTAGTCTTGTTTGGCTATCTAATGACTATCTAGTCTTGTTTGGCTATCTAATGACTATCTAGTCTTGTTTGGCTATCTAATGACTATCTAGTCTTGTTTGGCTATCTAATGACTATCTAGTCTTGTTTGGCTATCTAATGACAATCTAGTCTTGTTTGGCTATATAATGACTATCTAATCTTGTTTGGATATATAATGACTATCTAATCTTGTTTGGCTATCTAATGACTATCTAGTCTTGTTTGGCTATCTAATGACTTTCTAGTCTTGTTTGGCTATCTAATGACTATCTAGTCTTGTTTGGCTATCTAATGACTATCTAGTCTTGTTTGGCTATATACTGACTATCTAATCTTGTTTGACTATATAATGACTATCTAATCTTGTTTGGCTATCTAATGACTATCTAGTCTTGTTTGGCTATATAATGACTATCTAGTCTTGTTTGGCTATCTAATGACTATCTAATCTTGTTTGGCAATCAGTGACTTTACAGTCACATAGACAATGCTTACTCAAAACTGAAAAGTGATAATACCATTGGATGTCATTATCACGTTTCAATTGCACAAAGTGCTCGAAAATAATCGATCCAGTAATATTTCCCCATCGACGATAATTGCGCCAAGCAGAGGAAAATAAAAACCCCTTCTTCGGATTTTCTTCATTTCTATTTTCTCGCCCATGCAATTCAACAACACAATGTCGTTCCGCTCGGCCCGCGCGCTCCACCCCGCTCGCTTCTATTACGCAACAATGCCGCCGCGCTCGAATTTAAGCCACTTAAGAGCGCTCATGTCGTTTCGTGAGCTAAATAGACGTTTAAGTGGTTTTTATTATTTATTACATTGGGTACTCGGCTATTAATGCAAACAAACAACTCGGTCTCGTTCTTCAAATTTATTTCATTTGTTGCCAATATTAATTGCATTCAACACAAAAACAAACAGAAACAATAGTCTTGAGAATCTATTCTCGCCTGCAGTGATTCGCTTTTATAGTCTGCTCTGTCTGGTCTTATCTGTCGAGACTTGTATATCTACTACTGTCTGAAAAGTTACAAAATGTCTCTAAAGTTGCAAATAAACAAGTTTTATATATTTTTTCGCTGTAGGGCATCTATACAATTTTTTAGTAATTTTTTTTGGTTATCCGGAGGAAATCGAAGTGCTGAAAACGGTTTTCCACTTTATTTTGCTCTAAAGTTACAAATAAACAAGTTTTATATATTTTTCGCTGTGCACTATCTAGCATTTTCGACTTATTTGACGCTGTCATAACTTTTGAACGGCTCACCCAAGAGATTTCTAGTCTACACCAATCGATTCAGCGTCCCAAAATTAGTCGATAAACGTATGTAATATTCCCTAGGAAGCTTTAAGTTAAGAAATACACTCGACCTGGGGAGTCTAGACCGCGGAAACGACGAAATGCGAGAAAATCAATTTTGTCAAAATTGTTATTTTTTAGTTACAGCAAAATTTAAAAACGTTTCTGAAAGCATTTTTGCTGCTGATAACAGATATGCAAATTATATTTCGCTAGCTCTTTCCGTTCACTATCGCCTGCAAGAATTGTAGAAATTTTTAAGAAATTTTGGCGCTCGAGTAGAGATCTCGGAAATTGCCGCGTCTTAGTGTATTAAAAGGAAAATGACCTTCTGAAACGATGCCGCAATCTGTTTTTGATTATCTGCAACCGTTTCCGAGACATCTACTTAGCAAAATCGAGAATCGGGTAAATTTCGGTTTGAAATTCCTTGACGAAATATTGAATAATTCCGGATAATTTACACATCGACTTGTTCGTCTTGTCGTGTAGTTTCTGTGTGCCGCAAATGATTTCGCAGCTTTTAACCGTTCTTGAGAAAATCGAGAAAACCGAAAAAGCAGGGTTTTTTCCGAACGAAACGAAATGATGTTGAAATTTTTTTTGTTGAAAAATTTTTGTTTTCCCGAAATATCTTGAAAACCGAAGATCATTTGGAAAAAAGTTTCGAATAAACCTTGTGGAGGGTGAAATTTCGAATGTAAAAATGATTGGATTCAAATGGAAATTCGGAGGGAAAGTGGAGAAAATTGGGGTTGAAGTTAGAAGTTTTTGAAGCTTTTTAAGTGAAAATCTTTTGAATTAAGAGAAATTCGGGGAAAAGTTTTTGGGGAAAGTTGTGGAGAATTAAATTTTGAATTAGTCGGTGTGATTTTCAACCCTTAAATGTATGTGGAAATCCGGAAAAATTAACCGCAAAGTCAAACTTTTTTTCAAATCCGTCAAGGTTTTAAATTTTCAGGGGTTACGTTGGTTTTCCTGAAATATCTTGGAAACCAAAGATAATTTGAAAAAAAGTTTCGAATAAGCCTTGTGGAGGGTGAAATTTCGAATGCAAAAATGTTTGGATCCAAAAGAAATTCGGAGCGAAAGTGTAGAAAATTGGGGTTGAAGTTGGAAGTTTTTAAAGTTTTTTTTTAAGTGAAAATCTTGGGAATTAAGGGAAATTCGGGGAAAATTTTTTGGGGAAAGTTAAATTTTGAATAAGTCGATGTGATTTTCAACCCCTAAATGTTTGTGGAAATCCGGAAAAATTAACAGCTAAGTCAAACTTTTTTTCAAATCCGTCAAGGTTTTAAATTTTCAGGGGTTAAGTTGGTTTTCCTGAAATATCTTGGAAACCAAAGATAATTTGGAAAAAAATATCGAATAAACCTTGTGGAGCGTGAAATTTCGAATGTAAAAATGTTTGGATCCAAATGGAAATTCGGAGGGAAAGTGGAGAAAAATGGCGTTGAAGTTAGAAGTTTTTTGAAGGTTTTTTTAAGTGAAAATCTTGGGGATTAAGTGAAATTCCGGGAAAAGTTTTTGGGGAAAGTTAAATTTTAAGTAAGTCAGTGTGATTTTCAACCCTTAAATATTTTTGGAAATCCGGAAAAATTAACCGCAAAGTCAAACTTTTTTTCAAATCCGTCAAGGCTTTAAATTTTCAGGGGTTACGTTGGTTTTGCTGAAATATCTCGAAAACCAAAGATAATTTGGAAAAAAGTTTCGAATATACCTTGTGAAGGGTGAAATATCGAATGTAAAAATGTTTGGATCCAAATGGAAATTCGGAAGGAAAATGCAGAAAATTGGGGTTGAAGTTGGAAGTTTTTGAAGTTTTTTTTAAGTGAAAATCTTGGGAATTAAGAGAAATTCGGGGAAAAGTTTTTGGGGAAAGTTAAATTTTTAGTAAGTCGGTGTGATTTTCAACCCTTAAATGTTTGTGGAAATCCGGAAAAATTAACCGCAAAGTCAAACTTTTTTTCAAATCCGTCAAGGATATAATTTTTCAGGGGTTACGTTTGTTTTCCTGAAATATCTCAAAAACCAAAGATAATTTGGAAAAAAGTTTCGAATAAACCTTGTGGAGGGTGAAATTTTGAATGTAAAAATGTTTGGATCCAAATGGAAATTCGGGGGGAAAGTGCAGAAAATTGGGGTTGAACTTGGAAGTTTTTAAAGGTTTTTTTTAAGTGAAAATCTTGGGAATTAATGGAAATTCCGGGAAAAGTTTTTGGCGAAAGTTAAATTTTGAACAAATCTGTGTTCATGATTTTCAACCCTTAAATGTTGGTGGAAATCCGGAAAAATTAACAGCAAAGTCAAACTTTTTTTAAATCCGTCAAGGTTTTAAACTTTCACGGGTTAAGTTGGTTTTCCTGAAATATCTTGGAAACCAAAGATAATTTGGAAAAAAGTTTCGAATAAACCTTGTGAAGGGTGAAATTTCGAATTCAAAAATGTTTGGATCCAAATGGAAATTCGGAGGGAAAGTGAAGAAAATTGGGGTTGAAGTTGGAAGTTTTTGAAGGTTTTTTTAAGTGAAAATCTTGGGAATTAAGGGAAATTCGGGGAAAAGTTTTTGGGGAAAGTTAAATTATGAGTAAGTCAGTGTGATTTTCAACCCTTAAATATTTGTGGAAATTCGGAAAAATTAACGGCAAAGTCAAACTTTTTTTCAAATCCGTCAAGGTTTAATATTTTCAGGGGTTAAGTTGGTTTTCCTGAAATATCTCGAAAACCAAAGATAATTTGGAAAAAGTTTCGAATAAACCTTGTGGAGTGTGAAATTTCAAATGTAAAAATGTTTGGATCCAAATGGAAATTCGGAGGCAAAGTGCAGAAAATTGGGGTTGAAGTTAGAAGTTTTTGAAGGTTTTTTAAGTGAAAATCTTGGGAATTAAGGGAAATTCGGCGAAAAGTTTTTGGGGCAAGTTAAATTTTGAACAAGTCGGTGTGATTTTCAACCCTTAAATGTTTGTGGAAATCCGGATAAATTAACAGCAAAGTCAAACTTTTTTCAAATCCGTCAAGGTTTTAAATTTTTAGAGGTTAAGTTGGTTTTCCTGAAATATCTAGGAAACCAAAAATAATTTGGAAAAAAGTTTCGAATAAACCTTGTGAAGGGTGAAATTTCGAATGTAAAAATGTTTGGATCCAAATGAAAATTCGGAGGGAAAGTGGAGAAAATTGGGGTTGAATTTGGAAGTTTTTGAAGGTTTTTTGAGTGAAAATCTTGCGAATTACGGGAAATTCGGGGAAAAGTTTTTGGGGAAAGTTAAATTTTGAAAAAGTCGGTGTGATTTTCAACCCTTAAATGTTTGTGGAAATCCGGAAAAATGAACTGCAAAGTCAAACTTTTTTGCAAATCCGTCAAGGTTTTAAATTTTCAGGGGTAACGTTGGTTTTCCTGAAATATATCGAAAACCAAAGATAATTTGAAAAAAAGTTTCGAATAATCCTTGTGGAGGGTGAAATTTCAAATGTAAAATTGGTTGGATCCAAATGGAAATTCGGAGGGAAAGTGCAGAAAATTGGGGTTGAATTTGGAAGTTTTTGAAGGTTTTTTAAGTGAAAATCTTGCGAATTACGGGAAATTCGGGGAAAAGTTTTTGGGGAAAGTTAAATTTTGAAAAAGTCGGTGTGATTTTCAACCCTTAAATGTTTGTGGAAATCCGGAAAAATTAACCGCAAAGTCAAACTTTTTTTCAAAACCGTCAAAGATTTAAATTTTCAGGGGTTACGTTAGTTTTCCTGAAATATCTCGAAAACCAAAGATAATTTGGAAGAAAGTTTCGAATAAACCTTGTGGAGGGTGAAATTTCGAATGCAAAAATGTTTGAATTCAAATGAAAATTGGAAGGGCAAGTGGAGAAATTTGGAGTTGAAGTTGGAAGTTTTTGAAGGATTTTTTAAGTGAAAATCTTGGGAATTAAGATAAATTCGGGGAAAAGTTTTTGGGGAAAGTGGTGGAGAATTAAATTTTGAATAAGTCGGTGTAATTTTCAACCCTTAAATGTTTGTGGAAATGCGGAAAAATTAACCGCAAAGTCAAACTTTTTTCAAATCCGTCAAGGTTTTAAATTTTCAGGGGTTAAGTTGGTTTTCCTTAAATATCTTGGAAACCAAAGATAATTTGGAAAAAAGTTTCGAATAAACCTTGTGGAGGGTGAAATTTCGAATGTAAAAATATTTGGAACCAAATGGAAATTCGGAGCGAAAGTAGAGAAAATTGGGGTTGAAGTTGGAAGTTTTTGAAGGTATTTTTAGTGAAAATCTTGGGAATTAAGGGAAATTCGGCGAAAAGTTTTTGGGGAAAGTTAAATTTTGAGTAAGTCGGTGTGATTTTCAACCCCTAAATGTTTGTGGAAATCCGGAAAAATTAACCGCAAAACCAAACTTTTTTTCAAATCCGTCAAGATTTTAAATTTTCAGTGGTTACGTTGGTTTACCTGAAATATCTTGGAAATCAAAGATAATTTGGAAAAAAGGTTCGAATAAACCTTGTGGAGGGTGAAATTTCGAATGTAAAAATGTTTGGATCCAAATGGAAATTCGGAGGGAAAGTGGAGAGAATTGGGTTTGAAGTTGGAAGTTTTTAAAGGTTTTTTTTAAGTGAAAATCTTGAGAATTAAGTGAAATTCTGGGAAAAGTTTTTGGGGAAAGTTACATTTTGAACAAGTCGGTGTGATTTTCAACCCCTAAATGTTTGTGGAAATCCGTAAAAATTAACCGCAAAGTCAAACTTTTTTTCAAAACCGTCAAGGTTTTAAATTTTCAGGGGTTACGTTGGTTTTCTTGAAATATCTCGAAAACCAAAGATAATTTGGAAAAAAGTTTCGAATAAACCTTGTGGAGGGTGAAATTTTAAATGTAAAAATGTTTGGATCCAAATGGAAATTCGGAGGCAAAGTGCAGAAAATTGGGGTTGAAGTTGGGAGTTTTTGAAGGTTTTTTAAGTGAAAATCTTGGGAATTAAGGGAAATTCGGCGAAAAGTTTTTGGGGAAAGTTAAATTTTGAGTAAGTCGGTGTGATTTTCAACCCTTAAATGTTTTTGGAAATCCGGAAAAATTAACCGCAAAACCAAACTTTTTTTTCAAATCCGTCAAGGTTTTAAATTTTCAGTGGTTACGTTGGTTTTCCTGAAATATCTGGAAAACCAAAGATAATTTGGAAAAAAGTTTAGAATATACCTTATGGAGGGTGAAATTTTGAATGTAAAAATGTTTGGATCCAAATGGAAATTCGGAGGGAAAGTGCAGAAAATTGGGGTTGAATTTGGAAGTTTTTGAAGGTTCTTTAAGTGAAAATCTTGCGAATTAAGGGAAATTCGGGAAAAAGTTTTTGAGGAAAGTTAAATTTTGAACAAGTCGGTGTGATTTTCAACCCTTAAATGTTTGTGGAAATCCGGAAAAATTAACAGCAAAGTAAAACTTTTTTAAAATCCGTCAAGGTTTTAAATTTTCAGGGGTTAAGTTGGTTTTCCTGAAATATCTTGGAAACCAAATATAACTTGGAAAAAAGTTTGGAATAAACCTTGTGGAGTGTGAAATTTCGAATGTAAAAATGTTTGGATCCAAACGGAAATTCGGAGCGAAAGTGGAGAAAATTGGGTTTGAAGTTGGAAGTTTTTAAAGGTTTTTTTTAAGTGAAAATCTTGGGAATAAGGGAAATTCCGGAAAAAGTTTTTGGGAAAAGTTACATTTTGAACAAGTCGGTGTGATTTTCAACCCTTAAATGTTTGTGGAAATCCGGAAAAATTAACAGCAAAGTCAAACTTTTTTCAAATCCGTCAAGGTTTTAAATTTTCAGGGGTTAAGTTGGTTTTCCTGAAATATCTAGGAAACCAAAGATAATTTGGAAAAAAGTTTCGAATAAACCTTGTGAAGGGTGAAATTTCGAATGTAAAAATGTTTGGATCCAAATAAAAATTCGGAGGGAAAGTGGAGAAAATTGGGGTTGAAGTTGGAAGTTTTTGAAGGTTTTTTAAGTGAAAATCTTGCGAATTACGGGAAATTCGGGGAAAAGTTTTTGGGGAAAGTTAAATTTTGAGTAAGTCGGTGTGATTTTCAACCCTTAAATGTTTGTGGAAATCCGGAAAAATTAACGGCAAAGCCAAACCTTTTTCCAAATCCGTCAAGGTTTTAAATTTTCAGGGGTTAAGTTGGTTTTCCTGAAATATCTAGGAAACCAAAGATAATTTGGAAAAAAGTTTCGAATATACCTTGTGCAGGGTGAAATTTCGAATGTAAAAATGTTTGTATCCAAAAGGAAATTCGCAGGGAAATAGGAGAAAATTGGGGATGAATTTGGAAGTTTTTAAAGGTATTTTTAATTGAAAATCTTGCGAATTAAGGGAAATTCGGCGAAAAGTTTTTGGGGAAAGTTGTGAAGAAATAAATTTTGAACAAGTCGGTGTAATTTTCAACCCTTAAATGTTTGTGGAAATCCGGAAAAATTAGGCGCAAAGCCAAACTTCTTTTCAAATCCGTCAAGGTTTTAAATTTTCAGGAGTTAAGTTGGTTTTCCTGAAATATCTTGAAAACCAAAGATAATTTTGAAAAAAGTTTCGAATAAACCTTGTAAAGGGTGAGATTTCAAATTCAAAAATGTTTGGATCCAAATGGAAATTCGGAGGGAAAATAGAGAAAATTGGGGTTGAAGTTGGAAGTTTTTGAAGGTTTTTTTTAGTGAAAATCTTGGGAATTAAGGGAAATTCGGCGAAAAGTTTTTGGGGAAAGTTAAATTTTGAGTAAGTCGGTGTGATTTTCAACCCTTAAATGTTTTTGGAAATCCGGAAAAATTAACCGCAAAGCCAAACAAATCAAATTCGTCAAGGCTTTAAATTTTCAGGGGTTACGTTGGTTTTCCTGAAATATCTCGAAAACCAAAGATAATTGGGAAAAAAGTTTCGAATAAACCTTGTGGAGGGTGAAATTTCAAATGAAAAATGTTTGGATCCAAATGGAAATTCGGAGAGAAAGCAGAGAAAATTGGAGTTGAAGTTAGACGTTTTTGAAGGTTTTTTTTAATATTTTTTGAAGGTTACGTTGGTTTTCCTGAAATATCTCAAAAACCAAAGATAATTTGGAAAAAAGTTTCGAATAAGCCTTGTGGAGGGTGAAATTTCGAATGTAAAAATGTTTGGATCTAAATGGAAATTCGGAGCGAAAGTAGAGAAAATTGGGGTTGAAGTTGGAGGTTTTTGGTGAAAATCTTTTTTGTGAATGAAATTTAAGTGAAAATCTTGGGAATTAAGAGAAATTCGGGGAAAACTTTTTGGGGAAAGTTAAATTTTGAGTAAGTCGGTGTGATTTTCAACCCTTAAATGTTTGTGGAAATCCGGAAAAATTAACAGCAAAGTCAAACTTTTTTTAAATCCGTCAAGGTTTTAAATTTTCACGGGTTAAGTTGGTTTTCCTGAAATATCTAGGAAACCAAAGATAATTTGGAAAAAACTTTCGAATAAACCTTGTGGAGGGTGAAATTTCGAATGCAAAAATGTTTCGATCCAAATTTAAATTCGGAGGGAAAGTAGAGAAAATTGGGTTTGAAGCTGGAAGTTTTTGAAGGTTTTTTAAGTGAAAATCTTAAGAATTATGGGAAATTCGGGGAAAAGTTTTTGGGAAAAGTTAAATTTTGAGTAAGTCGGTGTGATTTTCAACCCTTAAATGTTTGTGGAAATCAGCAAAAATTAACCGCAAATTTTGTCGTGATTTTTTTTTGGTTACCCGAAGGAAATCGTAGTGCTGAAAACGGATCTAAAGTATATTTCGCTCTAAGGTTACAAATAAACAAGTTTTATATATTTTTTCGCTGTAACACTATCTCGCATTTTCGACTGATTTGACGCTGTTATAACTTTTGAACGGCTCACCAAAGAGACTTCTAGTCTACACCAATTGATTCAGCGTCCCAAAATTAGTCGGAGAACGTATATAATATTCCCTAGGAAGCTGGTCACGGGGAGTCCAATCTTGGCTGTCTAGTCTTATCTGTTTAGTCTTGTCTGTCTAGTCTTGTCTGTTTAGTCTTGTCTTGTTTATATAGTCTTGTCTGTCTATTCTTGTCGGTCTAGTCTTATTTGTCTTGTCTTGTCTCTCTAGTCTTGTTTGTATAGTCTTGTCTGTCTAATCTTGTCTGTTTAGTCTTGTCTTTATCACTTTTAGCATTATCTTGATATCTCGCTTAGTTGAATAAATTTCAAGATACATTTTTCAACTGATTTTAGTTAACTGATTGTGTTATCAATTTCTGAAAACTACGATCGAATATCTTTTATACACAATCGAGAACAAAGCTTCGAATATTGATAAATTTTGAGAAGGAAAAATCATTACACTTTTAGTATTCTCTTGATATCTCGCTTAGTTGACTAAATTTCGTGATAAATCTTTCAACTGATTTTAGTTAACTAATTGTGTCATAGATTTCTGGAAACTACGATGAAATGTCTTTAATAAACAATTACGCACAAGTTCTCAAAGTTTGATAGTCTTTATCAATCCTAGACTTCAACGACTATCAATGCTGGACTTTCAGAATTTTCTAAATATCTCAGTTATTATTCAGTGTGGAATCTTAAAACTTTTTGCGCCATTTAGCAAACCAATTCAGCTATCCAAATCCGAAAACTGCACTAAACTAGTTTAAAAAACAAATGAATAGCAACGTTTCAAACTTGCAACTATAACTAGAATGCTAGATGTTTAGTATTTCCTTTGTAACCTACAATTAGCTAATTCACTAAATTTCAGGATAGATCTTTCAGCTAGTTTTAGTTAACTAATTTTGCTACCTGTTTTTGGGACCTTCCTTTAATTATCTTTGATAATAACTAAGCTAGAAGTTTTCAAACACTGACAATTTTTACCCAAAACTTGTCTAAATTGCAAGACTTTCCTAATTTTCTAACTATCTATTATATCTCGTTATTATTTAATGTATTAACTGAAAACTTTTTGCCTTATTTAGCAAATCATAAATTATATAATAATTCAGCTATCCAAATCTGAAAATTGCACAAAATTCGCTCAAAAAACAAATGAACAGCAACGTTTCGGTCTTGTCTGTCTTGTCCGTCTATACTTTTTTATTCATTCTTGTCCGTTAATTCTTCTTCGTGCAATCTTCTCTGTAGATTCTCCTCTGCCTGTTTTTGTGTGTGTAGTTTTGTCTTCGAAGAAAATAACTTAAATAAATTCGTTGAAATCGTGAACAAATAAAACGTTCGAATCAATTTGTTGGTCCGTCTGTTGTGTTATTATCCGCATGGAATGTATTAATCAGTCCACGTTGCGCCGTTTAGACAATTAATACAGTTTAACAGATACGAGTGTTAAAACAACACTCGGCCTCACTTCAGTCCATCGGAGCAGAACGAATTATTGTAATAGCTGCGAGAGATAAACGTTCCACTGGTCCCGCACGATTATTAATAAAACCCATTAAAGTGAGTAAAAAAGTGGCCAGCTACCAGTTACATGAGGAAAACAACTTCCAACACGAAGTTTCAATTTAGCTGCGACTGCAACGTTTTTATAACACAATTAAGATTCCCTTATATCGTGTATTTCATAATAGAACAGAATAGCTAACATTCCAATTAACTCAATATTTTACTAAATTCTTAAAGTTTACTAAATATTACGATAGTAATATTTAGTTTACTAGTAATAGTTTTATAATAATATATTTAGTTTAATTATTACGAAAGTTTTCTTTTTGTGGGATTTTCGCTTGGAAATTCTAGCGTTTTTTTCGGCGCTTTGTGGGTTTTTCTTTCGGGGGAAAAGGAACGTTTGTGGGAGGAAAATATGCGGCGTGTATCTTTTTCCCTGAAGCAATTTCCGCGCGAATCGACGGCTGAATGATGTCGGAAAGACATTGCCGACAGCAATTGTCAGCGGAATTTTTATTCGAAATGAAAAGGTGGAATCGAATATTATTTAAGAAGCGAAAAGAAAACGAGGAAGGAATGAGAGGGCAAAAGACAGTAGGGATGGATCCAAAATGGATGGACGAATATTGGAGGAGACAGATGGAAAATTTTATTTTATTGTCTAATTAATTTATTATACAATAAATTAATTAGAAAATAAAATCAAATTTTCAGGTTCATAATTTCATTTTACATTTCAAATTCATGTGAAAACTTGAATTGAAAAAAGGATTTTTTTGGAAATCCTAAATAGAACAAATATTCCGTTTGTCAATATAATTGTTAATTTGTCGAGAATTTTCTTCTTCTAATGGGCGTAAGGCAATTAAACCAAAGCGACTAATCGGCTTAATGTACTTTCAATGTCGAAAACTTGCCAGTAATCAACCATTTCGACTACAATTTCCACCAATTCCACCAATTTATTATCCTCTAATCAATATCGAAATAACATCAAATTTTAATTGAAAAAATCCAACAGCAAGACTAGACAGACAAGAGCAGAGACACAAGACTAGACAGAGAAGACTAGACAGACAAGACTAGACAGAGAAGACTAGACAGACAAGACTAGACAGACAAGACTAGACAGACAAGAGTAGACAGACAAGACTAGACAGACAAGACTAGACAGACAAGACTAGACAGACAAGACTAGACAGACAAGACTAGACAGACAAGACTAGACAGACAAGACTAGACAGACAAGACAAGACAGACAAGACTAGACAGTCAAGACTAGACAGACAAGACTAGACAGACAAGACTAGACAGACAAGACTAGACAGACAAGACTAGACAGACAAGACTAGACAGACAAGACTAGACAGACAAGACTAGACAGACAAGACTAGACAGACAAGACTAGACAGACAAGACTAGACAGACAAGACTAGACAGACAAGACTAGACAGACAAGTCTAGACAGACAAGACTAGACAGACAAGACTAGACAGACAAGACTAGACAGACAAGACTAGACAGACAAGACTAGACAGACAAGACTAGACAGAGAAGACTAGACAGACAAGACTAGACAGACAAGACTAGACAGACAAGTCTAGACAGACAAGACTAGACAGACAAGACTAGACAGACAAGACTAGACAGACAAGACTAGACAGACAAGACTAGACAGACAAGACTAGACAGACAAGACTAGACAGACAAGACTAGACAGACAAGACTAGACAGACAAGACTAGACAGACAAGTCTAGACAGACAAGACTAGACAGAGAAGACTAGACAGACAAGACTAGACAGACAAGACTAGACAGACAAGACTAGACAGACAAGACTAGACAGACAAGACTAGACAGACAAGACTAGACAGACAAGACTAGACAGACAAGACTAGACAGACAAGACTAGACAGACAAGACTAGACAGACAAGACTAGACAGACAAGACTAGACAGACAAGACTAGACAGACAAGACTAGACAGACAAGACTAGACAGACAAGACTAGACAGACAAGACTAGACAGACAAGACTAGACAGACAAGACTAGACAGACAAGACTAGACAGACAAGACTAGACAGACAAGACTAAACAGACAAGACTAGACAGACAAGACTAGACAGACAAGACTAGACAGACAAGACTAGACAGACAAGACTAGACAGACAAGACTAGACAGACAAGACTAGACAGACAAGACTAGACAGACAAGACTAGACAGACAAGACTAGACAGACAAGACTAGACAGACAAGACTAGACAGACAAGACTAGACAGACAAGACTAGACAGACAAGACTAGACAGACAAGACTAGACAGACAAGACTAGACAGACAAGACTAGACAGACAAGACTAGACAGACAAGACTAGACAGACAAGACTAGACAGACAAGACTAGACAAACAAGACTAGACAGACAAGACTAGACAGACAAGACTAGACAGACAAGACTAGACAGACAAGACTAGACAGACAAGACTAGACAGACAAGACTCACTAAACCCCCTATTCCACCTTGGCTTTAGTATGCGCCACCCTGGTATCGCATATTTTGCATTCATTCAGGGTGGGCAGCCCGGACGGTTTACTGAAAAACCGCCCTAGTTGTTGTCTCCCCGACCAGGAATCGAACCCGGGTCTCCCGCATTGAAAGGCGGGTGTGTTGTCAACTACACCACCGAGGAGGATAGACAGACAAGACTAGACAGACAAGTCTAGACAGACAAGACTAGACAGAGAAGACTAGACAGACAAGACTAGACAGACAAGACTAGACAGACAAGACTAGACAGACAAGACTAGACAGACAAGACTAGACAGACAAGACTAGACAGACAAGACTAGACAGACAAGACTAGACAGACAAGACTAGACAGACAAGACTAGACAGACAAGACTAGACAGACAAGACTAGACAGACAAGACTAGACAGACAAGACTAGACAGACAAGACTAGACAGACAAGACTAGACAGACAAGACTAGACAGACAAGACTAGACAGACAAGACTAGACAGACAAGACTAGACAGACAAGACTAGACAGACAAGACTAGACAGACAAGACTAAACAGACAAGACTAGACAGACAAGACTAGACAGACAAGACTAGACAGACAAGACTAGACAGACAAGACTAGACAGACAAGACTAGACAGACAAGACTAGACAGACAAGACTAGACAGACAAGACTAGACAGACAAGACTAGACAGACAAGACTAGACAGACAAGACTAGACAGACAAGACTAGACAGACAAGACTAGACAGACAAGACTAGACAGACAAGACTAGACAGACAAGACTAGACAGACAAGACTAGACAGACAAGACTAGACAGACAAGACTAGACAGACAAGACTAGACAGACAAGACTAGACAAACAAGACTAGACAGACAAGACTAGACAGACAAGACTAGACAGACAAGACTAGACAGACAAGACTAGACAGACAAGACTAGACAGACAAGACTCACTAAACCCCCTATTCCACCTTGGCTTTAGTATGCGCCACCCTGGTATCGCATATTTTGCATTCATTCAGGGTGGGCAGCCCGGACGGTTTACTGAAAAACCGCCCTAGTTGTTGTCTCCCCGACCAGGAATCGAACCCGGGTCTCCCGCATTGAAAGGCGGGTGTGTTGTCAACTACACCACCGAGGAGGATAGACAGACAAGACTAGACAGACAAGACTAGACAGACAAGACTAGACAGACAAGACTAGACAGACAAGACTAGACAGACAAGACTAGACAGACAAGACTAGATAGACAAGACTAGACAGACAAGACTAGACAGACAAGACTAGACAGACAAGACTAGACAGACAAGACTAGATTAGTTAATTTGCCTTTTATGCTGAAAGTTCATGGTTGCTGTATGAATCTAAAAAAAAGGTCCCTCCTGAATAAATATTTAAATAATAATTCGATATTAATGGATTTCCATTATGTTTCCCATATTAGGTAATATATTACGATATCTAAATTCATATCGGCGCAAAGAAAATCTTTGCATGATAGGGTTTTCGAAAAGGGAAAGCGGCGCGTCGCACACCCGCGTAAATTCAATTTTGCCAAAAAGTGATTTATTACCTGGTTCACTTGCGCAATAAATAGTCCTCGCTGATTAACTGCACAACAGAATTTGCACGACAAAGGCGAAAACTCTAATCAAACCTTTGCTGTTTTTCTTCACCCATAGAAAATTTTCCTCGTCCAAACAATAAATAAATAAATAAATAGTGTACTGCGCTATAAATTGTGTTTGTTGAGTAATTGCAAAGCAGAATTTACCCGACAAAGGCGAATTCTAATCAAACCTTTGCTGATTTTCTTACAGATCGTGTACACCTAATCTGTCATCGGCCGTAGTTTGCTCGGGCGACGACGGCCGAACAAGATAGTTCGCGTATACAAACACGACCGTCATAGTCCGATGACGCCCTCGTGTTTGTATCGTCCGAGTTCGGCCGTCGGTGCCCGAACAAACTTCGGCCGATGACGGATTAGGTGTACGCGAGCCATTAGCCCATAGAAAACGTTCGAGTTTGAAACTCGAAACCGCGATTGCATTAACAATAAATTAAAACTAAATCAAGAAAATTAAGTGAAGCGAACTAAAACAATATGATTTCTTTTAAACAAACTTGCTAGACTAGATGAGATTAGTAGACAAATTTATTACGCTAACTTAGCTAGATTAGAAAATATATCACCTATTTTTAGTAAGTTCTAGCCGAATTTAAATAAACTCGTCTCGGTCAAGCCGTCAATTAATGACCGCGTTATTAGTATTTAGTGTGTGAAATAAGTGTTCATAAATTTGTTGGAACGTTGCGTCACACTAGGTCTTATATTTCCGTCTGTAAATTATGACTATTGTCGAACTTTATCGTCTTCCACCTCTTATACGTTTATAACCAAGTTTATTACCTTCTAAATTAGATTATCTCTATAAAACCTATACATTAAACTTTCAAAAGAAATTAAAATAAACATTTCGTAATCTAATCGCGTTTAATGCGAGTTTTTTGATATTCGACAAAGTTTTGTCTTTGTTGTTACTCGTGTAATAATGCAAATGTAATTTGTTTGTGAAATCGTGAGACGTTGCAAAAAATGAATTCTAACGAAATTAGCGAGGGCTCTCGGGCACGGCGTGCTAATTAACAAATAACATTTAGAACAAGACGGGAAGAAGAAACGTCGCGAGGATCAAAGGAGGACAAAAATTGAATTAACAAAGCGTGCACTCGCCTAATTACGGAATCGTTTAAGTACGAGGATTCTTTTTCACTGCGAATTTTACACTTGTTGCAATTTCGCCGCTCATTTCGTTATTATTTATCGCCAACTCTGGGCACGTGACTGCCGCCGCCGCAAGACGAGTTTCTCCGCGCTTTTATTGCCTCCCCCAGGCATCGGCCAAACTTTTTTTTCTGACAAACTGCCTCTTCTGCCCAAACGTAAATGGACAAGTTTCATATTTATATCCAAAGGGGATGAGAGACATAAGTTACGAGTTCCAATATAAACTGTCTAAACAAGATTAAATTGAATTGCGTGGGTGTTAACTGTACAGGCTAGATTAAACTAGTTATGTATAAATGTTAAAAGTATACGTGCGTTTATTTAGTAGGAAGACTAAAGTGGAATCCGTATTTTATTAATAAAACCATTAGCGGTATAAATTAGTGTTAGTGCGGAGTCGATATTAGAAACTGGTCGTTAGAAAACTAGTTATTATCGGTGCAACGGTTGGGCATCCGGTGAGGCCGCTGTAACAGGACGCGACCGCATAGTTTGCTCCGGCCATTTTCCTCTTCATTTTTCCCATCGGGCTGTGTTATTTTCAATTGGGTTTCCTTCTATTACTCGCAGTTTATCGCAAATTGCAAACGCAAATGTTTGCATTTCGTATCCTTTTTTTGTTGCGCAGTTTGATCAACAAAAATAAAGGAAAAGTTAGATTTCTTCCTCTTCGTCGTGCTCAGCATTAGAATAAATCGTCCAATTATTTTAACAAACTCATCTTTTATTGTATTGGAATTTCCTCCTAATTATATCTACACTCTAATTGTATTAGAACTTCTCTAGACAAAGAAGCAATTTACCAGATAGTTTAAATTTGTCGCAACTAAAAAAACGAATAAAACATAGACATTCTCATAGTTTATTTTTTCGCGCATGCGTCAATTCTCGTATGAATACGAGTACGTCAAAGTGCCCGAATTTTTTTGACGTATAACCAGTGTAAATAACAAAATGTGCCCGAAACTTTCAAATTCCCGCCTTTTAAACATTCCGGACGCGCATGCGCTAAACTAACCGTAAAAAGGTGAATGAGAGCCGTTGTGGTCTAAAGGCAAGCCCCTAGACTACAAATCCAGCGGTCGTGGGTTCGATCCCCACACCAAGACAAATTTATCAGGTAATTTTCCGGCCAAGGTTCACTCAGCCTTTGAAAAATGAGGAGATAGGGTTGAACCTGGTGTAATAATAGACGGGTAATAATAGACGGCATAGGAGCGTAGGGCCAGCTACCCTATATAGCTACCCTTGCTTAGATATACCCCTATGGCATGGAAATGACAATTTCATTTTTACAATTGATAAGGAACATGATGATTTAGAATAAATGACCTCTAAATCATCAACAAAATCATGCTCCTTATCAATTGGAAAAATGATCTTGTTGACCTTTTTACGGTTAGTTAAGCGCATGCGCGTCCGCAATGTTTAAGAAAGTCCGAAAGTTTCGGGCACATTTAGTTATTTTCACTGGTGATACGTCAAAAAAAATCGGGCACTTCTTAGACGTACATGCCAAAATTCACGCAAAAGAATTAAACTATGAGGTCTATTGAGTGAAATAATTTTTGTTATTTATTGTGAATTTAGAGATACTTTCGTTATGAAACCGAACGAGTTTTCCGCGCGCGCAAAAATCCGCAAATGAAAACCGAATGGTAAAAATGATCGCTGGATATTACCGCGCGTCTAATAAATTGCTGCACCTAGTTCGAGCTCGCGTAGATTCCGCCCCGAGCGCTGCTCCTATTTAAATACATTCTGCCTTTACCGTTAGCGGTAGCGAGTGAAGGCCGTAAAAACACTAAAAATTATTTATTGCACTTGGTAGTTGGTGAAAAATTGACTCGCTTTTTCAACGAGGAACTCGGTGCTTGGCTCTCGTTGACTCTCCACTGACTGCTTGATTTACTCTCGCAAGCTGCTACCTTTTTCTATTCAGGTATTTAAACAATTTATAAACAACTAAGAATAGACACAGGATCAATCAGTCTAGCTTAGTCCTAACTATTATAACTAGCACAATCTAGTTGGTCTGTGTATGTAATACTCCTATCAAGTTTCAGTAAATTAATCTGACAATGAGTCTTGCCTCGTGTGGTCTCAACACAACCAGTTTAATATATGTCTAATATTCTAGATAGACTACAGTAAAGAGACACAAGACACAACTGAAGAGACAAGAATAGACAGATAAGATAAGACAGACAAGACTAGACAGACAAGATTAGACAGACATGACTAGACAGACAAGATTAGACATACAAGACTACACAAACATGACTAGGCAGACAAGGCTAGACAGACAAGACTAGACAAACAAAACTACACAGACAAGATTAGACAGACAAGACTAGACAGACACGACTAGACGGACAAGACTACACAGAAAAGACTAGAGAGACAAGACTACACAGACAAGACTTGACAAACAAGACCTGACGAACAAGACAAGAGAGGCAAGACTCGATAGACAAAACTAGACAAACGTCTAGTCTTGTATGTCTAGTTTTGTCTATCTAGTCTTGTCTGTCTTGTCTTGTCCGTCAAGTCAAGACTAAATAGACAATATTAGACCATCAAGACTACAAAAACAAGATAGACAAAGAAGTCTAGAGAGATTAGAATATTTAGGGTAGCATGTGTATAATTAGGGGATACTTAGGGGTTGTCACGTAGGGGTCGATAGGGTCTTGAGAAGGTCGAGGTGCCAAGATCTTTGCATGCTGGTGCTGCAGTAGTGTGAAGCACATACGGGGTCAAGTTGGCCAGGTCACAATTACCCGCGGCGACGGTCGCCAGAGAATTCAGATTAGAGTTAGGTAATCGGTCGGTATTAACGAGAATTTAAGTGGTCTTCGATAATTAGAGCAATTTTTCGGCTAATCTGATCAATAAATTGTTAATATCTGGAGTAGACAGACAATACTGGACAATCAAGAGTAGACAGACAAGGGTGGGCTGACAAGACTAGACACATAAGAATATACAGGCAAGAATTTAATGTTATTCTGTGTAGTCTTGTATGTCTATTCTTGTATGTCTAGTTCCGTATGTCTAGTCATGTATTTCTAGTCTTGTCTCTTTAATCTTGTATTATCTGTCTAGTCTTGTCTGTCCAGTCTTATCTGTCTAGTCTTGTCAGTCTAGTCTTTTTTTTTTTGGAGAGTAGTAGTTCTAGTCTTGTCTGTCTAGTCTTGCTTGTCTAGTCTTGTCTGTCTAGTCTTGTCTGTCTAGTTTTGTCTGTCTAGTCTTGTCTGTCTAGACTTGCCCGTCTAGTCTTGTCTGTCTAGTCTTGTCTGTCTAGTCTTGTCTGTCTAGTCTTGTCTGTCTAGTCTTGTCTGTCTAGTCTTGTCTGTCTAGTCTTGTCTGTCTAGTCTTGTCTGTCTAGTCTTGTCTGTCTAGTCTTGTCTGTCTAGTCTTGTCTGTCTAGTCTTGTCTGTCTAGTCTTGTCTGTCTAGTCTTGTCTGTCTAGTCTTGTCTGTCTAGTCTTGTCTGTCTAGTCTTGTCTGTCTAGTCTTGTCTGTCTAGTCTTGTCTGTCTAGTCTTGTCTGTCTAGTCTTGTCTGTCTAGTCTTGTCTGTCTAGTCTTGTCTGTCTAGTCTTGTCTGTCTAGTCTTGTCTGTCTAGTCTTGTCTGTCTAGTCTTGTCTGTCTAGTCTTGTCTGTCTAGTCTTGTCTGTCTAGTCTTGTCTGTCTAGTCTTGTCTGTCTAGTCTTGTCTGTCTAGTCTTGTCTGTCTAGTCTTGTCTGTCTAGTCTTGTCTGTCTAGTCTTGTCTGTCTAGTCTTGTCTGTCTAGTCTTGTCTGTCTAGTCTTGTCTGTCTAGTCTTGTCTGTCTAGTCTTGTCTGTCTAGTCTTGTCTGTCTAGTCTTGTCTGTCTAGTCTTGTCTGTCTAGTCTTGTCTGTCTAGTCTTGTCTGTCTAGTCTTGTCTGTCTAGTCTTGTCTGTCTAGTCTTGTCTGTCTAGTCTTGTCTGTCTAGTCTTGTCTGTCTAGTCTTGTCTGTCTAGTCTTGTCTGTCTAGTCTTGTCTGTCTAGTCTTGTCTGTCTAGTCTTGTCTGTCTAGTCTGTCTAGTCTAGTCTGTCTAGTCTTGTCTGTCTAGTCTTGTCTGTCGAGTCTTGTCTGTCTAGTCTTGTCTGTCTAGTCTTGTCTGTCTAGTCTTGTCTGTCTAGTCTTGTCTGTCTAGTCTTGTTTGTCTAGTCTTGTCTGTCTAGTCTTGTCTGTCTAGTCTTGTCTGTCTAGTCTTGTCTGTCTAGTCTTGTCTGTCTAGTCTTGTCTGTCTAGTCTTGTCTGTCTAGTCTTGTCTGTCTAGTCTTGTCTGTCTAGTCTTGTCTGTCTAGTCTTGTCTGTCTAGTCTTGTCTGTCTAGTCTTGTCTGTCTAGTCTTGTCTGTCTAGTCTTGTCTGTCTAGTCTTGTCTGTCTAGTCTTGTCTGTCTAGTCTTGTCTGTCTAGTCTTGTCTGTCTAGTCTTGTCTGTCTAGTCTTGTCTGTCTAGTCTTGTCTGTCTAGTCTTGTCTGTCTAGTCTTGTCTGTCTAGTCTTGTCTGTCTAGTCTTGTCTGTCTAGTCTTGTCTGTCTAGTCTTGTCTGTCTAGTCTTGTCTGTCTAGTCTTGTCTGTCTAGTCTTGTCTGTCTAGTCTTGTCTGTCTAGTCTTGTCTGTCTAGTCTTGTCTGTCTAGTCTTGTCTGTCTAGTCTTGTCTGTCTAGTCTTGTCTGTCTAGTCTTGTCTGTCTAGTCTTGTCTGTCTAGTCTTGTCTGTCTAGTCTTGTCTGTCTAGTCTTGTCTGTCTAGTCTTGTCTGTCTAGTCTTGTCTGTCTAGTCTTGTCTGTCTAGTCTTGTCTGTCTAGTCTTGTCTGTCTAGTCTTGTCTGTCTAGTCTTGTCTGTCTAGTCTTGTCTGTCTAGTCTTGTCTGTCTAGTCTTGTCTGTCTAGTCTTGTCTGTCTAGTCTTGTCTGTCTAGTCTTGTCTGTCTAGTCTTGTCTGTCTAGTCTTGTCTGTCTAGTCTTGTCTGTCTAGTCTTGTCTGTCTAGTCTGTCTAGTCTGTCTAGTCTTGTCTGTCTAGTCTTGTCTGTCTAGTCTTGTCTGTCTAGTCTTGTCTGTCTAGTCTTGTCTGTCTAGTCTTGTCTGCCTAGTCTTGTCTGCCTAGTCTTGTCTGCCTAGTCTTGTCCGTCTAGTCTTGTCTGTCTAGTCTTGTCTGTCTAGTCTTGTCTGTCTAGTCTTGTCTGTCTACTCTTGTCTGTCTAGTCTTGTCTGTCTAGTCAAAATCAAAATATTTATTTCATTATGTAAGCATTACATATACGGACTATTACATTTTGATGAACATAACAGTAGTATTAGTAACCTAAATGAAATTTGTCAAATTATCTTTTGAAGGATTTTACTCCTCTGTAATACTCCAATAGTGTATATGGCTCGATGTTTATCAGTAGCTGGTGAATTTCTTTCTTAAAGATATTGGTTTTCTTAATTAATTTAACATAATTTGGAAGTGCATTATATAATTTAATATTGATGATAGGTGGTATTTTTTCCGACATAGTTAATTTGTGATAAGGTGGAATATAATTAAGGTATCGGTTACGTGTATCCTTTGTGTTGTTCGACTTGTATATATCAAAAAGTTTTTAATTTTTGAATAGAAACAATAAGGTTTCGAATACGTATGTTCCGATCGTTGTTAGTATATTTGCTCTTTTAAATTTTTCCCTGCATGTTTCAGTATACTGTAAATCGTAAATAACTCGTAGAGCAGCTTTTTGGATTTTCACTATGTCCTTTATTAAAAATCCGCTGCCCCAGAACATTATGCCGAAGCGTAAATGGCTATGAAAAGTCGCATGGTAAATTATTTTTAGAGAGTCTATATTAAGGTATCGTTTTAAGATCCTTAGTGCATATACAGCTTTGTTTAGTCGTTTTGATAAGTTAACTATATGTGTTGACCAGTCCAAATTGTCATCAATATATAGACCCCGTAGTCTTACATTGCCTTGTACCTTGACTATATTATTATCCATAACTAACTCCATAGGGTATCTTTTCCTGTCTCTTTTCGTCTTAAAGAAAATTATGTTTGTTTTTTGTTGGTTAAGAAGTAACTTGTTTTCACTAAACCAGGTTGTCAGAGTAGCTATGTTGTTCTTGATGTTGTTTTCTACGTCTTCAACGGAATTGCTGGTTGATATTAAACTAGTATCGTCGGCATAATTAATCATCCGGTGTTATGTAGGGTAACGTTGGTAAGATCATTAATATATAGGATGAACAACAGCGGGCCCAGGATGCTGCCTTGAAGAATCCCCATATTTATAGAGGTGGGATTAGATTTAGTCTTGCCTTGAAAAGTTGAGATTTCTGTGATCTGTTTCCTGTTTGTGAGGTATGAAAAAATTAGATTTAATACAGTACCTCTAATTCCATAACTATATAATGTATCCAGTAGGATGCTGTGGTCTACAGTGTCGTATGCTTTTGACAGGTCTAAAAGTATCCCACAGGGTATATTGTGGGGTCCTCTATTTGCTGCATTGCCTCTTTAATAAATTGAAAACATGCTGTCTCAACACTACGCCCTTGGATAAAGCCATGTTGTCCTTGACTAAAGTTTTTGCATTTATTCATAAAAGTTATGATTCGTTGTGCTAATAATTTTTCAATAATTTTAGAGAATGGTGAAAGTATGCTAATGGGACGGTGGTTGTCTATGTTGCTTTTGTCTCCCTTTTTATAAATTGGAATGATCTTGGTTATTTTTAAGCAATTAGGAAAGATACCCTCTTGCAGCGAGTTGTTTATTAAGTATAGAAGGGGTTCTAGGATTTCTGCTACAACATACTTTACTGTTGGCATAGTAATCTCGTCTATTTCGGCGCTTTTACTGTTTTTTAGCTCTTTTAAGACCTGACTAAGCTCGTTCTGAGATGCTGGGTATAGGAAAATTGTATCCGTGTTATAGCTTAGCTTGTTCTTGTGCATGACGTGTGACAGGTGTTCTGTCCTATTTATGGGTTTTTCTGTATAGAAATTATTAATGCTGTCGGCGTTAATACCTGATCCTAAATCGTGGTATGTCTGTCGATTGTCGTTCCTTTTAATCTCAGTGATTTCTGAGACTGCTTTCCAAGTAGATTTCGCTACGTTGTCACTTAGCTTAATGGTCCTATCAAAATACTTCTTTTTTTCTTGACGCAGTAGGCTTGCATACCATCTTCTTGATATATTATAATATCGTTTCATATCTGTGTTTGTCCGTGCCAGTATTTGAAATAGCTCCACACTTTTCCGTATAGTCTGCAGTGCTGTACTATTAAATATTCTCTTTTTTGCTTGTTTAATCCGACGATTCTGTACTGGCAAACACTTATTGTAATGCAGTTTAAAAATGTTTAAGAACCTGCTCCACTGTTCATTAATGTCCGTGTTCGACACCATAAATATTTCCTCCCATGTTTCTTTTGATAATGATTCTTTGAACTTGCAAAGATTTTCTTCCTTATAGCTTCTGATTAACTGGTATAACGGTTTACACATATTGGACTTAAAAACAATGCATTGCGCAATGTGGTCTGATATATGGAAGTCTACTGAGGAAGTTGTGAAGCTCATACTTGTATATACCGCTATATTATCTAAGCAAGAATTGAAAGATCGATGACTCTTTTGTTTAAAATTAAAATGGTATTAAAAGAATTCATGAGATATGAGCTGCCTACTATTTTTTGAATTTTTTAAAATATCTACATTAAAATCACCAGCAATGATAAAATGTCTCCTTTCCTTATTTAACTTCGTCATTAGGATGTTCAATTTCTTCAGAAAGTTTTTAAAGTTAGTTAAAGGTGCTCTATACAACCCTATTATTAATATGTCAGAGGAATTAATTTTGGTTTCTACTGCCGTACACTCAAAAATGAAGGTTTCGGCCAGTGATTGAAAATCGTCTCTAGTTTTAAACTCTGTAGATTGATGGCAATAGATAGCAACCCCGCCATGTAATCCTTCCTCTCGGCAGAAGCAGGAGGACAGGGCGAAATTCTTTATTTTAATTAAACTGAGTTGAGCTTCACTTTTCCAATGCTCTGTAAGCACGAGGTACTGGCAATGTTGTACCCTAACCAACATATATTCAATCCCATCGACATAGTTTCCTATGGACTGTGTGTTTAAATTAATTAGACTCACGTCGGTATCAGTCTTCTTATTATGTTTTTGTGTATGTTGTTTTATATATTTTGTCGGAGTTGACTTCCATGGGGAAAATGCTCTTGGTGGTTACGGTCCAATAAACGGAAATTCAGTCTCTCGTGAAATATTCATTCTGGCCAGAAGGCCGCTTGATACACATTTTCTTTCAGTGAAAGATCGACACCGACTTTAAAACTTTTGTTATCTTTTTTATATATTTTGGGTACTATATTTTCCACGACAAAACTACCTTTATCGTGTCCTGTTTTATTTACTAGATAGTTTAGAATAATGTCTTTCGTAACGTGATCTCTAGCCCTAGATATATATATATAGCCATATTTTCTTAGATTCTATTTTCCTTCCCACGAAACCTGATGTTCTATCTACTTCAGTCACCACGGCATAGCCTCGGTAGTCTTGTCTGTCTAGCCTTGTCTGTCTAGTCTTGTCTGTCTAGTCTTGTCTGTCTAGTCTTGTCTGTCTAGTCTTGTCTGTCTAGTCTTGTCTGTCTAGTCTTGCCTGTCTAGTCTTGCCTGTCTTGTCTTGTCTGTCTAGTCTTGTCTGTCTAGTCTTGTCTGTCTAGTCTTGTCTGTCTAGTCTTGTCTGTCTAGTCTTGTCTGTCTAGTCTTGTCTGTCTAGTCTTGTCTGTCTAGTCTTGTCTGTCTAGTCTTGTCTGTCTAGTCTTGTCTCTCTAGTCTTGTCTGTCTAGTCTTGTCTGTCTAGTCTTGTCTGTCTAGTATTGTCTGTCTAGTCTTGTCTGTCTAGTCTTATCTGTCTAGTCTTGTCTGTCTAGTCTTGTCTGTCTCGTCAGGTTAAAATCGACCGCAAACATTAGGGTCGAGAGAAAACTTAGACTAGTGGTCGCCAAAGTGGTCGATACTGACTCCAGGTGGTCGATAAGAGTTCTCGATGGGTCGATTAATATACGGGGTTCGAAAAGGGGTCGATTAATACACGGATTGACTAGACAGACAAGACTAGACAGATAAGACTAGACAGACAAGACTAGACAGACAAGACAAGACAGAAAAGACTAGACAGACGAGACTAGACAGGCAAAACTAGACAGGCAAGACTAGACAGACAAGACTAGACAGACAAGACAAGGCCGGAACTTCGGGAACCGCAAGTGAGGGAATTGTTGGAACCGGAAGTCAGTTTCAGACCGGAAGTGGAGGTGGAAGTTCCAAAACGAACCATATTTCTCTACTCTAAATATAATTGTTTCTTAAATAATAACTGTCGGCCAAAAAAATGTATTTATCGGAAGTGGGGAGAATTTTTGGAACCGGAAGTGTCGGTGGAACCGGATGTGGAGGTGAAAGATTCAGAACGAAACATCTTTCCCTACTCTAAATCTAATTGTTCCTTAAATAATAATTGTCCGGCAAAATATTATTTATCGGAAGTGGTGGAATTTTTGGAACAGGAAGTGTGGATGAGACCGGAAGTGGAGGTGAAGGTCCATAACGAACCATCTTTCCCCGCCCTAAATCTAATTGTTCCTTAAATAATAATTGTCGGCCAAAAAATGTATTTATCGGAAGTAGGGGAATTTTTGCAATCGGAAGTGTCGGTGGGACCGGATGTGGAGGTGAAAGGTTCATAACGAGCCATCTTTACTTATTCTAAATCTAATTGTTTCTAAGAAAGCGGACAGGTTTAAGGTAGTTTAGGTTTTAACAATTGAAATCGTACTGCTGATAATAAATTTGTAATTAATATATGTTTTCTATATAAATTATATTGAAAATAATATATTCACTGACAAAAAGTGCCCGAAAAACATAGCGAAAATTGATGCATGCGTACAAAAGAATTTCAACCATGACAGTTATTTACATCAGAGTGCGGAAAGTTTGATTTTACAGCGCGACAGCTCGTTTGGGCTGTCAGCCCGAAGGGCGAATTCCCCATTGGCTGGAGTGCTGTAAAATCATTCCTGCATGAAATTTGTATAAATGTTTTGCCGACAATTATTATTTAAGAAGCAATTAGATTTAGACTAAGGAAAGATGGTTCGTTCTGAACCTACTACTTACTCCACTTCCGTTCCCACCGACACTTCCGGTTCCAAATGTTCCCCCACTTCCGAAAAATATTTTTTTTTGCCGACAATTATTTTTTTAAGAAACAATTAGATTTAGAGTAAGGAAAGATGGTTCGTTTTGGACCTTCCACCTCCACTTCCGGTATCACCCACAGTTCCTTTTCCAAAAATTCCCTCAAATCCGATACATACATTTTTTTGGTCGACAATTATTATTTAAGAAACAATTAGATTCAGAGCAGGGAAAGATGGTTTGTTTTGGAACTTCCACCTCCACTTCCGGTCTGAAACAGACTTCCGGTTCTAAAAATACCCCCACTTCCGGTTCCGGATGTTCCCGTCTAGTCTTGTCTGTCTAGTCTTGTCTGTCTAGTCTTGTCTGTCTAGTCTTGTCTGTCTAGTCTTGTCTGTCTAGTCTTGTCTGTCTAGTCTTGTCTGTCTAGTCTTGTCTGTCTAGTCTTGTCTGTCTAGTCTTGTCTGTCTTGTCTTGTCTGTCTAGTCTTGTCTGTCTAGTCTTGTCTGTCTAGTCTTGTCTGTCTAGTCTTGTCTGTCTAGTCTTGTCTGTCTAGTCTTGTCTGTCTAGTCTTGTCTGTCTAGTCTTGTCTGTCTAGTCTTGTCTGTCTAGTCTTGTCTGTCTAGTCTTGTCTGTCTAGTCTTGTCTGTCTAGTCTTGTCTGTCTAGTCTTGTCTGTCTAGTCTTGTCTGTCTAGTCTTGTCTGTCTAGTCTTGTCTGTCTAGTCTTGTCTGTCTAGTCTTGTCTGTCTAGTCTTGTCTGTCTAGTCTTGTCTGTCTAGTCTTGTCTGTCTAGTCTTGTCTGTCTAGTCTTGTCTGTCTAGTCTTGTCTGTCTAGTCTTGTCTGTCTAGTCTTGTCTGTCTAGTCTTGTCTGTCTAGTCTTGTCTGTCTAGTCTTGTCTGTCTAGTCTTGTCTGTCTAGTCTTGTCTGTCTAGTCTTGTCTGTCTAGTCTTGTCTGTCTAGTCTTGTCTGTCTAGTCTTGTCTGTCTAGTCTTGTCTGTCTAGTCTTGTCTGTCTAGTCTTGTCTGTCTAGTCTTGTCTGTCTAGTCTTGTCTGTCTAGTCTTGTCTGTCTAGTCTTGTCTGTCTAGTCTTGTCTGTCTAGTCTTGTCTGTCTAGTCTTGTCTGTCTAGTCTTGTCTGTCTAGTCTTGTCTGTCTAGTCTTGTCTGTCTAGTCTTGTCTGTCTAGTCTTGTCTGTCTAGTCTTGTCTGTCTAGTCTTGTCTGTCTAGTCTTGTCTGTCTAGTCTTGTCTGTCTAGTCTTGTCTGTCTAGTCTTGTCTGTCTAGTCTTGTCTGTCTAGTCTTGTCTGTCTAGTCTTGTCTGTCTAGTCTTGTCTGTCTAGTCTTGTCTGTCTAGTCTTGTCTGTCTAGTCTTGTCTGTCTAGTCTTGTCTGTCTAGTCTTGTCTGTCTCACTAAACCCCCTATTCCACCTTGGCTTTTAGTATGCGCCACCCCGGTATCGCATATTCTGCATTCATTCAGGGTGGGCAGCCCGGACGGTTAATGAAAACCGCCCTAGTTGTTGTCTCCCTGACCAGGATTCGAACCCGGGTCTCCCGCATTGAAAGGCGGGTATGTTGTCAACTACACCACCGAGGAGGACAGTCTTGTCTGTCTAGTCTTGTCTGTCTAGTCTTGTCTGTCTAGTCTTGTCTGTCTAGTCTTGTCTGTCTAGTCTTGTCTGTCTAGTCTTGTCTGTCTAGTCTTGTCTGTCTAGTCTTGTCTGTCTAGTCTTGTCTGTCTAGTCTTGTCTGTCTAGTCTTGTCTGTCTAGTGTTGTCTGTCTAGTCTTGTCTGTCTAGTCTTGTCTGCCTAGTCTTGTCTCTCTACTGGGCTGAGAACCAGCAGTGGGGTGGGAACCGTTAGTGCGGGGTGGGAACCGGAAGTGGGAAGTAAGGGGCGATAACTGAAAATGGGAGGTGGGAACCGGAAGTGGGAACCCGAAGCAGGGGATAGGAACCGGAAGTGATGGCGTGGTGTGGGCAGGAAATGGAGGTGGAAGATCCAGAACGAATCATCTTTCCCTTCTATTATGTAATTTTATTTGGTACAATTTTGTAAAGAACGGCTATAATGCGCTAAAGTGACTGTACCGCATTGTAGCTGTAGTTTACAGCATTGTGAGTAAAAATCTAGTTTTGCTTGATGTCATAGCTAGTATTGTAATTCAGGGGGCAAAAAATGTCCATCGTAATTGGCTACAATTTTCCGGTCAATCACAATTTCTTAATAAGTAAAGAAATTGTGATTGACCGGAAAATTGTAGCCAATTACGATGGACATTTTTGGCCCCCTGAATTATAATGCTAGCTAGAGTAATGTAGAGTAATGTAAAATATATAATCAATGTAAAATAAGTAAGAATGGCAACGCCAAAATTATTGCATAGTTTTTATCACGTGACCTGAAATTTACAATTTTTTAGGACAAAAAAACACAGGAATATTTATTGAACCAGACAACGTACAAGTTTGATTTTAGTTCAATCAAAGTTCAATCAGTTTGAACAATCAGTTAAATAAAGACGATACACACACAAGTTACACACAAGTTACAGCGACAGTTACACACAAGTCTGTATTTTCAACATTACCCTGAAAATTAATTTGAGAAAATATGGACATTGTGTAAAACACGAGAATTAGTAAGTTTCTGTGTAAATAATCAAAAATTCAATTAACAAAATGCAGAAAACAATATTAACACTAACCTTTGCGTCCAACACAACAAATTTCCATCGCTAATTCACAAAACAGCACAAGTTTTTATGCACACAGGTCCACACTTCACTCTCACTTTTCACTAATGGCGGAAATCAACAAACACCTAAACTCACGGGGTGATGGGTCACGACAATGATAGACCGAGTAACACGTCTGTGTGCGCGATAGAGACAGATAACAATCAACCAATTAACATCCGAACACGGCGGGGTGTCGAGATTATTTTACCGAATTTTACATTTGACGAGACTATTGCACTAATTGTAAGACAATAACCTTTATTTTGAATGAATCGTAAAAATCAGCAAACAATTAACAGCACAGAGACAGAAATTGATTATAATTAACCATTTAACATCCGATAGGAATTGGGGTTCGAGACTATTTTTTTTTGACAAGACTATTGCATCTTTATTTTCAACAAATTGTCAAAATCACGCAGAAATTAGCAGCACGGAGTAAGAAAGACAGACCGAGAAGCGCGCAAACGCGTGAGAGAGATGGATAACAATCGACCAATTAGCGTCCGATAAAAAACGGGGTGTCGAGATTATTTTACCGAAATTTGTGGTGTCGAGACTATCGCAACCGCGACCTCTAAGATTTGCAGCTGCGTAACGACCCGTAGACAATCCACCTCTATTGAGACAATGTAAGTTTATTTATTTATTAATTAACGTTTATTTTGTAATTAATGTTTATGTTATTTAATAATAATTTGCCTTGAATTTCCTGGATGAATTTAATAGACTGAGATATCTGTAAAATCCCTTATTTGACATGCGGGCAACGAAATAAAAGCCGGATTCTTTTATTCCCCATCCCCAAACATTTTCATAATCGGTTGTAATTTTCCGCCGTTTAGCGCGCACTTCCGGTGCGGATTTGCCGCGATCGAACGACAACAATACGCGAAATAAAATGCAAAAATTCCGCAATCCTCCGTGATGCGATCAGGCCGAGCAACGGGTGCACACCGCCGCACATCCGATCCGGTGGGCCCCCCGATTTTTTTTTTTTTGTTACGCAATCAGAATATCGCGAGCGAATCGCACACACACGAAATAATCCGCGAATATTTTCCGCACGAATCGCTTCACGAATATTCAAATTGGATCTTCTCCCACTAGGCACAATCCGACTTTGGGAAATGACGTAAACGACGTGTCTTTCCAAATGTTTAGTAATATTTGCAAAATATTTGCGCAAATTTCATTATGTCATTCATTCTGTCATTCAAGACTAGACAGGACAGACAGGACAGACAAGACAGACAGGACAGACAGGACAGACAGGACAGAAAGGACAGACAAGACAGACAGGACAGACAGGACAGACAGGACAGACAGGACAGACAGGACAGACAGGACAGACAGGACAGACAGGACAGACAGGACAGACAGGACAGACAGGACAGACAGGACAGACAGGACAGACAGGACAGACAGGACAGACAGGACAGACAGGACAGACAGGACAGACAGGACAGACAGGACAGACAGGACAGACAGGACAGACAGGACAGACAGGACAGACAGGACAGACAGGACAGACAGGACAGACAGGACAGACAGGACAGACAGGACAGACAGGACACAGACAGGACAGACAGGACAGGCAGGACAGACAGGACAGACAGGACAGACAGGACACTCGAAGACCTATTTTGGCTGCCTGTTTTCTGAGGAAATTTACCTGCATTGTTGCCATCTCAAGAGAATCAGCAATCAGTGTCATGTCATCTGCAAAGGCCAGGCTTTTTCTTCTTCTTACGTCCAAGGTAGATATCACTCTGAACTCCCAAATTGATCAGTTCCTTGCACCATTCCCTCATAACCTTTTCAAGGACACAGTTGAAGAGAAGCGGGGAAAGTCCATCTCCTTGCCTCATTCCAGTTTTTATTTCGAAGCTTTCTGAGCCTCTTTATCTCGCCTCTAAATTTTAACCTTGGAATGGGTGTTGGTCAAGGTTACTAGGATGAGTCTGCGGGTTTTGTTGTCTAGCCCTGGTTCCTGTAGTACTTTGTTAAGCGTTTCTCTATCAATGGAATCGTGGGTTTTCATAAAACTCATTTTATGAATCACATTTTTTTTCTGAAGACGCCTTTCAAACTTCATGCACTTTATGCGCTTTACTAACCCTAAAAAGGTCTATTAGTTTTATTCAAATAACTTAGAAAATCAATTCAAATCATTACCAAATCATTGTTAGATTAATATCAAATCATTGATATATCAAATCAATATCTGTATCAAATCATTGATAGATTTGTAATATGCTGTTAAAATGTTATCAATTTACTAAACCACCTGCTTACCCTGCTTTATCTGGAGATGCGAAACCCCATCTTCCACGCTACCAAGAATTGTACGTCGCAAACCCCTTTACCGAGGAAACATCTGAGGCTGGAGAAATACTGATGGCAAAAATGGCCCGAACGGCCAAGTGGTCTAACATGCTAGAAAACCTAGATATGAAGGTCAACAGCAGACGGGCATGGAAGACCCTAAAAAACCTGAGTTGTGACGCCACAAAACCTTTATTCCAATCACTTAGCCACCCAACTGCCCCTGAATGCTAAAACAAAGGGCAAGAAGTCCAAAGAGCACATTATCAAGGACCCGGAGCATGAGAACCACCCCCTCGGTGCCCCTTTTTCCATGATTGAACTTGTGGCTGATATTAAGGTTGATAAACCTCCACCGAGCGGCGGGCGTGGACGATCTGAGGGCAGAACAGATCAAGAACTTTGGATCACAGACCATGCAATGGCTCCTTAATATGTTCAACGTATGTGTCACGCAACTGAAGATACCCAAAGAATGGAGGAAGCCTCGTGTGGTCGCGTTACTGAAACCTGGCAAGGAACCGACTGACCCTAAGAACTTCAGGCCCGTGTGCCTTCTGTGCCAACTCTACAAACTGCTGGAACGACTGATTCTAAACCGAACAAGATGCCAAGATTATTGAACAGCAGAAAAAAGATTATTGAACCTCAGAAATCATGCTGTGGCTAAATCCTCAACCGAACTCAGCACATAGACGATGGTATTGAGAGAAGGAAGATTACTGGAGTGTCGTTCATCGATTTGACACCCCCTTATGGCACTGTCAACTACAAGAGGCTGTTAATAAAGCTTTATGAGACAACAAAAGACTATAGGCTCACTATGGTCATCGGTCTATTCCTCCAGAACAGCAGATTTTATGTTTCACTCCAAAAGAAGAATAGTAGAAGGAGGGTCGGCCGCAAGGCAGTGTCCTGTCCCCACTCTTTTACAACGTATGACTGACAATATAAGGCAATTCATCTTTGCCGATGATACAGCTGTGGCAGCCCAGGGCACCGAGTTTACCGAGGTTCAGGAGAAGTTGGAGGTCGTCCTTGAGGAACTGGAAATCTATTACCAGAAAAACTACCTAAAGCCGAATCCCAGCAAGACTCAGGTCTGCGCCTTCCAACTGAAAAACAAAGAAGCACGACGGGAGCTCGAGATACATTGGCGAATTGAACGACTGGAGCACTGACCGACGCCGAGATACCTGGGCGGTACCCTGGACCGTACTTTTTCCTTCAGACAACACTGCATCAATACTAAAGGCAAAGTTAGTGCGCGTAATAACATATTGCGAAAACTCACAGGCACAGCATGGGGTGCTCAACCAGAAACGCTCGGCTTTGGCGCTCTGTGTGTCCACTGCGGAATATTTGGGCAGCTTCAGCTCACGCTAAACACGTAGACGTCGCTATCAACGAGACAGTAAGAATCGTGACAGGCTGCCTAAAGCCAACTCCAGTTAATAGTTTGTACCCACTTATTGGCGTCGCACCCCCATCTGTGCAAAGAGGCGTCGCCTCGGATGCTGAAAGGACGAAACAGGAAACCGATGCTCGCCATCCTCTGCACCAACACGAGCCAGCCAGTCGACGCCTAAGATCAAGGAAGAGCTTCATGGCAAAATCACACATACTAGAGGGGTCCATAGAAAATAACCGTATCACTAGGTGGACCCAACAGCTAACTTCTCGGGAACCCCCAAGAGAAGAAAACACCTCCCTTTCGCGGTTTGGAAATCCCTAAATCGGCTCAGGACAGGAGTGGCAAGGTGCAAAGAGAATGTCTGAGAACGACGATGTGCTTTGTGCGTGTGGCCATCCCCAGGATATGAGCCACATACTGGTTTGCCCACAACTGGAAGAAGTATGCACGCACGAAGACTTAATTTTATGTTAACGATAAGGCTATTGCAGCCGCTATTTTTTGGAGAGATGTCTATGAGCCGGACACGTAAAGTAAGTAATTTACTAAACAAAAGTAGAATTTATTTATAATATAAATAGATGATAATTTTCTATTATGTAAAAACGTAAAAGAGTTTTCAATTTCGTAAGGAAAATTATGATTTGTTCGGGTTGGTGTGACAAGAAAAGGGTTTATTCCGAGAGAAGCTCGTACAAAGTGTTGCCGTGTTCGATGTCTATTTCCTCATAAAAGTTCGGCGTTTCCAATCAGCGAACACTCGTATAAAACGGCTCATAAAATCTTCCTGTGAGTACAGCAACGCGACGGGTAAGAGAATAAGGGTTTTTTCGTCGTAAAAAAACAACGGGAACGGGTGGAAGTTAATGGAGGTTTTAATTTCGGGCGTTTTTAAATAAGGACGTGATTGAATGTATTGTCGGCGCGAGAGCTCCTTTTGTTTCCCGTTGTGCTTACGGATTCAATTAAACCCCGGGTTTTTATTTGCGCAGTTGCAGTTTCTCACAAAATTCGCGATAAATAAAAGATTTCAATCTTAAAAATTTTCACCAGCTCTTGCTTTATTTAACAACGTTTTATTGAACTAGTGTTTAGATTTCGCCCCAAAAAAAGAAACACAATATTTAATGAAATCGTTCTGTTAATTAATTATTATTCTATGGTTCCACAAAACGTATTTTCCAATTTGAAAAACGCATTTTAAATGGAAAGCGATTTGCCGTCATTCAATTTTATTATCATTCAATTTCAACTTTACGTTTCCTGTTGTTTATCAATTTACGATCGCTGATGAAATTCTGTTTTTCTTTTCGCTTCTCTGCCGTGGGATTAAAATGGCAATTAAATGCTCTGTTTTGCAAGCAGTAAAGCGACCGAAACAATTACGCGAAAAAAGAATTTACAATAACACACGGCAAATGAGCGAATTAAACGAATTAGGCTTAATGTCTCATTGCCTTTACAGCCTGCAGTTAAATACACTCAGAAATTTGCCAATAATTAGCTAAAACAACAGACAACACTGCACTATTAAAAGAAACGTAAATTGGCTCTTATTAGCATTTAAATAGCCAATTTTTAAATTTTCGATTGCGAAATTACTGCTCGAACTGGGCTAATAAGTTTAATCTTGATTTAAAGCTAAAAGACGCAGCATTCAAACAAACTGAATCTTATTGAGCTCTCACTAAACTCCCTATTCCACCTTGGCTTTTAATATGCGTCACACCGGTATCGCATATTTTACATTCATTCGGGGTGGGCAGCCTTGACGGTTAGTGACAACCGCCCTAGTTATCTTCTCGAACCACGTCCATTATGCGTTGTGAACTGCCGGAGCTATTGCTTCCAAATTTATTTGGAACTTAACAATGGCCTTTATCATTCCAGATCGGTACTACTTTACCTTGACTAGTTAGCTTAACTTTACCTTCCCAAGTTATTTCCAATGGAAAATGGTCAAATTCATCTCTCTCGCCCATTTGCATATTCATTATGCGCATTCTTGCCACCCCATTGACTACATTGACCACATAATCAATTACCGACGCGCCTCTCCCACCAGCATAAGTGAATGCCCCCAGTCGCCCTCAACATACCCGTAAATTTACTCCACTCCTTATCTTCAACCCATTCCAACCATTTTCTGCCTTGTTTAGTAACTAACTTATCCCTCGATCTTCGAACCCTCTGCACATATATATCCTGTATGGAGCTCGCCTATCTTTGTAGATTGTAGTTTTGGTGGTGACGACTTGTACTGCGACCTTCGCCTATTCGCATTTTCATTATGCGCATTCTTGCCACCCCTTTGACTACCACATAATCAATTACCGACGCGTCTCTCCCACCAGCATAAGTGAATGCCCCCAGTCACCCTCAACATACCCGTAAATACACTCCACTTCTTATCCTCAACCCATTCGAACCATTTTCTGCCGTCTTTAGTAACTAATTTATCCCTCGATCTTCGAACCTTCCGCACTTATATATCCTGTATGCTTGCCACCCCATTGACTACCACATAATCAATTACCGACGCGCCTCTCCCACCAGCATAAGTGAATGCCCCCAGTCGCCCTAAACATACTCGTAAATACAGTTGAATCTTATTGAGCTCTCACTAAACTCCCTATTCCACCTTGGCTTTTAATATGCGCCACCCCGGTATCGCATATTTTGCATTCATTCGGGGTGGGCAGCCTTGACGGTTAGTGAAAACCGCCCTAGTTATCTTCTCGAACTACGTCCATTATACGTTGTGAACTGCCGGAGCTATTGCTTCCAAATTTATTTGGAACTTAACAATGGCCTTTATCATTCCAGATCGGTACTACTTTACCTTGACTAGTTAGCTTAACTTTACCTTCCCAAGTTATTTCCAATGGAAAATGGTAAAATTCATCTCTCTCGCCCATTTGCATATTCATTATGCGCATTCTTGCCACCCCATTGACTACATTGACCACATAATCAATTACCGACGCGCCTCTCCCACCAGCATAAGTGAATGCCCCCAGTCGCCCTCAACATACCCGTAAATTTACTCCACTCCTTATCTTCAACCCATTCCAACCATTTTCTGCCTTGTTTAGTAACTAACTTATCCCTCGATCTTCGAACCCTCTGCACATATATATCCTGTATGGAGCTCGCCTATCTTTGTAGATTGTAGTTTTGGTGGTGACGACTTGTACTGCGACCTTCGCCTATTCGCATTTTCATTATGCGCATTCTTGCCACCCCTTTGACTACCACATAATCAATTACCGACGCGTCTCTCCCACCAGCATAAGTGAATGCCCCCAGTCACCCTCAACATACCCGTAAATACACTCCACTTCTTATCCTCAACCCATTCGAACCATTTTCTGCCGTCTTTAGTAACTAATTTATCCCTCGATCTTCGAACCTTCCGCACTTATATATCCTGTATGCTTGCCACCCCATTGACTACCACATAATCAATTACCGACGCGCCTCTCCCACCAGCATAAGTGAATGCCCCCAGTCGCCCTAAACATACTCGTAAATACAGTTGAATCTTATTGAGCTCTCACTAAACTCCCTATTCCACCTTGGCTTTTAATATGCGCCACCCCGGTATCGCATATTTTGCATTCATTCGGGGTGGGCAGCCTTGACGGTTAGTGAAAACCGCCCTAGTTATCTTCTCGAACTACGTCCATTATACGTTGTGAACTGCCGGAGCTATTGCTTCCAAATTTATTTGGAACTTAACAATGGCCTTTATCATTCCAGATCGGTACTACTTTACCTTGACTAGTTAGCTTAACTTTACCTTCCCAAGTTATTTCCAATGGAAAATGGTAAAATTCATCTCTCTCGCCCATTTGCATATTCATTATGCGCATTCTTGCCACCCCATTGACTACATTGACCACATAATCAATTACCGACGCGCCTCTCCCACCAGCATAAGTGAATGCCCCCAGTCGCCCTCAACATACCCGTAAATTTACTCCACTCCTTATCTTCAACCCATTCCAACCATTTTCTGCCTTGTTTAGTAACTAACTTATCCCTCGATCTTCGAACCATCTGCACTTATATATCCTGTATGGAGGTCGCCTATCTTTGTAGATTGTAGTTTTGGTGGTGACAACTTGTACTGCGACCTTCGCCTATTCGCATATTCATTATGCGCATTCTTGCCACCCCTTTGACTACCACCTAATCAATTACCGACGCGTCTCTCCCACCAGCATAAGTGAATGCCCCCAGTCACCCTCAACATACCCGTAAATACACTCCACTTCTTATCCTCAACCCATACCAACCATTTTCTGCCGTCTTTAGTAACTAACTTATCCCTCGATCTTCGAACCTTCCGCACTTATATATCCTGTGTGCGTGCCACCTCATTGACTACCACATAATCAATTACCGACGCGCCTCTCCCACCAGCATAAGTGAATGCCCCCAGTCGCCCTCAACATACCCGTAAATTTACTTCACTCCTTATCTTCAATCCATTCCAACCATTTTCTGCCTTGTTTAGTAACTAACTTATCCCTCGATCTTCGAACCCTCTGCACTTATATATCCTGTATGCAGCTCCCCTATCTTTGTAGATTTTAGTTTTGGTGGTGACGAGTTGCACTGCGACCTTCGCCTATTCGCATATTCATTATGCGCATTCTTGCCACCCCTTTGACTACCACATAATCAATTACCGACGCGCCTCTCCCACCAGAATAAGTGAATGCCCCCAGTCACCCTCAACATACCTGTAAATTTACTCTACTCGTTATCTTCAATCCATTCCAACCATTTTCTGCCTTGTTTAGTAACTAACTTATCCCTCGATCTTCGAACCCTCTGCACTTATATATCCTGTATGCAGCTCGCCTATCTTTGTGGATTGTAGTTTTGGTGGTGACGACTTGTACTGCGACCTTCGCCTTTTCGCATATTCATTATGTGCATTCTTGCCTCCCCTTTGACTACCACATAATCAATTACCGACGCGTCTCTCCCACCAGCATAAGTGAATGCCCCCAGTCACCCTCAACATACCCGTAAATACACTCCACTTCTTATCCTCAACCCATTCCAACCATTTTCTGCCGTCTTTAGTAACTAACTTATCCCTCGATCTTCGAACCTTCCGCACTTATATATCCTGTATGCTTGCCACCCCATTTACTACCACGTAATCAATTACCGACGCGCCTCTCCCACCAGCATAAGTGAATGCCCCCAGTCGCCCTAAAAATACTCGTAAATACAGTTGATTCCTTATCTTCAACCCATTCCAACCATTTTCTGCCTTCTTTAGTAACTAACTTATCCCTCGATCTTCGAACCTTCCGCACTTATATATCCTGTGTGCTTGCCACCCCATTGACTACCACATAATCAATTACCGACGCGCCTCTCCCACCAGCATAAGTGAATGCCCCCAGTCGCCTTCAACATACCCGTAAATACACTCCACTCTTTATCTTCAACCCATTCCAACCATGTTCTGCCTTCTTTTTCTGCCAACAACCTGAATCTTATTGTGCTCTCACTAAACTCCCTATTCCACCTTGGATTTTAGCATGCGCCATCCTGGTATCGCGAAATAGAGAAAACTCCATTTTCAATGTTTTAAATTTTCAATTTAATTATTCCATAATTACTACGCAACTAATCAGTCTAGATCAATATATTTAGATTTAGTTGATACAAAATAGACAAGTGTAAGAAGCAAGACTAATTTCATAGACTTAGTCCAACTAGTAGTTGAGGTATCAAGTCGTAAAGTAAGTTAAGTTTGGCTTTGAACAATTTGAAATTTGATTCGGATTAATTACGCCATTGCGGACTAACTGCTTGAAATGGACAAATAAGTGTAGTCTTCATTTAAAGCTAAAAGACGCAGCATTCACTCAAACTAAATCTTGTTGGACTGGTGCAGATAGTTTTTGAGACATCAAGATGATTATGCTAACTTGGATTAGTATTATTGTGTAGTATTTTCCAGATCTAAAGCCTGCTGTTCTTCGGATAATTGTGTCGATGTATTGGTCTTATCTGTTATGACCTTTGTCAGCAGTTCCAAGGTGCTGCTTAAGAGGTGGATGGCTCTGTAGTTGGTTTTATGTCCCCTTTTAAACAGTAATATCGATATGCTTATTCTCCACTCGACTGGGATTTTGATTTCGCTCAGTATTTTACTGAATAGCATTGTTACTTCGTATTCTAGGGTGTCGTTCTTCGGTCTCCATACTTGAGGCGTTCACTATTTATTCCATTTCCAGATTTTTTTAGGACTGCCGTGACGTCAGTTCTTGTGATGTTGGTTCGGTCTTCCACGCTTATCAGCCGTGCGTCGGCGTTCTGTGGTTTGTGTTTCCTCGTTTCTTTGTACAGCTCTGTGAGGTGTTTCTGCCATGATCCTGCTGGTATCGGGTTCTTATCTCTTAGTTCATTTGCTTCTCTGTGTGGGCTCCTTATTAATCTCCCGATTTGTTTTCGCAATCCATAGAAATCTCGCTCCATTGATTTTGTGAAGCTCTGGCAATATTCTTCAAGCTCTTCGTTTCATTTATGTTCTTAAAGATCTGGAATGCTTCTTCTGTGTGTTTGTTCTTATATTCAAGGTATACTGCTTTCTTCTCCTTGCTTTTAGTTTTGACTTCTTGGCAGAACCACGGCGTGTTACTGGACTGTGAGCTGGTGTTTCTCATCGCCAGGGCCTTTTTGGCCCATTCCTCTATGTTTTGTTTTCCTGTACTCCAGTTTTGATTCAAATCTTGATCGTTCCGCACTGGGTGTGCTTTTATTTTTTCACTCTTTTGGTAAAGTTGTTGTATTGAGTCGTCGCATATGCTTTCCGCCTATTTGCATATTTTTCTCGCCTATTTGCGCATTCTTGCCACCCCATTGACTACCACATAATCAATTACAGACGCGCCTCTCCCACCAGCATAAGTGAATGCCCCCAGTCGCCCTCAACATACCCGTAAATACACTCCACTCCTTATCTTTAACCAATTCGAAACATCTTCTGGCTTCTTTAGTAACTAACTTATTCCTCGATCTTCGAACCTTCCGCACTTATATATCCTGTATGCATTGTAGTTTTGGTGGTGACGACTTGTACTGCGACTTTTGTAGATCTATTATACCCCACCCTCTTGCTCTAAACGTTGGTATACTTACGTATTTAGAGCGCCTCCTCTAGTCCTGATTCCTTTAGGAATTCCAGGATCTGGGTGGGATTCAAGGACTGCAATTCCTGTGCGTTCAAACAGTGGGCCCCAAGATACATTTCTCCCTTGCGAAGCAGTGCTCCGCCTATCCTTACCTTCGAATTGCCTGCCAGTACAATTCTTTCCCCTGATATCTCGCTAGCTCTTCTATTGATTTCCCTCATAAATCCAAGTTTCAAGCTCTAAGTTTTGATTGTTATAGATTACGAACAATCTTTATACCTCTCCATTAATTTCTCTTGAATACTTTCGAATCCTTCTTGATAGTCCACACCCGGTTCGACAATATTTACTTGCGCCCCTGTTACAATTCCTCCTCTCGCTCTACCTTTAACCTGCTCTTTCAGGGCACCCTGACACTTCCATCTGAATCCTCTCGGTAACTTAGTTTTCATTTTTGGGCAGTCTTTCTCCTCCACCCACATTTACACCAAACCTATTATGTGAAAACCTTTAAAGTCCGACTTCCCCACTCCATCTATCTTTTTCTTGGGTCCAGCTATATTCCATACCAATATTCTACATTGTTCTAATCCCTCGCACAAAACTCCACTCTGCCTAAGACCCAGTTAACTACCGAGGAATAACGCGTCGTATAAAATCTATGCGTGGCTGCTGGAGCAAAAGCTTTTGTGTGAAGAGGAAGATGAAGGCCTGATCACCGATGTACAAGTCGGATTTACAAAGCATTACAGGATGGTGGAACAGATGGTTAGATGAGAAGGAGATGGTTAAGAAGCAAGGGAAACTTTATGCTCTGTTTATAGATCTTAAAGCAGCATACGACCCTGTGGTGACGGAGAGAATGTGGGAATGTCTGAGGAGGAAATATATAGCGCGGCACTTAATCTAGATGATCAGGGAGATATATCAGGATACGCGGTGCAGAGTGAAAGTAGGAAAGGAAGTTTTGAGTTTTGTGAGAATAGGGCTAAGGCAAGGTTGTCCACTGAGTGCGATATTTTTTAACTTGTACACGGCTGAGGAGGTGGTGGTGACTCAGAGTGTAGTGGGTTGCAGCCATTAGTTTTTAGTTTTTGCTGCTTTTTTGTTCTGTGTGGGATTTGAACCCACACTGTCTGACTCAAGAGCCAAGTCCGCATACTACTATAAAGAAGGCGTTAGGCAGTTGAGACCCCACGGTTGCCTAAGCCAAATTGGGGAATTGAGTGAGTGGGTTGCAGCCATTAGTTTTTAATTTTCGCTTGCTTTTAGGTTCTGTGTGGGATTTGAACCCACACTGTCTGACTCAATTCCCCAATCCGGCTTAGGCAACCGTGGGGTCTCAACTGCCTAACACCCTCTCTGGAAATGTGTCGTTCGGATTCGACGTTAATCCACTAGGTCTCCTCCATATTCAAATCTAAGTGCTGAGGTTGGATATGTGGCAGAGAAGAGGCCGGTGGCTAGCCGTGGGACGTAAGGGCTGATGGTGATGACGATGACAAGGCTAATTTAGAGAGTGTGTTAAGCAAAGATCAAGCGGGAAGGGTAGTAATTGGTAATAGGAAAGTTTGGGCTTAAGCGGACGACGTTGTGATTTAAGGTAGATCTAGAGGGGAAATGTCCGAGATGATCGAGCGGGTGAAAAGATTTTTTGAAAAAAGAGGAAATTGGTAATGAACGTGAAATAGACTAAATGGATGATGCCTCGAAGGAGAGCGAGTAAAAGTAGTGTAATCGAGCAAGTTAACAGCTTCAAATACCTTGGTTTTATGTTTGGGCAGGATGGGTTCGCGAAAGACTATGTGAAATAAATTTGTAAAAAGGCGTAAGTGGGTGCTAACGGACTAGGGAATGTATGGAAGGAGTACTTGAGCAATAACTTTGCAGCGAAAATGGTAGTGTGGAAGGCACGTGTGAGAAGTATCCTTTTGTATGGAGCTGAAGTGTGGGAAGCGAAAGAGGAAGAGGGAGTTCAGCTGCAGTTTTTAAAAATTGCCCTCAATTCAGATAGAACTAATATTGTGCTGCAAGAAACAAATATGCGGAAAGTGTTTTCGCAGCTAGGAGGGTCGTTAAATTTGAAAGGAAAGTGTAATGAACGGGTAATGAAAGGATCGTAAGAGAAGTGCTGAAAGTTGTAAGAATGGAAGGTTTGGGTATACATAAGGGCACAATATGGGGGAGCGAAAGAAAGAAGCTATGTCTGGGCATATGAAGAAAGAGATATAATGTTTGGGAATGGAAGGAAGGTGGAAGAATTGGTGTGTGGGCATTAGAAGAAATCGAGATACTGTTTGGGAATGGAAGGAATGTGGAAGAGTTGGTGTGTGAAAGGTTAGCCGAGGTGGAGTTGCAGTGTCGTCAGAGGAAGATCGAGGGGAGTAAGTTCCTCCCAAAATACGGGCAGGTACAAGTGTTCCGAAGGCTTCCGTTGTACCTCAAAGGAGTTAGGCTGCCGCAGGCATTGATTGCGCGACACAGGTGCGGGTTAGAGGAGAATAGCAGGAGGTGTTGGATGAGCATCTTGTCTGATCTTGTATGATCTCTTTTAATCTTATCTGATCCTTTCTGATCTTCTCTGATCTTGTCTAATATTATTTGGTATTGTCTGCTCATGTCTGATCTTATCTAATCTTCTCTGACCTTGTCCGATCTCGTCTGATCTTGTTTGACCTCGTCTGCTCATGTCTGATATTATCTTATCATATCTGACCCTCTCAGATCTTCTTTAATCTTATCTGTTATTAAATTGTCTTGTCTTGCTTAATCCTGTCTTGTTATGTATGATTATGTGGAGGGCATGAAATGAAAATGTTATGGCTATGATTAGAAAACAGCGATGGAGTTTTTTTTGGATTTATGTGAAATAATGTGTGTTCCAATTCTCTGTGAAATATATCAAGGAGTTATTGTTTATCTTGTGTAAATAGATCCAAGTGTAATAAAAATCAAGTCGGAATTCGCATTCCGCCCCAAACACGAACAATAACATCGTCGCCGGGATGAATGCAATATTCAGTTTTGCTCGCCGTCATCGGTGTAATAAAAGATCCGGTCGGTGATTCGATGAAGACGTTTCTCCACGTATTCGTTCCCTCCCGCATCGAACTGTTTATCGTTGATTATTTATATCTTTGCGGGGGATCTCCTATCGTGCCTCCCGGCTCATCCCTGGATCCCGGCCGGCTGCTCGCGCTCGGTTAGCCTTACAGGAGCTCTTAAAGAATTAACCTTTAACTATCTGATTGTGCCTTCTTTACTTTCGGGACCGAATCCCGATAGATTGCGTTTTATTTGTGGTTTTACTGTTTATTTTTTATTCTCGAGAAGAAATTCTGAATGAATACCTCAAGTGGATAGCCATCTGTAGACGCGTTTCGAGATTTATCTCTCATCAGTACAGCTTTGCTTTTATGAACAACAAAAAACCAGACTATACTCGAACCGGCGAGAAAATACAGCTGAGGTATAATGGGATGCGGCGAGGTATGCGTAGATTAGTTTGAGTTAAGAAATATGCGTCAGTTTTTAACTAAACACCGCTCACTCGAGATAAAGTGGGGGTATGCGCAGAACAATGATAAACTCGTCGAGACGAGATGCATTCCCTCGCAGGTATGATTAAAAAACTTTGTGCCGGGCACCGGTGACCCCCATAGCATTTAATGTGTTAAAAAACATCTCAAATCATCTTTTCTCCACTCTTATGTAAATGCGCGACGCTACAAACTTAGTGCCGTGCACTGGTGACCCCCACCGCATTCAACGTGTTAAAAAATCCATCTCAAATCATCCTACATCGACTCTTATATAATTCCGCGTAGCTACTAATACACTTTGTGCCGTGCACCGGTGACCCCCATCGCATTCAATGTGTTAAAAAACCATCTCAAATCATATTTTATCCACTCTTATGCAAATCCGCGACACTACAAACTTAGTGCCGTGCACTGGTGACCCCCACCGCATTCAAAGTGTTAATAAATCCATCTCAAATCATTATTCATTGACTCTTATATAATTCCGCGTCGCTATTAATACACTAAGTGCCGTGCACCTGTGACCCCCACCGCATTCAACGTGTTACAAAAACATCTCAAATCATCTTTTATCCACTTTTATGTAAATACCGCGACACTACAAACTTAGTGCCGTGCACTGGTGACCCTCACCGCATTCAACGTGTTAAAAAATCCATCTCAAATCATCCTACATCGGCTCTTATATAATTCCGCGTAGCTACTAATACACTTTGTGCCGTGCACCGGTGACCCCCATCGCATTCAATGTGTTAAAAAACCATTTCAAATCATCTTTTATCCACTCTTATGCAAATCCGCGACACTACAAACTTAGTGCCGTGCACTGGTGACCCCCACCGCATTCAACGTGTTAAAAAATCCATCTCAAATCATTATTCATCGACTCTTATATAATTCCGCGTCGCTATTAATACACTTAGTGCCGTGCACCTGTGACCCCCACCGCATTCAACGTGTTACAAAAACATCTCAAATCATCTTTTATCCACTTTTATGTAAATACCGCGACACTACAAACTTAGTGCCGTGCACTGGTGACGCCCACCGCATTCAACGTGTTAAAAACTATCTCAAACCATCCTTCATCGAGTTTTATGTAATTCCGCAATGCTATAAACTTATTGCCGTGCACCGGTGACCCCCCTTACATTCAACTTGTTATAAAAACATTTCAAAGCATCCTTTATCCACTCTTATGTAAATTCGCAACGCTACAAACTTTTTCAAACGACAATATTTCTCAATCGGTTTTCTCGAAAACGCATTAGCAAAATCTTTCCAAACTTTGCACACTGAACGTCAGCGCCATCGTGAAGATAAAACTAAATTTTCAGCGAAATCGAATCGGCGGCTTTCAAATTAGCAACAATATGTTGTCATTTCGAAAGGCAATTCCAACGGGTCGTCCAGACGGGTCGTGTATTAGTAGCATAAATTGCAATGCACTTCAAAAGAAGATTCAACAAAACAAGACAAGGCAATTCAAGAACCGACGAGATTAGACAAAATCAGAGAAAATTCGACCAGATCATAAAATATTAGAAAAGATCAATTTCTGAGGAATTTGCAAGAAACTTTTACCAAAACGATCGATGCGTTTCTATGAGTGTGAGAGGTTTCTTTGAATGATTGCGGGAAGTATTGCACAAAGTTTTTTAATTTTGAACAATTTGCAAAAAGATTTACGCAGTTCTGAGCATTGTGAGAAAAGTTATTGGCGATAAAGCGCTATTTTCGACATCTATTTAAACGCATTTTCTATGCTTAGGTTTTACAAAAACATGAAAAGAAATTTGTTTTCGTATTCCATGTCAAATTCCGCGTCTTTTGATGTATTATATGTCAATATCCATGACGGGTCGTCCTGACTTGGTTCTCGAAGAACGAGTAATATCTTGTACATGGAAATGGTGCGGCTGTCTTGGGCTTTTAGGAAATGTAAAATAAGTTCGGATCCGTTTATTAGCTTTCTCGTTCTAAGTCAAATTAACCAGGGGTGTAATCACGAGCCCAAAGAGCTGAAGCGGCATCCAACGTCTGGAAGACAACAATTTTAAGGGAATCCCAAATTTAAGGGAATATTAAGTGAAGGGATTGCCTTAAAATTGTTGGCTTCCAGACGTTGGATGCCGCTTCAGCCCTTTAGTCTCGTGATTACACCCCTGGTTAATTTGACTTAGAACGAGAAACTTAAAGATGCGTGCACGTGTCGGTCGAGCTTCGTTCGCGCTTCGATTCTTGTCTCTACGCTTCACGCACTCGAAGCATACTCTCAAATAATATAAACCCTATTAAGTGGAGGGATTCCCTTAAAATTGTTGTCTTCCAGACGTTGGATGCCGTTTCAGCCCTTTGGGCTCTTGATTACACCCCTGGTTTACTTGACTTAAAACGATAAGCTTAAAGATGCGTGCACGTGTCGGTCCAGCTTCGTTCGCGCTTCCATTCTTGTCTCTACGCTTCACGCACCCGAAGCATACTCTCGAATAATATAAATTCGCGAAGTGAATTGATTAGTAAATCGCGCGATTTCGACCCAGGTCGATACACCTTTCCCCTTCTGTTAATCGGTGCCGAAATCGAATCAAATGTTGAATTAAAAATACAGGTTTGATAAAATTGGCGCGAACACAGCTTGAATATATAAATATATCCAATCTTTCCGGAGCTGTATAATAATAATGAGTCCTTTCAGGTCTACCAAACTACAAATACCGGATTACAGTAAATAGAACTAAAGGAATACAGAACTACAAATCTCAAGTGAAATTTGTCAGTTTAATCAGTTTTGTCATTTTGTCATTTTATAGCTTTCAGTCCGCCTTCGTGGCACTGAACAAACACCAGAAAAATAACATTGTTTTTTAAGATCATGTCTTTCCGATACCTTAAGTTTATAGCCATCTGTAGACGCGTTTCGAGATTTATCTCTCATCAGTACAGCTTTGCTTTTATGAACAATAATTTGTAAACCACTTACTTGAAACTTGCTTTTGTTTTTGCTAGTCCTAAAAGACTCATTAAAATTATAGAGCTCCGAAAAGGTTGAATATATTTGAATATTCAGGCTGTGTTACTAATTTATTAAGTTTATCGTGTAGCATTTTCAGAAATATCTCAAAAGCTAATAAACGGAACCGAACTTCTTTTACATTTTCTAAAAGCCCAAGACATCCCCACCATTCTAATGTACAAGATATTACTCGTTCTTCAAGAGCCAAGTCAGGACGACCCGTTGGATTTGCCTTTCGAAATGACAACAAATTGTTGCTAATTTGAAAACCGCCGATTTGATATCGCGTCAGTACAGCTTTACTTTTATGAACAACAGTTTGTAAACCACTTACTTAAAACTTGCTTTTGTTTTTGGTAGTCTTAAAAGACTCATTAGTATAATAGAGCTCCGGAAATGTTGAATATATTTATATATTCGGGCTGTGTTCCGACTTCATTAAGTTTATCGTACAACATTTTCAGAAATAACTCAAAAGCGAATAAACGGAGCCGAACTTATTTTACAAAAGCCCAAAACTAAAAAAAATCTAAAAGCCCAAAACAGCCCCACCATTTCCATGTACAAGATATTACTCGTTTTTCAAGAACCAAGTCAGGACGACCCGTTGGATTTGCCTGTCGAAATGACAACAAATTGTTGCTAATTTGAAAACCGCCGATTCGATATCTCGCATCAGTACAGCTTTGCTTTTATGAACAACAGTTTGTAAACCACTTACTTGAAACTTGCTTTTGTTTCTGGTAGTCCTAAAAAGACTCGTTAGTATTATAGAGCTCCGGAAAGGTTGAATATATTTATATATTCAGGCTGTGTTCCGACTTTGTTAAGATTATGGTGTTACATTTTCAGAGATATCTCAAAAGCGAATAAACGGAGCCGAACTTATTTTACATTTTCTGAAAGCCCAATACAGCCTTACCAACAGCCGTTCGCGTGTGAAGCCCTAATTTTGCTAGCTGTGTCTATAAGGTTTGCATCTATTAAACCGACAATGTAGTTTATGAAACAGACAAGACAAATCGCTCAACATTCTTATATTTATTATATTCTCTATAACTTCATTATTTTATATTATTTCTTATTTTCTTATATTATTATATTCTCTATATATATTCATATATATTTTATAGTATCGCTAGCCGAGACTGGAATAGATACAAATAGATTAATAGACGACACAGACACAGCTTTTTCAAACGACAATATTTCTAATTCTATTTTGTCCGAAAATGCAGTAACGAAATCTTTCCAAACTCTGCACACTCAACATCAACGCCATCGTGAAGATAAAACTAAATTTTGAGCGAAATCGAATCGGCGGTTTTCAAATTAGCAACAATATGTTGTCATTTCGAAAGGCAAATCCAACGGATCGTCCTGACTTGGTTCTTAAAGAACGAGCAATAACTTGTACATGTAAATATTGGGGCTGTCTTGGGCTTTCAGAAAATGTAAAATAAATTCGACTCCGTTTATTCGCTTTTGAGTTATTTCTGAAAATGTAACACACTAAACTTAATAAAGTCGGAACACAGCCTGAATATATAAATATATTCAACCTTTCCTCAGCTCTATAATACTAATGATACTTTTTAGGACTACCAGAAACAAAAGCAAGTTTAAAGTAAGCGGTTTACAAACTGTTGTTCATAAAAGCAAAGCTGTACTGACGCGAGGAATCGAATCGGCGGTTTTCAAATTAGCAACAATTTGTTGTCATTTCGAAAGGCAAATCCAACGGGTCGTCCTGACTTGGTTCTTGAACAACGAGTAATAACTTGCACATAGAAACGGTAAGGCTGTCTTGGGCTTTCAGAAAATGTAAAATAAGTTCGGCTCCGTTTATTCGCCTTTGAGATATTTCTGTAAATGTAACACCATAAACCTAATAAAGTCGGAACACAGCCTGAATATATAAATATATTCAACCTTTCCGGAGCTCTATAGTACTAATGAGTCTTTTTAAGACTGCCAGAAACAAAAGTAAGTTTCAAGTAAGTGGTTTACAAATTGTTGTTCATAAAAGCAAAGCTGTACTGAAGGTTATTTTTCTCGTCTCGTCTCGTAAAATGGAGGCGAACTCTCGCCCTATCTCGTCTCGTGTGAAAAAATAAATGAACCAACTGAAATACAAACCCAACGTAATTCAAAACCCAAGTTTTCTGAAAATGTAACACCATAAACTTAATAAACCCGAAACACAGCCTGAATATATAAATATTTTCAACCTTTCCGAAGTTCTATAATACTAATGAGTCTTTTTAGGACTACCAGAAACAAAAGTAAGTTTCAAGTAAGTGTTTTACAAATTGTCCATCAAAGCAAAGCTGTACTGAACGGTATTTTTCTCGTCTCCTCTCGTAAAATGGAGACGAACTCTCGCCCTATCTCGTCTCGTGTGAAAAAATAGCCGAAACAAGCCCAACGTAATTTAAAACACAAGTTTCTTGTTTGTTCGTGTTGCAACTCGACATTTTGTTCCGCTAATAACAGATTCGTCATCAAACGGATAAATGTTTGATGTATATTGTTATTCCGTTATTATTTAAAAATCATGTTTGGCGGCAATATATCGAATCCACACATTAAATTCCATATTTGAAATGCAAACAAACACCGTAAATACGAATTGGTGCGAGTGGGCGATTCAAAATCGAGAAAACTCAAATTCATATGTTAATAAACGAAGCTTTGTTATGAAAAAAATGATAACACACACGTGCGTTTGGTTTACGATTCGTTACATTGGTTGATTTTGTCTATTTACAGTAAAATGCAGGAGCCACACCGTACTAGTAATTATATTTATTTATGTTCGCGCCACTTTATTAATAAATATTTAAATCGAAATAAGGCGACGGAAAGGACGAAATAGGCGACGGAAGGACGTTCCACCACGGGTCGGAGACGAGAGCAGATTGAAGGCGGTATGATCGTGACGGTACCATCCCGATTCAATACGTCAACAGTAAATAATTTTTCGTTAATTACAGTCCATTCAATTTGTGTTATTAGTCAATTTGTGAATTTGAGAAACTGTTTGAGAAACAATTCTCATTTACGCGACACTCATCTAAGCGACGTCACGCGACATCGCCTGTCAAATAATGATTACATTGTTTTCTCACTATGGTTACGCGCCCATTACGTGCCCATTTAAAACAATGTAATCATTATTTGACAGGCGATTTCGCACGACGTCGCGTAGCTGAGTGTCGCGCATATGGGAATCGCGCTTAATAGACAAGTACATGTTGATAGACCAAAAAATAAATCTGTGTTAGAATCAGACCAAGTACAAGTGATTAACTCCGTGAAGTAATCAATTTAGTTTCTGTAGTTTTTCTAAATTGTGTTTATCACCGCATTTTCATTCCTTTATTCTGTAGGAGAGAAACGTTCGAATAAATAACTTTCGTCGCCTTTTTTCCTCATAATTTTTTTGCATCCGCCGTGGCTGTCGATTTGGCGCAGAAAACTTTCCCGATAAAAACGGAACCGTTTAAGACGACAGAACGGGGGGAAATCGAGGAAAATCCGGCCGACAAAAAATATTTTAAAAGTTTTAATGAAACGGCGCATCTGCCAAAAATCAGATACCGCCGAATCAATGAACCAAAAACCAGGGGGAGGGGGCGAAAGCATCAAATTAAACGGTCCGTTCGTCCGTCTGTCGATAAACATCTCGCCGGCTTACAAGGCTACAGACCGTATTTACTTTTCCGCCTCCGTTTTATTTTCTTTCACTTATCTCGCTGCATTCGGCTTCGTTCAAATCTCCGCCGGATTTTGGACGAAACTCCCAGAGTTTATCTCACGGAAAATTTTACGGTTATTCTATTGGCCACACACTTTACTGCTGCACATTAATCCGTATCTAAATCCCTAACCCCTATCAACAATCTCCAATTAAATTTACTACACTCACAAAAGTTTTTGCAATGGCGAATAAAGATTGCCGGTTACAGTCTATAACAACAGTTTTGGATAGTCTATATAAGACACGATAGAACACATTCGATAGAGAAATATATAAGAGTTATATAAGAGTTAGAATGGAATATTCTCCGAATAACTCCGTCAAGAGATCCTCTCAAATTGTGCCGTTCGGAATCGGCGGTAAACTGCTAGGTCCGGCATATTAGTGTGACGATGCGTTCCACAAGTAAGCGCGAGAGGTGGCCTACACTCTCGGAAGGGAGTACGGCACGTATAAGTAAGAATGGAATAGAGATTTCTGGTTGGTTTGTAATTAAAGTTTTGGTGAGTTTATATAAGATACGATGGAAGATATTCGATGGAGAAATCTATAAGGCTTTTCCAATGAATTTTCATTATAATATTGAATTCGCGTTTCTGGTTATAAGCGAGAAATCGTGGGAATATTTTCACTTTTTCGTATTAGAAAAGCGAAAAATTGACGGAAATTTATTGAAGAATGAAACTGTTGAGAGATTCAGAACGTGTAACACAAAGGCGAGAAATTGATAAAAAGAAAGTTTGTTTCATAAATATTCTTTATTAACAATCTCTTCCTGCGCCCATCATTAATTATCATCAGGCTATAAACTTCATTAAAAGACGTCGGGTTTAATATTGGCAAGATTAGACAAACAGACGGATAAGAGATGAGAGATATGACAAAACTTACTAGACCAAACAGAGCGGAACTTAGACAAGACTAGACAGACAAGACTAGACAGACAAGACTAGACAGACAAGACTAGACAGACAAGTCTAGACAGACAAGACTAGACAGACAAGACTAGACAGACAAGACTAGACAGACAAGACTAGACAGACAAGACTAGACAGACAAGACTAGACAGACAAGACTAGACAGACAAGACTAGACAGACAAGACTAGACAGACAAGACTAGACAGACAAGACTAGACAGACAAGACTAGACAGACAAGACTAGACAGACAAGACTAGACAGACAAGACTAGACAGACAAGACTAGACAGACGACTAGACAGACAAGACTAGACAGACAAGACTAGACAGACAAGACTAGACAGACAAGACTAGACAGACAAGACTAGACAGACAAGACTAGACAGACAAGACTAGACAGACAAGACTAGACAGACAAGACTAGACAGACAAGACTAGACAGACAAGACTAGACAGACAAGACTAGACAGACAAGACTAGACAGACAAGACTAGACAGACAAGACTAGACAGACAAGACTAGACAGACAAGACTAGACAGACAAGACTAGACAGACAAGACTAGACAGACAAGACTAGACAGACAAGACTAGACAGACAAGACTAGACAGACAAGACTAGACAGACAAGACTAGACAGACAAGACTAGACAGACAAGACTAGACAGACAAGACTAGACAGACAAGACTAGACAGACAAGACTAGACAGACAAGACTAGACAGACAAGACTAGACAGACAAGACTAGACAGACAAGACTAGACAGACAAGACTAGACAGACAAGACTAGACAGACAAGACTAGACAGACAAGACTAGACAGACAAGACTAGACAGACAAGACTAGACAGACAAGACTAGACAGACAAGACTAGACAGACAAGACTAGACAGACAAGACTAGACAGACAAGACTAGACAGACAAGACTAGACAGACAAGACTAGACAGACAAGACTAGACAGACAAGACTAGACAGACAAGACTAGACAGACAAGACTAGACAGACAAGACTAGACAGACAAGACTAGACAGACAAGACTAGACAGACAAGACTAGACAGACAAGACTAGACAGACAAGACTAGACAGACAAGACTAGACAGACAAGACTAGACAGACAAGACTAGACAGACAAGACTAGACAGACAAGACTAGACAGACAAGACTAGACAGACAAGACTAGACAGACAAGACTAGACAGACAAGACTAGACAGACAAGACTAGACAGACAAGACTAGACAGACAAGACTAGACAGACAAGACTAGACAGACAAGACTAGACAGACAAGACTAGACAGACAAGACTAGACAGACAAGACTAGACAGACAAGACTAGACAGACAAGACTAGACAGACAAGACTAGACAGACAAGACTAGACAGACAAGACTAGACAGACAAGACTAGACAGACAAGACTAGACAGACAAGACTAGACAGACAAGACTAGACAGACAAGACTAGACAGACAAGACTAGACAGACAAGACTAGACAGACAAGACTAGACAGACAAGACTAGACAGACAAGACTAGACAGACAAGACTAGACAGACAAGACTAGACAGACAAGACTAGACAGACAAGACTAGACAGACAAGACTAGACAGACAAGACTAGACAGACAAGACTAGACAGACAAGACTAGACAGACAAGACTAGACAGACAAGACTAGACAGACAAGACTAGACAGACAAGACTAGACAGACAAGACTAGACAGACAAGACTAGACAGACAAGACTAGACAGACAAGACTAGACAGACAAGACTAGACAGACAAGACTAGACAGACAAGACTAGACAGACAAGACTAGACAGACAAGACTAGACAGACAAGACTAGACAGACAAGACTAGACAGACAAGACTAGACAGACAAGACTAGACAGACAAGACTAGACAGACAAGACTAGACAGACAAGACTAGACAGACAAGACTAGACAGACAAGACTAGACAGACAAGACTAGACAGACAAGACTAGACAGACAAGACTAGACAGACAAGACTAGACAGACAAGACTAGACAGACAAGACTAGACAGACAAGACTAGACAGACTAGACAGACAAGACTAGACAGACAAGACTAGACAGACAAGACTAGACAGACAAGACTAGACAGACAAGACTAGACAGACAAGACTAGACAGACAAGACTAGACAGACAAGACTAGACAGACAAGACTAGACAGACAAGACTAGACAGACAAGACTAGACAGACAAGACTAGACAGACAAGACTAGACAGACAAGACTAGACAGACAAGACTAGACAGACAAGACTAGACAGACAAGACTAGACAGACAAGACTAGACAGACAAGACTAGACAGACAAGACTAGACAGACAAGACTAGACAGACAAGACTAGACAGACAAGACTAGACAGACAAGACTAGACAGACAAGACTAGACAGACAAGACTAGACAGACAAGACTAGACAGACAAGACTAGACAGACAAGACTAGACAGACAAGACTAGACAGACAAGACTAGACAGACAAGACTAGACAGACAAGACTAGACAGACAAGACTAGACAGACAAGACTAGACAGACAAGACTAGACAGACAAGACTAGACAGACAAGACTAGACAGACAAGACTAGACAGACAAGACTAGACAGACAAGACTAGACAGACAAGACTAGACAGACAAGACTAGACAGACAAGACTAGACAGACAAGACTAGACAGACAAGACTAGACAGACAAGACTAGACAGACAAGACTAGACAGACAAGACTAGACAGACAAGACTAGACAGACAAGACTAGACAGACAAGACTAGACAGACAAGACTAGACAGACAAGACTAGACAGACAAGACTAGACAGACAAGACTAGACAGACAAGACTAGACAGACAAGACTAGACAGACAAGACTAGACAGACAAGACTAGACAGACAAGACTAGACAGACAAGACTAGACAGACAAGACTAGACAGACAAGACTAGACAGACAAGACTAGACAGACAAGACTAGACAGACAAGACTAGACAGACAAGACTAGACAGACAAGACTAGACAGACAAGACTAGACAGACAAGACTAGACAGACAAGACTAGACAGACAAGACTAGACTAGACAGACAAGACTAGACAGACAAGACTAGACAGACAAGACTAGACAGACAAGACTAGACAGACAAGACTAGACAGACAAGACTAGACAGACAAGACTAGACAGACAAGACTAGACAGACAAGACTAGACAGACAAGACTAGACAGACAAGACTAGACAGACAAGACTAGACAGACAAGACTAGACAGACAAGACTAGACAGACAAGACTAGACAGACAAGACTAGACAGACAAGACTAGACAGACAAGACTAGACAGACAAGACTAGACAGACAAGACTAGACAGACAAGACTAGACAGACAAGACTAGACAGACAAGACTAGACAGACAAGACTAGACAGACAAGACTAGACAGACAAGACTAGACAGACAAGACTAGACAGACAAGACTAGACAGACAAGACTAGACAGACAAGACTAGACAGACAAGACTAGACAGACAAGACTAGACAGACAAGACTAGACAGACAAGACTAGACAGACAAGACTAGACAGACAAGACTAGACAGACAAGACTAGACAGACAAGACTAGACAGACAAGACTAGACAGACAAGACTAGACAGACAAGACTAGACAGACAAGACTAGACAGACAAGACTAGACAGACAAGACTAGACAGACAAGACTAGACAGACAAGACTAGACAGACAAGACTAGACAGACAAGACTAGACAGACAAGACTAGACAGACAAGACTAGACAGACAAGACTAGACAGACAAGACTAGACAGACAAGACTAGACAGACAAGACTAGACAGACAAGACTAGACAGACAAGACTAGACAGACAAGACTAGACAGACAAGACTAGACAGACAAGACTAGACAGACAAGACTAGACAGACAAGACTAGACAGACAAGACTAGACAGACAAGACTAGACAGACAAGACTAGACAGACAAGACTAGACAGACAAGACTAGACAGACAAGACTAGACAGACAAGACTAGACAGACAAGACTAGACAGACAAGACTAGACAGACAAGACTAGACAGACAAGACTAGACAGACAAGACTAGACAGACAAGACTAGACAGACAAGACTAGACAGACAAGACTAGACAGACAAGACTAGACAGACAAGACTAGACAGACAAGACTAGACAGACAAGACTAGACAGACAAGACTAGACAGACAAGACTAGACAGACAAGACTAGACAGACAAGACTAGACAGACAAGACTAGACAGACAAGACTAGACAGACAAGACTAGACAGACAAGACTAGACAGACAAGACTAGACAGACAAGACTAGACAGACAAGACTAGACAGACTAGACAGACAAGACTAGACAGACAAGACTAGACAGACAAGACTAGACAGACAAGACTAGACAGACAAGACTAGACAGACAAGACTAGACAGACAAGACTAGACAGACAAGACTAGACAGACAAGACTAGACAGACAAGACTAGACAGACAAGACTAGACAGACAAGACTAGACAGACAAGACTAGACAGACAAGACTAGACAGACAAGACTAGACAGACAAGACTAGACAGACAAGACTAGACAGACAAGACTAGACAGACAAGACTAGACAGACAAGACTAGACAGACAAGACTAGACAGACAAGACTAGACAGACAAGAGTAGACAGACAAGACTAGACAGACAAGACTAGACAGACAAGACTAGACCAGGCAAGACTAGACAGACAAGACTAGACAGACAAGACTAGACAGACAAGACTAGACAGACAAGACTAGTCTAGACTCTCCGAGAAATAGACTTTGCGTGTTTTCAAAGAGTTTTTTTTCTGAAAATCTTCGAGAGAAAATGAGTTGGAATTAAGTAAGGTTTCTCGTAATGACTGCTAACTAGTCCAGTAAACACTAGTTCAGACCGGCAATTACCGGCGGCATTAAACGCGACTGTTTAGTCTTGGGAGCGACGAGACGATTCCCATTCAGCTGTACAAATCGCAACAAGAATTCGCAATTTAAATGAAACTTATGCAAACGAGTGACTCAGTTTTTCTTTGCTTAAAAGGGATATAATAAAATAGCCGGTGACGCAATCGACCGGACGCATAAAGATAGTCCAGATTAACGAGTCGCTTAGAAAGTCTAATCGCAGCTGTGAAACTAAACAATAGCTAGTACACACTAAACGGGTATAAATTAAAACTAACCGTGTTTATCGTTATTTGTAGCCTTATTTGCGTTAATTGCATCACCGATTTTTAAAAATTGCTTGAAATCTTTAATTTTTTTGCAAACAAAAATAACTGATTTCAGTCTATAACAACTGAAGAGATTGGTGTTTATTGATGAAATGATGATGATTGATTGATAAAATTCACTGAAGAGATTGATGTCATGAGCATGTAGGTGTTGAGCTATGTAGGAGGTTTTCGCTTAAAGTTTTCGCCAATACGTGCTCTGTTAGAAAAGTATCCGACCTTTAGCCGGCAAAAAAAACTGGCATACCTGGAGCGTTGGAAACCTAATCACCCTCGAAGTAGTCTTCTTGGGTCTCCACACATTTCTCCCAGCGGTGCCGCCATTGTTGGAAGCATTCCGAGAAAGTCTCTTTCGGAATCGACTTTAGCTCGGCTGTCGTTGCAGCCATAATGCTCTCTCTTGTCTGAAATCGCGTTCTTTCAATGGCCTCTTGACTTTGGGGAATAGCCAGAAGTCGCAGTCGGGCATATCAGGAGAGTAAGGAGCCTGTCGAACCAGAGGAGACAAAAAAATTGTGAAATATGTGCGAAGAATGTGATGGAGCATTGTCGTGATAGGGTCGCCAATTTCCTGATGACCACAACTCCAGTCGCAATTTCTCGGATAGTCACACGACGGTCCCGCATCACCACAGCGTTCACTTTGGCAATGACATGGTCATTTCGGCATGTTGATCGACGACCAGAGCGTGGCTCGCTTTCCACCGATGTGCAACCGTCTTTAAACCGGTTGTACCACTCCTTAATCTGTGTGATGCCCATAGCATCGTCACCGAATCTTCCGAATGGTTTCCACCTGGTTGTCGCCCAGTTTCTGGAAAAACTTGATGCAGTAGCGCTGCTCCAGTCGTTCCGTCATTTTATTTGCATTGAGAAACCGACAAGAGCACTACACACTACGTCCCTCGAACACTGCTCGACAGCTACTGACGTTATCTACAGGCGGGAAAAACTTCACACATGCGCTCCAAGGTTCAAGGTCGGCCCATGCAAGCGCGCTGGGTTCAAATCTATTAAGTTTTCAAAATAAAAAATAAGGTCGGATACTTTTCTAACGGACCACGTACAAGCCAATTTTCAGCTGGTTTTGCAGAGTTTCGCTTATAAATCAGAAAATACTCATTGGATTTTTGCAAAATTTACAACTAAATATTCGTTGAACTTTACTGAAAAGATTGATGTATGACATGTAGATAGTTTGACTGCGATGTGGGAGTTAGTGCGCATTGGAATTCAGGAAATATACTGTGGATTTTCGCAAAATTTTAAATAAAATATTCGTAGAACTTCACTAAAGAGATTGATGTATTATATGTAGGTAGAAGTTAATGCGCATCGATAAAATTAGTACTCGCCAATATAAACCAATTTCCACCTGTTTGTGTAGAGTTTCGTGCGTAATTCCGGAAAAATTAAGGTCGGATACTTTTCTGACAGACCACGCACAAGCCAATTTTCAGCGGTTTTTGCAGAGTGAAAGTCAGGAAATATTCAGTGAATGTTCGCAAAATTTACAACAACATATTCGTTGAACTTCACTGAAGAGATTAATGTATAACATGTATGTAGTTGAAATATGTAAGAGTTAGCGCGCATTGATAAAGTTAGTACTCGCCAATACAAGCCAATTTTCAACTGGTTTTGCAGAGTTTCGCGTGTAATTCAGGAAATATTCGGTGGATTTTTTAAATTTACAGCAAAATATTCGTTTTATTTCACTGAAGAGACTTTTGCATTCTTTTTAAATTCAAGATGGGATTAATACGCCGGCTAAATCAAGTCCTTATCGAATTCAATTGGCTAATAACATACTTTATCTACGACCACTATTGTAAATGCGCATTATTGTACAGCTCGTGGACTATGTAAATGCATCATAACACACACGTATGTAACAGTCCGCGATTAAGGAGATCCGCGTAACTGTTCCGCTCGTACGTAGCTTCTTCCAATTTTCGTTACGTAATATACTATTATTGTCACCAACACTATTCCATATTTGGTTTATTTCCTCTAACAAAGGGCTATCGACCACAAGGTCTTTCTACCATTCAATTATTTATTTGTCTAGTTTACAACATCCTTGGCAACTTAAAGCGACTTGAACTCTTATCCTATTTTAGTTTTTGCAAAATCTAACTAGTTTAGTATAATCTTGATAATTCGGTTAATCGGAACCTTCAGTAATCCGGCTCTCTGGGAAAACACGTGTTTTTCTATTCGCTGTCCCGCGTCGGATATAAACCTCGCGCACAGCTGAAATAAAGTCAAAACGGACACCTTTAAACTCTGAAAACTTGATTAGCGATTCTGACCACGCTAACTCTTCTCTAACATAGTCCTCGGAAATTTTACAAGAGCTTTGGTGTTACGCTGACAAACGATGACATAGCTTGGCTTCAAGGCACAAGCGAAGAAAAATTTCATTTCTTTTCTGACCAAGAAATCCTCAGCCTAATTTGTTCCATGATGACGATGAAGCTAACGATGACTTCAATGTTGGAACGCTGCAAACTGTGGCATGTGGCACAACTTTTTTTTGATGGTAAACATGACTTCTAGTTGCTTCTGGAGACGAGCAAGCACCTCGGTGTTTCGGACTCTCTCTACCCATGATATTCGCAGCAGGTGGCGGTAGCACCACATCTCGAACCCCTCCAGTGGGTCACACATGGCCTTTCCATCCTTCCATTCCATAGCAGAAAAATTGGAAATACATAGCACCGTAGTAATCGAATACGCAGAGGTATTTATGAAGAACCTTCTTCATATTGCTAAATGCTGCTCTAGCCTGCTCGATGCGGACCCACTGCTCCACTCACTGCTCAACAAGCATCCCAGATATCTGAAGCTCGAGACTTGCTGAATCTGTTGGTTGCTTGTACTCAGGTTTGCTAGAAGCTCTCCATTATTTTTGCTAAGAACCATTTTGCTTTGGTCTTGCTAATATTTAACTTGGGCTATTTCTTCGTTATTAGCCGCAACTCTATCCAGTAGCGCCTGCAAATCATCAGCAGAACTGTATCGTCCGCAAAACGCAAGTTATTTATTACTTCTCCGTTGACAAACAATTCCTTCCCGTGCTTCATCCAATGCTTCAGCGAAGATTTGCCCAGAGTATATGTTTGGACTGTGTCTCACGAAAATCAAATTTTCCCGTTTGAAACAGGGCTAGTCTAATCACTTAGCTGTTATGGTCGCTTGCGTCTCCGCCAGGTGTGTATCGTCCTTCCGGCGCCTTTTTTTAAGGGAGGAAGTGGGGATAATGAGTGGAGGGAGCCCTTAAAATCGGTGTCTTCCAGACGTTGGATGCCGCTTCAGCCCTTTGGGCTCGTGATGGTTAACTTGACTTGAAACGCTAAACTTAAAAATGCGTGCACGTGTCGGTCGAGCTTGGTTCGCGTTTCGATTCTCGTCTTTACGCTGCTCACACTCGAAATCATCGATTTCGAGTGGATGCATACTCGCCGGATGAGTGCATACTCGCCGGATGATATAAATTCGCGAAGTAAATTGATAAGTAAATCGATACACCTTTCCCCTTCTGTTAATCGGTGCCGAAATCGATTCAAATGTGGAATTAAAAATACAGATTTATTAAAATTGGCGCGAACAGTATATGTTAAAGAGCACACCCTTGCCTCACACCTCGGTGAATGGGAACGTATTTAGTGGTCGTGTCCTCAACTTTGAGGAGAAGCAGCGACTTGTTTTTAATACGGATTTTTTATAATGCGGACGTCTCTGTCGTCTAAGTTTTTATTCTGAAGGATGCTGACAAGTTTCCCGTAGTCAACACAGTCAATCGAGAAAACACGCGTATACATCGGCACGGCATCTCTGTATTAAGACCTGTATGTTAATTAGGGCTGGTCTGGTCCCTCTACGAAATACAAATTGAGTATCAGAGAGGTGTTCCTCGCATTTACGGTATAATCGACCATGTAATATTTTAAGGAATATCTTCAGCGTATGGCTCATTATGCGTATCATGCGGTAGCCTACGCATGTTTTTGGCCACGTCTACTTAGGTAGTGTGACGAATACAGACTGCAACCAGTCTTTTGGTATCTTCCCAGAAACATGGCGTTAGAGGGGCTGACCAATTTGTTTTGTTTTAAACTTGATAATCCGGCGGTTGTTTAGTTCCATATGTGTCGGATTATCAAGATTATTCCATACTTTTCAAACCTGTATTTGCAATCGAAAAACCTGACAACAAAATCAAAATGTATAATAACAAGACATTAATAAGGCCAGTGTTAACATACGTTTCAGAAACGTGGACCCTAAGCAAAGCAGACGAGAACCTCCTGGGAGTCTTTGAAAGGAAAATATTGAGAAAAATATTTGGCCCCGTCCAAGAAAACCAGGCATGGAGGAGCAGATACAACCACGAGCTGTACCAAATATATGAAGATGTCGACATAGTAAAAATAATAAAACTAGAAAGACTAAGATTAGAGACTAAGAAAGACTAAGAGACATGTAATGAGACCCACAAAACGAGCACTTAGATCAGAACCTGATGGAAACAGAGAAAGAGGTAGACCAAAATTGCGATGGATGGATGGGGTAGAAAAGGACATGAGAAGCATAGGGGTAACTAACTGGAAGAATAAAGCCCAAGACAGAGACGGATGGCGGAAGATCCTTGAGGAGGCCAGGACCCACCCAGGGCTGTAGTGCCAACGATGATGATGATTTGCAATCGAAAATAACTTGGATTGTTAATTCTATCAGAAACAAATTATTTTCTTAGATAATCTAAGTAAACGTGAATCGCTCTTCTAATTCCTGAAGGATCTAAAAGTTGAATCCTATGGATAACGAGTTGGATTAGCATTGTCTAATAATGGTTATTGATTTGTGAAGTGATGGTGTCGCGTGGTCCGTATGTGGTCCGTTGTGTAACATATCGGGTTGGAAATGAATTGTGACACTTTTTGGCCGCACATTAATCATTTTTAATTGATACTAGTTGTTGGCTCCCCCATCGCCGGCAAAAAGCTCGCCGACTAATAAGGGAATGTTATATAATACACGTGATTTATATACAAGCTCGACATGATTCCTGTTTCGTATTGTAACCTAGTCCATCTACTGTCTGCTCTAGTTTTTAGCGTTGTATGAAATAAATGCGGTTTCTGTATTTTGAATGAACTTCGTAGGCAAAGTGTGGGAAGGAAATGTGGAGTACATGCGATGTGTGCATTAGCGATCGTGTTGAATGAGTTTGCGAAAAAGATGTATAACGAGTAATTAAGGAAATTGTTAACGTCGTGGAAAGTCTAAATCGACCGGCGAGAAAATCCGTGCAGAGAAACATAAAATTTGCGGGTCACTTTTTTTTTATAAATAATTTAATTTTAATTTGCAATTGCTTTGTTAGAAATTGTCGTTTCATTTTGGAAACGATAAGGAAGTTTTAAAGCAAAATTCCTTGAATAATTTTACAATAAAGAAATTTAGTTGCCCACCCCGTTCAGTCTTTGCTGATACTGGGATATATACGTCCCATACAGACATTTATAATGGGACAGTACAGGGTGCGGCAATATAACTTCCTTGTTTGAAATGCGCGCCGTTCAGGCTGCAGATCAAACTCTTTCATTCGAGAGACGTAGTAGTAAAGTTTTGTTGCCCATCCCGGTCAACCCACACAGACATAATACAGGGTGCGGCAATTTAACCTCCTTGTTTGAAATGCGCGCCATTCAGGCTTCAGATCAGACTGTTTCATTCGAGAGACGTAGCAAATGGAAAGTTTTAAAGCAAAATTCCTTGAATAATTTTAGAATAAAGAAAAACTCGCATAAATCAAATCCGGACGGATTTACATTAATTGAAAAATCAACAACATTCTAGCAACAATAACAGAGCCCGCGAGCACACCGATAAATCTCCCGCGGAATTTTCCACACTCTTGCGATCATTTTTTCCTCGTACGTATCGATCCCACGCAAATTTATGCGCTGCAATTGCAAAACACGTGTTAAAAATTTAATTATACAACGTGCGCCGCAATTACCTGCAGTCCGCTAATTAACTAATAAATATTTAATGACACGCCAGCTCTCGATGGTGCGTAAAAATCGATCACTATACATTTCTACCGATTGACATTTCAAGGGCCGTATCAATCGACTATTAATTACTCACCCGCCTGCTACACAAACAACTAATAAATTAATCGACAACAAATCTTGTCTGTCTAGTCTTGTAAGCTTAAACTTGTCAATCTTGTCTTGTCTATCTAGTGTTGTTTGTCAAGCCTAAACACATAATGCACTACATTAACTAGTTTTTGTTTGTAAATTAATGTTGGAAGTAGTTTACTAAATATAAGTTTAGGTACGTTGCATGAAAGTAAATTTAGTCGGCGGTGTCAGGGTAATAAGAAGGCAGTCATCTATTAAAATTAGCGCGTCGTTACAAAAAGGCTTTGTGTAGGGCGCGCGTGGCGCGGTAGAGTGCGCGAGACAAAGACGCCGCGCGACTATCACTTAATGTCTCCCATATGAGAGCTTACAATGTAGAAGTTTATTTTCCTCGTCCCGGGTTTTGCATACACGGGGATTTATGTAATGCTCCCGGTGCACGGCTCCTTGTCTGGCTAACGCGCGACCTCGCGCCCGGAAACGCCTGATACCCGACTTTCCTGAAATTACGTCTCTCTGCTTAAGAGGAAATTTTGAAATGACACCTCTGACAATAATTTAGACGCTCTCGGTGTAAGGTGCACAAGTCCATTTATTGCTTAAAAATCGTTTATTTTCTTTAACAATCCTATTAATTACTAGGTATCACTTAATTAGGAGATTCTAAGAGATTTATTATAGTCCCAACTGATTAGCGATTGCCAATTTATTTATATTGATTCAAAGGCAAACCCTTCCTTAGCCCTCTCAATTCAGATTTGATATTTAAATCAATAGATTTTCCCTCTTAATTAACTTAATTAATTACTTTAATATTTAGTTCTGCGCATTCAGAGCTTCTGCACTAGCCCGTTTACTACTACTGGGATATATGCGTCCCACATAGATACTAATAATGGGAAAATACAGGATGCGGCAATATAACATCCTTGTTTGAAATGTGCGCCATTCAGGCGGTTGATCTGACCGTCTCATTCGAGAGACGTTTTACTGCCCACCCCGGTCAGTCTTTACTGATAATGGGATATATACGTCCCATACAGACACTAATATTACAGACATCAATATCCTTGTTTGAAATGCACGTCATTGAGGCTGTAGATTAAATTGTCTCATTCGAGAGACGTAGTTGTAAAGTTTGGTTGCCCACCCCGGCCAGTCTTTGCTGATACTGGGATATGTACGTCCCACACATACATTAATAATGAGATAACACAGGGTGCGGCAATATAACTTCCTTGTTTGAAATACTCGCCATTCAGGCTGTAGAACAGACTGTGTCATTCGATAGACGTGGTTGTAAAGTTTTGTACCCATCCGGTCAGTCTTTGCTTATACAGGGGTATATACGTCCCACATATACATTAATAATAGAATTATACAGGGTGCGGCAATATAACAGACAAAACTAGATAGACAAGACTAGACAGACAAGACTAGACAGGCAAGACTAGACAGACAAGACTAGACAGATAAGACTAGACAGACAAGACTAGGCAGACAGGACTAGACAGACAAGACTAGACAGACAAGACTAGACAGACAAGACTAGACAGACAAGACTAGACAGACAAGACTAGACAGGCAAGACTAGACACACAAGACTAGACAGACAAGACTAGACAGACAAGACTAGACAGACAAGACTAGACAGACAAGACTAGACAGACAAGACTAGACAGACAAGACTAGACAGACAAGACTAGACAGACAAGACTAGACAGACAAGACTAGACAGACAAGACTAGACAGACAAGACTAGACAGACAAGACTAGACAGACAAGACTAGACAGACAAGACTAGACAGACAATACTAGACAGACAAGACTAGACAGACACCCCCGTGATTCTTTGCTGATACTGAGATATATACGTCCCACATATACATTAATAATGGAATTATACAGGATGCGGCAATATAACTTCCTTGTTTGAAATGCGCGCCATTCAGGCTGTAGATCAGACCGTCTCATTCGAGAGACGTTGTTGTTAAGTTTTGTTGCTTACCCCAGTCAGTCTTTGCTGATACAGGGATATATACGTCCCACACAGAAATTCTCAGACCGTCTTTTCACGTCCCACTGCTGAGTACTGGCTCTAAGATTGAATATGGGCACTGCCCCGCACTAAGATTGAATATGGGGGACCTAGCGGTTTTACGTCGAATCCGGAAAATTCCCAGAGGAAACGCCTTTGGACTGACCATCCCTACAAGTTGGTATTTTGCAAGAGTAGTGTAAGATCATTCGTCCTGGAAACACCACCGCCGCTTCTGGTTGTGAGGCAGTTGAGACCCCATGGTTGTCTAAGCCGTTTTAAAGCCGTTGCTGTCTGACTCAAGAGCCAAGTGCTAAGATATCTGAGCCACCACCACCGACATTAATAATGGGATAATACAGGGTGCGGCAATGTTACTTCCTTGTTTAAAATGCGTGCCTTTCAGGCTGTAGATCAGACTGTCTCATTCGAGAGACGTTGTTGTTAAGTTTTGTTGCCCACCTCAGTTAGTCGCCAACATGTTGGAGCGGTGAGGAGCGTGCGTTTGCCATCGAGGCCTACATTTCGAATGTTCTGTGATCGTAGCCCAGCGTGCATTCTGAAATCGCTCTAATATAGCCTCGTTGGCTCCTGTCCTGGACAGGAAATCAATTGTTACATGGCTCACTACGTTCCGACTGACTGGCAGTGCGACAAGACGAAGAACTGGAGTCCCTCAACCCATCAATTCACTTCACAACATTGAGGCAGTGAGAGCTTTAATCTTTCAATCCCGACGGCGTTCTGCGTAGGTGCGAGGGCAGCCGCCCTTGGACTTACCATCCCTACAAGTTGGTGATTTTGTAAACCATGGAATGGTAAACCCTGCGTTCTGGAACCACCGCCATCGCTTCAGTGATCTTGGCCACTTCCGGCGACCTCAACCACTTCCGGTTTTATGGGGCCGCACCCGCCTCCACCCCCCATAATTCCTGTTCCCCACCGCCGCCCCTGCTTCCTGTCCCCGCTTCCGGTTCCCAACCTCCCGACCCAATTCCACTATATGGAACGACTCCATTTCTAACCTATCGTAACCTTGTTATCAATACTAGGTTTTTAAATCACCTAATAAACTGTGTAAACTAATATATTCTATCTAGAACATTAACTGAGTTAAAGGTTTTCAAACATGAGAATTGTTATATTCGCGATCGTTTTAGTTTTTGCTTAATATCCAGAGCAACTATTTAGACAAACTAGTGAAATTTGTTTTGCTAGTAGCTAATTAATTTGGCTTAATAAAATTCGAAACTAGAATATCCTATCTAGATTACTAACCAGGATAACAAGCTGTGAAGATAGAATTTAGTACCTAGATTAATTCTTAAATTATTGTGTAAATCTCGTCTAATTTACTAGTTAGACTATTGAAATTAGAAAAGCTTTAAGACAACTAAATCATCTAAACTAGTAGATCTTTAGTTGAACGGATAATTTTTTTTTGTGGAAGAAGAAGAAATTGTGTTAAGATCGTAGGGGTGGAAAATAAATGGATTCGGAACTAACGTCGGTCCAATAAAGTTTAAGTAAAATACGAAGACACGGGGTTGATTCATTTCCTCCCAGGAGACATTAAAAACACTCGGTATCCACTAAATATGCAAGAAGTAATTACAATTTAAGATGTACTTCCGGATCGGAATAACTCTGTGTATAAAGTTTATACAAAGTTAAGCTCTAAATCAACCGGACCGAGGGCCTACCCGATACACTTCTTTCCCTCCCAACTTTATCTAACTTTATTTTTGCTCCGCTTTACGTACAAACTGCTGTTTATTGCCGGCCCGAGTGCACAAAGGACTACAGATAACGACCAGACACTATTCAACTCCTTTATTATAATTACAAACGTTCCGTTGCGACTCTTTTAGGACGAATGTGTTGAGGATATTGATGAATCTACGATCGTAACCCGAAGGAATAAATTAATACATTTTACGGCGACGTCGACGGCGACGTTCCTGTTTTAGAATACGCGACTCGTTATATTAAAAATAAGAAAGAAAAAAACGTCTGATGATGACGGTTTTTTCCTTTCATTCTTGCTCCCTTTTTGAAGACTTATTACTTCCCCTTACTTTCCACGACTTCTTGTAATTTCGCTGAAATACATTCCATTTAATGAACAATTCTTTACATCTCATTACATTCATCATTCATTCAAATTGTTAAATAAACATTTATTTAAAGAAAATTGGACAAATAAAACGAAAACACAGATATCAACAGACAAGATTCTTAATTCTAGTCTCACCTGTCTTGTCTTGTCTGTCTAGTCTTGTCTGTCTAGTCTTGTCTGTCTAGTCTTGTCTGTCTAGTCTTGTCTGTCTAGTCTTGTCTGTCTAGTCTTGTCTGTCTAGTCTTGTCTGTCTAGTCTTGTCTGTCTAGTCTTGTCTGTCTAGTCTTGTCTGTCTAGTCTTGTCTGTCTAGTCTTGTCTGTCTAGTCTTGTCTGTCTAGTCTTGTCTGTCTAGTCTTGTCTGTCTAGTCTTGTCTGTCTAGTCTTGTCTGTCTAGTCTTGTCTGTCTAGTCTTGTCTGTCTAGTCTTGTCTGTCTAGTCTTGTCTGTCTAGTCTTGTCTGTCTAGTCTTGTCTGTCTAGTCTTGTCTGTCTAGTCTTGTCTGTCTAGTCTTGTCTGTCTAGTCTTGTCTGTCTAGTCTTGTCTGCCTAGTCTTGTCTGTCTACTCTTGTCTGTCTAGTCTTGTCTGTCTAGTCTTGTCTGTCTAGTCTTGTCTGTCTAGTCTTGTCTGTCTAGTCTTGTCTGTCTAGTCTTGTCTGTCTAGTCTTGTCTGTCTAGTCTTGTCTGTCTAGTCTTGTCTGTCTAGTCTTGTCTGTCTAGTCTTGTCTGTCTAGTCTTGTCTGTCTAGTCTTGTCTGTCTAGTCTTGTCTGTCTAGTCTTGTCTGTCTAGTCTTGTCTGTCTAGTCTTGTCTGTCTAGTCTTGTCTGTCTAGTCTTGTCTGTCTAGTCTTGCTGTCTAGTCTTGTCTGTCTAGTCTTGTCTGTCTAGTCTTGTCTGTCTAGTCTTGTCTGTCTAGTCTTGTCTGTCTAGTCTTGTCTGTCTAGTCTTGTCTGTCTAGTCTTGTCTGTCTAGTCTTGTCTGTCTAGTCTTGTCTGTCTAGTCTTGTCTGTCTAGTCTTGTCTGTCTAGTCTTGTCTGTCTAGTCTTGTCTGTCTAGTCTTGTCTGTCTCTAGTTTTGTCTGTCTAGTCTTGTCTAGACAGTCTTGTCTTGTCTGTATAGTCAATTTTTCAAGAATATATTGTCTATAAAATGTAAATTTTTTTGAAAATTTTGCATTTTGTTATGTAAATAAGTTTGACATATGACAACTGACAAATTTGACATTTTATAATAATATTTTGGACTTATAACTTCAACTCTTTCAAGAATAAATTGTCTATAAAATGACAATTTTTTTAACAAATTTGCATTTTGTTATGTAAATAAGTTTGATATATGACAACTGACAAATTTGTCATTTTATAATAATGTTTTGGACTTATAATTTGAACCATTTCAAGAATAAATTGTCTATAAAATGACAATTTTTTGATAAATTTGCATTTTGTTATGTAAATATGTTTGACATGTCACAACTGACAAATTTACATTTTATAATAATGTTCTGGACTTATAAATTCAACTTTTTAAAGAATAAATTGTCTATAAAATGTCAAATTTTTCGACAAATTTGCATTTTGTTATGTAAATATGTTTGACATGTCACAACTGACAAATTTGACATTTTATAATAATGTTCTGGACTTATAACTTCAACTTTTTCAAGAATAAATTGTCTATAAAATGTCATATATTTTGATAAATTTGCATTTTGTTATATAAATAAGTTTGATATATGACAACTGACAAATTTGACATTTTATAATAATGTTTTGGACTTATAACTTCAACTTTTTCTAGAGTAAATTGTCTATAAAATGTCAAATTTTTTAACAAATTTGCATTTTGTTATGTACGTAAGTTTGATATATGACAACTGACAAATTTGACATTTTATAATAATGTTGTGGACTTATAATTTCTACTTTTTCAAGAATAAATTGTCTATAAAATGACATTTTTTTAACAAATTTGCATTTTGTTATGTAAATAATTTTGATATATGACAACTGACAAATTTGACATTTTATAATAATGTTTTGGACTTATAACTTGAACTATTTCAAGAATAAATTGTCTATAAAATGTCAAATTTTTCCACAAATTTCCATTTTGTTATGTAAATATGTTTGACATATGACAACTGACAAATTTGACATTTTATAATAATGTTCTGGACTTATAACTTCAACTTTTTCAAGAATAAATTGTCTATAAAATGACATTTTTTTAACAAATTTGCATTTTGTTATGTAAATAATTTTGATATATGACAACTGACAAATTTAACATTTTATAATAATGTTTTGGACTTATAACTTGAACTATTTCAAGAATAAATGTCTATAAAATGTCAAATTTTTCCACAAATTTCCATTTTGTTATGTAAATATGTTTGACATATGACAACTGACAAATTTGACATTTTATAATAATGTTCTGGACTTATAAATTCAACTTTTTCAAGAATAAATTGTCTATAAAATGTCAAATTTTTTAACAAATTTGCATTTTGTTATGTATATAAGTTTGATATATGACAACTGACAAATTTGACATTTTATAATAATGTTTTGGACTTATAACTTGAACTATTTCAAGAATAAATGTCTATAAAATGTCAAATTTTTCCACAAATTTCCATTTTGTTATGTAAATATGTTTGACATATGACAACTGACAAATTTGACATTTTATAATAATGTTTTGGACTTATAAATTCAACTTTTTCAAATTTGCATTTTGTTATGTATATAAGTTTGATATATGACAACTGACAAATTTGACATTTTATAATAATGTTTTGGACTTATAACTTGAACTATTTCAAGAATAAATTGTCTATAAAATGTCAAATTTTTCCACAAATTTCCATTTTGTTATGTAAATATGTTTGACATATGACAACTGACAAATTTGACATTTTATAATAATGTTCTGGACTTATAAATTCAACTTTTTCAAGAGTAAATTGTCTATAAAATGTCAATTTTTTTTTACAAATTTGCATTTTGTTATGTAAATAAGTTTGATATATGACAACTGACAAATTTGACATTTTATAATAATGTTTTGGACTTATAAATTCAACTTTTTCAAGAATAAATTGTCTACAAAATGTCAAATTTTACATGTTGTTTGTTAAATTTTCAATTTTGTTATATAAATAAGTTTGACATATGACTACTGACAAATTTGACATTGTATAACAATGTTTTGGACTTATAACTTCAACTTTCTCAAGAATAAATTTTCTTTAAAATGTCAAATTTTATAGGTTTTTTGATAAATTTGCATTTTGTTAGGTAAAGAAGTTTGACATATAACAACTGCCAAATTTGACATTTTGTAATGTTTTGAACCGTTATTATTACAAGTATTTTTATTCCAAAATTGTCAATAAAATGTCATTTTTATTAACAAATTTGCATTTTGTTAGCTAAATAAGTTTGATATATGACAACTGACATTTTATCATAATGTTTTGGACTTATAACGAACTATTTCAAGAATAAATTGTCTATAAAATGTCAAATATTTTGATAAATTTGCATTTTGTTGTATAAATAAGTTTGATATATATGACAACTGACAAATTGGACATTTTATAATCAAATTTTGGGCTTATAACTTCAACTTTTTCCAGAATACATTGTCAATAAAATGTCAATTTTTTCGACAATTTTGCATTTTTTATGTAAATATGTTTGACATATGACAACTGACTAATTTGACATTTTATAATAATGTTCTGGACTTATGACCTCAACTTTTTCAAGAATAAATTGTCTACAAAATGTCAAATTTTAAAGGTTTTTTGTTAAATTTTCAATTTTGTAATATAAATAAGTTTGACATATGACAACAAACAACATATGACAACAAACAACATGTGACAACAAATTTGACATTTTATATCAATGTTTTGGACTTATAATTTCAACTTTTTCAAGAATAAATTTTTTGTAAAATGTCAAATTTTATAGGTTTTTTGATAAATTTGCATTTTGGTAAGTAAATAAGTTTGACATATGACAACTGCCAAATTTGACATTTTGTAATGTTTTGAACCATTATTATTACAAGTATTTTTATTCCAAAATTGTCAATAAAATGACAATTTGACAGTTTTTCTTGTGTTATATAAATTGTCAATAAAATGTCAAATTTTACAGGTTTTTTGATAAATTTATATTTTGTTATGTAAATAAGTTTGACATATGACAACTGCGAATTTTGACATTTTAAAATATTTTGGCATATCATTACAAGTATTTATTGTCAAAAATTGTCAATAAAATGTCAAATTTGACAGTTTTTTTTTTGATAAATTTGCAATTTTGTTATATAAATTGTCAATAAAATGTTAAATTTTACAGGTTTTTTAATAAATCCATATTTTGTTATGTAAATAAGTTTGACATATGACAACTGCCAATATTGACATTTTAAAATATTTTGGCATATTATTACAAGTATTTTTTGTCAAAAATTGTCAATAAAATGTCAAATTTGACAGTTTTTTTTTGATAAATTTGCAATTTTGTTATATAAATTGTCAATAAAATGTTAAATTTTACAGGTTTTTTAATAAATTCATATTTTGTTATGTACATAAGTTTGACATATGACAACTGCCAATTTTGACATTTTAAAATATTTTGGTATATTATTACAAGTATTTTTTGTCAAAAATTGTTAATAAAATGTCAAATTTGACAGATTTTTTTTTGGTAAATTTGCAATTTTGTTATATAAATTGTCAATAAAATGTTAAATTTTACATGTTTTTTTGATAGATTTATATTTTGTTATATACAAAAATTTGACATATGACAACTGCAAATTTGACATTTTATAATGTTTTAACATTAGACATTAGTCTAGTTTGTCTAGTCTTGTCTGTCTAGTCTTGTCTGTCTAGTCTTGTCTGTCTAGTCTTGTCTGTCCAGTCTTGTCTGTCTAGTCTTTTCTGTCTAGTCTTATCTGTCTAGTCTTGTCTGTCTAGTCTTGTCTGTCTAGTCTTGTCTGTCTAGTCCTGTCTGTCTAGTCTTGTCTGTCTAGTCTTGTCTGTCTAGTCTTGTCATTCATTGTAATTTTTCTGCGAACTATTTGGATGTATATTGTCTTGTGTTCGGATATCAGGGATTATTTTTGTGTTGGCGAGTTGTTCGAGTTCGTTTGAGGGCGAGAATTAATTAAGCAAAGCCAAAACAAACGGGGAAAAAGCTCGAAGGGAAGCAGATACAATCAGTCGGAGTAAACAAGTGCCGCTTGTCAAATAAAGAATGTTGCGAGTGGCGATGCAGTAAATCCTGCAGGGTTTCTTCCCGGATAAGCCCGGCACGGGGCTTAAGGATGCCTGCAGGACGGCCGGGAAGACGAAGAAAAAATCCCCGCGCGATCAATACCCATTCACTAACTAAAACCCGAACTATATTAAACGGATTATCTTATTTTATTAGACCGGTTTATCCGAGGTTCCGGCGAAATCCGCAAATAATCAATTTCGCAATATTTTCTTTTTAAATCTATTGAGTGGATTGTAAGATATTTCACGAATAAACACTGCCATAATTAATTCACTATGGAATACGAGGAACTATACGGTCATGCTGACATAGTTTTGGAAATAAAGAGTAATAGACTAAGATGGTTGGGCCATGTAGAGCGAATGCCAGATGACAGGTCTGTCAAGAAGGTACACAGAGGAAACCCAGGTGGCAGAAGGTGCAAAGGGAGACCACAGAAACGATGGCTGGATGATGTAGAGGATGACTTACGAAAGATGGGAGTCAGAAGATGGAGGAAACGAGCTGAAGATCGCCAGGATTGGGCTACGATCGTCATAGAGGCCAAGGCCCTTCATGGGCTGTAGCGCCGAGGAGTAAGTAAGTAAGTATAATTAAACCACGCTTATCCTGGATCTTAGATATTCAACAACGCTTTGTTTAAACGCTCTTCTGCGCAAAGTATCCCACCTATGATGCGTAGGGCTATACACCAGACGAGATAGGGCGAGAGTTCGTCTCGCTGTTGCGAGACGAGACGAGAAAAATATCGTTATGGTGTGAAGCCTAGAGGGCTTTTTTTAACTCTTCGATGGAAACCGGTATAAAAAGTGTCCCACCTTAGAAGCGTAGGGCTTCACACGAGACGAGATAGGGCGAGAGTTCGTCTCGCTTTTACAAGACGAGACGAGAAGAATATTATTCTCGTGTGAAGCCTAGAGGGCTTTGTTTAACTCTGCGACGCAAAGCGGTTTAAAAAGTGTCCCACCTTTGATGCGTAGGGCTTCACACAGACGAGATGAGAGTTCGTCTCGCTTTTACGAGACGAGAAAAATATCGTTTTCGTGTGATGCGTAATAATAAATGGCGGGATATTTAAAATTACCTCAAAGCGTTATTTTAATAATTAGAAATAGAAAACTCATTAATTTGTGAATGTTCATAATAGACCTTTTCATAGTTGAATTTTTTTGAATATTTTCCACCACGTTTTACGTCAAAAAAGTGCCCGAAATTTTTTATGTATACTTAACCAAACATGTGCCCGAAACTTTCATATTGCCGCCTTTCAAACTTGGCGAATGCGCTTAACTAACCAGTAAAAACGTCTATTGATTTAATTTAGTTTTGTCTCAGTCTTAGGATCCATTCTCTGCGGGTAATTTGTTTGAATTTCGTGTTGATGCTGCTGGAAGTCGAGGAAAATGGGTTATAAAAATGTGAGTGCAGACTGCACAGCGGGGAAGACGCTGCGAGAAATATTTGAAGTGCAAACAGTTACGCCCGCCTGCGAAAATATTCGCACTTGATACTCTGCTAAATTAAATTTTCGCCAATTTTTATCGCCGAAAATGTTTGCTAATATTATATAAACGCATTGGAAAAGTGGCTTGATTGGGTGGGACAAATTGTGGTGGGTCAAACTGCGGAGGGACAAAGTAATCACGCCTAGAATCATGTAGTGAGGCGATTATATGTTTAGGAAGCAATAATGGGGTATTGATGGCAACGATTAGCCTTGTCAAGGGTAGTAGTAGGTCATCTCTAATAATCATTTGATAAGAAATCTTTGTAATTCAAATTTTGGAAACGATTGTTCGTATAAGTCTAACGGCTCGCGTACACCTAATCCGTCATCACCTACCTAACCTAACCTAACCTAAGCCGTCATCGGGCGAAGTTTGCTCGGGCGACGACGGCCGAACTCGGACGATTGAATCAAACACTTGTAAAAGAAAGAGAGCTCCCCTTACGGGGATTTGCCTAAAGGTTCGCGTACACCTAATCCGTCATCGGCCGAAGTTTGCTCGGGCGACGACGGCCGAACTCGGACGATTCATTCAAACACCTGTAAAATAAAGAGAGCGGCTATACAGACACGACCGTCATTGTACGATGACGCCCTCGAGTCACCCCTCCGAGTTCGGCCGTCGTCGGTCGAGCAAACTTCGGCCGATGACGGATTTAGTGTTGTTGTGGTGCAGACTAATTTATCGCATTTTTTATACACGTCGATCGACAAGCGGCACAACCTAAAGAAACAAAATGTTTGGTCAGGAATGAATTTGAGCGGATACAGGGAGTGGTGGACTCGCTCGGATGGATTAAACAATTTTTGCTAGACTTGTCTGTCAAACTGCGGCCGATGACGGATTAGGTGTACGCGAGCCATAATGCCGCCAATTAGTATGTTTATGTTTGTATGTCTGTAAATAAATCTCTAGTTTTCAAGAGAGTGTTGTTGCGGTCGAGACTGATTTATCGCATTTTTTATGCCTACACGTCTATCGACTAGTGGAACAACCTAAAGAAACAAACTGTTTGGGCAGGAATGAATTTAAGCGGATTCGGGGAGTGGTGGACTCGTTCGGATGGATTCAACAATTTTTGCTCGACAAGTCGAAATTTTCTGTAAATTTGATTGAAATTTTTTGGTTTACTTTAAACTTGCATAATTAAATTTCCTACACGTCGGAATTTTTTTCCTACACGTCGATCGACAAGTGGCACAACCTAAAGAAACAAAATGTTTGGTCAGTAATGAATTTGAGCGGATACGGGGAGTGGTGGACCCGCTCGGATGGATTAAACAATTTTTGCTAGACTTGTCTGTCAAACTGCAGCCGATGACGGATTAGGTGTACGCGAGCCATAATGCCGCCAATTAGTATGTTTATGTTTGTATGTCTGTAAATAAATCTCTAGTTTTCAAGAGAGTGTTGTTGCGGTCGAGACTGATTTATCGCATTTTTTATGCCTACACGTCGATCGACAAGCGGAACAACCTAAAGAAACAGACTTTTTGGGCGGGAATGAATTTGAGCGGATTCGGGGAGTGGTGGACTCGCTCGGATGGATTAAACAATTTTTGCTAGACAAGTCTAAATTTCTGAACATTTGATTGAAATTTTTTGGTTTACTTTAAACGGATAATTAAATTTCCTAGAAAGGCGCAGAGACTGAGGTGGATAGGCCATGTGCAAAGAATGGAAAAGATCGAAACACCAAGCTTATCATGGAATGGAAACCCACCAATAGCCGACCAAGAGGAAGACCACGTAAAAGATGGAAGGAAAGCGTGGAAGAAGACATAAAAGCACTAGGAGTAAGGAATTGGAAAAGAGCAGCAGAAGATCGTGGAGAATGGCATAAAATAGTAGAGGAGGCCAAAACCCATAAAGGGTTGTAGAGCCAAAGGAAGAAGAAGATTAAATTTCCTACACGTCGGAATTTGTTTCCTATACGTCGATCGACAAGTGGCACAACCTAAAGAAACAAACTGTTTGGGCAGGAATGAATTTAAGCGGATTCGAGGAGTGGTGGACTCGCTCGGATGGATTGAACAATTTTTGCTAGACAGGTCGAAACTTCTGTAAATTTGATTGAAATTTTTTGGTTTACTTTAAACTTTCATAATTAGATTTCCTACACGTCGGAATTTGTTTCCTACACGTCGATAGACAAGTGGCACAACCTAAAGAAACAGACTTTTTGGGCAGGAATGAATTTGAGCGGATTGGGGGAGTGGTGGACTCGCTCGGATGGATTAAACAATTTTTGCTAGACAAGTCGAAATTTCTGTGAATTTGATTGAAATTTTTTGGTTTACTTTAAACTTTCATAATTAGATTTCCTACACGTCGGAATTTGTTTCCTACACGTCTTTCGACAAGTGGCACAACCTAAAGAAACAAACTGTTTGGGCAGGAATGAATTTAAGCGAATTCGGGGAGTGGTGGACTCGCTCGGATGGATTGAACAATTTTTGCTAAACAGGTCGAAACTTCTGTAAATTTGATTGAAATTTTTTGGTTTACTTTAAACTTTCATAATTAAATTTCCTACACGTCGGAATTTGTTTCCTACAAGTCGATAGACAAGTGGCGCAACCTAAAGAAACAGACTTTTTGGGCAGGAATGAATTTGAGCGGATTCGGTGAGTGGTGGACTCGTTCGGATGGATTAAACAATTCTTGCTAGACGAGTCGAAATTTCTGTGAATTTGATTGAAATTTTTTGGTTTACTTTAAACTTGCATAATTAAATTTCCTACACGTCGGAATTTGTTTCCTACACGTCGATCGACAAGTGGCACAACCTAAAGAAACAAACTGTTTGGGCAGGAATGAATTTGAGCAGATTCGGGGAATGGTGGACTCGCTCGGATGGATTAAACAATTTTTGCTAGACAAGTCAAAATTTCTGTAAATTTGATTGAAATTTTTTGGTTTACTTTAAACTCGCATAATTTAGATTCTAGACGTCGATCGACAAGTGGCACAACCTAAAGAAACCAACTGTTTGGGCAGGAATGAATTTCAGCGGATTCGGGGAGTGGTGGACTCGCTCGGATGGATTAAACAATTTTTGCTAGACGAGTCGAAATTTCTGTAAATTTGATTGAAATTTTTTGGTTTTCTTTAAACTTGGGTAATTAAAAGAGTTTTAATTCGCGCAAAATTAAACTAATTCAGTTGGCAAAAACAATTAGCGATTAGAGTTAAATCACAAATATCCTCATCATCTAAAGCTTTTACAAACGTTCTTGACTCATCAACGATGTCTTTTCTTAGCATCGGTCACAAGTTTTCAAAAATTGTTATAAACAACGTTGTATCAAATTCGGGTTTGTTATGTGGTGGGACAAATTTTGGTACAATTGTGATGGGACAAATTGTGGTGGAACAAATTGTGGTGGGACAAATTGCAATGGAACACATTTTGGTGGGATAATTTATAGTTGGACAATATGTGGTGGGACAAGTTGTGTTGGGACAAATTATGGTGGGACAAGTTGTGGTGTGACAATGAATGGTGGGACAAATTGTTGTGTATTAGTCAAGTAAATATGAGATATCCGATTGGTAGCGTTTCGTCGTTTTAATAAAAATATAAATTTGAATAAGATAAGCAGAAAATGATATTTTGTAGTTGTAGGGGATGAGGGAGATTTTCTATAACGTAAGAAAAAGGCAATATTGTTTATTACCGGCCGTAAAAACTCGAGTTATGCTTGGTTTGGTCCTTTTTAAGTGGGTTAACTTTACGGCCGAATATCCATCCGCTTTTCCTCTCCACCTCGAGCGCCGTCCATACGAGAAATATGGAAAGTAAGTGGAAGCAAAAAAACTTTAACGTCCGACGAAAATGTTATCGACGCAATAATGCTTCCTTTAATCTCACCTTATTCCTCCCCTTTTCTCCGTCCACTTAATTCCCGTCCGGCATTAAAACTTAATGCATTCACAAAAAGAATCCTCGAAACACGCACAAACGCTGAAAGATTATTAATGACTCTCCTTTGTCCGACCTCTCCGGCAAAAAATTCCCTTCGCGAATTTTTTCCTTCCATTCTGTTGTCTCTCGCTCGGGCATTAAGGCTCCAAAACATACATTTCACTGTCACACCGAACGCTGCAAAGAAGAGGAAACGTCAGCCCTGCTAAAGGCCGACGCATGTTCGGCACGTCGTTACGCCGAATCGCCCACCGAAAGAGAAATCTTTGACACAATTCAAATATAAACACAGAGAGAAAGAAAATGCAGAAAATTCAATAGGAAAACTTCTTTACTTTCTTTATATAAAAATTAAAAAAAAAAAACTCCAATTAATGCAAGCTTTAATACACTTTTCCGCCTGAAACATTAAGTTTTGCGCGCACAAAAGAAAAAGCCACTTAGCAAAAATAATAAACTAATAAACAGATTAAGATTTACTTTAAAGACTAGATAAATTAGACATGGTCTGTTTAGTTTATCTAGTCCTTAAAGTAAATCTTAATCTGTTTATTAGTTTATTATTTTTGGTAAGTGGCTTTTTCTTTTGTGTGAGGAAATTTAATGTTTCAGGTGGAAAAGTGTATTAAAGGTTGCATTAATGGGAAAGGGAGCCGGGAGTTTTGTGTAAACAGTTTTTGCATCATGCCAGGGGAAATTAGCTTAAGGTTTTCCCAGGACGATCCGCGCCGCCGAGGGGGTCGCGTAACGTTCGCGAGCGCACGGAGGTTCGTCTTGCCGGTCGCCTTTGTCCCCGCGCGAGGAGAAAAACTGCGTCCTTTCTCGCTTCGCTAACGCAATTTTAATATTAACGAAGGTTGAGAAACTTTCGGCGACAGTTTCGAGTGTGTGTGTGCGATTAGGATTATGCATTGCGTTTCGGTAAGCCGGGATTAAATCCCCGGAAAATTAACTTATTTCCCGTGAATTAAGAAAAAGCTTTTAATTTGCTTTCCGTCTTCGTGAAACAAATCGCGACACTAACAGCATTGCTTTTACCAACTGCAAACTTTTGCGAAACAAATTTAAGCATCCTCCGATTTGCGCAACCAATGTGTTTATGCCGCTAAGCGAATTTAATAAACAATATGCAAAAAAGGAAAAATAGTATATTTTTTAACTAGGGCGGTAAGTTGTCAATTTCACACGGGAGCGAAATTGGACGCACGAACGAGGTTGTATATTGAATTGTATATTGAATGCGCTCATTCGCTCGAGAGGATAATAAACAATATGCAAAAAAGGCAAAATAGTATATTTTGTAACTAGGGCGGTAAGTTGTCAATTTCACACGGGAGCGAAATTGCACGCACGAACGATGTTGTATATTGAATTGTATATTGAGTGCACTCATTCGCTCGAGAGGATAATAAACAATATGCAAAAAAGCCAAAATAGTATATTTTGTAACAAGGGCGGTAAGTTGTCAATTTCACACGAGAGCGAAATTGCACGCACGAAGGAAGTTGTATATTGAATTGTATATTGAGTGCACTCATTCGCTCGAGGGGATAATAAACAATATGCAAAAAAGGCAAAATAGTATATTTTGTAACTAGGGCGGTAAGTTGTCAATTTCACACTGGAGCGAAATTGGACGCACCAACGAAATTGTATATTGAGTGCGCTCGTTCGCTCGAGACGATAATAAACAATATGCAAAAAGGCAAAATAGTATATTTTGTAACTAGGGCGGTAAGTTGTCAATTTCACACGAGAGCGAAATTGCACGCACGAACGAAGTTGTATATTGAATTGTATATTGAGTGCACTCATTCGCTCGAGAGGATAATAAACAATATGCAAAAAAGGCAAAATAGTATATTTTTTAACTAGTGCGTTAAGTTGTCAATTTCACACGGGAGCGAAATTGCACGCACGAACGAAGTTGTATATTGAATTGTATATTGAATGCACTCATTCGCTCGAGAGGATAATAAACAATATGCAAAAAAGCCAAAATAGTATATTTTGTAACTAGGGCGGTAAGTTGTCAATTTCACACGGGTGCGAAATTGCACGCACGAAGGAAGTTGTATATTGAATTGTATATTGAGTGCACTCATTCGCTCGAGAGGATAATAAACAATATGCAAAAAAGGCAAAATAGTATATTTTGTAACTAGGGCGGTAAGTTGTCAATTTCACACTGGAGCGAAATTGGACGCACCAACGAAATTGTATATTGAGTGCGCTCATTCGCTCGAGACGATAATAAACAATATGCAAAAAGGCAAAATAGTATATTTTTTAACTAGGGCGGTAAGTTGTCAATTTCACACGGGAGCGAAATTGGACGCACGAACGAAGTTGTATATTGAATTGTATATTGAGTGCACTCATTCGCTCGAGAGGATAATAAACAATATGCAAAAAAGGCAAAATAGTATATTTTGTAACTAGGGCGGTAAGTTGTCAATTTCACACGGGAGCGAAATTGCACGCACGAACGAAGTTGTATATTGAATTGTATATTGAGTGCACTCATTCGCTCGAGAGGATAATAAACAATATGCAAAAAAGCCAAAATAGTATATTTTGTAACTAGGGCGGTAAGTTGTCAATTTCACACGAGAGCGAAATTGCACGCACGAAGGAAGTTGTATATTGAATTGTATATTGAGTGCACTCATTCGCTCGAGAGGATAATAAACAATATGCAAAAAGCCAAAATAGTATATTTTGTAACTAGGGCGGTAAGTTGTCAATTTCACACGAGAGCGAAATTGCACGCACGAAGGAAGTTGTATATTGAATTGTATATTGAGTGCACTCATTCGCTCGAGAGGATAATAAACTATGCAAAAAAGCCAAAATAGTATATTTTGTAACTAGGGCGGTAAGTTGTCAATTTCACACGAGAGCGAAATTGCACGCACGAAGGAAGTTGTATATTGAATTGTATATTGAGTGCACTCATTCGCTCGAGAGGATAATAAACTATGCAAAAAAGCCAAAATAGTATATTTTGTAACTAAGGCGGTAAGTTGTCAATTTCACACTGGAGCGAAATTGGACGCACCAACGAAATTGTATATTGAGTGCGCTCATTCGCTCGAGACGATAATAAACAATATGCAAAAAGGCAAAATATTATATTTTTTAACTAGGGCGGTAAGTTGTCAATTTCACACGGGAGCGAAATTGGACGCACGAACGAAGTTGTATATTGAATTGTATATTGAATGCGCTCATTCGCTCGAGAGGATAATAAACAATATGCAAAAAAGGCAAAATAGTATATTTTGTAACTAGGGCGGTAAGTTGTCAATTTCACACAGGAGCGAAATTGCACGCACGAACGAAGTTGTATATTGAATTGTATATTGAGTGCACTCATTCGCTCGAGAGGATAATAAACAATATGCAAAAAAGGCAAAATAGTATATTTTGTAACTAGGGCGGTAAGTTGTTAATTTCACACGGGAGCGAAATTGCACGCAAGAACGAAGTTGTATATTGATTTGTATATTGAGTGCTCTCATTCAGTCTAGAGGATAATAAACTTTGCAAAAAAAAACAAAATAGTATATTTTGTAACTAGGGCGGTAAGTTGTCAATTTCACACGGGAGCGAAATTGGACGCACTAACAAAGTTGTATATTGAGTGCGCTCATTCGCTGGAGACGATAATAAACAATATACAAAAAGGAAAAATAGTATATTTTTTAACTAGGGCGGTAAGTTGTCAATTTCACACGGAAGCGAAATTGGACGCACGAACGAAGTTGTATATTGAGTGCGCTCATTCGCTCGAGAGGATAATAAACAATATGCAAAAAAGCCAAAATAGTATATTTTGCAACTAGGGCGGTAAGTTGTCAATTTCACACGGGAGCGAAATTGGACGCACGAACGAAGTTGTATATTAAGTGCGCTCATTCGCTCGAGATGATAATAAACAATATGCAAAAAGGCAAAATAGTATATTTTTTAACTAGGGCGGTAAGTTGTCAATTTCACGCGAGAGCGAAATTGGGCGTACCGCACGAACGAAGTGCGCACATTCGCCAGAGATAGTAATTGACAATACCGCCCTTGTTACAAACAATATTTGTTATTCCTCATGCGAGGGGACGTATCAAATTTTTTTTTACAGAAAATGAAGAAATTGCTTTTTCAATTGTCTCCCGTGGTGTAGATTCATCATAAGAATTTTCCTCAGTCTCCGGTATCACCATAGAGTTTACACTCATTTTAAAACGTTTTCTTTAATTTTTATAATCATTTTATAATGAAAAAAATTTCTGACATTTTCACGTCACTTTTTTAATACGAGGTCTTGATTGTACTTTATTTTATTTATTTGTTTTTTTTTTTTTTAATGTCTCCTAGCGACATTGAATATTTGCGTGCGTTACCCAGGTTATGTGAAAATTCGGTGAGAGGTTACATTTCTCGTATAAAATAATGTGCGCCAAGAAGTACTTTTCGCGCATGAGTAATAAAAAATATATTGTCGAGGTGGATAATCTTATTATCCTTAACCCCTTGATATACGAATAAAATGCGCGTTGATGTGTCCATATACATGTGATCTTATCGCATATACATGACGTCTTACGGACGTTATTGTATATCAAGGGGTTAATATTTAAAAATTAGAATAAAATAACATTTGGTTCTACCAAAACAACATAAAAGCAAAGCAATTTAAATTTCATTTAAAGATTCTAAAACAGCGATTATTAATTGCGAGCGTTAATTAAAGATTTGCATAAATATTGATTTAATTCCCACACAGATTCATTTTCAAAAAATTTGAGTTTGTGTTTTAAAATAAACTGTGAATTGTGTCGTCGCATCTTGTTCAGGTGAGAGATGTCCGTAATCTCCTTTCATTGCAAACAAAAACTTCGGCCTTATCATATTCCTGCGTGCCGCAAAAATCGCATAACCGAAGTCTTTTATCCCCCGCGCCGAAATCCTTTTCTACGAAACTTTTGCATCCCTCGGCCGGAAATTTTTGCCCTAACACCGCCCCAGGGACCTGTTATCCTTAAGGATTGCAAATGTTCGCCTGTCAAAACTGATTCTTGTAGGCCAACACAATTTCTTTTACATCTCTCCTCACTTACTTATACACCGACAAGATCAGACAAGTCACGAATAAACAGATGAGACTACACAGGCAAACAAGACTTCTTAAACTCAGGTTAGATTACAACTAGTTCGGTTTTAGTTTGATTTCGGTTTTATTTGAGTTTAGTTCGGTTAACCCCTTGGCATACGAATAAAAGACGGCGTGTCCAAATACATGTGATCTTATCACATATACATGACGTCTTAGATACGTCATTGTATGTTAAGGGGTTAATAATGGAGAGCTAGAATGATAAACTTTCCAACGGATTTTTAAGATAAAAGTGAATGTCTAGTTAGATTTATGCAACCGCAGTCGATGATATCTCATTCAGAGCGATCGATGGAACTTTGCTTATTAATAACCGACATTCCTTTCGAACTAGCCAGAGCATAAATTAAAACTTAAGTTTTAGTGCGCCATAAAATGGCACCGATTGCTTTATTAGTTAACATAATTAGTCCGACTTTGAAGTCGCACTTTCTCAATCAATCTCGTCTTTTCTTTAAAGCATTCCACGATAATTACAAGTTTTACAACTAACATACGACATTCTTCAGAGATATATACGTCTGTACGGGTTAAGAGTTAGCGCTCGCGTACACCAAAACCGATTTTGTCGGGCGATGACGGACAGAACTACCCGGACGAGTATGTGCTTAAACTGCAACTTGTGCCGACATTGGACGTTACCCGTATTTAAATCTTTATCCCACAGGGTCATTCTATTATAAACACAACTAATTAATTTTTGCAATATCCATAGTCGTTTAGGTAGATAACAACAAAGTTTGGCTATAAATACACTCAATTTGCGCTGTAGACGCCGGCAGACTGGCGAGAAATCCCAACAAGTTAGGACTTGGCGGTTGATCGGCCGTATTCGGGCGTCATCGGACGATGATGGTCGTGTTTGTGCACGCGCTCTCTTTCATTTACAAGAGTTTGATTCAATCGTCCGAGTTCGGCCGTCGTCGCCCGAGCAAACTTCGGCTGATGAAGGATTAGCCCCGCCATCGGACGATGACGTCGTGTTTGTATACGCGCTCTCTTTCTTTTACAAGTGTTTGATTCAATCGTCTGAGTTCGGCCGTCGTCGCCAGAGCAAACTTCGGCCGATGACGGATTAGGTGTACCCGAGATATATACTGAGCGCTCGGTCGTCTAATGCGTCTATTTATAGCTTCGGTTTGTTTGTTCGTCTTGTTGGTCGTATATGTGTCTGGGTTGGTTGAGTGAGGTGTCTGGGATTGCATTCTGAGGATGGATATAATCGGGACATACACAGCAGAAACACGAGCCGACACAGAGCGCGCACCGATGCAATGCGAGTACTAAGAGCAATAACGGGAAAACGACTCAAAGACCAAAGATTGAATATTGAAATTCAGAAGACGTGGTGAGGTTCTTGCGCTTCTAGAAAGAACACATATCTAGGATGGAAGATTACAGACTGGCAAAAATCGCACGCGACGGAAAACCAGCATCATGTTGACCAATAGCACAACCACCAAAGAGATGGAAGGACAGCTGGTCGTCAGAATCTCAAGGGCATGTGCAATGAGGATGGAAAAAAATCAAGCCTTTAGGCTTCCGGAAAGTAGAAGAAGATATAATCGGTTGCCATGCTGGGGGAGTCGCAAGGAATCATCTCTTGTTTTCAAGCCATAGTCTCGTTTTCAATCTCTTTGGCTTCTGCATACCCGTAACATTTCGAAGCTAATCTGTTCAAGAATCCTTTCCATAAAATCCATCCATTGGCCGGGATTGGTGTGTTGGAAGAGAGTGGAGGAAACTTTCGCTTGGTGTCTGACTTATTCATTTCCGAGACACCAGTTTTTACATTCAGCCTCTTCCTTTCCAATAGTTGGCAGCGTCTATAGCCCTGTCTTTTGCTAGAATTAGGCCCTTCATCGTGCATGCTTCTCCCATGTTGGGACATCTGAGAAGCTGTCTGTCGCTTCTGAAGCCCCGAATTCACACAGCTCGTCATCCACATTCATTCCCCATCTCATCCTGTTCGATTTGCTGCGCGTCACTCCTGTCCTTAGTCCGTTCAATGATTTCCATGTCGCGTATAGTAAACGTTTTTCCGGTGGCAGCTCCCCTCTGGGTTCGGTGCGCAGGTTTGGGTGTTGTTCTTTTCATAGCTCTATGGGGCGTTATTTTGGGCATGTCTGCAGTTGTGGCGTATGTTGGAGAAAGCTCTTCCTTGATTTGAGTCGTCACCTTTCTGGTTGTTGGTCGTGTAGAGTGTGCCGCCTATCTCCAATCTGCTTCTACCGCTCTGTTTCGGAGGCTACTTTGTGTCTGACGTGTACTGCGGCAATTCCAGATAGATGATACAGCTTGTCATATGGTACAGCCTGTTATAATCATGCACGTCTCGTTTAAGGCCACTTCGACATTTCTTGCGTGAACCGAGTTGTACCATACTGGTGCCGCGTACTCAGCAGCGGAGAAACAGAGAGCAAAGGCCGACGTGCGCAGCACGTCAGGCTGCGCTCCCCTTGTTGTACCAGTGAGCTTCCGGATGATATTGTTCCAAGCACAAACTTTGCCCTTGGTATTCTGGCAGTGTTTTTGGAAAGATAGTGTGCCGTCCAGTGTTACGCTCAGTTACTTTGGAGTGTCGCTTTAAATGTTCTCCGAATGTTCCGAATGTTTCGAGTTCTTGTTCTCTCCATGTCATTTGCAGCTTCTTGTGTGCTTCTGTATTTCTCAGGTGTGGGATTTTGCTGGGGTTCGACTTAAACTGGTTTATGTCGTGGTACTGTGCCATATTTTCTGAGGCTGTTGTTAGTTTATTAGCTTTTCCCCTGTGCGCCAAAGGGCTGTGTCATCCGACGTGTCTGTAGGTCGGTTGGTTGGTCATTTGTGTATACGTTGAAAAGCATAGGAGCCAGTACACTTCATTGTGGTAGGATGTTCCTCAAGTCTCTCCATTGACTCCTTTTTCCCTGCAGTGCAACATATAAACGCCTGTTCTGCAACAGAGTTTTCACCAGTTCAGATAGGCGATAGTCCTTGGTAAGATGATACAATTGGTTGGTCATTTATGTATACGTTGAAAAGTATAGGAGCCAGTACACTTCCTTGCGGTAGGAAGTTCCTCAAGTCTCTCCATTGACTCCTTTTTCGCTGCAGTGTAACAAAGAAAAGCCTGTTCTGCAACAGAGTTTTCACCAGTGTAGATAGGCGATAGTCCTTGGTAAGATGATAAAACTCCTCTACTGCTTTTTGGTGGTTTAAATAAACACAAATTTGCATTCTCCTTGCATTTTGCTCGGTTATTTCGCAACTCTCCGTCTTTTTCCGAGTCAGAAAATGGTCCACCATAGATATGCCAAATGACTTTAACTCAATACGTTTGCGAGAACAGGCAGGTTAAGTCCCAAGGATGTCTTTTACGACCTTCCTGCACCGCTTAAGAATTGCTGCGGATGTTTTATGACCGAAGAAATATTCAGGCGAAATTTCATTATTACAATTCAAAATGCAATCCCAGACTCCTCACTCAACCAACCCAGACAAGACATATACGACCAACAAGACGAACAAACAAACGAACCGGAGCTATAAATAGACGCGTCACACGATCGAGCGCTCAGTATACATATAACGGCTATTGCGTCATCGGCCGAAGTTTGATCGGGCAACGACGCCCGAACGCGGACTATTGCATCAAAGACTTATAAAAGAAAGAAAGCGCGTACTCAAACACGACCACCATCGTCTGATGACGCCCGAAAACGGCCGATCAATCATCGAGTCCGAACTTGTTGGGATTTATCGGCATTTACAGTGCAAATTGTGTGTGTCTTGTCTTGTATCGATAGTATTATCTGTCTGGACTTGTGTGTGTAGTCTCGTCTTTATAGTTTTGTCTGTCTAGTGTGGTCTGTCTAGCCTGTCTAGTCTTATCTGTCTAGACTTGTCTGCATATTCTTGTGTTTCTAATCTTGTCTGTCCAGTCTTGTCCGTCTAGTCTTGTCTGTCTAGTCTTGTCTGTCTAGTCTTGTCTGTCTAGTCTTGTCTGTCTAGTCTTGTCTGTCTAGTCTTGTCTGTCTAGTCTTGTCTGTCTAGTCTTGTCTGTCTAGTCTTGTCTGTCTAGTCTTGTCTGTCTAGTCTTGTCTGTCTAGTCTTGTCTGTCTAGTCTTGTCTGTCTAGTCTTGTCTGTCTAGTCTTGTCTGTCTAGTCTTGTCTGTCTAGTCTTGTCTGTCTAGTCTTGTCTGTCTAGTCTTGTCTGTCTAGTCTTGTCTGTCTAGTCTTGTCTGTCTAGTCTTGTCTGTCTAGTCTTGTCTGTCTAGTCTTGTCTGTCTAGTCTTGTCTGTCTAGTCTTGTCTGTCTAGTCTTGTCTGTCTAGTCTTGTCTGTCTAGTCTTGTCTGTCTAGTCTTGTCTGTCTAGTCTTGTCTGTCTAGTCTTGTCTGTCTAGTCTTGTCTGTCTAGTCTTGTCTGTCTAGTCTTGTCTGTCTAGTCTTGTCTGTCTAGTCTTGTCTGTCTAGTCTTGTCTGTCTAGTCTTGTCTGTCTAGTCTTGTCTGTCTAGTCTTGTCTGTCTAGTCTTGTCTGTCTAGTCTTGTCTGTCTAGTCTTGTCTGTCTAGTCTTGTCTGTCTAGTCTTGTCTGTCTAGTCTTGTCTGTCTAGTCTTGTCTGTCTAGTCTTGTCTGTCTAGTCTTGTCTGTCTAGTCTTGTCTGTCTAGTCTTGTCTGTCTAGTCTTGTCTGTCTAGTCTTGTCTGTCTAGTCTTGTCTGTCTAGTCTTGTCTGTCTAGTCTTGTCTGTCTAGTCTTGTCTGTCTAGTCTTGTCTGTCTAGTCTTGTCTGTCTAGTCTTGTCTGTCTAGTCTTGTCTGTCTAGTCTTGTCTGTCTAGTCTTGTCTGTCTAGTCTTGTCTGTCTAGTCTTGTCTGTCTAGTCTTGTCTGTCTAGTCTTGTCTGTCTAGTCTTGTCTGTCTAGTCTTGTCTAGTCTGTCTTCGTGATTTTCACATAAACCAAACATATGTTGTCGTTAAAGAAATATTAAGCGAGCAACGAGTAGAACAAACAACGCGTGTGCTTTCAATCTAAAGTTGTTTCTCGGTCAAGTGAAGCCGTTTATCAGCGGGATTATCTTCAGAGTTTGTAAGTCGCAATGCGGAGTTTATTGGTCCATGACAGTTGCAGTATATTGGCGGTCAGTTGCACGACGTCTCCCCAAAGGCCGAACTCCCGCAAACTGCTGAATTACGGCCCGTTCACGGCACAGTGCACTATCGCATAACCGCTTCAAAACAGCAATAAGTGCCAGCTGAAATTTAAGCTTGAGCTTGAGGTCCCGTTATATAAAGATCGCTGTCGATTGTCCTACCGTTTTAACTTTAATTTATTACATTTAACCTGCAGGATATATGAGACTTGGCATAGTGAAGCCTAATGTGTAATTGAAATAACACGTTTACTTACTGTCCTTCCATATCTTACTGAGTTGAGTCATTGCCGCTATAGAGCCATGCCTATACGTCTTCTTATTTCAAGCTCGTAGTTTCCCTTGCTGGTGATAATAGAGCCAAGGTACTGAAATTCACGGTTTATCGTAAATATTTCTAATTTTCAATATCGGATTGTGAATATTTAAGTCGATTGTGAAGTCGATTGTGAAGATTGTGAAGAATTGAGTCGGGCAACAGATAAAATTTCATTGGCTAAGGCATAAGCCGCAATACGGCTAAAACGCCGCGGTTTTTAATCACGAGCAGGGAAAGATAGTTCCTTCTGGAACCTCCTCACTCCTCGCCTGACCACCACCGCCGTAGACAGTCAAATAATATCTGTAAAATATGCAATCAGCAATCCCCAACAAGGCTGTGGATGGAAAGTGGATAGAAAATGGATGGAAAGTGGATGGATAGAATAAGGCTTCTCGTACAACGGCTTTTCAATTTAATAATAAAGCGATCTACATCAATCCCTGAACCATCAATTCTATAGCTGATACAAGCTTGGATGATGTTCTGCTGGACAGGCTTCACTGTTGCTTGTAGGTGTTTCTGTGATCGTAGATCTCTTTACTGATTGCATATTCTACAGAAATTATTTGACTGCGGCTCCAACTTCTGTAATGCAATTCCACAATTACCATGTTCCGAGTAGCGATAAAATAATTATCAATGCTAAACATCCGACCGCGCTTGAGGCGTTTGTACACGCCTCAAACGTCCGAACCTCTGGCTGTATACAAGTTGAAATACGAAAATGCTGACTCGGCGGATCTTATCAACTATTTCACAATTCATACATTCCATACTCGCGCCCGTTTACAAGTTTAAGTTCAAACACAAAATCAGTTTGAAGCTTGAGATGGTGGTGGAGGAGTGAGGAGGTTCCAGAAGGAACTATCTTTTCCCCTACTATCGCGTGATTTTGTGACTCAAGTAAGACCTAGGCCGCACTGCGGCTAAACCGCCCTGGTTTTTAGTCGCGTGATTTTGTGACTCAATCTAATACAAGCGGCCCCTATATACGTTTTCCGACTAATTTTGTGACGATGAATCGATTGGTGGAAACTACAAGACTCTGAAGTAAGCCGTTGAAAAATTATGACAGCGTGAAATCTGCAGAAAATGCGAGATGGTGTATTTTCTTAAAATTGTTATTTATCAAGTGGATGGGAAATTGAAAGCGTTTTCCCTGCTGGCAGTAAATATGCAAATTGCTTTTTTATTACTGATGCGTTAAAAGTACTACCTTGGCGCACGTTTTTTAGTGCGACAAATGCAATTTTTTGTTGTATTTTATCATAAAACGAGCTTTTAATGATAAAATCCGCGTGTACTGCGGATAACCAGATAGTGTAAGCCAGACAGTTTTCGACTGCTGTCGTTGGCAGGATGAAAGACAAACAGTTGAATCGCATACGAATAAACCCATCGGCCTAAGAAGCCTCGTAAAGTAAATTTTGGAAAGTAAAGACAATAGGGAACAAACGAATAAGGGACAAGCCCTATGAGTACATTTGTCAAATTTCACCAACAAGGAAAAAGATTCCAACGGCTCACCCGCCGTTCAGAGGTTATCCGATAAGGAGTTCCAGAGTGAACGGGTCCAATCTTGCGTGTTGCAATCTTGCACTTTTTTCCGCGAATGATTTTAATAACGTACTATGTGGTTATCGAGTGGTTTCGCGGCTACCGTTAGCAGGAAAAAACCGTAGTGCGGCCTCAGCCTTAATGGCTTTTGATAAAATTGTAAAATTGACGTTTGAATTGCTTTTATAAATGCATTGGATTCCCTATGTTTTAATCACACTTATATATTGTAAGCGTGGTTAAAACATAGAAAATTAATCAATTCATTGTAAGTATGTATTTACCAGGTAGTAACGGTCTCAAGTATCCTATGCGTTTTTTTTGTTGTAAATATTTTTAAGCAAGAGGTGAATTAATTTTTGTTGGCTTGGACTGGATGAAAATATTTAAATTTTTATGGATTTTACGGGCGAAAAATCATAATTTCCCCGTCGCTATTAATAAATCCTCCCCGCCGTCGCGGCCGCCCCTTATTTACGACCGAATCGCATGTCGAGAAAGAAAACGGAAAGCACTTGAAGTTCCCGACATTTCCTAAGCCAATGATAACACTACATAAATTACCTTGGAACTAGAAACACCCGTCCACATCTAAACCACGAAACTTAAAAACTAAATCCACAAGGAAACGTCTCAACTCTCAGATTCCCTTTGTTTCGAATGAAAAAAACGATAAATACGTTAAATAAAAAGATTTTTAAATTGATTTTTTCAGTGTGGATTTCATTGATACATTGCAGACTTATTACCTAATATACTCTAATACTAATTACTATTACCTCAGGTTAACAATATTGATAAGTTTGAGTGCAATCAAGTTATTGCTTGTTGCAAAAAAAAAATCGACAGGCTGCCTAGTCCTATTCCTTGAAGCAACATTAATAAATTGTACATCAAAATGTTAAAGCCTTTTCAAGCTTTTAGAAAATCTAAAACTCATTCCGCTACTATCATTCGTTTTTACGAAATCGCCGTAAATATAACAAGCTGTTTTTAGGTTCTTGAAATTTGTTTTTGCCGATTTCCTGACTTATTGTAAACTAGATTGCATAATGATTAATATTATCGCAGTCTGTGTCAAATTCTGCGTATTTTGATATGCAATACGTAAAAATCAGAGATTGTCGAAAATCTCGATTTTTATACCTCTTCTTCGAATTTGCGAATTTTCACGTCATGGATATTGGCATATAATACATCAAAAGACGCGAAATTTTGTTGGGAACAAATAAGTGATAACCTTTTTCTCTTTTGTTGAAACGTAAGCTTAAAATTAGCGATGCGTTTAGCTCTATCCCTAGCTTCTTCTTCTCATCGGATCTTCATCTGCTGAGATCTCTTGATGAGATCTTCATAGTTGAAGGTCTCTCATCATTGAAGTGGTGTCTTCATCATTGAAAGTCTCTCATCATTAAAGTGGCGTCTTCATCATTGAAGGTCTCTAATTATTAAAGTGGCGTCTTCATCATTGAAGGTCTCTCATCATTGAAGTGGCGTCTTCATCATTGAAGGTTGGCCACAATTTGGGCAAAATCGTTTCTGCTCTCGGCTGTTCCTATTAGTGAAGTGCTGTTCATTTCTGTGCAAGCCCGAATGTTCTTGAGCCACGAGCACTTCCTTCTACCTGATCCTCGCATCCCTTCTATTTGTCCCTCCATAAGTAGTTATAGCAAAAGTTTGTATTTGTTGATGCTATCCCTAGCAATAGCCTAAATATATGTTCGCGCCAATTTTAATGAATCTCTATTTTTAATTCAACATTCGAATCGATTTCGGCACCGATTAACAGAAGGGGGAAGGTCGAAATCGCGCGATTTTTTGATAAATTTTATGTAGAATTTGCTCTTATTTTTGGTAACATTTGAATATCAATTTTGTGAAATTTATCAAAATTAACAAATTTTTGGTTTATTTTTGACAAACTAAATTTCAACAAAAATTTTGAAATTTTAACGTTTTTTTGCAAATTTTTAAGAGCAAATTTGTTACAAGAACCACAAGATACATTTTTTGACAAATTGGTTAATTTTTTTGGACACAAAGTCTACTTTTTGAAATTTTTGGGCAAAAAACTTTGCCAATTTTTTTGAAAATTTTCCATTTTTTTGAGAACATATTTCATAAAATTTTGATTTTTTGATAAATTTTATGCAGAATTTGTTCTTATTTTTGGTAACATTTTAAAATCAATTTTGCGAAATTTACCAAAATTAACAAATTTTTGGTTTATTTTTGACAATTTTGAGAAATTTTTAGAAAATTCTGGAAAACTTGGTTAATTTTTTTAACCAACTCTTGTTTATGTGTTATTTTTGGTAAAAATTGAAAATAATTTCTCGAAAATTGTAAAAATGTTTGTTTATTTTTAAAAAATTTGAGAATTATTTACAAAATTCTAGAAAAATTGGTGAAACATGTGAAACAACAAATTTTACCAAAAATCAGACCAAAAAGTGTCAAAAACAGGAGTTTGCTTCAGAAAATTCACCAATTTTTCTAGATATTTGTAAATATTTCTCAAAATTGTCAAAAATTTATTGACAATATTTGACAATTGAATATAATTGACATTATTTTTTTGGCAACTTTAGAGAGCAATTTTGTAAAATTCGTATTTTTTTTACAATTTTTTCTAAATTTTTCGTTAATTTTTGAAAATTTGACAAAATCCCAGATAAACTGATCAGTTTTCTAAATTTTAAATTCCTAAAATTTTGAAATTTTAACGTTTTTTGCAAATTTTTAAGAGTAAATTTGTTATAAGAACCACAAGATTAATTTCTTCACAAATTGGTTCATTTTTTGGACCCAAAGTTCACTTTTTGAAATTTCTGGGGAACAATCTTTGCTAAATATTTTGAAAATTTTCCAATTTTTTGAGAACATATTTCATAAAATTTTGATTTTTTGATAAATTTTATGCAGAATTTGCTCTTATTTTTGGTAAAATTTGAAAAACAATTTTGTGAAATTTATCAAAATTAACAATTTATTTTTGAAAAACTAAATTTCGACAAAATTTTTTTAATTTTAACGTTTTTCTTGCAAATTTTTAAGAGCAAATTTGTTACAAGAACCACAGGATAAATTTATTGACAAATTGGTTAATTTTTTTGGAACCAAAAGTCTACTTTTTGAAAATTTTGTGGAACAGTCAAATTTTTTGAAAATTTTCCATTTTTTGAGAAGATATTTCGTAAAATTTTAATTTTTTATAAATTTTTTGCAGAATTTGCTTTTATTTGTGGTAACGTTTGAAAAACAATTTTGTGAATTTACTAAAATTAACTAATTAAGTTTTTGGTTTATTTTTGACAGTTTTGAGAAATCTTTAGAAAATTCTGGAAAAATTGGTTAATTTTTTTAACCAAAACTCTTCTTTTTGACACTTTTTTGTGTTATTTTTGGTAAAAATTGAAAACAAATTTTCGAAAATTATTAAAATTTTCGTTTATTTAAAAAAAAATTGATAATTATTTAAAAAATTCTAGAAAAATTGGTGAAGTTTTTGAACGAATTTTACCAAAAATAAGACCAAAAAGTGTCAAAATGAAGAGTTTGCTTCAAAACAATTTTTCTAGATAAAATTTTTCTAGAACAAACTCCGCCAAATTTTTCGTAAATTTTTCGTAAGTTTTTGAGAACATATTTCATAAAATTTTGATTTTTTTATAAATTTTATGCAGAATTTGCTCTTATATTTGGTAAATTTTGAACAATAATTTTGCGAAATTTATCAAAATTAACAAATTTTTGGTTTATTTTTGACAAACTAAATTTCAACAAAAATTTTAACGTTTTTTTGCAAATTTTTAAGAGCAAATTTGTTATAAGAACCACAAGATTAATTTTTTGACAAATTGGTTAATTTTTTTGGACACAAAGTCTACTTTTTGAAATTTTTGGGGAAAAAGTTTGCCAAATTTTTTGAAAATTTTCCAATTTTTTTGAGAACATATTTCGTAAAATTTTGATTTTTTGATAAATTTTAAGCAGAATTTGCTCTTATTTTTGGTAACATTTGAAAATCAATTGCGAAATTTACCAAAATTAACAAATTTTTTGTTTATTTTTGACAATTTTGAGAAATTTTTAGAAAATTCTGGAAAAATTGGTTAATTTTTTTAACCAACTCTTCTTTATGTGTTATTTTTGGTAAAAATTGAAAATAATTTTTCGAAAATTATAAAAAAATTTGTTTATTTTTAAAAAATTTGAGAATTATTTACAAAATTCTAGAAAAATTGGTGAAATTTTTGAACAAATTTTACCAAAACTTAGACCAAAAAGTGTCAAAAACAGGAGTTTGCTTCAGAAAATTCACCAATTTTTCTAGATTTTTGTAAATATTTCTCAAAATTGTCAAAAATATATTGACAATATTTGACAATTTGACAATTGAATATAATTGACAACATTTTTTTGGCAACTTTTGAGAGCAATTTTGTAAAATTCTTATTTTTTCTGACAATTTTTTTCAAATTTTTCGTTTATTTTTGAAAATTTGACAAAATCCCAGATAAACTGATCAGTTTTTCGAACCAAAAGTCTTCTTTTTGAGAATTAAATTTAGACGAAAATTTTGAAATTTTAACGTTTTTTACAAATTTTTAAGAGCAAATTTTTTACAAGAACCACAAGATAAATTTCTTGACAAATTGGTTAATTTTTTTGAACCCAAGGTCTATTTTTTGAAATTTTGGGGAACAAACTTTGCCAAATTTTTTGAAAATTTTCGAATTTTTTGAGAACATATTTCATAAAATTTTAATTTTTTTATAAATTTTATGCAGAATTTGCTCTTATTTTTGGTTACATTTGAATATCAATTTTGTGAAATTTATCAAAATTAACAAATTTTTGGTTTATTTTTGACAAACTAAATTTCAACAAAAATCTTGAAATTTTAACGTTTTTTGCTAATTTTGAAGAGCAAATTTGTTATAAGAACCACAAGATAAATTTCTTGACAAATTGGTTAATTTTTTTGGACCCAAAGTCTACTTTTTGAAATTTTTGGGGAACAAATTTTGCCAAATTTTTGGAAATTTTCCAATTTTTTGAGAACATAATTTTTCCAATTTTTTGACAGTTTTGAGAAATCTTTAGAAAATTCTGGAAAAATTGGTAAAATTTTTTAACCAAAACTCTTCTTCTTGACACTTTTTGGTGTTATTTTTGGTAAAAATTGAAAACAAATTTTCGAAAATTATAAATTTTTTTTTTTTAATTTTCGTTTATTTTTAAAAAATTTGAGAATTATTTACAAAATTCTAGAAAAGATGGTGAGGTTTTTGAACGAATTTTACCAAAATTAAGACCAAAAAGTGTCAAAATGAAGAGTTTGCTTCAGAAAATTCAACAATTTTTCTAGATAAAAATTTTCTAGAACAAACTTTGCCAAATTTTTCGAAAATTTTCCAATTTTTTGAGAACATATTTCATAAAATTTTAATTTTTTGATAAATTTTATGCAGAATTTGCTCTAATTTTTGGTAACATTTCAAAATAAATTTTACGAAATTTATCAAAATTAACAAATTTTTTATTTATTTTTGACAAACTAAATTTCAACCAAAATTTTGAAATTTTAACGTTTTTTAAGAGCAAATTTGTTACAAGAACCACAAGATAAATTTCTGGACTAATTGGTTAATTTTTTTGGACCCAAAGTCTACTTTTTGAAATTTTTTGGGAACAAACTTTTCCAATTTTTTGAGAACATATTTCATAAAATTTTGATTTTTTGATAAATTTTATGCAGTATTTGCTCTTATTTTTGGTAAAATTTGAAAAACAATTTTGTGAAATTTATCAAACAAACTTTTGGTTTATTTTTGACAAACTAAATTTCAACAAAAATCTTGAAATATTAACGTTTTTTGCAAATTTTTAAGAGCAAATTTGTTATAAGAACCACAAGATTAATTTCTTGACAAATTGGTTAATTTTTTTGGACACAAAGTCTACTTTTTGAAATTTTTGGGGAAAAAAGTTTGCCAAAATTTTTGAAATATTTCCAATTTTTTGAGAACAAATTTCGTAAAATTTTGATTTTTTGATAAATTTTAAGCAGAATTTGCTTTTATTTTTTGTAACATTTGAAAAACAATTTTGTGAAATTTATCAAAATTAACAAATTTTTGGTTTATTTTTGACAATTTTGAGAAATTTTTAGAAAATTCTGGAAAAATTGGTTAATTTTTTTAACCAACTCTTCTTTATGTGTTATTTTTGGTAAAAATTGAAAATAAATTTTCGAAAATTATAAAAATATTTGTTTATTTTTAAAAAATTTGAGAATTATTTACAAAATTCTAGAAAAATTGGTGAAATTTTTAAACAAATTTTACCAAAACTTAGACCAAAAAGTGTCAAAAACAGGAGTTTGCTTCAGAAAATTCACCAATTTTTCTAGATTTTTGTAAATATTTCTCAAAATTGTCAAAAATATATTGACAATATTTGACAATTTGACAATTGAATATAATTGACAACATTTTTTTGGCAACTTTTGAGAGCAATTTTGTAAAATTCTTATTTTTTCTGACAATTTTTTTCAAATTTTTCGTTTATTTTTGAAAATTTGACAAAATCCCAGATAAACTGATCAGTTTTCTGAACCAAAAGTCTTCTTTTTGAGAATTAAATTTAGACGAAAATTTTGAAATTTTAACGTTTTTTACAAATTTTTAAGAGCAAATTTGTTACAAGAACCACAAGATAAATTTCTTGACAAATTGGTTAATTTTTTTGAACCCAAGGTCTATTTTTTGAAACAAACTGTGCCAAATTTTTTGAAAATTTTCGAATTTTTTGAGAACATATTTCATAAAATTTTGATTTTGATAAATTTTATGCAGAATTTGCTCTTATTTTTTGTTACATTTGAATATCAATTTTGTGAAATTTATCAAAATTAACAAATTTTTGGTTTATTTTTGACAAACTAAATTTCAACAAAAATCTTGAAATTTTAACGTTTTTTGCTAATTTTGAAGAGCAAATTTGTTATAAGAACCACAAGATAAATTTCTTGACAAATTGGTTAATTTTTTTGGACCCAAAGTCTACTTTTTGAAATTTTTGGGGAACAAATTTTGCCAAATTTTTGGAAATTTTCCAATTTTTTGAGAACATATTTTTTCCAATTTTTTGACAGTTTTGAGAAATCTTTAGAAAATTCTGGAAAAATTGGTAAAATTTTTTAACCAAAACTCTTCTTTTTGACACTTTTTGGTGTTATTTTTGGTAAAAATTGAAAACAAATTTTCGAAAATTATAAATTTTTTTTTTATAATTTTCGTTTATTTTTAAAAAATTTGAGAATTATTTACAAAATTCTAGAAAAGATGGTGAGGTTTTTGAACGAATTTTACCAAAATTAAGACAAAAAAAGTGTCAAAATGAAGAGTTTGCTCAAAATTCAACAATTTTTCTAGATAAAAATTTTCTAGAACAAACTTTGCCAAATTTTTCGAAAATTTTCCAATTTTTTGAGAACATATTTCATAAAATTTTGATTTTTTGATAAATTTTATGCAGAATTTGCTCTTATTTTTGGTTACATTTGAATATCAATTTTGTGAAATTTATCAAAATTAACAAATTTTTGGTTTATTTTTGACAAACTAAATTTCAACAAAAATCTTGAAATGTTAACGTTTTTTGCAAATTTTGAAGAGCAAATTTGTTATAAGAACCACAAGATTAATTTCTTTACAAATTGGTTCATTTTTTGGACCCAAAGTCCACTTTTTTAAATTTTTGGGGAACAATCTTTGCCAAATATTTTGAAAATTTTCCAATTTTTTGAGAACACATTTCAGAAAATTTTGATTTTTTGATAAATTTAATGCAGAATTTGCTCTTATTTTTGGTAAAATTTGAAAAACAATTTTGTGAAATTTATCAAAATTAACAAATTTTTGGTTTATTTTTGACAAACTAAATTTCGACAAAAATTTTGAAATTTTAACGTTTTTTTTGCAAATTTTTAAGAGCAAATTTGTTATAAGAACCACAAGATTAATTTCTAGACAAATTGGTTAATTTTTTTGGACACAGTCTACTTTTTGAAATTTTTGGGGAAAAAAGTTTGCCAAATTTTTTGAAAATTTTCCAATTTTGTGAGAACATATTTCGTAAAATTTTGATTTTTTGATAAATTTTAAGCAGAATTTGCTCTTATTTTTGGTAACATTTGAAAATCAATTGCGAAATTTACCAAAATTAACAAATTTTTGGTTTATTTTTGACAATTTTGAGAAATTTTTAGAAAATTCCGGAAAAATTGGTTAATTTTTTTAACCAACTCTTCTTTATGTGTTATTTTTGGTAAAAATTAAAAATAATTTTTCGAAAATTATAAAAAATTTTGTTTATTTTTAAAAAAATTGAGAATTATTTAGAAAATTCTAGAAACATGAAATTTTTGAACAAATTTTACCAAAAATTAGACCAAAAAGTGTCAAAAACAGGAGTTTGCTTCAGAAAATTCACCAATTTTTCTAGATTTTTGTAAATATTTCTCAAAATTGTCAAAAATATATTGACAATATTTGACAATTTTACAATTGAATATAATTGACAACATTTCTTTCGCAACTTTTGAGAGCAATTTTGTAAAATTCTTATTTTTTTTGACAATTTTTTTCAAATTTTTCGTTTATTTTTGAAAATTTGACAAAATCCCAGATAAACTGATCAGTTTTCTGAAAGAAAAGTCTTCTTTTTGAGATTGAAATTTTAACGTTTTTTACAAATTTTTAAGAGCAAATTTGTTATAAGAAGCGCAAGATTAATTTCTTGTCAAATTGGTTAATTTTTTGGACCCAAAGTCCACTTTTTGAAATTTTTGGGGAACAATCTTTGCCAAATAATTTGAAAATTTTCCAATTTTTTGAGAACATATTTCATAAAATTTTAATGATAAATTTTATGCAGAATTTGCTCTTATTTTTGGTAACATTTGAAAAACAATTTTGTGAAATTTATTAAAATTAACAAATTTTTGGTTTATTTCTGATAATTTTGAGAAATCTTTAGAAAATTCTAGAAAAATTGGTTAATTTTTTTAACCAAAACTCTTCTTTTTGACACTTTTAGGTGTTATTTTTGGTAAAATTTGAAAACAAATTTTCGAAAATTATAAAAATTTTCGTTTATTATTATCAAATTTGCGAATTATTTACAAAATTCTAGAATTTTTTTTTTTAAATTCTAGAAATTTTTGAACAAATTTTACAAAAAATATGACCAAAAAGTGTCAAAAATAAGAGTTTGCTTCAGAAAATTCACCAATTTTTCTAGATTTTTGTAAATATTTCTCAAAATTGTCGAAAATATACGCAAAATTTGATACTTTTGGAAAATTTCACAAAATATGTTTTCAAATTTTACCAAAAATAAGATAAAAAAGTGTCAAAATTAGAGTTTTACTTTTTGTCATTTTTTGGTCAAAACTTTAAACATTGCGGACGCGTTTGCGCTCAACTAACTGTAAAAGGGTCTTTTAGGATTTTCAAAATTAAAATTTTCAAAAATCTTAAGGATTTTCAAAATTAACAAAAATCTTTGTTTTTCTATAAAAAATAAAATCTAGAAGTTTTGCTTATTTTCTCAATTTATAAATCAAATTTTCAAAATTGTTTTCAGCTAATTGCTAATTTATGCAAAGCTAATCTTCACAAGTTGGCGTTGCCTTTTTCGCAATAAAAGATCCTACTAATTATATTGTAATAATCAAAACTGGCGGTAAATCTGTGCAAAAATAAACTTGCGCTTACAAAAACATTGCCATCAGTCAGGCAATTAAACCTAATCTAACAACACAATTAATTCAAACAAACTTTCCTAAAAAAACAACAAAGATTTTAATCCCGCAATTAACACAATCGCCTAATCAAAAACCCGCGATAAAAAAGAAAAATATGTTTCAAACACTTTCTTAACTTTCAAATTCTTACATTTTCCTTGGTTATTTCGCAACGCTCCGTCCAACGCTTTCCCGGTCATAAAATGGTCCCCCATCGATATGCCAAATGACTTTAATTCAATACGTTTACGAGAACAGGCAGGTTATGTCCCAAGAATGTCCCATTGTCTTTTACGACCTTCCTCCACAGCTTAAGAATTGCTGCGGATGTTTTATGACCCAAGAAATAAAAGGAAATATTCAGGCGCAAGAGGAACAGAGAAAGACAAATGTTACGACCTGTACAAAAATTGTCTTTATAGCTTAGTCCGTCTAGTTTTATCTGTCAAGTTGTCAAGCTTCTAAACTATAGACTAAGCTTCTAAACTAAGCTACTAAACATAGCTTCGTCGAATCTTGTTTTGCCTAGTCCTAGTTAAACCTATACACAGTTACATGTCTTATCCTCACCTGCAAGTTATGTTTTGTGCAAATTTTAATCAAAAATTATTTGCAAATATTAACGTTAATGTGCCGGTAGTAAAGCTGTCGTGTAGAGCAGAGACGACCCGAACAAACCGGCGAATTCATAATTGATATAAAGTGCATAATGCAGGAGTTTGAGCTAATTACGCAAATGCAGAAATAGCGCGTCCATTAGCCGTCCCGAAAACCGACAATAAATTCGCCACAACCATCTGAATCGCGTAAATTATGCATTTATTTTAGCAAACATTTATTAATAATCCCTCCAAAGATATAGTTAGACTAATTCTCTGTTTTAACTAATCCTTTCCAGGGTTTAGGCATCAACAATTAGTTCATCTAATTAGCACCTGGCTTAGCCAGTCACTACAAGCAAACTTTGTGCCGGTCAGCTGTGACCCCCAAAGCATTCAACGTGTTAATATCAATAGTTTCTGAAACTGTTGATGAACGATGAACTGATGATGCTGGGGACAGAAGAGCGCAGTTGGCCGTCTGCATTGTCTTTAAGCGCGGGCAGGAATTATGAATTCGGAGCACGAGCGCGCCTGATTGTGTCCGACTTATTATTTAATTTAACTGATTCGATAATAAGCTCCCAAATTCGTGTTAATTCACTTTGCCGGATTAACCCACGCACGCACTTCACATAGAGGCAATCATTAAAATTCTTTTTATCGCGACGCCTTTATCACCACCACAACATTAACTGAACATGATAGAAAATGTTAATTGTTAGACGCAGTTGCGGAAACACAAAGTTGGAGAAGAAACACAAAAACTGTTGATGGAAAGGGAAGTTTATAGGAAACCGAAAATATTAGTAAACCTAAATAGACTGAGAGAGGCGGTGATGGCCTAGTAGTCTAGGTTTCAGAGCCGCAAGTCGTGGGTTAAAATCCTGGACATGGTAAAAATAAGCCACCGTTCTCCTGTAGATAATTCTGGCAAAGTCATCAGAGTAAAACTCTGCAACGAAACCTCCCCTAATAGTGGCTCACCAACCACATTAAAGCAAGGACTCCCTACACTTGTGTAAGATCAAGACACCAAGCACAAGTGTAGGCAGCGGGAGGAGGCCCAGGTCCAAATAGGACTGTAGCGCCACGAAGAGAGAGAGAGATAAACTGAGAAAGATTTCTTGTCTATACATGGTGTTACATAAATGTTTTTATCTACGACCGCTATTGCAAATTCCCATTATTGTACAGTTCGTGGACTATGTAAATATGTCTGTATGTGTAATGATAAGTTATGATTGATAACACACACGTGCGTTTGATTTACGATTCGTTGATTGGTTGAGAGCTGCTACTGCGTGTTCATACGTTCAGCGCCCCCTGTGCTACAATTCAAACTAACGGAAATTGACATTGCGTAAATTGGGTTGCCTATATCTATGAGCCCGGGTCGTGCGTAACTGTTCCGCTCGTACGTAATATGCTTCTCAGAACTCGCGTTACGTAATATACTATTTTTAGGGTTCCGTACCGAAAACGGAACCCTTATAGGATCACTTTGTTGTCCGTCTGTCTGTCTGTCTGTCTGTCTGTCTGTCCGTCTGTCTGTCTGTCAAGATCATTTTTCTCAGGAACGCGTAGAGGTAACAAGTTAAAATTTGTATCAAATACTCGGGTCTGCGGTCTCTTACAGCTGTGAAAAAATCAAACTTGTAAGTCAACGCAATCAAAAGATATAACCGTTTATGTCGCATATTTTGCGATTTTACAAGGGAATCAAAACCTATAGGGTACTTCCCGTTGACCTAGAATCATGAAATTTGGCAAGAAGCGGTGTCTTACAGCACATGTAAAGGGAAAAATATGTAAATTGTAGTTTAATTACAAGAAAAATGCGAATTTACTATTAGAAAGTTATGAAAATACACTAATGTTGTCGTAGTGGTATTGTCAGGCTCCAGAAGCATATGGGTTGCATACAGTTAGGTCCTCCTCGGTTAGGTCCGAAGGTTAAAAAGTATGTGTTGGCACCAAGCTGTTTATTCTGAATTTTCTTTGTTTATATTCGTTATGCATTTCATCACGTATGCTCTATATACATAATAGTATATATTATGTATATGGAGCATACTTGATGAAATGCATAACGAATATAAACAAGGAAAATTCAGAATAAACAGCTTGGTATGCAGCGTATATATTATGTCTAAATTTTGCTTGTTTATAACCGACATGCGACATACTCACGTCCCGTAACATCCTGTATATATTATATTTCGTCTAATTTTTCTTTATAATCTACATATACTTAAATCACTTACGCCCTAAATTTTTTGGTAGTCAATTGCCCAAAAGCAGTCAATTGAACAACTCAATGTTAAGAGTATCGAAATTGATCTAGAAATAGTTAATATATTAGTTTATATTAGATCGAGAAATAGTTAGATCTTAATATAAGTAGGTGAATAAGTGTAATACTGAAATAAAGTTTTCTTTTTATAAGTTCAAAAATATTCGCGTTATTTAAAAAAAAAACCCTGTATACCTTTATACAGGGTAGATAGGTATACAGGCAAAATTGAGCAGTAAAAACAAATAGTGAAGTTCCAGAACCCCTAAACACTCATAGTGAATGGGGGATGTATGGTAATAACATGTAGGGTAGAATTCCATCGTACGACAGCGACATCTTGAGGTTATGCTTGCAGCGGTACTAAGATGGTCGTGAGTTCAGGAGAGCCACTTGTCAAGTTAACTGAATGTGCTTGCTACGTCCTCCACAAAAAAAAACCTTACTTACAAGCTTGTACGGAACCCTCGGTGCGCGAGTCACAACTCGAATTTGGCCGGTTTTTGTTTCTTATTTTGGGATTTGGAATACGCCCTTTTATGATTATCTCTTCACGAATCTTATTTTACGAATATTAATCTGCATATGTTTGAGATCGTTTAAATGTGTCTTGTTGGCGTATTAAATGTGACCGGAAACATCGAGTCTAACTTGTTGCTAGCGGGCATTCACAGTTTTTCGAGCTTAATTTGACGCGTGTCAATCAATCTCGTTGGTAAATCTCCGCTTAAATTAGGACCGGCCCGCAGTTCGGTAATTGCCGACCAATTTGAATAATTCCCGTGTAATCCCGCAAGAAGCTCAAGAATCGAGTTTGTTTCGTGCGAATTGGCGTGTGTTTCGCGAGCGCGGATCAATTTCACAATTTGTATATTGAGCGGGTTCAAGTGCCGAAAACGTGTATATGTTTACGCCTCACATACGTAAAACGTTTCTGCTGCAAACGTCTTGTTTGTTTCGCATTTAAAGTTCTATTCCTATATACAATTGATATGCAGACTAATCTAATTTTGGGAATTAGTGGATGTATCAAAGATTAATCGCATAATCTGAGCATAATCTGAAAAGCGCATATAATAGTATATTACGTAGCGAGAGTTGTAAGAAGCATATTACGTACGAGCGGAACAATTACGCACCTTCCTATCGGGGAGTGCGTAATTCCGCGAGTATGTAATTGCGTCACAACTCGAGTCATGTATTATATTTTATCTAGGACCACACTAATTTGTTTCCGTTTAATTTTTTTCTGATCCATAAACTATATTGACTGATTAAGCTACGTCTAAGTTGTGTTTTTGGTGAGTTTAGTTAATATCCGTCTGTCTGTTAGTTAGTTATGAATTTCGAGAAATTTCGCACCGAATTATGTCAATTCCACCAAAACAAATTATTTAAAAACAAATTCAAAAGCAAACACAGAAATAACGCCTCGTTAACAACAAACAGACAGACCTGGAACAGCTCAAAATAAGTCAAACTATAACTCGAAGTGTGCTTAACATGAATAAAACCTAACCTAACCTAATCTTGACTAATCGGGGGTGGCAAGGAGGATGCCAAAGAGCTGAAAAGACATAACTTTTTCAAAGATATCGATTGGAACGCGCTGGCTAGAAAAGAAATACCTGCACCATTTGTACCTGTCATAAGGTAAACCGGCGGCTTGGAGCCTTTTATTTAGCTAATCGGTTTTCAGAACGGAATTAGACGTATCAAACTTTAGTGAAGAATTCACCCAGTTGCCTGCGACGGACTCGCCCGCCGACATCCCCCCGAACTACGACAAGATCTTCAAGGGGTACTCGTACGTGGCGCCATCGGTGCTCTTCACCAAGAACGCCATCTCCGAGGAGCTGCTGAAGCCCACCGTCCGCAGCGAGGACAAGTCCAAACTGGTGCAATACCAGATGAACAACTCCGCGTTCTTCCAGGCGTACGACCTCGACCTCGACGAGCAGATCCTCGGCGACGGGTCCTTCTCCGTGTGCAGACGCTGCGCGGAGAAGAACACCGGCAAGGAATTCGCCGTGAAGATAGTTAGCAGAAGGACGGATTGCACGCAAGAGATTAATTTATTGAGGGCGTGTCAAGGGCACGAGAACATAGTTAATTTGCACGATGTTATCCTCGACGAGGGACATACTTATTTGATTTGCGAGTTTTTGAAGGGCGGGGAGTTGTTGGGTCGGATCAGGAAGAAGAGTCAGTTTACCGAGTCGGAAGCTGCTGGGATCTTGAGGAGGTTGGGTTCATGCATTCTCGGGGCGTTGTCCACAGGGACTTGAAGCCGGAGAACTTGCTGTTCACTTCGGAGGAATAAGACGCTGTGATTAAGGTGGTGGATTTCGGATTCGCGAGGTTGCAGCAGGAACAAGGGCCGTTACGGATGCCTTGTTACACTCTGCACCACGCGGCCCCCGAAGTCCTCAACGGTGATCCTGATGGATACGATGGAAACTGTGATATGTGCTGTCTTGGAGTTATCTTGTACACGATGCTCTGTGGAAGAGCTCCGTTCCACGCGAGATCGCGAGATGATAGCGCCGCGGCTGTCATGGCCAGGATCAAAGGGGGAGAATTTAGTTTCGCCTCGTCAGCTTGGGAAGGAGTTTCGGAAGAAGCCAAAGCCGTGGTTTGGGGGCTGTTTACTGTTAACCCAAGCAAAAGGTTGCAGATGGAACACTTGAGGAACAACTCTTGGGTTCAAGGAACTCAACTAGTACCTCAAACGCCTTTAATGACACCTGATGTCTTATCTTCTAGCAGTTCAGCGGAGAAGAGTTTACAAACGATCTTCAATGCTTTCCACAGGGCGCAGAGGGAAGGCTGCAGGTTGCAAGACGTCCTCAGTGCGAAGATGGCTCAACGGAGGAGGAATAAGAAGAGCTCGTCCGATAACAATTCGAGTTCCAGCAGTTTAACTAGCGAAGTCCGGTCCAAACACTCCGATCACCTCCAGCGTCGTGAGCCAGAAGCTTTCGGAGAAGCCGAGCTCTTCGAATTCCTCCGACAAAAAAGACAATGTTTTCTGTTTCGGCGACTTCCGCGTCAAAGAATACCTGTGGACGATGAGTGCTAGTCCAGTTTCCCCGAAAAGTGAGTTGCAGACTCGCGAGTCCACCAACTCCAGCGGAATCGTCGTCAGCGACAAGAACTCCGTCGACGCCGTCGAGCAGGTCAAGAGGAAACGCAACGCCGTCAAGTACGAGAAGGCACAGTACCCTGCACAGCGAGCGGATCCGGAGGCAGAACCGCAAGGAAATCGATCTGGACCCCTTCGTCATCGTCGAGTTGCCCAGTTCGCTGCGCAATCGCAAGGCGAGGAGCGGCAGCGAGACCAAGGACGTTGTCGCAGCAGAATCTCCGAAGAACAAGGTTAGGAAGAAGACAATGCCTGCCGTGATGAAAACGCGGAGGAAACAAAGATAGAACCTGGTTTAAGTTTCTTTTTATGTACACTAGTAGGTTCAGTTAGTTAATATCGGCTGAGATTTAGTTTTACAAAGAAACGATCTTCAAGCAAACAGTTTAGTTAAAATAGTTAAGTTAAAGAACGTTTACTGCCACGAGTTATCTCGTAATAGACTACGAGTTATCTCGTCGTTAATTACGAGTTATCTCGTAGTTAATTGCGAGTTATCTCGTAGTTAATTACGAGTTATCTCGTAGTTAATTACGAGTTATCGCGTAGTTGAGTACGAGTTATCTCGTAGTTGACTATGAGTCGCTCTTGTAGTCAACGTGTTAAGAACGTTGATATCAAAATATTTTCTGTTAAAAAAACTTTTTTCACAAGCAAATATCAAATATTTATATCAAATTTGAGAGGAATTGTCAAATTTTATTTTGATCAATTGTCAGAAATGCCGTTGTTTTAGTAGTCATGTCTAAATTAATTGTGATTGCTAAAAGGTCAAATGTCAAAATTGATGACATTTAGATTTCAAACAATTATCAAACTTTATGATTAATATCGAAACTGACAGGAATTGTCAAAGCAATGTCAATATTTATGATCATTTGTCAAAAATGCCAGTTGCAGTGCTCATAACTAAATTAATTGTAGTTAACTAACAGTTTGTCAAAATTAATGGTTTATTTGCCAACAAAAATTTTGACATTTAAATTGAAATCGTTATAAAATGACAGCGATATTTAGTAGTCATGTCTAAATTAATTTTGCTTACTAAAAGGATGTCAAAATTTATGACATTTAGATGTCAAAAACATTCAAATATCGAACTTTATGATTAATATCAAAATTGACAGGAATTGTCGAAGCAATGTCAATTTTTATGATCAATTGTCAGAAATGCCTGTGTCAGTGCTCATAACTAAATTAATTGTAGTTAACTAAAAGTTTGTCAAAATTAATTGTTTAGTAGCCAAAAGTAGACAGGAATTGTCAAAGCAATGTCAATTTTTATTATCAATTGTCAAAAATGCCAGTTTCAGTGCTCATAACTAAATTAATTGTAGTTAACTAACAGTTTGTCAAAATTAATGGTTTATTTGCCAAAAAATATTTTGACATTTAAATTGAAATCGTCATAAAATGACAGCGATATTTAGTAGTCATGTATAAATTAATTTTGCTCACTAAAAGTATGTCAAAATTGATGACATTTAGGTGTCAAACAAATGTTAACATTCAAATATCGAACTTTATGATTAATATCAAAATTGACTGGAATTGTCAAAGCAATGTCAATTTTTATGATCAATTGTCAGAAATGCCAGTTTCAGTTCTCATAACTAAATTAATTGTACATAACTAAAAGTTATGTACAATTAATGTAAAAAAAATGTAGAAAAAGTGTCAAAATTAATGACATTTATTTGTCAAAAAAATGTTTGACATTCAACTTCAAGCTTTATGATTAATGTAAAAAATGACAGTTATTGTCAATTTATTATGATTAGTTGTCAGAAAAGTTTATTATGATAAGTTGTCAGAAATGCCAGTCTCAGTACTCGTGTCTTTTGATATACCTCAATTGATGACATTTAGGTTAGGTTAGGTTCGTTTAGGTATCAAAATTAAGAGCTATTGTCTAAAACAGATTTGATTTATCTGAAATTTGATAATAATCTGCGTTGGTAGTTAATAACAAAAGTCAAAATTGTTAAGATGACATTTGGATGTCAACGTAGCAGCTATTTTTTAATTCAACTTGAATTTAAATATTCATATTGACTATTCCAGTTGACACCAATAATCGAATACACCTTTTCATAGTTGAAATTTTTGCGTCAATTTCCGCACTTTTTTGACGTATAACTAGTGAAAATAACAAAATGTGCCCGAAACTTTCATATTCCCGCCTTTTATACAAGGCGGACGCGCATGCGCTTTAATAGTTGAAATTTTTGCGCATGCCTCAATTTCCGCCATGTTTTCGGGCACATTTTTGACGTATAACTAGTGAAAATAACAAAATGTGTCCGAAACTTTCATAATCCCATCTTTTAAACAAAGCGGACGCACTTGCGGTTAACCCCTTGACATACGAATAAAATGTGCGTTGAAGTGTCCATATACATGTGATCTTATCAGATATACATGGCGTCTTAGGTACGTCATTGTATGAGAAAGGGTTAAACTGTTAACTGTCTTGTTAACGCACTAAACCTTACCGCTGAAACTCAAAAACTAGCCGAGTTATCGCGGTTTTAAGTCGACTAGTCCCAATCAAGATGGCATTGTCTTAATCGTCTGTAATTTCGGAACAAACGCAGCTAGATTAGTGAAACTTGCGCTCAATTAATAGTTTAGCTTTGCTTACTTCGCACACGTTTCAAGCCCGTATCGTTTATTCGGCGTTGGCTGCGTTAGTAAACGAGGTTTAGTTTCCGCGCTCGATGGCAACTCAATTTCTGCCTGTACTAGCTAAGCCGTTGACTCATAAACTATATAGACTGATTCAGCTACGTCTAGGTTGTGTTTTTGGTGAGTTTAGTTAATATCCGTCTGTCTGTAATTTCGTTGTGAGTTTCGACAAATTTTGCGCCGAATTTTGTCTATTCCACCAAAACAAATTATTTGAAAACGAATTTAAAAGCAAACATAGGAATAACGTCTCGGTAACAAGAAACAGACAGACCTGGAGCGACTCAAAATAAGTCAAACTATAACACCAAGTGTGCTTAACACGCGCACTAAACCTCACCGCTGCATCCCAAAAACTAGCCGAGTTATCGCCGTTTTAAGTCGACTAGTCCCAATCAAGATGGCATTGTTTTAATCGTCTGTAATATCGGAACAAACGAAGCTAGATGAGCGAAACTTGCGCTGAATTAGTAGTTTAGATTTGCTTAATTAGCACACTGCGTTTCAAGCCCGTATCGTTTATTCTTCGGTGGCTGTGCGTTAGTAAACGCAAGTTATGGATTAAACTGAAATAAGAGTGCTCATAGATATAGGCAACCAAATGTACGCAATGTCAATTGTTATCAATCGTGTGTTATGATGTATTTACATAGTCCACGAACTGTACAATAATAGGCATTTACAATAGATACACTCATTTAATCCTCATCTAAAGTTATATTTTTCTACATGCACTTCCTATATCAACTTTGTTTTAAAATCGAGAGCAAACTAATTTTGGGAATTAGTGGTTGTATGAAACGTTGCAAGAAAAGTTAGATGAAGCTGCTTTGCATAATTTGCAACTGCCGATTAAAGTGTAATTAGTTAATGAAATCTGCTGGGCCGAGTTTATTTTATGTTTGCGCCGTTTTTTTTAAACAAAAATTTGCTGAAAAGTTTTGGCTTGGCGTTTGAATTTCGAATTGCTCGCAAATGTTTCGGTGATTAAACTAAAGTTGGTCGATTGAGGTTTAGTAATCTGACAAATTCTAGTTCTGCGTTTCTGCGCTGAAGAATTAAGATTTCTGTTTTCTGCGAATTTTTTATTTTTTGCAATTCTGTGGATTTTAAATTAAGTTTGGTGGGGAATTTTTTCCGGTTTTTACGGCAACCGTTGGATTCAATTATTCTCAAGCACACTCCGCTATATTATTTAATCAAGTCGATATTTAATTTCACCTTGCCTGTGTGCCCGCGCGCCTCCGCCGCTGCACGTTTCAAACTCAAAACTGAAATTCAATTTAAATGTCACAAAGTCACTTCCAATCCCCTTAAAACCCACACGAGCTCCTTTTCTTTACTTCACTTCGTTTCAGTTTTTTATTTATATTGAACGCGACAATCATAATTCTCACGCAAAAATGTTACCGGGAAATATCCACAGACGTTTTTCACTCTCCTGTTTTTCACAAATTTTCGTACTGATCCTGAAAAAATTTCCATTAAATAAAAAAGACTAGACAAGACATAGACATGACTACATAGACAAGACTAAACGCAAACGCAACTTGAACTGTTGCTGCTTCGGCCTGTAGCGGCGGGAGTCGCTGCACTCCATCTACTCCAACTAGAACGAGCCCTACGAGTATTTCGTGGAGAAGCTGATAATCAAACGGATCCACGTCATGAAAATCTCGAAGAGCGTCTCATCTCATCTCGCTCAATCTTATGCTCGAGAACTCGAGGAAGGTCAACACCATCATCACCTTCTCTTCCTACTGCCAGATACCAGCTAAGGTAGGAGGAACATATCGCCGCCGAAATCAAGAACAGCGAGGAAAAGTTGTAAAGAGAATTCAGACCTTAGGGCCCCAAAAAGGAAAATAACTTACAGTTGCAAAAAGGAACAGTTACAAGATCAGAAGAAATGGGCAACGACACAGATTCACAAGACCCCTTATATGTGAAACGTCGGCCTCGAGCAGAATCGCCTCTCGAAACGAACGACTTCCTCTTCGTCAAAACTCCACGGCTCAAATTTTCTACCGCTCGAAAATCAAAATCAGAAGAAAAGGCCAACGACACAGATTCACAAGACCCCCTATATGTGAAACGTCGGTCTCCAACAGAATCGCCTCTTGAAACGAACGACTTCCTCTTAGTCAAAACTCCACGGCCCAAATTTCTTACCGCTCGAAAATCAAAATCAGAAGGAAAGGGCAACGACACAGATTCACAAGACCCCCTATATGTGAAACGTCGGTCTCCAACAGAATCGCCTCTTGAAACGAACGACTTCCTCTTAGTCAAAACTCCACGGCCCAAATTTCTTACCGCTCGAAAATCAAAATCAGAAGGAAAGGGCAACGACACAGATTCACAAGACCCCCTATATGTGAAACGTCGGTCTCCAACAGAATCGCCTCTTGAAACGAACGACTTCCTCATCGTCAAAACTCCACGGCCCAAATTTCTTACCGCTCGAAAATCAAAATCAGAAGGAAAGGGCAACGACACAGATTCACAAGACCCTCTATATGTGAAACGTCGGTCTCCAACAGAATCTCCTTTTGAAACGAACGACTTCCTCTTCGTCAAAACTCCACGGCCCAAATTTCTTACCGCTCGAAAATCAAAATCAGAAGGAAAGGGCAACGACACAGATTCACAAGACCCCCTATATGTGAAACGTCGGCCAGGAGCAGAATCGCTTCTCAAAACGCACGACGTCCTCTTCGTCAAAACTCCACGGCCCAAATTTCCTACCGCTCGAAAATCAAAATCAGAAGAAAAGGGCTATGACACAAATTCACAAGACCCCAAAATCTCCGAGAACGAGTCGCTCAATCTTATGCTCGAAAACTCTGGGAAGGGCAACGGCTACTCCATCATCACCTTCTCTTCCTACTGCCAGGTACCAGCTAACGTGGAGGAACATATCGCCGCCGAAATCAAGAAGAGCAAGGAACAGTTGTAAAGAGAATTCAGACTGGAGGGCCCCAAAATGGGAAATAACGTCGGGAACAGTTGCAAAATCAAAATAAAAGGACAATGACACAGATGCAGAAGACCCCATATATGTGAAACGTCGGCCAGGAGCAGAATCGCCTCTCGAAACGAACGACTTCCTCTTCGTCAAAACTCCACGGCCCAAATTTCCTACCACTCGAAAATCAAAATCAGAAGAAAAGGCCAACTACACAGATTCACAAGACCCCCTATATGTGAAACGTCGGCCTGGAGAAGAATCGCCTCTCGAAACGAACGACTTCCTCTTCGTCAAAACTCCACGGCTCAAATTTTCTACCGCTCGAAACTCAAAATCAGAAGAAAAGGGCAATGACACAAATTCACAAGACCCCAAAATCTCCGAGACCGAGTCGCTCAATCTTATGCTCGAGAACTCTGGGAAGGGCAACGGCTACTCCATCATCACCTTCTCTTCCTACTGCCAGGTACCAGCTAACGTGGAGGAACATATCGCCGCCGAAAACAAGAAGAGCAAGGAAAAGTTGTAAAGAGAATTCAGACTGGCGGGCCCCAAAATGGGAAATAACGTCGGGAACAGTTGCAAAATCAAAATAAAAGGACAATGACACAGATGCAGAAGACCCCATATATGTGAAACGTCGGCCAGGAGCAGAATCGCCTCTCGAAACGAACGACTTCCTCTTCGTCAAAACTCCACGGCCCAAATTTCCTACCACTCGAAAATCAAAATCAGAAGAAAAGGCCAACTACACAGATTCACAAGACCCCCTATATGTGAAACGTCGGCCTGGAGAAGAATCGCCTCTCGAAACGAACGACTTCCTCTTCGTCAAAACTCCACGGCTCAAATTTTCTACCGCTCGAAAATCAAAATCAGAAGAAAAGGGCTATGACACAAATTCACAAGACCCCAAAATCTCCGAGAACGAGTCGCTCAATCTTATGCTCGAAAATTCTGGGAAGGGCAACGGCTACTCCATCATCACTTTCTCTTCCTACTGCCAGGTACCAGCTAACGTGGAGGAACATATCGCCGCCGAAATCAAGAAGAGCAAGGAACAGTTGTAAAGAGAATTCAGACTGGAGGGCCCCAAAAAGGGAAATAACGTCGGGAACAGTTGCAAAATCAAAATAAAATGACAATGACACAGATGCAGAAGACCCCATATATGTGAAACGTCGGCCAGGAGCAGAACAGCCTCTCGAAACGAACGACTTCCTCTTCGTCAAAACTCCACGGCTCAAATTTTCTACCGCTCGAAAATCAAAATCAGAAGAAAAGGGCTATGACACAAATTCACAAGACTTCAAAATCTCCGAGAACGAGTCGCTCAATCTTATGCTCGAAAACTCTGGGAAGGGCAACGGCTACTCCATCATCACCTTCTCTTCCCACTGCCAGGTAGCAGCTAACGTGGAGGAACAAATCGCCGCCGAAATCAAGAAGGGCAAGGAACAGTTGTAAAGAGAATTCAGACTGGAGGGCCCCAAAATGGGAAATAACGTCGGGAACAGTTGCAAAATCAAAATAAAATGACAATGACACAGATGCAGAAGACCCCATATATGTGAAACGTCGGCCAGGAGCAGAATCGCCTCTCGAAACGAACGACTTCCTCTTCGTCAAAACTCCACGGCCCAAATTTCCTACCGCTCGAAAATCAAAATCAGAAGAAAAGGGCAACGACACAGATTCTCAAGACCCCCTATATGTGAAGCGTCGGCTTCGAGCAGAATCGCCTCTCGAAACGAACAACTTCCTCTTCGGCAAAACTCCACGGCCCAAATATCCTACCGCTCGAAAATCAAAATCAGAAGAAAAGGGCAGTGACACAAATTCACAAGACCCTCTATATGTGAAACTTCGGCCTCGAGCCGAATCGCCTCTCGAAACGAACGACTTCCTCTTCGTCAAAACTCCACGGCCCAAATCTCCTGCCGCTCGAACATCAAAATCAGAAGCAAAGGGCAATGACACAAATTCAAAAGACCCCAAAATCTCCGAGACCGAGTCGCTTAATCATATGCTCGAGAACTCTGGGAAGGGCAAGGGCTACTCCATCATCACCTTCTCTTCCTACTGCCAGGCAATGACACAAATTCACAAGAACCCAAAATCTCCGAGAACCAGTCTCTCAATCTTATACTCGAGAACTCTGGGAAAGGCAACGGCTACTCCATCATCACCTTCTCTTCCTACTGCCAGGTACCAGCTAACGTGGAGGAACATATTGCCGCCGAAATCAAGAAGAGCAAGGAATAGTTGTAAAGAGAATTCAGACCGGAGGGCTCCAAATAGGGAAATAACGTCGGGAACAGTTGAAAAATCAGAATAAAAGGACAAAGATCCAGAAAACCCCATATATGTGAAACGTCGGCCTTGAGCAGAATAGTCTCTCGAAACGAACGACTTCCTCTTCGTCAAAACTCCACGGCCCAAATATCCTACCGCTCGAACATCAAAATCAGAAGAAAAGGGCAATGACACAAATTCAAAAGACCCCAAAATCTCCGAGACCGAGTCGCTTAATCATATGCTCGAGAACTCTGGGAAGGGCAAGGGCTACTCCATCATCACCTTCTCTTCCTACTGCCAGGCAATGACACAAATTCACAAGAACCCAAAATCTCCGAGAACCAGTCTCTCAATCTTATGCTCGAGAACTCTGGGAAAGGCAACGGCTACTCCATCATCACCTTCTCTTCCTACTGCCAGGTACCAGCTAACGTGGAGGAACATATTGCCGCCGAAATCAAGAAGAGCAAGGAATAGTTGTAAAGAGAATTCAGATCGGAGGGCTCCAAAAAAGGAAATAACGTCGGGAACAGTTGAAAAATCAGAATAAAAGGACAAAGATCCAGAAAACCCCATATATGTGAAACGTCGGCCTTGAGCAGAATAGTCTCTCGAAACGAACGACTTCCTCTTCGTCAAAACTCCACGGCCCAAATTTGCTACCGCTCGAAAATCAAAATCAGAAGAAAAGGGCAACGACACAGATTCACAAGACCCCCTATATGTGAAACGTCGCTTCGAGCAGGATCTCCTCGTGAAACGAACGACTTCCTCATCGTCAAAACTCCACGGTCCACATATTCTACCGCTCGAAAATCAAAATCAGAAGAGACACAGCAATGACAGAGATTCACAAGACCCCCTATATGTGAAACGTCGGCCTTGAGGAGAATCACCTCTCGAAACGAACGACTTCCTCTTCGTCAAAACTCCACGGCCCAAATTAGCTACCGCTCGAAAATCAAAATCAGAAGAAATGGGCAATGCCACAGATTTACAGTCAGGAGCAGGATCGCCTCCTGAAACGAACGACGTCCTCTTCGTCAAAACTCCACGGCCAAAATTTCCAACCGCTCTATCCGTTGATCCCGCCGTAAAAGAAGTCGAAGCCTCTTGGCCACAACAATTTCAAAATTATCCAAACACAAGTCTGAAGGTATCCGAAGATTGAACAGATTAGGGAGAGTTTCCAGAATATAAAGATCGACGAGCCGTGCAAGTTGGAGGAGCTGTTGAAGAAAGATAGTAACGTTGAGGGCGATCCGTCTTCGGGCGACAACCGCACTTCCACGGACACGGGCCTCAACGCACAGCACCGGCCAATAATGTGTCAAGTCATGGCCACATCTCGACCTCATAACATCCCATTTAGACGCAGATATAACTTCCGAAAAGCCAACTGGACCAAATTTCAGTAACTGTTGGATTGTGCAGTGGACACACTCGAGCCCTATGATAGCTTTGTGGATACCATAAAAAAATGTTCACGACTCTCCATCCCTAGAGGATGCAACACTAATTATGTAACAACAGCGTTGAAAGTCCAATTACAAAGCTACTTAACGCTGTTTGAAGCTAACCTCTTGGGAGAAAACACAATAGAGGCGGGCAAGCAACTAATCACCTCAATATCCGAGGCCAAGAGGGAGAACTGGATTAAACTGATAGAGGAGCTTGATATGAGCATAAGTAGCCACAAAACGTGGAGGATTAAACCCACTCAAGAGCCCATGCCAACGTAGCAGCAGATCAAATAGCCACTCAGCTCGTGAAAAAATGGCAAACCAGATCAAGTGCCCCCCAAGAAAGTAACCAATATTAACCGAATAGAGGGTGACGAAACGACCGAACCGTCCACTCCCTTGGAAGAGATGCATGAAGAAATGCAAACCACGGAAGGCCGCTGGACCAGACGACATCCTGACTGAGCAGATCATGCATTTGCGCCACATCGCCTGTCAAATAATGATTACGTTGTTTTAAATCGGCACGTTCTCACTATGGCTACGCGACAGCTACGCGACGTGCCCATTTAAAACAATGTAATCATTATTTGACAGGCGATGTCGCGTAGCTGAGTGTCGCGCATATGGGAATCGATCTTAAGAAGAAGAAGAACATAACAGGAAAAGTGCCTAAAACCTGAAGTGAAGAATCAGAAGAAAAAGAAGCTAATGCGTTAAGTTTTCACAAACTACTAATAACATTCCTCTGAAATCTTTCAATCTCTGACAGCATTCAATACAGGGTTTTTTTTTTATTTTGTTATCAAATTACTTATCTCGTGCAAATTTTGTCGCCAATTTATTACAATTTGCTGGGTCCACAGTCCATTGAGCTTCAGTGTCCGCCAATATCGCTCGTCCAAAACATCCTGCGCTTATAAAATATAATTTTATATGCCATCCATAAAACGTCAATCACATCCCCCGATTCAATTTTAATCGCCCCCGGCAAACAAAAACATTTTTAGTTTCATTCACGAAAATCAATTATATAATAATCTATTGAGATTAATGATTCCAAATTAAATATAAATAATAAAAATAGAATAAAACGCACACCAGTTTGGACATCAATCGTGATGCGTACTCTATTGAGATTAATAGTTTTAAATTGAATGTAGATAATAATAATAGCAATAAATGCAGCGGACACGTTTCAAAATCGATTATGCATAATCCATTGAGAATAAAGGCCGATTCTCATGTACGCGACACTTAGCGACGTCACGCGACATCGCTTCTCAAATAATGATTACATTGTTTTAAATGGACACGTTCTCACTATGGCCAAGCGACAGTTAATAAAGGCCGATTCTCATATACGCGACACTCAGCTACGCGACGTCACGCGACATCGCATGTGAAATAATGATTACATTGTTTTAAATGGACACGTTCTCACTATGGCCAAGCGACAGTTAATAAAGGCCGATTCTCATATACGCGACACTCAGCTACGCGACGTCACGCGACATCGCATGTCAAATAATGATTACATTGTTTTAAAGGGGCACGTCGCGTAGCTGTCGTGTAGCCATAGTGAGAACGTGTCTATTTAAAACAATGAAATCTTTATTTGACAGGCGATGGCGCGTGACGTCGCGTAGCTGAGTGTCGCGTATTTGAGAATCGGCCTTTATCTTTCATCAGTGCAGCTTTGCTTTTATGAATAATAATTTTCTAGAAATTTAAAATGAGTTTCGACAAATTTTCACAAGTTTTTGAGGAGTTTTGATCAATTTTCACAAGTTTTGAAGGAGTTTGAACAGGTTTTCACAAGTTGTTGACGAGTTTCGACAAATTTTCAGAAGTTTTGGATGTGTTTGGGCAAATTTTTAAAAGTTTTTGTCGAGTTTGGACAAATTTTCACAAGTTTTGGACGAGTTTGGACAAAGTTTCACAAGTTTTTTACGAGTTTGGACAAATTTTCACAAGTTTTAGACGAGTTTGGATAAATTTTCACAAGTTTTTTACTAGTTGGGACCAATTTTCACAACTTTTGGACGAGTTTGGATAAATTTTCACAAGTTTTTTACGAATTTGCACCAATTTCAAAAGTTTTGGACGAGTTTGGACATATTTTCACAGGTTTTTTACGAATTTGGACCAATTTCACAAGTTTTGAACGAGTTTGGACATATTTTCACAAGTTTTTGGCGAGATTTATCAAATTTTCATGAGTTTTAGATGAGTTTGGACAAATTTTCACAAGTTTTTGACGAGTTTCTACAAATTTTCATGAGTTTTAAACGAGTTTACAAATTTGCACAACTTTTTGATGAGTTTGTAAAATTTTTCAAAAGTTTTGGACAAGTTTAGACAAATTTTCACAAGTTTTTGACGAGTTTCGACAAATTTTCACAAGTTTTGGACCGGTTTTGACAAAGTATCGGATGGGTTTGTTCAAATTTTTAAAGGTTCTTGACGAGTTTGGACAAATTTTCAGAAGTTTTTGACGATTTTCTACAAATTTTCAAGAGTTTTTGATGAGTTTCGACAAATGTTCACAACTTTTGGATGGGTTTTGACAATGTATCGGAAGGGTTTGGTGAAATTTTTAAAGGTTCTTGACGAGTTTGTACAAATTTTCATGAGTTTTTGACGAGTTTCGACATAGTTTCACAAGTTTTGCATGGGTTTTGACAATGTTTCGGATGGGTCATAACATACAACCAAAGACATCAATCTCACAAACGTTATCAGGAACCTGCTCCAAAACCGGAGGTTCCCGGTGGAGTTCCAGGGAAAGCGAAGTAGGCGGAGGAACCAGAGAAACGTCCTGTCACAGGGAAGCGTGCTGGCACCACTACTCTTCAACATATATACCAACGACCAACCCCTTCCTGAAGGAACAAAGAGCTATATGAGAGGGCAACCACATCACGAAGGAAAACATTCGAAGAAGTGGAACAACGTCTGAGTACGGCCTACTTGGGTTAGATTCGTACTATATAAATAACCAGCTGAAGCCAAACCCAACAAAATCGCATGTGTGTGCCTTACATCTCAAGAACAAGCAGACCGGCAGAAAACTACAGATCGAATGGAAGGGAGTACCATTGGAGCACTGCCCCAACCCTAAATACTTGGGCGTAACACTGAACAGGGCCTTAACATTCAAGCATCACTGCCTTAACACCAAACTGAAAGATTGATTGATTTTCCACTTGGTTTTCTGTAATGAATTGAATGCCATGGAAGAAGAGAAATCGGAAGACCGAGAAAAAGATGGGTATAATAACAGGCAAACAGGTATCATACCATTGGGTAGCTGGTAGTTACTCCTTTCACTCCCAGGAAGGAGAGATCTACTTCAGGGCATGGAAATCCTGCCCACGCGAAGCACTCGACGTTCCCCACCTCCGTTCTTGGGGACATCACGTTCCAACCTCGTTCCTGAGTTTGGACAAGTTTTCAGAAGTTTTTGACGATTTTCTACAAATTTTCATGAGTTTTTGACGAGTTTCGACAAATTTTCACAAGTTTTGGATGGGTTTTGACAAAGTTTCGGATGGGTTTGGTGCAATTTTTAAAGGTTCTTGACGAGTTTGGACAAATTTTTGAGAAGTTTTTGACGATTTTCTACAAATTTTCATGAGTTTTTGTCGAGTTTCGACAAATCTTCACAAGTTTTAGATGGGTTTTGACAAAGTTTCGGATGGGTTTGGTGAAATTTTTAAAGGTTCTTGACGAGTTTGCACAAATTGTCAGAAGTTTTTGACGAGTTTCTCCAAATTTTCATGACTTTTAGACGAGTTTACAAATTTTCACAACTTGTTGACGAGGTTGGAAAAATTTTCAAAAGTTTTGGACAAGTTTGGACAAATTTTCAGAAGTTTTCGACGATTTCCTTCAAATTTTCATCGTTTTAGATGAGTTTGGACAAATTTTCACAAGTTTTTGACGAGTTTCGACAAATTTTCTCAAGTTTTGGATGGATTTTGACAAAGTTTCGGATGGATTTGGTGAAATTTTTAAAAGTTTTAGATTAGTTTGGACAAATTTTTACAAGGTTTTGACGAGTTTGTGCAAATTTTCACAAGTTTTTAAGGAGTTTCGACAAATTTTCACAAGTTTTTACAAATTTCGGATAGGTTTGGACATATTTTAACACAAAACGGTGCCTATCTTGTTAAAATATGTTCAAACCCATTCGAAACTTGTGAAAATTTGTCCTAGCCCATCCAAAACCTGTGAAAATTTGTCCAAACTTGTTAAAAGCTTGTGAAAATTTGTCGAAACTCTTCAAAAACTTGTAGAGCTTTGATCAAACCCATCCGAAACTTGTGTAAATCTGTCTAAACTCATCCAAAACTTGTGAAAATTTGTCGAAACTCGTCAAAAACTCATGAAAATTTGTAGAAAATCGTCAAAAACTTCTGAAAACTTGCCCAACTCGTCAAGAACATTTAAAAATTTCACCAAACCCATCCGAAATTTTGTCAAAACGTATCCAAAACTTGTGAAAATTTGTCGAAACTCGTCAAAAACTCATGAAAATTTGTAGAAAATCGTCAAAAACTTCTGAATACTTGCCCAACTCGTCAAGAACATTTAAATATTTCACCAAACCCATACGAAATTTTGTCAAAACCCATCCAAAACTTGTGAAAATTTGTCAAAACTCGTCAAAAACTAATGAAAATTTGTAGAAAATCGTCAAAAACTTCTGAAAAGTTGCCCAACTCGTCAAGAACATTTAAAAATTTCACCAAACCCATACGAAATTTTGTCAAAACCCATCCAAAACTTGTGAAAATTTGTCGAAACTCTTCAAAAACTTGTAGACATTTGATAAAATCCATCCTAAACTTGTGTAAATCTGTCTTAACCCATCCAAAACTTGTGAAAATTTGTCGAAACTCGTCAAAAACTTGTGAAAATTTGTCCAAACTCGTCCAAAACTTGTGAAAATTTTTCGTCTTGATAGCCAACCAGTGGTAGTAATACGGGGAACGCGCTTAACGTATTTTTGCGGATATTTTTGCATCTCCACATTTAGTAAATCCTTGAGTAGATGGATTTATTCGCAATCAAAAATTGCACTGAAAAGGTACTCTTTGTTTCTTTCGCTCAAGTTAACAGTTTTGTACAGAACGATATGTTACTTAACTTTCAAGACGAAAATAAGCAGATACGGTAGTTCGCCACCTGTAATGAATACACACCAGATTTGAATGAATTATCACTAGTTGCGTCTGAAATATAAGCAAAAACGTTGTGAGCACTCACCCCTTTAAAAGCCGATTCTCATATACGCGACACTCAGCTACGCGACGTCACGCGATATCGCCTGTCAAATAATGATTACATTGTTTTAAATGGGCACTTCGCGTAGTTGTTGCGTAGCCATAGTGGGAACGCGATGTCGCGTGACGTCGCGTATTTAAATGTCGCGAATATGAGAATCGGCTCTTATCTTTCATCGGTGCAGCTTTTCTTTAATGAATAATAATTTTCTACACATTCTCATGAGTTTTAAACGAGTTTCGACAATTTTTCACAAGTTTTTGACGAGTTTGGACAAATTTTCACAAGTTTTTGACGAGTTTCTACGAATTTTCAAGCATTTTAGACGAGTTTCGATAAATTTTTGCAAGATATTGACAAGTTTGGACCAAATTTCACAAGTTTTGGAGGAATTTGGACAAATTTTCACAAGTTTTTGGCGAGTTTTGACAAATTTTCACACGTTTTTGACAATTTTCTACAAATTTTCATGAGTTTGAGATGAGTTTCGACAAATTTTCACAAGTTTTGGATGGGTATGGACAAAGTTTTACAAGTTTCGGATGGGTTTGGTGGAATTTTTAAAAGTTTTTGACGAGTTTGGACAAATTTTTGACGAGTTTCGACAAATTTTCACAAGTTTTGGATGGGTTTTGACAAATTTCCACAAGTTTCGGATGAGTTTGGAGACATTTTCACAAAATAGGCACCGTTTGTGCCTATTTTCCTCTTGATAGCCAACCAGTGGCGGTAAATACGGGGAACGCCCTTAACGTATTTTTGCGGATATTTTTGCATCTCCACAGATAGCAGATGCTTGAGCAGATGGAATTGTTCGCAATCAACAATTGCACTGAAAAGGTTCTTCCAAAAAACTTGTCTGAAAATGTGTCGAAACTCGTCAACAACTTGTGAAAACTTATTCAAACTCGTTCAAAATTTGTGGAAATTGGTCCAAACTCGTCTAAACTCAAAATTATTATTCATAAGAGCAAAGCTGCACTGATGAAAGATAAGGGCCGATTCTCATATACGCGACACTCAGCTACGCGACGTCACGCGACATCGCGTGTCAAATAATGATTAAATTGTTCTAAATGGGCACGTTCTCACTATGGCTTCGCAACAGCTACGCGACGTGCCCATTTAAAACAATGTAATCATTATTTGACAAGCGATGTCGCGTGACGTCGCGTAACTGAGTGTCCCGTATATGAGAATCGGCCTTAACAGTATTTAAATTTTAATTTAAATATACATTTGTATGGCTATTAACTAGTCCTCAGTCCACATTCGTGGCACTAAACAAGAACCGGATAAATAACGTTTTTAAGATCTTACTATTTATTTAATTCTTACTATTTAACCCATATGAATACCCATCTGCAGACGCGTTTCGAGATCTATTCGCGTCAGTGCAGCTTTGCTCTTTTGAATTATAAAATGGAATACACTTACATTAGTTTGAAAACCATGTGCCGGACTATGGAGGATGGGTTATGATATGACACGTGTGTGGAAAGACCTGAACTTAGTTTCAGTGATTGATTTAAATGATTCTGGTGAAACCAAACTAATTATAGATACAATCATACCAGCTTATTAAAGCGGAATATAGCTTGAATCGAAAACTCACCGCAAAGTGTACTCTACTCTATTGATAACTAAGTTTACTGCTAATCCTCTGTGTAAATGCGACCGAAGCGAAAATGTGCAGTAGCGAGGCAAGTGGGCATAAGTCTAAGCGAGACTGTAAGCGAGCCTTTATCTATTGAAATTAATAATTTTAAATACAAATGCAATTAATAATATAAATAAACGGACAAGTTTTGTTGTATTATTTGGGGCAGATTTGCTCCGTTTGGAAATTATTTAGAAACGTTAAGAGAAAAACTTTGGGAAATCCCGCGGCTCGGTTCATCCCTTAAGCCCGGAGTACATGAAATTTATTTGTATTTTTTTTTCGTTGCTAAATCCGTGTAAAAATTTGTTTTTTGCGAAAGTTTTTGCCCGGGGATTAGTGCAGCGCACGACGCTAATTTCCCGCATTGTTTTGTTCCACATAGTGATAAAACGACGCACCGAGGAATAGGAAGTGAATCATCAGACAGTGTATATTCTTCTTCCTCCTTTTTGTAAAGCATCTGCCTTGTTCTCGAATTTCTTAGAGTTGTAGCTGGGATGACAAATTCCAGCTTTCATACCAACGTATGGGTGGACGTTCTCGTGGTCTCCTAAATCTTGGGAGACCATCCCGTGCAATTTTCGGCAATCTGTTGTCGTCCATCCGTTTAATATGATCTCTCCATTCACGACGTCTGTTTCGGGACCATCTCACTATGTCTTGGATATCGCAAAGTTCTCGGATGTCTTCGTTTCTTTTGTGGTCCCTTAATGTGTAGCCTGCTATGGATCTTAGACATCTCATCTCTGCTGTACGGATAATCGTTTTTGTTGTGGAATTTTCGGTTCTTGTTTCTACAGCGTAGGTCATAACGGGTCTCACACAGGTCTTATATATGCGGACTTTGCTTTCAATGGACATGTGCTTGTTTCGCCATATACAGTGTATATTAAGGTATACAACTGGAGTGTAAGGGATGAAGGCGTAGAAAGGTAAATAACGCCTGTCCAACTGTCAACCTCACCTGCACGCGTGATGCCTTGCGGCGTCCGGTACACTCTGCTAGAAAACAGACGAGGCTCTGGCGACCGAGTCACAGCGGTATAACTGTTACAACGGGAAATAAGGAAATGTAATTCCCATCTTTCAACCCGTTTGACCAGCGTGGAAGATTATGGCTAAAAACCCACAAGAAGTAAAATGGCGAATATCGAAAACGAAGGATATGGGAAAATCCCACCCCTACAAGGAGGGATTGCAGCTATGGAATCTGGGGGGGCTAAAATTCGAATCCTTGAATGGAGAAAATCAAATCGAATTCGAATCGTAATTCGAATCCTAGATCGGAAGCCTTCAGAAATAGAGGGCGTCTCCTCACCAGATGGACCTACGACTTAAAACGCATCAGTACCAACTGGATGCAGACAGCACAAGACCGAGGACAGTGGAAACTATTGAGGGAGGCTTACGTCCAGCAGAGGACTTCAATAAGCTAATTGATGATGATGATGATGCCTAGATCGGAATCCTTCAGAAATAGAGGGCGTCCCCCACCAGATGGACAGACGATTTAAAACGCATAAGTACCAACTAGATGCAGACAGCACAAGACCGAGGGTAGTTGAAACTATTGAAGGAGGCTTACGTCCAGCAGTGGACATCAATAAGCTGATTGATGACGATGATGCCTAGATCGCAAGCCTTCAGAAATAGAAAACGTCCTCCCACCAAATGGACCGATGATTTAAAACGCAGTGCCAACTGGATGAAGACAGCACAAGACCGAGGGCAGTGGAAACTATTGAGGCAGGCTTACGTCCAGCAGTGGACTTCAGTAAGCTGATTAATGATGATATATTAAGGACAGTGTACAGAGTACCAACGGGATGGTACAGAGCCTGCGCCCTAGCCTACAGAGACTTACTTATCACGGCATCAATGAGAGCATACCTTAATTTCAACACCTAGACGTGATCATTTCGACATCACGAATTCCGAAGAGAACTTCCACAAGAAACGTGTGAAGCCCTATCCAACATGATCTGATCAGACGATAACACAATGGTAGATGTAATAAAAGATCCAATCATTACTAAGGAAGGAAAGTCGATGCCTCAAAGGCTTTTATTCAAAATACCCTCCAAACCACAACTGAAGTGGACAGAAGGAAACTACCAAAAGAAAAATTAAGAGACTTATTCTGGTAGACTAACCGCTCCAAGAAGAAACTGGCGCTGGAGTCTTTGGGCTGTCTCGTAGGTGCAGCATAACTTTGCCATTGGAGAAACACACCACGGTCTTTCAAGGGAAAACTTAAGAACTACAAAACAAACTACAAAAGTAAAAGGAGGATGTGGGAGAAAGTTGCCAGGTCCTACAAGGACTATAGCACCATTAGATGATGGTGTATGGAGCCATAGTAGTAGTAGTACAAAAGTACCATTAGATAATGGTGTATGGATCCAGTGTAGTAGTAGTACACAAGCAAAAACATCTATATTTTCACGGACACTCAGGCTGCGATAAACTCCCTAATATGTCGTAGAATGAAATCTAGGAAAGTTTGGGAGTGCCTTCAGAACCTAAGACGTCTGACGCATCAGAGTTACGCTTGTGTGGGAGCCTTGTCATGTAGATCTGGAGGTAAACGAAAAGGCCACTTGCAAAAGAGGGCCCTGCTACAGTGCTACCTAAAGCAAGGGATCAGTCCTACATAACCAACACCATAGCCCGTAATGTGATAACAGAGTGGACCAATAAGAGTCACCAAATACGATGGGCCACAGCAAACGAATGTTAGGTGCCATATCTAACACCGTAAATGTGATCGAAGGGATGAGATTGAGATGGGCGAGACATGTCCAAAGATTGCCGAACGAACGAACGGCAAAATTGGAATAGGAGAACTACTCCACTGGTAAACGACCGCTGGAAAGGCCGCGAATGAGATGGCGCGATAACGTAATCAGAGACCTACGTACTATGAACTACGACCCTCAGATGATGATGGACCAACAGGGGTGGAGGCGCATTCTGCAGTGAGCCAGAACCCACATAGGATTATAGAGCTACGGATAAATAAAAAATATCTAACACCCTAATAGCTGAAATCTTGCAAATATCTAGGAAACAGATTGCAAGTGTAGGAGATCAACAGTAGCAGCGCACTAAAAGGGTACCTGCAGAAGATGCGCATCTGGAGATGAACAGATGAACCATTATGCAAACTCTGCAATGAACTGCCTTTCATGTCATCTTCCACTGCGAGGCAATCGCCCGCAGGAGAATCAAAAACATCGTAGGTGAGGGAGTTCCCCCGAATCACAAGAGACGTAGACTTCTGGACCTAATGCATGGTCTGGATCTATTTGCTTGAATGGAACAATGCGGAGCAACACAATTGCCCTAACATTGTTTTAAGGCGTGCAAATTCCTGAACCCACATTCCATTATTATTACAGTTGTACATATGTGGGGTCGTCTGTGAATCGCCGCAGTCGCTCAGGACAGAAGTAACCGGGTATCTCCATTTGTTGGGGTAGTTTGGGATCTTGCAGTTCCATATCGAAGTCTGTTCAGTGATTTTCAGACCTCCCAGCTCTCCTCGCATCCAGCAGTTAGTTTTTTCGATGGAGCCATCCAATGCTGGTCTGTTGTATCTTTCCACATATCCATCCTAGATTTGGTGGTATATTCTTGAAAGTCTTTGGGGGATGTTAGGAAGCTGACTTTAGCCTCTGCCTCTGATGTATAGGATGTACAACCCAATGGGTAGACGGAATCAGAAGCTGAACTGGACTCTCTCTGCACGAAGCCACAGAACTAGCCCAGAACGGAGAGGAGTGAAAAATTGCTTTAAAAATCGTAGAAGCATACTGCTACCAAACCCTTGTAAGGGTAGTAGGACCGAGGAGAGTACAGGATGTATGGGGGGTGTTAGGAAGCTTTTCTCAGGATGTACAATCCGATGGGTAGACGGAATCAGAAGCTGGACTGGACTCTCTGCACGAGGCCACAGAACCAGCCCAGAACAGAGGAGTGGAAAATTGCTTTAAAAATGGTAGAAGCAAAGTGCTACCAAACCCCTGTCAGGGTTGTAGGACCTAGGAGAGTGCAGGATGTACAGGATCTCGTTCGGAAGTTAAAGATTTACATATTTCTTTATAAGCTGCTGCTTCCCTTCGGACTACAGGTGGAGCGATACCAGCCAGGTGGTAGATTCGATTCAAGAGGGTGGGTTTCAAGTATCCGGTGATCAGTCTGCAAGGCTCATTCAGAGCCACATCCACTTGTCTGGCGTGTGCTGACTTGTACCACACTGGGCAGGAGTATTCGCCAACGGAGTAGCAGAGAGCCAAAGCTGTTATTTCGACAACACTTGGTTTGGCACCCCAAGAAGTGCTTGTTATTTTCCGTAGAAAGTTGTTTCTCCCGTTTACTTTCAGTTTAGTATTCTTTAGGTGGGTATTATTTAGGTTCCTTAGGGTATTAGGTGCTGTTTGTAGGTAAGGATCCTGTGCAGCGTAACTCCGAGGTATTTTGGGTTTGGGCCAAATGTTCCAGCAGCACTCCGTTCCATGTTGCCTGGAGCTTTCTGGAAGCGTGTTGGTTGCGACGGTGGAAGGCACATAGCAGCGCACTTAGGGGGTACCTGCAGAAGATGCGCATCTGGAGATGAACAGATGAACCATTATACAATCTCTGCAATGAACTGCCTTTCATGTCATCTTCCACTGCGAGGCAATCGCCCGCAGGAGAATCAAAAACATCATAGCTGAGGGACTTCCCCCGAATCACAAGAGACGTAGACTTCTGGACCTGATGCATGGTCTGGATCTATTTGTTAGATTTGTCTTTGTTGGGTTTAGCCTAAGCTAGTTTTTAATGTAATAGTGGTTCAGCTCTCCCAGTGCCTCCGTCAGACCCTGTTTGATATCTCCAAAACTGTCCACCTGCGCAGCAATTGTTCTATCATCCGCCTAGATATAGCTGTTAGTACCAATCGGTTAAGAATGTGGCGAAAGTCGATACGAAAGCGATACTCAGCTGGCGAGAACAGGAGTAACGGATGTTATCTACCAGGTGGCTAGGCTAATGTGGAGCTGGCTGGATATGTGGCCCGCATGGCATATAGGCGATGGACAAAAAGGCTGTTCGAGTGGAGACCAAGAGCTGACAATAGAAACAGGGGAAGACCTTCTACGCGATGGACGGACGATATCAGAAGAATAACCAAAACTGGATGCAGAGCGCTCAAAATAAAGGACAGTGGGCAGAAATGGGGGAGGCCTATATCCAGCAGTGATACAAAAAGGCTGATTTAATGATGATGATGATGACCAATCGGAAAAGGTATCAGTACACTGCCCTGTGGTAACCCGTTCTTTTGATTTCGCCACCTACTTTGCTTTCCATAGAATTCTACAAAGAACATGCGGTTTTGGAGCAGGGTTCTTATTATATTTGTTAGCTGGAAGTCTTCAAGTTATCTCGTAGATTTTTCGCATTAATATCCGAAGGTTAATAGTGTCGTATGCCGCCGTTAGGTCTATAAATACAGCTCCAGTAATTTTGCGCTTTTGATGCCCATCCCCAAATGAACTGCCTTAGATTGAGTATCTGCGTCGTACATCATTTTCCGGGACCAAAACCAGCCTTCTTCTTCTTCTTCTGGGTAGCACTACAACACTTGGTGGATCTTGGCTGCGTTAACGATTTGCCTACATCGGTCCCGGACAACATGTCCTCCTTCCAGTCATATACCTGCATAGTCGGTAGATCTTTTAAAATGTTGTCCTTCCATCTGATTCTCGCCCGCTCCAGCGGTCGCTTTCTTGCTGAAAACCAGCCTGCTGTGGGATAAAATGGGGATGGATTAAACTAATTGAAGAAATTGACATGAGCGGAAGTAGCAACAATGCCTGGACACTACTAAAGTGCCTCAGCAATGATCCGAATCTTGGAATACAATTTTCCAACGTTTCGGCAAAGCAAATAGCAAAACAGCTCCTAGAAAATGGCAAGCCTGAACAGCGGTTCCTAAAGGCTGAAACAAATATCCCTAGGAACCTGGTGGAGGAAACAACAACCCTCTCCGTGCCATTCAAGATAGAGGAACTGAATGCAGCCATCAACAAATGTAAGCCGCGTAAGGCGGCCGGCCTAGACGACCTTCTAACTGAACAACTAAAACACTTTGGACCCAGAGCTAGGCTGTGGTGCAAATGTTCAACAAGTGCCCAGAATGAGTGCCTCAGCGATGATCCAAATCTCGCCATACAATTTGCCAACGTTTAGGCAAATCTAATAGCAAAACAGCTCCTAGAAAACGGCAAGCCTGAACAGCCGCTCCTAAAGGTTGAAACAAAGATCCCCAGGAACCTGGTGGAGGAAACAACAACCCTCTCCGTGCCATTCAAGATAGAGGAACTGAATGTAGCCATCAACAAATGTAAGCCGCGTAAGACAGCGGGCCTAGACGACCTTCTAACTGAACAACTAAAACACTTTGGACCCAGAGCTAGGCTGTGGTGCAAATGTTCAACAAGTGCCTAGAATGAGTGCCTCAGCGATGATCCAAATCTCGCCATACAATTTTCCAACGTTTAGGCAAATCTAATAGCAAAACAGCTCCTAGAAAACGGCAAGCCTGAACAGCCGCTCCTAAAGGTTGAAACAAAGATCCCTAGGAATCTGGTGGAGGAAACAACAACCCTCTCCGTGCCATTCAAGATAGAGGAACTGAATGCAGCCATCAACAAATGTAAGCCGCGTAAGGCGGCCGGCCTAGACGACCTTCTAACTGAACAACTAAAACAGTTTGGACCCAGAGCTAGGCTGTGGTACAAATGTTCAACAAGTGCCTAGAATGAGTGCCTCAGCGATGATCCAAATCTCGCCATACAATTTGCTAACGTTTAGGCAAATCTAATTGCAAAACAGCTCCTAGAAAACGGCAAGCCTGAACAGCGGCTCCTAAAGGTTGAAACAAAGATCCCTAGGAATCTGGTGGAGGAAACAACAACCCTCTCCGTGCCATTCAAGATAGAGGAACTGAATGCAGCCATCAACAAATGTAAGCCGCGTAAGGCGGGCGGCCTAGACGACCTTCTAACTGAACAACTAAAACACTTTGGACCCAGAGCTAGGCTGTGGTGCAAATGTTCAACAAGTGCCTAGAGTGAGTGCCTCAGCGATGATCCAAATCTCGCCATACAATTTGCCAACGTTTAGGCAAATCTAATAGCAAAACAGCTCCTAGAAAACGGCAAGCCTGAACAGCGGCTCCTAAAGGTTGAAACAAAGATCCCTAGGAATCTGGTGGAGGAAACAACAACCCTTTCCGTGCCATTCAAGATAGAGGAACTGAATGCAGCCATCAACAAATGTAAGCCGCGTAAGGCGGCCGGCCTAGACGACCTTCTAACTGAACAACTAAAACACTTTGGACCCAGAGCTAGGCTGTGGTGCAAATGTTCAACAAGTGCCTAGAATGAGTGCCTCAGCGATGATCCAAATCTCGCCATACAATTTGCCAACGTTTAGGCAAATCTAATAGCAAAACAGCTCCTAGAAAACGGCAAGCCTGAATAGCGGCTCCTAAAGGTTGAAACAAAGATCCCTAGGAATCTGGTGGAGGAAACAACAACCCTCACCGTGCCATTCAAGATAGAGGAACTGAATGCAGCCATCAACAAATGTAAGCCGCGTAAGGCGGCCGGCCTAGACGACCTTCTAACTGAACAACTAAAACACTTTGGACCCAGAGCTAGGCTGTGGTACAAATGTTCAACAAGTGCCTAGAATGAGTGCCTCAGCGATGATCCAAATCTCGCCATACAATTTGCCAACGTTTAGGCAAATCTAATAGCAAAACAGCTCCTAGAAAACGGCAAGCCTGAACAGCCGCTCCTAAAGGTTGAAACAAAGATCCCTAAGAATCTGGTGGAGGAAACAACAACCCTCTCCGTGCCATTCAAGATAGAGGAACTGAATGCAGCCATCAACAAATGTAAGCCGCGTAAGGCGGCCGGCCTAGACGACCTTCTAACTGAACAACTAAAACACTTTGGACCCAGAGCTACAAGTGCCTAGAATGAGTGCCTCAGCGATGATCCAAATCTCGCCATACAATTTGCCAACGTTTAGGCAAATCTAATAGCAAAACAGCTCCTAGAAAACGGCAAGCCTGAACAGCGGCTCCGAAAGGTTGAAACAAAGATCCCCAGGAACCTGGTGGAGGAAACAACAACCCTCACCGTGCCATTCAAGATAGAGGAACTGAATGCAGCCATCAACAAATGTAAGCCGCGTAAGGCGGGCGGCCTAGACGACCTTCTAACTGAACAACTAAAACACTTTGGACCCAGAGCTAGGCTGTGGTGCAAATGTTCAACAAGTGCCTAGAGTGAGTGCCTCAGCGATGATCCAAATCTCGCCATACAATTTGCCAACGTTTAGGCAAATCTAATAGCAAAACAGCTCCTAGAAAACGGCAAGCCTGAACAGCGGCTCCGAAAGGTTGAAACAAAGATCCCCAGGAACCTGGTGGAGGAAACAACAACCCTCTCCATTCAAGATAGAGGAACTGAATGTAGCCATCAACAAATGTAAGCCGCGTAAGGCAGCGGGCCTAGACGACATTCTAACTGAACAACTAAAACACTTTGGACCCAGAGCTAGGCTGTGGTGCAAATGTTCAACAAGTGCCTAGAATCCAGCAAGATCCCAAAAGCCAAGGTAATAGCAATTCTTAAACCACCTTGAGACACCTTGGTTACATTTCACTTAGTATCTATTTTCATATGCATTGTATGCCTTTGATAGTGAAACATATTAGTAGGGAAAGATGGTATGTTCTAAATCCTCCTCCTCCTCCACACCGCTAGCCTGTGCACAAGCCTTCGATATTAATCAGCTTTTAATCACCTTTTAATCAGATTTAAAATACTCAATAGGGAGCAAGGTCTATGTAGCCCCACGCTAAACAGGGTGTGAGGTCTATGTAACCTCACGCTAAACAGGGTGTGAGGTCTATGTAACCTCACGCTGATCAGGGTGTGAGGTCGACGTAACCTCACGCTAAACAGGGTGTGAGGTCTATGTAACCTCACGCTAAACAGGGTGTGAGGTCTATGTAACCTCACGCTAAACAGGGTGTGAGGTCGACATAACCTCACGCTAAACAGGGTGTGAGGTCTTAGTAACCTCGCACTAAAAAGGATTTACGGTCTATGTAACCTCACGCTAAACAGGGTGTGTGTGCTCTAGTCTAGGATGAGGAAGAGGAAGATTTAGAACATACTATCTGTCCTTACTTATATTAATCTTGCTTTGATTTGACTTAAACCAGGTAATGAACCAGGCGCTATCCCAAGAGCTATCTACAAAATATTCGAGAGGATTATACAAAACCGGTTAACGAAAGATGTAGAAGCCTAACATTGGATGATGGGATTTGATGGGATGATGGTTATTGAGAAGTTTGATGGGAGAGTTTTGGCGGAGGGTAGCAGATTGGGGTGAGTAATATTTAGATTTTGAAAAATATTTAAAAATCTACAGCTTTCTTATGAAATTTGTAAATTTGGACGATGAAAATTGTATGAAAAATAAAAAAAAAAACTTTCAGTATTTTGGAAATGATTGAAACAAAATTGTTCAGTTTTTTCAGGAAATTTCCAGAAAAGTTTTAGTATTTGAAAAATTGAAACAAAATTTGGATTTTGTTAAAATAATTTGGTCGTTTTTTGAGAAAACTTCAAGAAAGCTTCCATTGTTTGAAAAATTTGTACTTCTTGCATTGTTAAAGTTCCAAATTCAAACAAGCTTTTTCCAACAATTCTCTTTCTTTTACAAAATCCGAGTAATTACTTCCTTCAGCAAAACACAAATTACAACCCAATTCGAGCAAAACACAACAAAGCCAATTTGCAAATACGAGCAAAATAATTTCCCTCGCACAGCAACCCTCAGATGATTATTTTCCCCGTTCAAAAACAACAATAAATGAGGGAAAACGAACGGAATTTCTATATCAAAAAGAAAGAATTACTTTTCTTTTTAACCCACGGACGGAAAAGAATATTCCTTAATAGCAATAATAATCCCGGATCTTCCTACATATTACTTATTATTTTCCCTCGGCGGTTCGATCCATAAACATTTTAATCTCGGCTTATTTCCACAAAAGTTTCGCGATCGGGGAATTGTACACTCTGTCTGATATCGAGCCTCCATTGACCCAAATTTACTCGATACCGACTGCGTAATTTGTTATTATTATTAGCCCGCGTCGATAAATCCCGATTAATTGTTGAATTTATTATCTAGATCGATTACTTTATTTATCTATTATTTCCGCCTCAAATTTTCCGTTGATTTATTAAAACAATAAAAGCTCATACAGCGAATACAATATAACAAAACTATAAACTTAATAAAGTCGGAAAACAGCCTGAATATATAAATATAAAGTTATAGAACTAATATCGAGTTATAGAGCTTCAGAAAGGAGATTTATCTCTCCTCAGTGCAGCTTTGCTTTTTATGGACAATAGTTTGTAAACCACTTACTTGAAACCCACGTGGATGTTTGGGGTTAGATATTTTAATTTGACATTTCGTGAGAGAGACATGAACTTAATAAAGTCGGAACACAGCCTGAATATATAAATAGGAGTTATCGAGCTAATACAGTGTTATAGAGCTCTGGAAAGGAGATTTATCTCTCCTCAGTGCAGCTTTGCTTTTGATGGACAATAGTTTGTAAACCACTTACTTGAAACCCACGTGGATGTTTGGGGTTAGATATTTTAATTTGACATTTCGTGAGAGAGACATGAACTTAATAAAGTCGGAACACAGCCTGAATATGTAAATATAGAGTTATCGAGCTAATATAGTGTTATAGAGCTCTGCAAAGGAGATTTATCTTCACTCAGTGCAGCTTTGCTTTTTATGGACAATAGTTTGTAAACCACTTACTTGAAACCCACGTGGATGTTTGGGGTTAGATATTTTAATTTGACATTTCGTGAGAGAGACATGAACTTAATAAAGTCGGAACACAGCCTGAATATATAAATATAGAGTTATCGAGCTAATATAGAGTTATAGAGCTCTGCAAAGGAGATTTATCTTCACTCAGTGCAGCTTTGCTTTTTATGGACAATAGTTTGTAAACCACTTACTTGAAACCCACGTGGATGTTTGGGGTTAGATATTTTAATTTGACATTTCGTGAGAGAGACATGAACTTAATAAAGTCGGAACACAGCCTGAATATATAAATATAGAGTTATCGAGCTAATATAGTGTTATAGAGCTCTGGAAAGGAGATTTATCTCTCCTCAGTGCAGCTTTGCTTTTTATGGACAATAGTTTGTAAACCACTTACTTGAAACCCACGTGGATGTTTGGGGTTAGATATTTTAATTTGACATTTCGTGAGAAAGACATGAACTTAATAAAGTCGGAACACAGCCTAAATATATAAATATAGAGTTATCGAGCTAATATAGTGTTATAGAGCTCTGGAAAGGAGATTTATCTCTCCTCAGTGCAGCTTTGCTTTTTATGGACAATAGTTTGTAAACCACTTACTTGAAACCCACGTGGATGTTTCGGGTTAGATATTTTAATTTGACATTTCGTGAGAGAGACATGAACTTAATAAAGTCGGAACACAGCCTGAATATATAAATATAGAGTTATCGAGCTAATATAGTGTTATAGAGCTCTGGAAAGGAGATTTATCTCCACTCAGTGCAGCTTTGCTTTTTACGAATAATAATTTGTAAACCACTTACTTGAAACCCACGTGGATGATTGGGGTTAGATATTTTTAACTAGACATTTCGTGAGAGAGATATAAACTTAATAAAGTCGGAACACAGCCTGACTATATAAAAGGAGTTATAAAGCTAATATAGAGTTATAGAGCTAATATAGAGTTATAGAGCTCAGGAAAGGAGATTTTTCTTTTCTCAGTGCAGCTTTGCTTTTTATGAATAATAATTTGTGAACCACTTACTTGAAACCCACGTGGATCACTGGGGTTAGATATTTTTAATTTGTCATTTCGTGAGAGAGACATGAACTTAGTAAAGTCGGAACACAGCCTGAATATATAAATATAGAGTTATAGAGCTAATATAGACTTGTAGAGCTAATATCGAGATATAGAGCTAATATAGAGTTATATAGCTCCAGAAAGGAGATTTATCTCTGCTCAGTGCAGCTTTGCTTTTTATGATTAATAATTTGTAAACCACTTACTTGAAACCCACGTAGATAATTTTTTTTTCCTTGGCGCTACAGCCCTCTATGGGACTTGGTCTGCTTTACAACGTCCCTCCATATCCTTCTGTCCTGTACTGTGTGGGGCCATTGCCGCAACTCGAGTACTTTTAAGTCTTTAATAACGTCGTCTCTCCATCGTATTCGTGGCCTGCCTCTCGATCTCTTTTCGGCACGCAGCCATAGCGTCAGAGCTTTCGGGGTTCGGTCGTCCTTCATTCGCATGATGTGCCCGAACTACCTTAGCCTCTGCGCCTTCACATGCATCACAATGTCTCTTCCCTCGAGTATTCCATCTATTTCTGCGTTGGTTCTTATTCTCCATCCTTCCTCTTCCTGTATCCCTCCATATATTTTTCTTATGACATTTCTTTCGCATACTGTTAGCTTCCTCACCACTTTTGCATAGTGTCTAGGTTTCCACGTAGTCCACGTAGATAATTGGGGTTAGATATTTTGAATTTGACATTTCGTGAGAGAGACATGCACTTAATAAAGTCGGAACACAGCCTGAATATATAAATATAGAGTTATAGAGTTATTGAGCTAATATAGAGTTATAGAGCTCCGGAAAGGTTGAATATATTTATATATTCAGGCTGTGTTCCGGCTTTATTAAGTATAAACGATTATCTATAAAGTAGTATGGTTTTATGAATATTATAATAAAACTATTTTAAAACCGGAGTAGATGAAAACGAAATTAGGAAGGCAAACTAATTTTGAAATTGCATTTTAAACTAAGTTTTCCTCATAAACTGTTCATCAATCTCCTCTAAGATTTACTGTTCATCAATCTCTAAGATTTTTTGAAATCTTACAGAATTCATTCTCAAACAAACTTGAACATTCGCTCTGTAACTCCGTCCTTTGTCCGTTGATCCGTGCAATTAACACGACCAGAAATGATTTTCCTTTGATTTTCCCGACGGAAAATCTAATAAAAAAAAATGGGATTAAAAGTAATAAAAGTTCGAGCAGAAAAAGATGGGCGCAATCCAATTCAATGGATATTAATTACTCCGATGGAAAAATCCCAACAAACTTCCAGAGCCCGAAAATTATTAGCAAGTTTTCCTTCCCGATTCCTCCCCAATCTCCTACGCAACAAATCACTAAAGACAAATCAAATTACACACAAGAAACACATCTACTTTGAAAACGAGATAAGACAAGGAAGTCTAAACTAGTCTAGTTTAATTTGTCTGTCTAATCTTGGCGATAATGTAAAGGTTTTTTTGGGAAGGATTAGTAAAGTACAAGTTAATATTTGCAAGGGATTTGTAGTTGCAATTTTCTTTGGTAATCGATGCAGTTTTCGTTCTGTACACACAAAATAGACAAACATTTCTCAAAAAAAAAAAAAATCGAGCGGAAATCTCTATCATACTAGATAGATTAGATAACTATGCGTATTTTAAGCCAGTGGTGCTTTTTCACGGGCCACCCCCCATTTTGAATAAAATCTTGTCGCGACCCTTGTACCGAGAGTAGACGTTTTTTAGGGTTCCGTACCGAAAACGAAACCCTTATAGGATCACTTTGTTGTCCGTCTGTCTATCTGCCTGTTTGTCCGTCCGTCTGTCTGCCTGTCAAGACCATTTTTCTCAGGAACGCGTAGAGGTAACAAGTTGAAATTTGTATCAAATACTCGGCTCTGCGGTCTCTTTCAGCCAAAAATCAAACTTGTAAGTCAACGCGATCAAAAGATATAGATAGTTCAAACAACACGAAACACGAAAAACAACACGAAATATGCAAAATATATAGATTTATAAATGTATAAATGTTATATTGAAATAAAGAGACGAGTAGAGACGACTCTCTTCAAGAGAGCATGATAGATGTGAAGTTTAGGAACCATTGTGTGTCAGTTTTAGAAAGTAAATTGGCGCATTTCTGTTACTGTATTTTCTTAAAAACCCCCCCGAAACTAAATCCTGGTTTTAAACCCCCCCGAAACTAAATCCTGGCGCCCATGCTTCCCGTTGACCTAGAATCATGAAATTTGGCAAGAACCGGTGTCTTCCAGCAAATGTAAAGGGACAAATCTGAAAACCTGTTATTGTCGGGCAGCAGAAGCATATGGGTTGCATACAGTTAGGTCCTCCTCGGTTAGGTCCGAAGGTTAAAAAGTATGTGTCGGCACCAAGCTGTTTATTCTGAATTTTCTTTGTTTATATTCGTTATGCATTTCATCATGTACGCTCTATATACATAATATATACAGGGTATATATTATGTCTAAATTTTGCTTGTTTATAACCAACGTGCAACATACTCAAGTCCCGTAACATCCTGTATATATTATATTTCGTCTAATTTTTGTTTATAATCTACATATACTTAAATCACGTACGCCCTATATTTTTTGGTAGTCAATTGCCCAAAAGCAGTCAATTGAACAACTGAATGTTAAGAGTATCGAAATTGATCTAGAAATAGTTAATAAATTAGTTTATATTAGATCTAGAAATAGTTAGATCTTAATATAAGTTAGTGAATAAGTGTAATACTAAAATAAAGTTTTCTTTCTATAAGTTTAAAGATATTCGCGTTATTTAAATAAAATACCCTGTATACCTTTATACAGGGTATATAGGTATATAGGCCAAATTGAGCAGTAAAAACAAATAGTGAAGTTCCAGAACTCCTAAACACTCATAGTGAATGGGGGATGTATGGTAATAAAATATAGGGTAGAATTCCATCGTACGACAGCGACATCTTGAGGTTATGCTTGCAGCGGTACTAAGATGGTCGTGATTTCAGGAGGGTCACTTGTCAAGTTAACTGAATGTGCTTGCTACGTCCTCCACAAAAAAAAGATAACTTACTTACAACGGAACTCTCGGTGCCCGAGTCACAACTCGCACTTGGCCGGGTTTTTTTAATCGTTAACTAAGTTATATCTGTGATTTTTACTTACAGGGTGTTTGAAATAGAGTGTGGGTGACGTCATTATTAAAACACAGCCTACAAATAGCGCAGCAAACGTATCGATCATCATTAAAATGCTATAGAAGTTGTGACACCATAAAACTTGAGATAATGAATCATTCATATATTTGTATTTAGAAATTAAAATTTGATGACTCATCGACAGAGGTTTGAATAAAACACATAATTTCTTTTCAAATCGGCATATTCGTTTCCAATCGATAATCAAAATTTCTGAAAAAACTTACATTGAATGCCCAGTGTTTCGTCGTTTGTTGAAACATCAATTACTTATCCTTTTTCATCTAAAAGGACATTTGAATGAATAATATCAAGAAAATGAATGCAACTTCAATCATTCTCTGGAAAATTTCCTAACCTTTTCTTTTAGTTTTCTCTCAATTTTGTCAAATGACGGGAAATGGAGTTTTTAAATAACAAGAATTTATATTATTTTCTTTACTAAATTCTGAAAAGCTCGGGAACATATTTAAGCCGTTTTTTTTTTAAATTCTTTCAACTTCTTTCTAAAAGCTTCAATTTTTCTGCTTAATATTAAAATGTTTGTACTCTCTCCCTGTAAACTCAAATTCAAATCGTTAAGTTTTTCGAAAATGTCAACCATGTAACTGAGTTCTCCGAGCCACCCTTTACCTCATTAATATATGATTGTCCCAAAATGTGTTTCATTTCGATCAAAAAAATGTAGGTAGACCTCGTTTCTTAAATCGAAAATAAGTCGCAATATTTTGCCGCGTGAGGGCCATCTGAGAGTAATAATGTTTTATAAACAGAACCCCTATTTCATTACAGAGTATTGAAAAGAGAATGTTTAGACTGTTGGTTCTAATTTAATTAATTGCAGTAATTACATCCTAAAATATCTTGTACAATTCTTCATCAATATCTTTTGCAACTAGAGCTTGCGTATGTATCATGCAATGGTTGAATACTATATGGGGAGCAATTTTCTTTATTAACCCATTAATATACATATATATATATATATATATATATATATATATATATATATATATATATATATATATTTCCCTCAAAATATATAAATATATATATTAATAATTTCAAATATTTTCTCTCCGTTTTTCCTTCCTTCTAAGTTTTAACAATATAAAAAATCTTCCGATAAGTCTTCGATATTCCGATATTTCTATATAAACAATTATTGACATTTTAGTAATGTCAGTAGTTTCGTCAAGTTGTAGAGCAAGCAACGAGTGTTGTATTAGATTTTATCTACGACCACTATTGTAAATGCCCAATATTGTACCGTTCGTGGACTATGTAAATACATCATAACATACACGAATGTGTGTCTGCAATTAACGATAAGTTATGATTGATAACACACAAGTGCGTTTGGTTTACGATTCGATGATTGGTTGAGAGCTGCTTCGACGTGCTCATACGTTCATCGTCCTCCGTGCTACAATTCAAACTAACGGAAATTGACATTGTGTACATTGGGTTGCCTATATCTATGAGCATTCTTATTCCACTTTAACCCAAATAAGTACTAAATAATAAGGTATGACAACCATTAGGAATGTATTTCTTTTCAGTTCTAGCAAGTTAGATAATGTCCAGTAACAGTTGTATATGAAAATGATCAAGTGTTTGTATATTATAATGTTAAATAATGTATCTAATAAGAAATAAAATTATTACATCAAACATATTTTTCTTATTAAACAGCAACAAATTAATGTGGTCGTAGATAAGCTATAGTACATAACTCGAGTTGTAAGGTAATTACGTACGAGAGGAACAGTTGCGACCTGCGTAGCCGGGAGTACGTCACTGTTCCGCTCGTACGTAATATGCATGTTACAAGTCACGTTATGTAATATACTATTAAAATGCAGTTTACAGTTTGATTTTCCACACTTCTAGGCCGTCGTTTAAAAATGTTTTAGATTTATTTCCAATTCTTTATTTGCTAATTTATTCGAGCAAATAACACAAGGCGGACGTTCTTCCCCATTAACATCGCAAAATGTTAATTGGTTTTTAATAAATAGCCATAGATTATTAAAAATATCTAAATTCTAAAATAATTACAAATTCATGATAAAATACATTATAAAATGCAATTGTAATATTAACATATTACAAAAACACAAATAGATACAACACATTTGATCAAAATAACTTGAAGGATTACTTATGAAATAAAAGTTGATGAACTAGAATGAAAAATTAACGCACTGGTATGTGCAGTACATATTTTTCCACTCTCGCACGTATGGCAACGAACCGCAACGCGCCGGCGCATTGGTGTGCGGAGACCTTAATACAAGTGCTGCGTGCCAAAATACTTAGAAAACAAATATTGGCATTACATGAGGTTTACGAACGCGGTTTAAAATAGTAATATAATAATTGTAGGTTTTTCTTAAATTTAAATTTGTGATTCAGAATTGACTGAGAATAAAATTAATTCCTAAAGTACATATGTGGATCTCGTTAATTTAATTTATAAATCTACTTTAAATATTTCACAAGGACGCCAAAACCATTGCTACGGCTCTGAATAGGTATTAAAACAGACAATTGTTTTCGTAAAAATATATGTCAAAATTTTAATAAATAATATAATTTAATTTCAATATTTTACTGGTAAATAAATTTCTTTGATTTAGGCGACTCCGAAAATTTCTCTTGCGACCCCCCGAGGGTTCGCGACCCACGGTTTGCGCATGACTGCTTTAGACTAACAATTTGTATCACTCATTGCGATTAAACCACTCGCCTTCGGCTCGTGCTTTAAAGTTCGCGACCCATGCGCAAAGACCCATCTTCACACACTTGTACCACTCATTGCGATTCAACCACTCGCCTTCGGCTCGTGCTTTAAAGTTCGCGATTCATGCGCAACAGCCCATCTTCACACACTTGTATCACTCGTTGCGATTCATGCGCAAAAGCCCATCTTCACACACTTGTATAACTCATTGCGATTAAACCACTCGCCTTCGGCTCGTGCTTTAAACTTCGCGATTCATGCGCAACAGCCCATCTTCACACACTTGTATCACTCATTGCGATTAAACCACTCGCCTTCGGCTCGTGCTTTAAACTTCGCGATTCATGCGCAACAGCCCATCTTCACACACTTGTATCACTCATTGCGATTAAACCACTCGCCTTCGGCTCGTGCTTTAAACTTCACGATTCATGCGCAAAAGCCCATCTTCACACACTTCTATCACTCATTGCGATTAAACCACTCGCCTTCGGCTCGTGCTTTAAACTTCGCGATTCATGCGCAAAAGCCCATCTTCACACACTTCTATCACTCATTGCGATTAAACCACTCGCCTTCGGCTTGTGCTTTAAACTTCGCGTTTCATGCGCAAAAGCCCATCTTCACACACTTCTATCACTCATTGCAATTAAACCAGTCGCCTTCGATACTCACGATAGAATATACTAAAGAATAGACATACGATACTCAAAGATCATAGTATACAAATATATATATATATATATATATATATATATATATATATATATATACAAATATATACAAATACTACAATGCAGATAGCCATAGACGAGGACATGCTAACAGAAAAAATCAAATTAGAGAGGGGAGATAGACAGGGTGACACCATATCACAGAAGACTTTTACCGTTGCTCTCGAGGATGTATTTAAAAGTATGGCTTGGGAAAACAAAGGCATCGATATAAACGAAACCTGTCTAACTGACCTCTGACCTGCTCTCTGGCTGTGCAAGGAAAAGATGGGTAGCTTTCTGTGGCCACGTTGCAAGATTGCCTTCAAACCGACTAACCAACCGTCTGTTCACCTTCTGGCAAAACAAGAAGCTTCGTACCACTTGGTTGACAGTGACCGAGAAGGATATTAAAGAACTGGGAATAACAGATCTCAAAAACAGACAGTCTGTGAGACGCACCCTAAAGGAAGTCCGTGGATTTCAGGAATAACCTCGAAGGAAAGGAACCCCCTGGACAGAAGAGAGAAAGGAGTTACACCAGCAGAAGATGCGACAATACTGGGCATAGGTCAAGGTCCAACAGTTAAACAAGCGTCGTCCAAAGTAGGCCTATTCGAAAGAAGAAGAAGAAACCTGTCTAAATATCCTCCGTTTCACGGACGACATCGTGCTGATCAGTAGCGACGGCGACGAACTAAAATCAATGCTTGAAGTACTGAAAGCAAAATCAGAACAGATCGGACTGAAGATGCACAAAAACAAGACGAAGATGATGACCAAAGAAGTCATCAGGATGAACATAGCTGGAGAACTCCTAGAGGTGGAAGAAGAGTACACATACCTGGGTCATAATATCAAGATTTGGGCAAACCAAAACAAACTGGAGAAATATCTAGAAGGATAAGGATGGGCGGCATTCGCCAAGCTAAATAATATTCTAAAGTCAACAACCAGTCATTAACCTAAAAAGGTAAGTTTTTGATAGCTGCATATTACCAGACTTCACCACTAGAGACCTATTTTGTTTTGTTTGAAAAAAATAACTTGTGTTGGGATATCTGGTTAATATTTTCAAAATTAGTTCCAAAATGGGTCTATTACCGATACCTGCGGAACTATCGGCTTAATATTTTCAAAATTAGTTCCAAAATGGGTCTATTACCGATACCTGCGGAACTATCGGCTTAATATTTTCAAAATTAGTTCCAAAATGGGTCTATTACCGATACCTGCGGAACTTTCGGCTTAATATTTTCAAAATTAGTTCCAAAATGGGTCTATTACCGATACCTGCGGAACTTTCGGCTTAATATTTTCAAAATTAGTTCCAAAATGGGTCTATTACCGATACCTGCGGAACTTTCGGCTTAATATTTTCAAAATTAGTTCCAAAATATGCCTATTACGGATACTTGCGGAACTATACAGCGAAGATAAAGACATTTAAATTGCATTCAAAAAATTCTTAAGAGTTTTTTGATATTTTGTTTTGTATGAGAAAAAAGTTGCTGTTGGAGATTGCGGGTTAATATTTTCAAAATTAGTTCCAAAATGTGCCTATTGCCGATACCTGCGGAACATACGCATACCTCCGCATACGCATATTGCGCTGTTATATCTTCCCAGTGCTACTGTATGGTTCCGAGAGCTGGACATTCTACCAATCAATGAAGAGCTGCATTGACGCCTTCGAGATGTACTTGTATCGCCGTATACTACGTATATCTTGGGTAGACAGGATAACCAACGAGGAAGTGTTAAGGAGAATAGGTAAAGGTAAAGAACTGCTGATAACCATCAAATAACGAAAGCTCCAATACATCGAACACTTTATGAAAGGGGAGCGGTACGAGTTCCTCTGACTCCTCATCGAAGGAAAGATCGAGGGCAAACGATCTGTGGACAGACGGCAGAACTCATGGCTCTAAAGGATCTGCGTCGATGGTGCGGGCGGACATCTATAGAGATTTTCAGACGTGCGGTTTCATGCACCATTATAGCAAGTTGGATCGCCAACCTTCGTTAAGGAGACGACTTCCTAACAAGAAGATATTACCAGTAACAACATACGGCATGGAGACTACAACCCTGACTAGAGGAAGCGCAGAAAAACTCATCATAACTCAAAGAACAATGGAAAGAAGAATGCTAGGTAGCAGTCTCAAAAACCACGTCAGAAACGCGAAAATCAGGAGAAGAACCAAGGTCCAAGATGTCATCATAAAAATAGCGCAATTAAAATGGAGATGGGCGGGCCACGTGGCAACGCAAAACGGATCCAAATGGACCAAGAGAATCTTAGAATGGAGACCAAGAACAGCGAAAAGGAGCGTGGGCAGACCCGCGAAAAGATGGCGAGACGACATCCAGAAAACAGCAGGCAAAAACTGGTGCAAGACTGCACAATGCAGGCAAACGTTAGAGGAGACCTACATCCAGGAGTGGATTAACACGGGCTGAGGAAGAAGAAGAAGAAGACTCGCCTTCGGCTCGTGCTTTAAACTTCTCGACTCACGCCCAAAAGCCTATCTTCACACACTTGTATCACACATTGCGATTAAACCACTCGCCTTCGTCTCGAGCTTTAAACTTCGCAACTCATGCATAAAAGCCCATCTTCACACATTTTTATCACTCATTGCGATTAAATCACTCGCCTTCGGCTCGTGCTTTAAAGTTCGCGTCTCACACGCAAAAGCCCATCCTCACACACTTGTATCACTCATTGCGATTAAACCACTCGCCTTCGGCTCGTGCTTTAAAGTTCGCGACTCATGCACAAAAGCCCATCTTCACAAACTTTATCACTCATTGCGATTAGGAAATCTAGCTTTCTCTGGAATGTTAACTAGTTGCACTAATCACGCAATAACTTCTAAACTAGTTAGGCCTCTACAATAAATCTTTCTGCAAAGCATAATTTGCTAAATTATTTACTAGATACCGACTCCCCACTAGCAAACTTCCTTCCGGTTTCTCCGGAAAACGCCGCCAAATAAAAAACACGTAGCGTTTTAGTAAACCTGTAACAATTTGGGAACTGGTTGTACTAGTTCGATGAAATTTGGCAAGAGGGTAGCTAACTAAACCCCCTACAAGAACCCAATTGCAAAAATTACGCGAACCGCTTAGTTCTTCTACAATAAATTCGCAAACACAAAATTTTGCAACAAAGGATGCCATGCCACCATAGCCGACATAGCTAACATAAAGTTTTGACTAATGTCATCCACACACTTCTTGGTTACTAGAACAGTCGAGTCGTCTGCATAGTTAATCATGGTATGTTGCGGAACGATGGGTGTTTGAGGTAAGTCATTCAAGAATACAGTGAACAGTAGAGGTCCTATTGTGCCACCTCGTGGTATTTCCAAATTTACGGTCCTTAAATTGGAATTAACGAATCCATGCGGAGTATTCAATTTAGTATTTTGGGTTCGATTTTTTAGGAAGGAACTAATCCAATTTAATGATACCCCACCCCACTGATACCATACTTTGACAGTTAATCCAGCAATATACCATGATAAACCAGGTCATATGCCTTAGACAGATCCATTATAATAATCCATAATTACATTATAATTCATAAATGCAAATTCAAAGAATAGACCTTTTCATAGTTGAAACTTTTTTTATGCGTCAATTTTCGCCAAGTTATACGTCAAAATTGTCCGAACTTTTTGACGTATAACCTTAATATTTGCTTGAAACTTTCATATTCACGCCTTTCAAACTTGATAGATGCGCATGCGCTTAACTAACCGTAAAAAGGTATACTCACTATGTTTTTACCACACTTATATAGTTGTGCTTGAAACATGAATGTAGCACTTCAATGTAAGTATGGATTGCCACCATACATGGAGGTGGTGGTGGCTCAGATAGTTAAGCACTTGGCTATCGAGTCAGACAACGCTGAACTAAAGCAGTAAAAATTAAAACTAATGGCTGCAACCCACCACACTCAATTCCCCAATCCGGTTTAGGCAACCCTGGGGTCTCACTGCCTAACACCTTCTCTGGAAATTTGTCATTCGGATTCGACGTTAAATCTTAGTGCTGAGGTTGATATGTGGCAGAGAAGAGGCCGGTGCCCAGCAGTGGGACATAAAGGCAAATGATGATGGATTGCCACGTAGTAACGGTCGCAACCATACCATTCATTAAATTCCTGGAGTGAGTATTGTTATTATTACATTGAGTATTAACGACCGTACATCCCTTCCCGAGGAGCAACTGTTTCAGTTAAAGGCAACAGATTTAGTGGAGTAAACATAAAATCTCGTTCACGCTTGGCAGTAATCAGACAAGCTGGATGAGCACCCACACTATCTAAATGTTGTTTTATTTCAGGGCGGGTGCGTAGGTACAACAGTGCCAGGCACACTAAATGCGAAAATAAAGCCTCTGAGTGTCGCAAAGACCGCTTGCCAGTGGTCTTGACCACCCCTTCGCGAGGTGCACCTGTTTTCACTAAAAGCAGCGGATCTAGAGGAGTAAACCTCGAACAAAAAATCCCGCTCATACTTGGCCCTCACCGGACAAGCTGGATGAGCACCCGCGCGCGTCGGGTTAGACTAAATGTATCTAGGTGCGTTTCTAGATACTGCTTAGGGAAGTATTTTATTTTCATCCGAAAGCCAACCGCAAACAAGGCTTAAAGTTGGGAGTGTTAGATTCGCGAAATAAAATGTTTAGGGAAATTGTCTCGAAACTCTGCTGATAGTGCGCGTCTTTTTTTTCTGCGTGTGTTAGATCCGCGAATCTTTAAACCCGTAAAAGTTAGGTAGTGATGGAAGCTGTCCCGTTTCCTTTGGCTGGTGGATATGGTTGGGGGCGTGGCGCAGACTGCAGGAGGTGCCTGTCGGACAGGGAAGCCGCCTGGTCCGCAGGACTTTAGAAGAGTGCAGGCTTTCCCTCCACTGCACAAAGGTAGGTCTAGCATTAGAGATGACTCCAAGACGCAAGTAGTAAATGATTACGCGTATCGTTTATTACGTGTCCAAGGTATGGACGATCTGCCCGAATACCGCGAGAAAAACAAATGGACGTTTGGATGATTTGAGTGGTTTAAGACTGACTTTTGCTTCATATTCAGATTAATAATTTGTGCTGCAATGTTAATTGCAACGAAAAAACCTTCCTAGGTTCAAAAATATCCTTCCTAGGTTTTCTCTTGGGTCTCAAAGGTAGAGACCTTTCTTTTCAGTGTTTCTTTCTTGAGGAAGACAAACAAGAAAACTAGACTAGACAGACAAGACTAGACAGACAAGACTACAAAACTTCTGCTTCCTCTACTTAGTTTTTAGTCTTGTCTGTCTAGTCTTGTCTGTCTAGTCTTGTCTGTCTAGACTTGTCTGTCTAGTCTTGTCTGTCTAATCTTGTCTGTCTAGTCTTGTCTGTCTAGTCTTGTCTGTCTAGTCTTGTCTGTCTAGTCTTGTCTGTCTAGTCTTGTCTGTCTAGTCTTGTCTGTCTAGTCTTGTCTGTCTAGTCTTGACTGTCTAGTCTTGTCTGTCTAGTCTTGTCTGTCTAGTCTTGTCTGTCTAGTCTTGTCTGTCTAGTCTTGTCTGTCTAGTCTTGTCTGTCTAGTCTTGTCGGTCTAGTCTTGTCTGTCTAGTCTTGTCTGTCTAGTCTTGTCTGTCTAGTCTTGTCTGTCTAGTCTTGTCTGTCTAGTCTTGTCTGTCTAGTCTTATCTGTCTAGTCTTGTCTGTCTAGTCTTGTCTGTCTAGTCTTGTCTGTCTAGACTTGTCTGTCTAGTCTTGTCTGTCTAGTCTTGTCTGTCTAGTCTTGTCTGTCTAGTATTGTCTGTCTAGTCTTGTCTGTCTAGTCTTGTCTGTCTAGTCTTGTTTGTCTAGTCTTGTCTGTCTAGTCTTGTCTGTCTAGTCTTGTCTGTCTAGTCTTGTCTGTCTAGTCTTGTCTGTCTATTCTTGTCTGTCTAGTCTTGTCTGTCTAGTCTTGTCTGTCTAGTCTTGTCTGTCTAGTCTTGTCTGTCTAGTCTTGTCTGTCTAGTCTTGTCTGTCTAGTCTTGTCTGTCTAGTCTTGTCTGTCTAGTCTTGTCTGTCTAGTCTTGTCTGTCTAGTCTTGTCTGTCTAGTCTTGTCTGTCTAGTCTTGTCTGTCTAGTCTTGTCTGTCTAGTCTTGTCTGTCTAGTCTTGTCTGTCTAGTCTTGTCTTTCTAGTCTTGTCTGTCTAGTCTTGTCTGTCTAGTCTTGTCTGTCTAGTCTTGTCTGTCTAGTCTTGTCTGTCTAGTCTTGTCTGTCTAGTCTTGTCTGTCTAGTCTTGTCTGTCTAGTCTTGTCTGTCTAGTCTTGTCTGTCTAGTCTTGTTTGTCTAGTCTTGTCTGTCTAGTCTTGTCTGTCTAGTCTTGTCTGTATAGTCTTGTCTGTCTAGTCTTGTCTGTCTAGTCTTGTCTGTCTAGTCTTGTCTGTCTAGTCTTGTCTGTCTAGTCTTGTCTCTCTAGTCTTGTCTGTCTAGTCTTGTCTGTCTAGTCTTGTCTGTCTAGTCTTGTCTGTCTAGTCTTGTCTGTCTAGTCTTGTCTGTCTAGTCTTGTCTGTCTAGTCTTGTCTGTCTAGTCTTGTCTGTCTAGTCTTGTCTGTCTAGTCTTGTCTGTCTAGTCTTGTCTGTCTAGTCTTGTCTGTCTAGTCTTGTCTGTCTAGTCTTGTCTGTCTAGTCTTGTCTGTCTAGTCTTGTCTTTCTAGTCTTGTCTGTCTAGTCTTGTCTGTCTAGTCTTGTCTGTCTAGTCTTGTCTGTCTAGTCTTGTCTGTCTAGTCTTGTCTGTCTAGTCTTGTCTGTCTAGTCTTGTCTGTCTAGTCTTGTCTGTCTAGTCTTGTCTGTCTAGTCTTGTCTGTCTAGTCTTGTCTGTCTAGTCTTGTCTGTCTAGTCTTGTCTGTCTAGTCTTGTCTGTCTAGTCTTGTCTGTCTAGTCTTGTCTGTCTAGTCTTGTCTGTCTAGTTTTGTCTGTCTAGTCTTGTCTGTCTAGTCTTGTCTGTCTAGTCTTGTCTGTCTAGTCTTGTCTGTCTAGTCTTGTCTGTCTAGTCTTGTCTGTCTAGTCTTGTCTGTCTAGTCTTGTCTGTCTAGTCTTGTCTGTCTAGTCTTGTCTGTCTAGTCTTGTCTGTCTAGTCTTGTCTGTCTAGTCTTGTCTGTCTAGTCTTGTCTGTCTAGTCTTGTCTGTCTAGTCTTGTCTGTCTAGTCTTGTCTGTCTAGTCTTGTCTGTCTAGTCTTGTCTGTCTAGTCTTGTCTGTCTAGTCTTGTCTGTCTAGTCTTGTCTGTCTAGTCTTGTCTGTCTAGTCTTGTCTGTCTAGTCTTGTCTGTCTAGTCTTGTCTGTCTAGTCTTGTCTGTCTAGTCTTGTCTGTCTAGTCTTGTCTGTCTAGTCTTGTCTGTCTAGTCTTGTCTGTCTAGTCTTGTCTGTCTAGTCTTGTCTGTCTAGTCTTGTCTGTCTAGTCTTGTCTGTCTAGTCTTGTCTGTCTAGTCTTGTCTGTCTAGTCTTGTCTGTCTAGTCTTGTCTGTCTAGTTTGCAATTATCGAGTTTAGAAATATGTAACAAATTTGCAGAATATTTTTTTTTCTGCAAATTAGACCAAAACTGACTTATCGTCAGATTTTTCTATTGATGTTTTCAGCAAAACATTTTTTCAAATAAAATGGAATTTCTCCCTCGGTATAGTGAGAGATCACGTCTAGTGGAGCCGGATATATTTTCTGTATCCATTGATGCCCAAGTAATCCATTTACGAATGTCTGAATCTGGAGGAGCAAAACGCCGGACAAGTGTCCAGTCGCAAATAACGGCGCGTTTCCTTCGATTTACCAACTCAACAATTCCTGCCCGATTGTATCAATCTCTTAATTTTAATTAAACTTTCTGTTCTGTTCCGTGTTTCGTAAAGGCATTTAAAATTGGATGGACTGTCGATTCGGCTCCGGAAAATTGATCAATTGATGAAATGCGAAGAAATTGCTTAACAAAAGTTTTTGAAATTTTAACATTTCTACAAGAAATTAATTCTTCAAGACTGCAAAATCGCAAACAAAGTATGCAACATTTTATTTTAGTTTCGGGACTGAAATAGTAGTACGGAATGAGTGATACAAGTGTGTGAATATGGGCTTTTGCGCATGAGTCGCGAAGTTTAAAGCACGAGCCGAAGGCGAGTGATTTAATCGCAATGAGTAATAAAAATGTGTGATGATAGACTTTTGTGCATTAGTTGCGAAGTTTAAAGCACGAGCCGAAGGCGAGTGGTTTAGTAACCAATCTTCAATAACCACTCGCCTTCGGCTCGCGCTTTAATCGCAATGAACGATACACGTGTGTGAAGATAAGCTTTTGAGCACGAGTTGCCAAGTTTAAAGCACGAGCTGAGGGCGAGTGGTTTAATCGCAATGAGTGATGAAAATGTGTGAAGATGGACTTTTGTGCATGAGGTGCGAAGTTTAAAGCACGAGCCGAAGGCGAGTGGTTTAATCGCAATGAGTGATACAAATGTGTGAAGATAGGCATTTGTGCACGAGTTGCCAAGTTTAAAGCACGAGCCAAAGGCGAGTAGTTTAAACGCAATGAGTGATACAAGTGTGTGAAGATGGGCTTTTGTGCACGAGTTGCCAAGTTTAAAGCACGAGCCGAAGGCGAGTGGTTTAATCGCAATGAGTGATACAAATGTGTGAAGATGGACTTTTGTGCATGAGTTGCGAAGTTTAAAGCACGAGCCGAAGGCGAGTGGTTTAGTAACCACTCTTCAATAACCACTCGCCTTCGGCTCGTGCTTTAATCGCAATGAACGATACACGTGTGTGAAGATAGGCTTTTGAGCACGAGTTGCCAAGTTTAAAGCACGAGCTGAGGGCGAGTGGTTTAATCGCAATGAGTGATAAAAATGTGTGAAGATGGACTTTTGTGCATGAGTTGCGATGTTTAAAACACGAGCCGAAGGCGAGTGGTTTAATCGCAATGAGTGATACAAATGTGTGAAGATAGGCATTTGTGCACGAGTCGCCAAGTTTAAAGCACGAGCCGAAGGCGAGTAGTTTAAACGCAATGAGTGATACAAGTGTGTGAAGATGGGCTTTTGTGCACGAGTTGCCAAGTTTAAAGCACGAGCCGAAGGCGAGTGGTTTAATCGCAATGAGTGATACAAATGTGTGAAGATGGACTTTTGTGCATGAAATGAGATGGACTTTTGTGATGGACTTTTAAAGCACGAGCCGAAGGCGAGTGGTTTAGTAACCATTCTTCAATAACCACTCGCCTTCGGCTCGTGCTTTAATCGCAATGAACGATACACGTGTGTGAAGATAGGCTTTTGGGCACGAGTTGCCAAGTTTAAAGCACGAGCTGAGGGTGAGTGGTTTAATCGCAATGAGTGATAAAAATGTGTGAAGATGGACTTTTGTGCATGGGTTGCGAAGTTTAAAGCACGAGCCGAAGGCGAGTGGTTTAATCGCAATGAGTGATACAAATGTGTGAAGATAGGCATTTGTGCACGAGTTGCCAAGTTTAAAGCACGAGCCGAAGGCGAGTAGTTTAAACGCAATGAGTGATACAAGTGTGTGAAGATGGGCTTTTGTGCACGAGTTGCCAAGTTTAAATCACGAGCCGAAGGCTAGCGGTTTAATCGCAATGAGTGATACAAATGTGTGAAGATGGACTTTTGTGCATGAGTTGCGAAGTTCAAAGCACGAGCCGAAGGCGAGTGTTTTAATAACCACTCTTCAATAACCACTCGCCTTCGGCTCGTGCTTTAATCGCAATGAACGATACACGTGTATGAAGATAGGCTTTTGGGCACGAGTTGCTAAGTTTAAAGCACGAGCCGAAGGCGAGTGGTTTAATTGCAATGAGCGATACAAATGTTTGAAGATGGACTTTTGTGCATGAGTTGCGAAGTTTAAAGCACGAGCCGAAGGCGAGTGGTTTAATAACCTCTCTTTAACAACCACTCGTCTTCGGCTCGTGCGTTAATCGCAATGAGTGCTACAGTTTGTGAAAATGGGCTTTTGTACATGAGTTGCCAAGTTTAAAGCATGAGCCGGAGGCGAGTGGTTTAATCGCAATGAGTGATACAAAAGGCGAGTGGTTTAATCGCAATGAGTTCATAAAAGCCTTTCACACATCTATGATACATTATTTAAGAGGTCGACAATTCTTGATTGATAATAAGAAAAAATAATTAAAATTTAATAAACGCTAGAAAATTTATTTTCACTACGTCTATATGTTTTGTTCAGTGACGTAAGTTGTTGCCATAGTAACAACAAAAATAATCGGTTAATAATCAAATAAATCGTTTAATAATGAAACTCCATCTGATTTACATTGGAGTTTTTCGCACGATTTGGATACTTTTACACACGATTATAATAATGGCATCCTTAAAATACAATTATTTATTTATTATTGTGTTCATGTTGGTGTGTGAGTAGATTAAAGTTTTATTTGCGAACGAACACGAATTTGTAAATTTAATAAAAATTGCGATTTCTAATTTTGAAAGTCTGTAAAACATAAACAGAATTTGATGAAATTTGCACAATTTATTTACTTCGTATTTAAAAACATTTTTGTAACTTAGCCTTAAGCCCCCCATACACGTGCGAACAATTTGTGCAAATTCGGTGTTTGTGCAAACAGTTTGACCGTCTATGGGGCTGTTTGAATGGTTGCGCAAACTGTTTGAGTAAAATCGGTTAGGATCGAAATAATTTGTACAAATACTCCTTGTTTGAGTACTTGTTTGACGTGTATGGTACGATTTGTGCAGTTAGTCAACTTTGGGTTAGTCAACTCTTACTCCTAGACACTCTCAGGCAGTTTCCTTTCTAATCCGTGGTTGAAAACGTAGTTTCGGTAATTTCTTGATATTTCGGTAATTTTGAGATATTGCGTCTCTCATCACCGTGTTGTTTTTCACTATCAGGGGTGTCACCATTTTGAGTAGCTCGCTGAACGAAGTCTTACAGCAACTGTAAGACTAGTTACAGCAATTACTAGAATAGTTGCAGCAGTTTCTACACCAACGCCTAGGCTCTCAAAAATTCCTGGTTGCTATTAGAGCATCTCTGTCGTCTTCTATTTAGACCTCAAGACGTTAAGTCCTAGACTACAACAACTGTAAGACTAGTAACAGCAACTAGTAGACTAGTTGGAGCAGCTTCTAGACCAACTCCTAGACTATCCTGGTTGTCCTGATTGCTATTAGAGTAACTCCGTCGACTTCAATTTAGACCTCAAGACATTAACTACTGTAAGACTAGTTACAGCAACTACCAGACTAGTTGAAGCAGCTTCAAGATCAATTACTAAACGAGTTGAAGCAGCTTCTAAAGCAACTCCTAGATTATCCTAGTTGTCCTGGTTGCTATTAGAGCAACTCTGTCGACTTCTTTTTAGATCTCAAGACCTTAACTACTGTAAGACTAGATACAGCAAATACCAGACTAGTTGAAGCAGCTTCTAGATCAATTACTAAACGAGTTGAAGCAGCTTCTAAAGCAACTCCTAGATTATCCTAGTTGTCCTGGTTGCTATTAGAGCAACTCTGTCGACTTCTTTTTAGATCTCAAGACATTAACTACTGTAAGACTAGATACAGCAACTACCAGACTAGTTGAAGCAGCTTCAAGATCAATTACTAAACGAGTTGAAGCAGCTTCTAAAGCAACACCTAGATTATCCTAGTTGTCCTGGTTGCTATTAGAGCAACTCTGTCGACTTCTTTTTAGATCTCAAGACATTAACTACTGTAAAACTAGATACAGCAACTACCAGACTAGTTGAAGCAGCTTCTAGATCAATTACTAAACGAGTTGAAGCAGCTTCTAAAGCAACTCCTAGATTATCCTAGTTGTCCTGGTTGCTATTAGAGCAACTCTGTCGACTTCTTTTTAGATCTCAAGACATTAACTACTGTAAGACTAGATACAGCAAATACCAGACTAGTTGAAGCAGCTTCTAGATCAATTACTAAACGAGTTGAAGCAGCTTCTAAAGCAACTCCTAGATTATCCTAGTTGTCCTGGTTGCTATTAGAGCAACTCTGTCGACTTCTTTTTAGATCTCAAGACATTAACTACTGTAAGACTAGATACAGCAACTACCAGACTAGTTGAAGCAGCTTCAAGATCAATTACTAAACGAGTTGAAGCAGCTTCTAAAGCAACACCTAGATTATCCTAGTTGTCCTGGTTGCTATTAGAGCAACTCTGTCGACTTCTTTTTAGATCTCAAGACATTAACTACTGTAAAACTAGATACAGCAACTACCAGACTAGTTGAAGCAGCTTCTAGATCAATTACTAAACGAGTTGAAGCAGCTTCTAAAGCAACTCCTAGATTATCCTAGTTGTCCTGGTTGCTATTAGAGCAACTCTGTCGACTTCTTTTTAGATCTCAAGACATTAACTACTGTAAGACTAGATACAGCAAATACCAGACTAGTTGAAGCAGCTTCAAGATCAATTACTAAACGAGTTGAAGCAGCTTCTAAAGCAACTCCTAGATTATCCTAGTTGTCCTGGTTGCTATTAGAGCAACTCTGTCGACTTCTTTTTAGATCTCAAGACCTTAACTACTGTAAGACTAGATACAGCAAATACCAGACTAGTTGAAGCAGCTTCTAGATCAATTACTAAACGAGTTGAAGCAGCTTCTAAAGCAACTCCTAGATTATCCTAGTTGTCCTGGTTGCTATTAGAGCAACTCTGTCGACTTCTTTTTAGATCTCAAGACATTAACTACTGTAAGACTAGATACAGCAACTACCAGACTAGTTGAAGCAGCTTCAAGATCAATTACTAAACGAGTTGAAGCAGCTTCTAAAGCAACACCTAGATTATCCTAGTTGTCCTGGTTGCTATTAGAGCAACTCTGTCGACTTCTTTTTAGATCTCAAGACATTAACTACTGTAAAACTAGATACAGCAACTACCAGACTAGTTGAAGCAGCTTCTAGATCAATTACTAAACGAGTTGAAGCAGCTTCTAAAGCAACTCCTAGATTATCCTAGTTGTCCTGGTTGCTATTAGAGCAACTCTGTCGACTTCTTTTTAGATCTCAAGACATTAACTACTGTAAGACTAGATACAGCAAATACCAGACTAGTTGAAGCAGCTTCTAGATCAATTACTAAACGAGTTGAAGCAGCTTCTAAAGCAACTCCTAGATTATCCTAGTTGTCCTGGTTGCTATTAGAGCAACTCTGTCGACTTCTTTTTAGATCTCAAGACATTAACTACTGTAAGACTAGATACAGCAACTACCAGACTAGTTGAAGCAGCTTCAAGATCAATTACTAAACGAGTTGAAGCAGCTTCTAAAGCAACACCTAGATTATCCTAGTTGTCCTGGTTGCTATTAGAGCAACTCTGTCGACTTCTTTTTAGATCTCAAGACATTAACTACTGTAAAACTAGATACAGCAACTACCAGACTAGTTGAAGCAGCTTCTAGATCAATTACTAAACGAGTTGAAGCAGCTTCTAAAGCAACTCCTAGATTATCCTAGTTGTCCTGGTTGCTATTAGAGCAACTCTGTCGACTTCTTTTTAGATCTCAAGACATTAACTACTGTAAGACTAGATACAGCAAATACCAGACTAGTTGAAGCAGCTTCTAGATCAATTACTAAACGAGTTGAAGCAGCTTCTAAAGCAACACCTAGATTATCCTAGTTGTCCTGGTTGCTATTAGAGCAACTCTGTCGACTTCTTTTTAGATCTCAAGACATTAACTACTGTAAGACTAGATACAGCAACTACCAGACTAGTTGAAGCAGCTTCAAGATCAATTACTAAACGAGTTGAAGCAGCTTCTAAAGCAACACCTAGATTATCCTAGTTGTCCTGGTTGCTATTAGAGCAACTCTGTCGACTTCTTTTTAGATCTCAAGACATTAACTACTGTAAGACTAGATACAGCAACTACCAGACTAGTTGAAGCAGCTTCTAGATCAATTACTAAACGAGTTGAAGCAGCTTTTAAAGCAACTCCTAGATTATCCTAGTTGTCCTGGTTGCTATTAGAGCAACTCTGTCGACTTCTTTTTAGATTTCAAGACATTAACTACTGTAAGACTAGTTACAGCAACTACCAGACTAGTTGCAGCAGCTTCTCGATCAATTACTAAACGAGTTGAAGCAGCTTCTAAAGCAACTCCTAGATTATCCTAGTTGTCCTGGTTGCTATTAGAGCAACTCTGTCGACTTCTTTTTAGATCTCAAGACATTAACTACTGTAAGACTAGATACAGCAACTACCAGACTAGTTGAAGCAGCTTCTAGATCAATTACTAAACGAGTTGAAGCAGCTTCTAAAGCAACTCCTAGATTATCCTAGTTGTCCTGGTTGCTATTAGAGCAACTCTGTCGACTTCTTTTTAGATCTCAAGACATTAACTACTGTAAGACTAGATACAGCAACTACCAGACTAGTTGAAGCAGCTTCTAGATCAATTACTAAACGAGTTGAAGCAGCTTCTAAAGCAACTCCTAGATTATCCTATTTGTCCTGATTGCTATTAGAGCAACTCTGTCGACTTCTTTTTAGATCTCAAGACATTAACTACTGTAAGACTAGATACAGCAACTACCAGACTTGTTGAAGCAGCTTCTAGATCAATTACTAAACGAGTTGAAGCAGCTTCTAAAGCAACTCCTAGATTATCCTAGTTGTCCTGGTTGCTATTAGAGCAACTCTGTCGACTTCTTTTTAGATCTCAAGACATTAACTACTGTAGGACTAGATACAGCAACTACCAGACTAGTTAAAGCAGCTTCTAGATCAATTACTAAACGAGTTGAAGCAGCTTCTAAAGCAACTCCTAGATTATCCTAGTTGTCCTGGTTGCTATTAGAGCAACTTTGTCGACTTCTTTTTAGATCTCAAGACATTAACTACTGTAAGACTGGTTACAGCAACTACCAGACTAGTTGAAGCAGCTTCTAGATCAATTACTAAACGAGTTGAAGCAGCTTCTAAAGCAACTCCTAGATTATCCTAGTTGTCCTGGTTGCTATTAGAGCAGCTCTGTCGACTTCTTTTTAGATCTCAAGACATTAACTACTGTAAGACTAGATACAGCAACTACCAGACTAGTTGAAGCAGCTTCTAGATCAATTACTAAACGAGTTGAAGCAGCTTCTAAAGCAACTCCTAGATTATCCTAGCTGTCCTGGTTGCTATTAGAGCAACTCTGTCGACTTCTTTTTAGATCTCAAGACATTAACTACTGTAAGACTAGATACAGCAACTACCAGACTAGTTGAAGCAGCTTCTAGATCAATTACTAAACGAGTTGAAGCAGCTTCTAAAGCAACTCCTAGATTATCCCAATTGTCCTGGTTGCTATTAGAGCAACTCTGTCGACTTCTTTTTAGATCTCAAGACATTAACTACTGTAAGACTAGATACAGCAACTACCAGACTAGTTGAAGCAGCTTCTAGATCAATTACTAAACGATTTGAAGCAGCTTCTAAAGCAACTCCTAGATTATCCTAGCTGTCCTGGTTGCTATTAGAGCAACTCTGTCGACTTCTTTTTAGATCTCAAGACATTAACTACTGTAAGACTAGATACAGCAACTACCAGACTAGTTGAAGCAGCTTCTAGATCAATTACTAAACGAGTTGAAGCAGCTTCTAAAGCAACTCCTCGATTATCCTAGTTGTCCTGGTTGCTATTAGAGCAACTCTGTCGATTTTTTTTTTAGATCTCAAGACATTAACTGCTGTAAGACTAGTTACTGCAACTACTAGACTAGTTGAAGCACCTTCTTGAGCATTTACTAAAGTAGTTGGAGCTGTGAAAAACTAGACTGGTTACAGCTACTACTAAAATAGTTGGAGCAGTTCTTAGACCAACTACTAGACTAGCTAATATTGGTTATTGTCGTTGAAGCAATTCTTTCGACTTCTATTTAGATGTTAACTACTAGACTAGTTAAATAAAACGATTATTTCGAACGTAATTAATTATTGTAGATTATGAAATAGCTATAAAGAATTCATCCAAATTCTCGAGTTTCTTTCAATACAAGTAAAAGAAATCTCCGTTTTTTATTTTGTTGTCAAATAATAAAATTTCCAGCCAAAAACTGTCGGAGAAAGATCTCTAATGAAATCACCCGCGCGCAGCGAAAATCGTAAATCAAAGAATCAGCACCCCTCGATGGCACATATACGCACTCGATAAACAGTAAATCTTTGCGCAAAGGGAAAACATCGCGGGGCTGTCCCACCTTCTCCAGATATCTTAACGGGATCTCGGCGAAACTTTTCCCCATTTCCACCAGCAAAAACATAAAAGAAAAACAGGGACGGAATAAATGTTCGGGACGAATAAAGGCGGACGACAAGCGTCAAGACAAACTCCAGTCACAGTCACGACCAGACCGATAACACTGGATAAACAGGACACATCAAAACAGACAGAATGAAAAAGACAAATAAGAAGAGATGTTGAAGACTAAACAGGTCGAGACAAATTACATTAGACATGACTTAGATGGAGTGCTTTAGACAGATAGTACTGGATGGGCAATAGTTGACAGACATAACTATACATACAAAGCTAGAGAAGTCCAAGCAAGACCAGACATATCAAATAGACATGACTAGGCGAACAAGTATAGATGGTTGTTGATATAGATGTAATAAAGTATCCGAATTTAATAAAAATTCTATTATGTAATATGAATGGAAATTGGTAATAACGTTTGATGTGTTTATGTGGGGGCGTCGTCGTCGTCGGCGGCGGATAATAATGTTAATAAAAAAAGAGTGTGTTATCTGAACGCTTAGTGCGGTCGTAAAAAAGGTGGTAATATTTTTAGTGCGGGTTTTTTGTTTGAGCCCTCGGCGCGGCTCTGGCCGTCCCCGAGCGGCGGCGGCCGCGGGAGCGTCTCGTTACGGGGTGTAATTTAATTTTCAACAGGCTTTATGTTTTAATCAATGCGAAACGGGATCCAGGCCCGAAATCGACCGCCCTCTTCAAGGTATCGCGCGTAAAGTAAACATTTTCTACCTGCGAGGATCTTTTATTTCGAGGACTCGCTTTGAGCTCGGGTAAACGGATTAATGGAGTAATCGTTTCGAAATTGCAACAAACTTGAAAAATAATCTTTTTCGCCGAAACTAATTTAACTAAATAATAATGGCGAAATTATAACAAAGCCTGGATTTAATTAATGAATCAATTCGTCCTTTTGTCCCTTGCGTGCGTGCGTGTGTGTGTGTGGTTTAGGGTCCGTCCGCGGCTTTGTTTACCCCTTTATCCAATTATCGTCGTCGGTTTAATTCAATCCCCGGCAAAACTTAAAGAATTGATGAGGCTGATTGGCGAATGCTAAATTCGTTACGACCCCGGCGCACAAAAAAAAACACGCGAAATGAGCAGAATTCGTAATTAAATTTGTCCGACTGTCCTTGGTATTAGGACCTAATCCCGTTCATGTCGGCCTAAAAAATTGTATAATAAATGTTGTTTTTGCCGCGGCTTAACCGAATTAAAGCTGCACAAAGACGAGTTTTCATTTTGCGAAGGGATCGCGAAACAGACAGGATAATTATAAAAAAAAAAAATACAAATAGGATAATAAATGGCAGAATAAATTAAATTTCCCTTTAAGGTTTTTTTTTTGCAAACTCCATCCCAGTCCCTAATAAAACTGCCATTTACGTTTCCAGTCTTATCATCGCCACTTTCTCCGCAATTTTCTAAGGTACGACTAGTTTTAAATGCCTTCGTGTAGTTTGCATCGATTTCTTTATTTAGGACAAACACCCAAGTCCTTGACCGCACCGTAAGCAGCAAACCTTTTACAAGAATTTAAAACTCGTCCTTAAAACTACATTGTAAGAACCGAATTGAAATTAAAGAAACATCGTTAAACATAGTCTGCTTCACTGGTGCTCGAACGTACTTTTACCATCAGCGATCGACCATAGAGAATGCATAACGAAAATCTTAGTTTGAATTTTGTTCAATAAATACAGCGGTAATTTCATCGGTAGCAGAAACAGATGATTCGTTCTAGGCCAGCCTCTGACCTTGGCTACTTCCGGTGACCTAGACGACTTCGTTTGGTTAACATTCAAGCGTGGGGCAACACAGACCTCACACTCTGTTTAGCGTGGGGTTACATAAACCCAACAGCCTGCTTAGCGTAGGGCTACATAGACCTCACCCCCTTTTTAGCGTGGGGCTACATAGACCTCACACTCTTTTAGGTTAATATTCAACATTCAACATTTAAGCTATCGACCATAGAGAATGCATAACGAAAATCTTAGTTTGAATTTTGTTCAAAAAATACAGCGGTAATTTCATCGGTAGCAGAAAAAGATGATTCGTTCTAGGCCAGCCTCTGACCTTGGCTACTTCCGGTGACTTCGACGACTTCGTTTGGTTAACATTCAAGCGTGGGGCAACACAGACCTCACACTCTGTTTAGCGTGGGGTTACATAAACCCAACAGCCTGCTTAGCGTAGGGCTACATAGACCTCACACCCTTTTTAGCGTGGGGCTACATAGACCTCACACCCTTTTTAGCGTGGGGCTACATAGACCTCACACCCTTTTTAGCGTGGAGCTACATAGACCTCACACTATTTTAGGTTAATACCCTAAATAGCTTAAATGTTGAATGAAAGCTTACTTAGTTACTTTCGGTGTCCGGCTCATACGACATCTCCAAAAAATAGCGGCTGCAATAGCCTTGTCCTTACATAAAATTAAGTCTTCGTCCGTGCATCCTTCTTCGAGTTGTGGGCAGACCGGTATGTGGCTCATATCCTGGGGCTGACCACACGCACACAGCACATCGTCGTTCTCACACATTCCCCACCTCAACAGGTTCGTCTTGCAACTTGCCACTCCTGTCCTGAGCCGATTTAGGGATTTCCATACCGCGAAAGGGAGGTGTTTTCCATACCACGAAAGGGAGTGTGTTTTCTTCTCGAGTAGTTAGCTGTTGGGTCCACCTAGTGATACGGTTATTTTCTATGGACCCCTCGAGTGTGTGTGATCTTGCCAAGACGCGTCGACCGGCTGGCTCGTGTTGGTGCAGAGGAAGGCGATGCTCGCCTTCCTGTTTCCTGTTTCGTCCTTTCAGCATCCGTGGCGACGGCTCTTCGCACAGATGGGGGTACCACGCCTATAAGTGGGTACAATCTATTAACTGGAGTTGGCTTTAAGCAGCCTGTCACGATTATTGCTGTCTCTTTGATAGCGACGTCCACATGTTTCGCGTGAGCTGAAGCTGCCCAAGCCGGTGCGGCGTATTCCGCTGTGGACACACAGAGCGCCAAGGCCGAGCTTCTGAGCGTTTCTGGTTGAGCTCCCCATGCTTTGCCTATACTAGGATTAAAAGCTGATTAAAGCTGATTGAAATCTGATTAAAGCTGATTAAAAGCTGTTTAAAAGCTGATACAGCCTATCCCTCATTCATGGGTTAACGGTAGCTATCCCGTCAATTGAGGACTATGAGGGAATCATAGTCCTCAATTTTCTTGTGAAGGGCTGTTAGGTTTTTTCTTGTGAAGGGCTGTTAGGTATTTACCTGAACGGAGATAAACTTCATAGTGGTGTCGTGTGAATATATGGGTCTGTTAGATCCATCTAGAATTATATCTGGGGTCATTTGTTGAGGATTTCCGTACAACGGACGTTCAGTTTATTAATGGAACTATCTACATCAATCCCTGAACTATTAATTCTATGGCTGGCTACTCTGTTCTTAAACTGGCACAAGCTTGGATGTTCTGCTGGACCGGCACGTTTTCGTAGAAGAATCAATCATTTGGAAAAGTTGCTGGTGCCAATACTGTGGAAAAAGCATCTTATTCTAATGGATGGACGATTTATTATTTATGTTCAAGGATTCAATGTAAATGGAATATTTACGCCAAAAGAACTTTCTATCAAATCATTCGATGTGAGCGATGTAGACTTAACGCATCCGATAAGAATCAAGCTCGATGGTTGGAGGATTATCACCACGGACTTAAATACAGCGCTGGAAATTTATCCGGATTATCCGGAGCGGAAGCCGTCAAGATCACTGGAAATGGCCGACGTCACCGGAAGTTACCAACCTAGACGCTGTCTAGAACGAATCATCTTTCCCTACTACCAAGACGACATTGAAACCCTCACGGTAGGAATTGGAAAACTTACAGTAACTTCTGCGTACAAACCATCAGGAAAAGACTACAGTTTTACTCATACAAACAGCTTCCAGACACAAAACCCAAATTTCTGTTCTGTTTCGTCCTTTCAGCATCCGTGGCGACGGCTCTTCGCACAGATGGGGTGCCACGCCAATAAATGGGTACAAACTATTAACTGGAGTTGGCTTTAGGCAGCCTGTCACGATTCTTGCTGTCTCTTTGATAGCGACGTCCACATGTTTCGCGTGGGCTGATGCTGCCCAAACCGGTGCGTCGTATTCCGCAGTGGACACACAGAGCGCCAAAGCCGAGCTTCTGAGCGTTTCTGGTTGAGCTCCCCATGCTGTGCCTATACCATGATTAAAAGCTGATTAAAGCTGATTGAAATCTGATTAAAGCTGATTAAAAGCTGTTTAAAAGCTGATACAGCCTATCCCTCATTCATGGGTTAACAGTAGCTATCCCGTCAATTAAGGACTATGAGGGAATCATTGTCCTCAATTTTCTTGTGAAGGGCTGTTAGGTATTTTCTTGTGAAGGGCTGTAAGGTATTTACCTAAACGGAGATAAACTTCATAGTGGTGTCGTGTGAATATATGCGTCTGTTAGATCCATCTAGAATTATATCTGGGGTCATTTGTTGAGGATTTTCGTACAACGGACGTTCAATTTATTAATGGAACTATCTACATCAATCCCTGAACTATTAGTTCTATGGCTGGCTACTCTGTTCTTAAACTGGCACAAGCTTGGATGTTCTGCTGGACCGGCACGTTTTCGTAGAAGAATCAATCATTTGGAAAAGTTGCTGGTGCCAATACTGTGGCAAAATCAACTCATTCATATGGATGGACGATTTATTATTTATGTTCAAGGATTCAATCTGAATGGAATATTTACGCCAAAAGAACTTTCTATCAAATCATTTGATGTGAGCGATGTAGACTTAACGCATCAGTTAAGAATCAAGCTCGATGGTTGGAGAATTATCACCTCGGACTTAAATACAGCGCTGGAAATTTATCCGGATTATCCGGAGCGGAAGCCGTTAAGATCACTGGAAATGGCCGATGTCACCGGAAGTTACCAACCTAGATGCTGTCTAGAACGAATCATCTTTCCCTACTACCAAGACGACATTGAAACCCTCACGGTAGAAATCGGAAAACTTAGAGTAACTTCTGTGTACAAACCATCAGGAAAAGACTACAGTTTTACCCATACAAACAATTTCCAGACACAAAACACAAATTTCTGTTCTGTTTCGTCCTTTCAGCATCCGTGGCGACGGCTCTTCGCACAGATGGAGGTACCACGCCAATAAGTGGGTACAAACTATTAACTGGAGTTGGCTTTAGGCAGCCTGTCACGATTCTTGCTGTTTCTTTGATAGCGACGTCCACATGTTTCGCGTGAGCTGAAGCTGCCCAAGCCGGTGCGGCGTATTCCGCTGTGGACACACAGAGCGCCAAGGCCGAGCTTCTGAGCGTTTCTGGTTGAGCTCCCCATGCTGTGCCTATACCATGATTAAAAGCTGATTAAATCTGATTGAAATCTGATTAAAGCTGATTAAAAGCTGTTTAAAAGCTGATACAGCCTATCCCTCATTCATGGGTTAACGGTAGCTATCCCGTCAATTGAGGACTATGAGGGAACCATAGTCCTCAATTTTCTTGTGGGCCGTTAGGTTTTTTCTTGTGAAGGGCTGTTAGGTATTTACCTAAACGGAGATAAACTTCATAGTGGTGTCGTGTGAATATATGGGTCTGTTAGATCCATCTAGAATTATATCTGGGGTCATTTGTTGAGGATTTTTGTACAACGGACGTTCAATTTATTAATGGAACTATCTACATCAATCCCTGAACTATTAATTCTATGGCTGGCTACTCTGTTCTTAAACTAACACAAGCTTGGATGTTCTGCTGGACCGGCACGTTTTCGTAGAAGAATCAATCATTTGGAAAAGTTGCTGCTGCCAATACTGTGGCAAAAGCATCTCATTCATATGGATGGACGATTTATTATTTATGTTCAAGGATTCAATGTGAATGGAATATTTACGCCAAAAGAACTTTCTATCAAATCATTCGATGTGAGCGATGTAGACTTAACGCATCAGATAAGAATCAAGCTCGATGGTTGGAGAATTATCACCACGGACTTAAATACAGCGCTGGAAATTTATCCGGATTATCCGGAGCGGAAGCCGTCAAGGTCACTTGAAATGGCCGAGGTCACTGAAAGTGGCCAAGGTCACCGGAAGTTGCCAAGGTCAATGCCAGAAGCTGACCTAGAACGAATCATCTTTCTCTACTACCAAGACGACATTGAAACCCTCACGGTAGAAATTGGAAAACTTACAGTAACTTCTGTGTACAAACCATCAGGAAAAGACTACAGTTTTACCCATACAAACAGCTTCCAGACACAAAACACAAATTTCTGTTCTGTTTCGTCCTTTCAGCATCCGTGACGATGGCTCTTCGCACAGATGGGGTGCCACGCCAATAAGTGGGTACAAACTATTAACTGGAGTTGGCTTTATGCAGCCTGTCACGATTCTTGCTGTCTCTTTGATAGCGACGTCCACATGTTTCGCGTGAGCTGAAGCTGCCCAAGCCGGTGCGGCGTATTCCGCTGTGGACACACAGAGCGCCAAAGCCGAGCTTCTGAGCGTTTCTGGTTGAGCTCCCCATGCTTTGCCTATACCATGATTAAAAGCCGATTAAAGCTGATTGAAATCTGATTAAAGCTGATTAAAAGCTGTTTAAAAGCTGATACAGCCTATCCCTCATTCATGGGTTAACGGTAGCTATCCCGTCAATTGAGGACTATGAGGGAATCATAGTCCTCAATTTTCTTGTGAAGGGCTATTTGGTTTTTTCTTGTGAAGGGCTGTTAGGTATTTACTTAAACGGAGATAAACTTCATAGTGGTGTCGTGTGAATATATGGGTCTGTTAGATCCATCTAGAATTATATCTGGGGTCATTTGTTGAGGATTTTTGTACAACGGACGTTCAATTTATTAATGGAACTATCTACATCAATCCCTGAACTATTAATTATATGGCTGGCTACTCTGTTCTTAAACTGGCACAAGCTTGGATGTTCTGCTGGACCGGCACGTTTTCGTAGAAGAATCAATCATTTGGAAAAGTTGCTGGTGCCAATACTGTGGCAAAAGCATCTCATTCATATGTATGGACGATTTATTATTTATGTTCAAGGATTCAATGTGAATGGAATATTTACGCCAAAAGAACTTTCTATCAAATCATTCGATGTGAGCGATGTAGACTTAACGCATCAGTTAAGAATCAAGCTCGATGGTTGGAGAATTATCACCTCGGACTTAAATACAGCGCTGGAAATTTATCCGGATTATCCGGAGCGGAAGCCGTCAAGGTCACTGGAAATGGCCGAGGTCACCGGAAGTGATCAAAGTCACCGGAAGTTGCCAAGGTCAATGCTAGAAGCTGGCCGAATCATCTTTCCCTACTACCATGTCGATATTGAAACACTCACGGTAGAAATTGGAAAACTTACAGTAACTTCAGTATACAAACCACCAGGAAAAGACTACAGTTTTACCAATACGTGGTCTGTTAGAAAAGTATCCGACCTTATTTTTTATTTTGAAAACCTAATGGATTTGAATCAAGCGCGCTTGCATGAGCCGACCTTGAACCTGTAGATAGCGTCAGTTGCTGTCGAGCAGTGTTCGAGTGACGTAGTGTGTAGTGCTCTCGTCGGTTTGTCAATGCAAGTGAAATGACGACAAGTAAAATGAGGAATGTCCTACGTCGCCTACGTGATACTATGCGGCGCAAGCGACTGGAGTTTCAGTCATCAGAAAATTGGCAACTCCATCACGACAATGCTCCAGCACATTCTTGGCACTTGGTTCACAATTTTTTGGCGAAAAACCAGACTCTGGTTCGACAGGCTCCTTACTCTCCTGATATGGCCCCCTGCGACTTCTGAATATTCCCCAAAGTCAAGAGGCTATTGAAAGGAACGCGAATTCAGACAAGAGAGGACATTATGGCTGCAACTGCAGACGAGCTAAAGTCGATTCCGAAAGAGGCTTTTTCGGAATGCTTCGAACAATGGCAGCACCGCTGGGAGAAGTGTGTGGAGTCCCAAGGAGACTACTTTGAGGGTGATTAGGTTTCCAACGCTCCAGGTAGGCCAGTTCTTTTTTACCGGCTAAAGGTCGGATACTTTTCTAATAGACCACGTATAAACAACTTCCAGACATAAAACACAAAACTCGTTAGTGGCGATTGTAACAGTCACCATATTACGTGAGGATATGACCACAGCGACTGAAATGGAGATCTTGTGGCTGAGGCGAAGATATCACTGATTCACGACCCCAAACTACCCTGCTCCTTTAATAGCAAGATATGGAAACGAGGCTACAACATTGAGCAACAGTGTACAAAGGTTTTCGATCATTATTCTTACAGAGAAAGAAACGAAATTCTACGCGGATCGTGCGTAAATGTTCCGCACGTACGTAATATACTTCTTACAACTCTCGTTATGTAATATGCTATTGTGTAGCTTGTATGTTAGTCTAGTTTTCTTGTTTTTTTTTTAGCGTATTTAGAAGTTTTTCTTGTAGAGATTTAGCAGGGTAGTAAATCAGTGGGTTATTTAGTGAGCAAGATAATTAGTGGTAGTATAAAATTAAGATAAGGTGCTTTATTAGCAATTAACGCAGCCGGTAAATGAAGGTCTTATTCCAGTCGGCGGAGGGAGATTTATGCGAACAATAGTAATAAATTGTGCGGAGCTGCATCCACGGACACTTATAATCCATTGTTGCCGAATCTAGAATTTATACTGATTATGCGAAAAAAGGTTCTTTTAAAATTATCATGATTTTAGTTTTTGATATTCATGCGAGATTTATGTAGCTGTCGTGTGGAAATCTGCATCGGGGAAATTGAGTTTGTAAGGGTGTAGTTTTTGCGCCGCGGGGGAGTCGCAGAGACAATGCGAAATACAAATCACGTCTGTCGATTTCGGGCCGAGTTCGTGATTCACGCTCGGACGTAAGTAGTGCACGTATGACTAAATGGAATATATCGCGCTTTATACACAAGCCGCGGCTTCCGCTTTTATTATATTTTATAGAAGGTTTATGCACCGCTCGGCCGGGCTCCATAACTCCCCGGAATCTACGACCTGTCCTTCGAACCCGCTCTGATTTATCACCGCACGCTTTTATTCCCCCGAAACGGAGAGAATCAATTATCCAAACACATTCGCGTCCATAAAACACAAACACCAATTATCTACACACTATAAGCGCTCTCATCACATTCTCCCGAATGTGATTATCCTCGATAATTTCTTTTTCTCGTCGTTAATTGTAGGCGGTCGCGTGACACAACGATGATGTAAAATCGTTACGAATTCCGGCGAGACGTCGATCTTATTCCACGCCAAACTCGACCCGGATTTGCACCTTAAAAATAAATAATTTCCAACTTCCTTCTTCAATCGCTCTGCGGCCTTAACTGACATAAGCCTTGGAATTCAACTTGGATTGATAGCCTTAAACCTACTTGAATGTAGACAAAACTAGAGTAGTTTAGTTTTTGCAATGCAGTCCATTTTGTTTATTCAAGTTTGTCTGTCGATATCTCCTAAACCGCTAGGCGTATCTGGATACGTATATCACTGTCTTAATCTAGATTTTAATAGTATATTACGTAACGAGAGTTGTAAGAAGCATATTACGTACCAGCGGAATAGTTTCGCGTGACCCGCGTAGCGAGCAGTGCGTAATTCCGCTAGTACGTAATTGCCTCACAACTCGAGTTATGTATTCTTGTCTTTTTTCCCGTCTTCCTTATCTATTCCCGGATTGTCACTAGATATATTATATATACTATTATCTACGATCACTATTGTAAATGCTCATTATTGTACAGTTCGTGGACTATGTAAATGCAACATAACATACACGTATGTAACAATCCGCGATTAATGAAGTTATGATTGATAACACACACGTGCGTTTGGTTTACAATTCGTTGATTGGTTGAAAGCTGCTATTACGTGCTCATACGTTCAGTTCCCCCCCGTGCCACAATTCAAACCAACTGAAATTGACAACTTTTCAATTTTTCATAAATATAGGCAACCCAATGTACGCAATGGGTTGCCTATATTTATGAACACTCCATTCTCCTTATTCCAGTTTAACCCACTAGAGCATTAACTAGAGCAGTTGCTAATTTAATTACAATTTAGTTTGTATATTAGGTTTTCTCACTCTGGCTTTTATGTCTGCATATTTGCAGACGCTTTTCCTGTTCTTGTTCCGTTTCTTCTGATCACATATTCCCATTATATTTGGTTTTGGCACGTCTGTGCGGCGTCGTGTGACGTGTGTTAATGCAAAAAAGTTTTTTGCGCCGCAAACGACAGTTTAAATTTGGCAAACTATGAAAAAAACGGCTTGAAAACTGTGATGGAAAACTAATTGCAGCGACGTGATGAGCGGATGTAACTAAGATCAGAATTTTGCGAATTTCAGAAATTTAGCGTTTTTGCAAAATTTTTATATTATATATAAAAATATATATAAAATGTAATATTCGCAATAAATCTAAAACTAATTGCTGGGATGAGAGGCAGATTAAACTAAGATCAAAATTTTGCGAACTTCAGAAATTTTACACTTAAATGGTTTTAGCAAAATTTAAATTTTTTTATTGATTAATTGAATTTTATGCAAAATGTAATTTTCGCAATAAATCAAAAACTATTTGCTGGGATGAGAGGCGGATTAAACTAAATTTTTGCGAATTTCAGAAATTTTGCAATTTAATGGTTTTAGCTAAATTTGTATTTTGTTTAAGTATTAATTGAATTTTATGCAAAATTTAATATTCGCAAAAATTAGTCGCAAAATTAATAATGAATAAAACTCTTAAATTGCACTCAAATCCAAATTGCAAAAAAATTGCAATTATTTTATTAACCCCTTCACATACAGTGATGTCTCTAAGACATCATGTATATCTCATAAGATCACATGCATATGTTTAACGCGCATTTTATGCGTATGTCAAGGGGTTAAGGATAAAATCTATTTGTTGAGAAAAGAATTAAGGAAACTGTGTTCTTTAATTCACAAATTGACTAATAACATAAATAAAATATAATTATTAGTACGGTGTAGCTCCTGCATTTTACTGCTACGGTGTGGCTCCTGCATTTTACTGAAACTGTGTGGCTCCTGCATTTTACTGTTACGGTGTGGCTCCTGCATTTTGTTGCTACGGTGTGGCTCCTGCATTTTGTTGCTACGTTGTGGCTCCTACATTTTACTGCTACGGTGTGGCTCCTGCATTTTACTGCTACGGTGTGGCTCCTGCATTTTACTGCTACGGTGTGGCTCCTGCATTTTACTGAAACTGTGTGGCTCCTGCACTTTACTGCTACGGTGTGGCTCCTGCATTTTACTGCTACGGTGTGGCTCCTGCATTTTACTGAAACTGTGTGGCTCCCGCATTTTACTGCTACAGTATGGCTCCTGCATTTTACTGCTACGGTGTGGCTCCTGCATTTTACTGCTACGGTGTGGCTCCTGCATTTTACTGAAACTGTGTGGCTCCTGCATTTTACTGCTACGGTGTGGCTCCTGCATTTTACTGCTACGGTGTGGCTCCTGCATTTTACTGAAACTGTGTGGCTCCTGCATTTTACTGCTACGGTGTGGCTCCTGCATTTTGTTGCTACGTTGTGGCTCCTACATTTTACTGCTACGGTGTGGCTCCTGCATTTTACTGCTACGGTGTGGCTCCTGCATTTTACTGCTACGGTGTGGCTCCTGCATTTTACTGAAACTGTGTGGCTCCTGCACTTTACTGCTACGGTGTGGCTCCTGCATTTTACTACTACGGTGTGGCTCCTGCATTTTACTGAAACTGTGTGGCTCCCGCATTTTACTGCTACAGTATGGCTCCTGCATTTTACTGCTACGGTGTGGCTCCTGCATTTTACTGCTACGGTGTGGCTCCTGCATTTTACTGAAACTGTGTGGCTCCTGCATTTTACTGCTACGGTGTGGCTCCTGCATTTTACTGCTACGGTGTGGCTCCTGCATTTTACTGAAACTGTGTGGCTCCTGCATTTTACTGCTACGGTGTGGCTCCTGCATTTTGTTGCTACGTTGTGGCTCCTACATTTTACTGCTACGGTGTGGCTCCTGCATTTTACTGCTACGGTGTGGCTCCTGCATTTTACTGCTACGGTGTGGCTCCTGCATTTTACTGAAACTGTGTGGCTCCTGAACTTTACTGCTACGGTGTGGCTCCTGCATTTTACTGCTACGTTGTGGCTCCTGCATTTTACTGAAACTGTGTGGCTCCTGCATTTTACTGCTACGGTATGGCTCCTGCATTTTACTGCTACGGTGTGGCTCCTGCATTTTACTGAAACTGTGTGCCTCCTGCATTTTACTGCTACGGTGTGGCTCCTGCATTTTGTTGCTACGGTGTGGCTCCTACATTTTACTGCTACGGTGTGGCTCCTGCATTTTACTGCTACGGTGTGGCTCCTGCATTTTACTGCTACGGTGTGGCTCCTGCATTTTACTGCTACGGTGTCGCTCCTGCATTTTACTGAAACTGTGTGGCTCCTGCATTTTATTGCTCCGTTGTGGCTCCTGCATATTACTGCTACGGTGTGGCTCCTGCATTTTGTTGCTACGGTGTGGCTCCTGCATTTTACTGCTACGGTGTGGCTCCTCCATTTTACTGCTACGGTGTGGCTCCTGCATTTTACTGCTACGGTGTGGCTCCTGCATTTTACTGCTACGATTTGGCTCCTGCATTTTACTGCTACGGTGTGGCTCCTGCATTTTACTTCTAAGCATCAAGAGGGCACGATACCAGAGGCCGCGATTTAGATTCATTTTGAGATTATAAGTCCATACTGATGAAGCCAAAAGGCAGAAACGCGTCTATGGATGTTCATACTTTTTGTTAGAGCTGTTATGTCATTCGGCCATTGAAAGGAGCGGACAGGTGTTCCGAACCGAAACCTTGCGATTATTAGCAATCGCACCAATTGCGGTTATTAGCAATCGCACAATTAGTATGTTTTAAGCGTTCTAGGCTAGACCACGAAAGTTAGTGTGCGAACATCATCAACCGACTTTGTTCACGCTCGTGTTAATTTATAAATGTAAAAGTTGAATCTTGATTGGGTGGTGCGTTCACGGTCCGGGAGGCTGCATCGGCCCTTTCTCGTCCGGAGCGACATAACTTAAGGGTGTTCCTCTATATGAGGCGTTGCGAATACAAAGGGCGAACTCAACATTGGATCAGGTGTTCCGAGCCGAAACCTTGCGATTATTAGCAATCCCACCAATTGCGATTATTAGCAACAATTAGTATGTTTTAAGCGTTCTAGGCGAGAACACGAAAGTTAGTGCGCGAACATCGTCAACCGACTTTGTTCACGCTCGTGTTAATTTATAAATGTAAAAGTTGAATCTTGATCGGGTGGTGCGATCATGGACCGGAAGGCTGCATCGGCCTTTTTCGCGTCCGGAGCGACATAACTTAATGGTGTTCCTCTATATGAGGCGTTGCGAATACAAAGGGCGAACTCAACATTGGATCAGGTGTTCCGAGCCGAAAGCTTGCGATTATTAGCAATCGCACCAATTGCGGTTATTAGCAATCGCACAATTAGTATGTTTTAAGCGTTCTAGGCTAGACCACGAAAGCTAGTGTGCGAACATCATCAACCGACTTTGTTCACGCTCGTGTTAATTTATAAATGTAAAACTTTATTCATGATTGGGTGGTGCGTTCACGGTCCGGGAGGCTGCATCGGCCTTTTTCTCGTCCGGAGCGACATAGCTTAAGGGTGTTCCTCTATATGAAGCGTTGCGAATACAAAGGGCGAACTCAACATTGGATCAGGTGTTCCGAGCCGAAACCTTGCGATTATTAGCAATCGCACCAATTGCGGTTATTAGCAATCGCACAATTAGTATGTTTTAAGCGTTCTAGGCGATACCACGAAAGTTAGTGCGCGAACATCGTCAACCGACTTTGTTCACGCTCGTGTTAATTTATAAATGTAAAAGTTGAATCTTGATCGGGTGGTGCGTTCACGGTCCGGGAGGCTGCATTGGCCTTTTTCGCGTCCGGAGCGACATAACTTAAGGGTGTTCCTCTATATGAGGCGTTGCGAATACAAAGGGCGAACTCAACATTGGATCAGGTGTTCCGAGCCGAAACCTTGCGATTATTAGCAATCGCACCAATTGCGATTATTAGCAATCGCACACTTAGTATGTTTTAAGCGTTCTAGGCGAGACCACGAAAGTTAGTGAGCGAACATCATCAACCGACTTTGTTCACGCTCGTGTTAATTAATTTATAAATGTAAAAGTTGAATCTTGATTGGGTGGTGCGTTCACGGTCCGGGAGGCTGCATCGGCCTTTTCTCGTCCGGAGCGACATAACTTAAGGGTGTTCCTCTATATGAGGCGTTAACACAAAGGGCGAACTCAACATTGGATCAGGTGTTCCGAGCCGAAACCTTGCGATTATTAGCAATCGCACCAATTGCGATTATTAGCAATCGCACAATTAGTATGTTTTAAGCGTTCTAGGCGAGAACACGAAAGTTAGTGTGCGAACATTGTTAACCGACTTTGTTCACGCTCGTGTTAATTTATAAATTTAAAAGTTGAATCTTGATTGGGTGGTGCGTTCACGGTCCGGAAGGCTGCATCGGCCTTTTTCCCGTCCGGAGCGACATAACTTAAGCGTGTTCCTCTATATGAGGAGTTGCGAATACGTATGGCGAACTCAACATTGGGTCAGGTGTTCCGAGCCGAAACCTTGCGATTATTAGTAATCGCACCAATTGCGGTTATTAGCAATCGCACAATTAGTATGTTTTAAGCGTTCTAGGCGATACCACGAAAGTTAGTGCGCGAACATCGTCAACCGACATTCTTCACACTCGTGTTAATTTATAAATATAAAAGTTGAATCTTGATTGGGTGGTGCGTTCACGATCTGGAAGGCTGCATCGGCCTTTTTCCCGTCCGGAGCGACATAACTTAAGGGTGTTCCTCTATATGAGGCGTTGCGAATACAAAGGGCGAACTCAACATTGGATCAGGTATTCCGAGCCGAAAGCTTGCGATTATTAGCAATCGCACCAATTGCGATTATTAGTAATCGCACAATTAGTATGTTTTAAGCGTTCTAGGCTAGACCACGAAAGTTAGTGTGCGAACATCATCAACCAACTTTGTTCACGCTCGTGTTAATTTATAAATGTAAAAGTTGAATCTTGATTGGGTGGTGCGTTCACGGTCCGGGAGGCTGCATCGGCCTTTTTCCCGTCCGGACCGGCATAACTTAAGCGTGTTCCTCTATATGAGGCGTTGCGAGTACAAAGGGCGAACTCAACATTGGATCAGGTGTTCCGAGCCGAAACCTTGCGATTATTAGCAATCGCACCAATTGCAATTATTAGCAATCGCACAATTAGTATGTTTTAAGCGTTCTAGGCGAGACCACGAAAGTTAGTGCGCGAACATTGTCAACCGACTTTGTTCACGCTCGTGTTAATTTATAAATTTAAAAGTTGAATCTTGATTGGGTGGTGCGTTCACGGTCCGGGAGGCTGCATCGGCCTTTTTCCCGTCCGGACCGGCATAACTTAAGCGTGTTCCTCTATATGAGGCGTTGCGAGTACAAAGGGCGAACTCAACATTGGATCAGGTGTTCCGAGCCGAAACCTTGCGATTATTAGCAATCGCACCAATTGCAATTATTAGCAATCGCACAATTAGTATGTTTTAAGCGTTCTAGGCGAGACCACGAAAGTTAGTGCGCGAACATTGTCAACCGACTTTGTTCACGCTCGTGTTAATTTATAAATGTAAAAGTTGAATCTTGATTGGGTGGTGCGTTCACGGTCCGGGAGGCTGCATCGGCCTTTTTCCCGTCCGGACCGGCATAACTTAAGCGTGTTCCTCTATATGAGGCGTTGCGAGTACAAAGGGCGAACTCAACATTGGATCAGGTGTTCCGAGCCGAAACCTTGCGATTATTAGCAATCGCACCAATTGCAATTATTAGCAATCGCACAATTAGTATGTTTTAAGCGTTCTAGGCGAGACCACGAAAGTTAGTGCGCGAACATTGTCAACCGACTTTGTTCTCGCTCGTGTTAATTTATAAATTTAAAAGTTGAATCTTGATTGGGTGGTGCGTTCACGGTCCGGGAGGCTGCATCTGCCTTTTCCCCTCCGGAGCGACATAACTTAAGGGTGTTCCTCTATATGAGGCGTTGCAAATACAAAGGGCGAACTCAACATTGGATCAGGTGTTCCGAGCCGAAAGCTTGCGATTATTAGCAATCGCACCAATTGCGGTTATAAGCAATCGCACAATTAGTATGTTTTAAGCGTTCTAGGCGATACCACGAAAGTTAGTGCGCGAACATCGTCAACCGACATTCTTCACACTCGTGTTAATTTATAAATGTAAAAGTTGAATCTTGATTGGGTGGTGCGTTCACGATCCGGAAGGCTGCATCGGCCTTTTTCGCGTCCGGAGCGACATAACTTAAGCGTGTTCCTCTATATGAGGAGTTGCGAATACGTATGGCGAACTCAACATTGGGTCAGGTGTTCCGAGCCGAAACCTTGCGATTATTAGCAATCGCACCAATTGCAATTATTAGCAATCGCACAATTTGTACGTTTTAAGCGTTCTAGGCTAGACCACGAAAGTTAGTGTGCGAACATCATCAACCGACTTTGTTCACGCTCGTGTTAATTTATAAATGTAAAAGTTGAATCTTGATTGGGTGGTGCGTTCACGGTCCGGGAGGCTGCATCGGCCTTTTTCCCGTCCGGAGCGTCATAACTTAAGCGTGTTCCTCTATATGATACGTTGCGAATACAAAGGGCGAACTCAACATTGGATCAGGTGTTTCAAGCCGAAACCTTGCGATTATTAGCAATCGCACCAATTGCGATTATTATCAATCGCACAATTAGTATGTTTTAAGCGTTCTAGGCGAGACCACGAAAGTTAGTTCGCGAACATCGTCAACCGACTTTGTTCACGCTCGTGTTAATTTATAAATGTAAAAGTTGAATTTTGATCGGGTGGTGCGATCACGGTCCGGGAGGCTGCATCGGCCTTTTTCGCGTCCGGAGCGTCATAACTTAAGGGTGTTCCTCTATATGAGGCGTTGCGAATACAAAGGGCGAACTCAACATTTGATCAGGTGTTCCGAGCCGAAACCTTGCGATTATTAGCAATCGCACCAATTGCAATTATTAGCAATCGCACAATTAGTATGTTTTAAGCGTTCTAGGCTAGACCACGAAAGTTAGTGTGCGAACATCATCAACCGACTTTGTTCACGCTCGTGTTAATTTATAAATTTAAAAGTTGAATCTTGATTGGGTGGTGCGTTCGCGGTCCGGGAGGCTGCATCGGCCTTTTTCCCGTCCGGAGCGACATAACTTAAGCGTGTTCCTCTATATGAGGCGTTGCGAATACAAAGGGCGAACTCAACATTGGGTCAGGTATTCCGAGCCGGAACCTTGCGATTATTAGCAATCGCACCAATTGCGATTATTAGCAATCGCACAATTAGTATGTTTTAAGCGTTCTAGGCGAGAACACGAAAGTTAGTGTGCGAACATTGTTAACCGACTTTGTTCACGCTCGTGTTAATTTATAAATGTAAAAGTTGAATCTTGATCGGGTGGTGCGTCCACGGTCCGGGAGGCTGCATCGGACTTTTTCCCGTCCGGAGCGACATAACTTAAGTGTGTTCCTCTATATGAGGCGTTGCGAATACAAAGGGCGAACTCAACATTGGATCAGGTGTTCCGAGCCGAAACCTTGCGATTATTAGCAATCGCACCAATTGCGGTTATTAGCAATCGCACAATTAGTATGTTTTAAGCGTTCTAGGCGAGAACACGAAAGTTAGTGCGCGAACATCGTCAACCGACTTTGTTCACGCTCGTGTTAATTTATAAATTTAAAAGTTGAATCTTGATTGGGTGGTGCGTTCACGGTCCGGAAGGCTTCAGTGGCCTTTTTGCCGTCCGGAGCGACATAACTTAAGGGTGTTCCTCTATATGAGGCGTTGCGAATACAAAGGGTTACCTCAACATTGGATCAGGTATTCCGAGCCGAAACCTTGCAATTATTAGCAATCGCACCAATTGCGATTATTAGCAATCGCACAATTAGTATGTTTTAAGCGTTCTAGGCGAGAACACGAAAGTTAGTGCGCGAACATTGTCAACCGACTTTGTTCACGCTCGTGTTAATTTATAAATGTAAAAGTTGAATCTTGATTGGGTGGTGCGTTCACGGTCCGGAAGGCTTCAGTGGCCTTTTTCGCGTCCGGAGCGACATAACTTAAGGGTGTTCCTCTATATGAGGCGTTGCGAATACAAAGGACGAACTCAACATTGGGTCATTTTTTTTTCTCGGATGGGATCAGAACCTTTTCGAGAATCCGCAGGTATAAGTTTCAGTCATAAGTTCATCAAAATCGACATCAGCCTTTGCTGAATTCGCCCTTCCTCCGCAAAAAAATTCAAATGCGTTTCTCTCGAAACTGCCATTTGTTGATTTCGCCCATCGTATACGCAACGCCTCATATATTTCCTGTATTTTCCTCATGTATTTTCCTCCCCTTAAATTGGCGACGGAAGGACGTTCCACCACGGGCGGAGACGAGAGCAGCCTAAAGGTAAGAGACGGCACACCATCCAAATTTGTTTTTCAACAGTAAATAATTTTACATACAGTCCATTCAGTCATCTTCTGGCGACCTCGTGGTCTCTCTTAGCAGTAAAATGCAGGAGCCACACCGTAGTAATAAAATGCAGGAGCCACACCGTAGCAATAAAATGCAGGAGCCACACGGTAGCAGTAAAATGCAGGAGCCGCACCGTAGCAGCAAAATGCAGGAGCCACACTGTAGCAATAAAATGCAGGAGCCACACCGTAGCAGTAAAATGCAGGAGCCACAACGGAGCAATAAAATGCAGGAGCCACACCGTAGCAATAAATTGCAGAAGATACACCGTAGCAATAAAATGCAGGAGCCACACCGTAGCATTAAAATGCAGGAGCCACAACGGAGCAATAAAATGCAGGAGCCACACCGTAGCAGTAAAATGCAGGAGCCACAACGGAGCAATAAAATGCAGGAGCCACACCGTAGCAGTAAAATGCAGGAGCCACAACGGAGCAATAAAATGCAGGAGCCACACCGTAGCAATAAATTGCAGGAGCCACACCGTAGCAATAAAATGCAGGAGCTACACCGTAGCAATAAAATGCAGGAGCCACACGGTAGCAGTAAAATGCAGGAGCCACACCGTACTCATAATTATATTCCATTTATGTTATTAGTCAATTTTTGAATTGAAGAACAAAGTTTCCTTAATTCTTATCTTACAATATGATATTTTTTCTATTTTTTAATATTACGTTTCGCGATAATAAATTTTGCGAGAGCATTTGCGAATAAACGCTCACAATCGCCGAATTATCGACTCGATTTCACGTTACATTATTGATTTGCATTCGCGAATTTCGCTCTGCACATCCGATTAAATTTTTTTTTTTGCAAAACATTGCCCTACAATACTTCAAACGCGCAAATATTTCGCAAAACAAATATTAATTAATCCGCTCATAATACATAATTCAACAAAGTGAAATGGCAAATTTGCAAAAACTTAAACTAAACATATCAATAACTGATAAATAACTGTTATAATATTTTCTATCTTGCGTCTGTATTGGACTCATAACAGCGCTCATATGCGTGCGGTTATGGCTCGATATATATCTAGAAGTGGCATAAAAGGGCGCAAAATAGAAAAAATAGTTTAAAGAACTCGTCGCTTTCTAAACATGGACGCTTGCTGAAAAATCGCACTTATTGAACTCGTTCTTTAATATACTATTAAGCAGCTGTTTATGACCTAATATATCTAAAAAAAAACGAGTTCAAAAATCGCTATTTTTCAGCACGTGTCCATTAGAAAACTCCTCGCTACGCTCCTCGTTTTCCAAAATTGGACGCGTGCTGTAAAATCGCGCTTATTGAACTCGTTCTTTAATATACCATTATATATCTCTCGCTCTTTACTTTTGAGTTTATTTTTGTTTGGCCATTTGTTTAGTATGTAGACAGAGCTGAATTTTATTCGTCATTTAATTCGCTGCCGAATATTCGAATCTATGAAGTGAACTAAATTATTCCGACCGCGTTTTCTTTTACAGCGACAATTTCATTCGATCTCCACTGTCGCATTTTCTCAGCGTAAATATATACCTTACTCATATCGACGCTGTTCAAGTTATATTTTAATTATGCAACCTAGGATATACTAATCCAAACAAGTTGATTTGGTGTATAGTCACAGCTAGTTTAATCTAGTCTGATATTACAAAACCTTTACAACCTAGGCTTAAACCGTGAAGCTTTAGCACTACTTAAGTCCTATTTAGAAAATAGAGTTTGTTACGTATACTATAATGGGTTCGTATCAACTGAATTTCTTGCAACATCGGGTGTCCCCCAAGGCTCTAACTTGGGTCCCTTATTATTCATTATCTTCATTAATGACCTACTGTCCACGATATCGTGTCCCGTATTAGCATTTGCTGATGACATAAAATTATATAAATCGATTAAGTGCCATGGGGATATGTTACACTTACAAAATAACATGGACTCATTTGTGAGATGGTGTGTTAAACACAAATTATTACTTAATACCACCAAGTGTTGTTATGTTTCGTACTCAAAAACTCTTTCTCCAATACAAACTACCTATACAATTGATGGTAGCCCTATTGCCAAGAAGGAAATAATGAAAGATCTCGGTGTCATATTTGATTCTCGCCTAACATTTCTCGAGAACCTCGATAGCGTGTGCTCCTCTGCATCGAAGTCCTTAGGATTTGTAATGCGCGTTAGTCGCAACTTCACCGATACTAACCTAATGAAGCAACTTTTTTGTACATACGTCCTCTGCAAACTGGAGTACGCTATTCTCTTGTGGTATCCTTTATATACATCACACGCGTTCAAACTTGACAGAATTCATAGACGTTTTTTGAAATACCTGTCCTACAGACTTGATGGAGTTTATCCTGAGATAGGAACTAGTCTCGAACAATTGTTAATTAGACATAACATGGTTTCTCTAGAAGACAGAAGGAGTCATTGCTGTGCACAGTATACCTCTAAGCTCTTGCATAGTCAGATAGACTGTTCATTTCTCTTGGGCAAAATTCCAATCAATATTCCCAGATCATCGTCTAGATCTACCGCCAGTTTTCGTCTGCCGATTCCAAGGACTAACGTACTACGTAGAGCACCTATCTTCGTAATGTGTAAAGCTGCTAACGAAGCATCTCAGGATATATTTTAAGACTAATATTTATATACTTATTTACTTGTTCTATGTAATCATTTTTACTGTTTTGTATATTGATATTTATTACTTGTATTACTTGTATGGGTTTACACCATTTGTTTATGTATTTATATGTGTATATGTATGTATATAGGTGTATCTATGTACGTGTGTTTGTATATGTGTATGCATGTGTGTGTCTTGTATGTGTATGTATGTATATATATATTATTATTATTATTGTTCTGTCATTGGGGTTCGCTCTGTTGGACAATAAAGTATTATTATTATATGTCTGTCTAGTCTAAATCTGATCGGTCTAGTCTAAATTGTATTAGCTTTTTAATCGACATTCTTCTTGTGTGAAACGGATTTTCCGACAGACGGGAAAACTTGTATTAATATCCGGCGAATGGAAAAACTCTTGCAGGGGAAAATCTCTATACACATTTACAATACAAGATTAATGGATTTTCCCGTTGCAGGATTATTAAAAATTCACGCGTTTTCCACTCATCAATCATCCCTGCGATGATCAATAGATTCTCCACTTACGGTAATTGTTCCAGGAAAATTGTTAAATTTGCACATATTTCGTTTTGCAAACTTGCAAAATTGTTCAAATATAGTAAATCTAGTATCCAGAACATTATAACTGTTAGTTTATGTTAGGTGATATCTTCTTCTTTTTCTCTGCCTTTTTCTATATCACGTAGGGTAGGCGTTGCTTTGCTGGACTATTCTTCTCCATATATGTCTATCCAATGCGTCCTCACTATTCTAATCTATTTCTCTCAAATCCCCTGCTACCTTGTCTTTCAAAAGACAGCTTCTTGGTAAAGAGCTCCACATGCGAGGTCCTTTTGAGTGAATTGTCAATATTGAGGCCCAAAAATCTAAGAAAGTCAACAGAGTTAATGACGTTGTTGTCTAGTATAAGAGGTGGGAGAGTACCTTTATAAGATAGGACTACAGTTTTCTTGGTACTTAATTCTAGACAGTTAGAATCGTACCATGACTTAATACATACAAGGTCATTAGATATAGTAGACTGGAGAAGCGGCAGGTTAGGTTTGGACCATGTGATACTAGTATCATCGGCAAAGAGACACATTTTTGTGTGATGAACACACAAAGAGACACATTTTTCGCTGATATTTAAATTAGTTATATCGCTGATGAATACTAGGAAGAGAATTGGACCTAGAACGGAACCTTGAGGGACACCAACATCCACCGCTCTGCAGGAGAAAGAGTAGTCATTTACTCTAACGAACTGCCTTCTATTGCCAAGATAGGATTTGAACCATTCCTGAGGAGTTCCCAGAATTCCATGCAATTTTTTTAGTAGAATCTCATGGTTCACACAATCGAAGGCTTTGGCAATATCACAAAAAACTGTTGCTGTGAAAAGCTTGTTGTTAAGATTTTGGTAGATATCACTAAGAACAGAGAATATGGCATCACTCGAGCTTTTACTGGATAAGAATCCGAACTAATTCGAAGTAATGATGCTATATTTGGTTAGGAAAGCCATCAAGCGTACCTTGGCGAGCCTCTCTATGATCTTTGATATAGCAGGTAGTAAGGCAATTGGACTGTAATTGCAGCAGCTGTCCCTATCAGCACTTTTATGTAGAGGGATAATGATTACTGTCTTGAGACTCTGGGGAAAAACACCCTTCTCGGAAGATCGGTTGATTAGATGGGACTTTAACCGGTATACCATCATTGCTGCATGTAGACTTACTTTTTATTGCTGTAATGGCTTGTGATAGTTCCATGTTGTCAACAGGACTTAAAAAGAAACTAGTGGAAAAACCTTACAAGCACTCACTTCCTGAAGCACAATGTGACCAGGCGTAGACCTATCAAGTTTCAACACTTTCTTATAAAACTTTAGCTGCACCCTTTCGATCTTGTCTTCCTCTTTCGTTCCCCAGACCTCGCATCCATACAGTAACACGCTTCGCACACATGCCTTCCATATGGTCTCTGCTGCTCTAAAGTTTCCACCAAAGTTCCTTTTCCAAACCTCCCAGACACGACCCGCCGCCACCCATGCCGTCTTTGTAACATACTCTATGTGTTCTTTATAACTGTATCCAGTCCCAAAGACATACCCCAAATACTTAAATTTACTAACTTCCTCTATTTCAGTACCCTGCCATTCAAACCTTTCTTTCTTATATCGCGCACCCCTTTTAAACTGAATCCATTTTGTTTTACCAACATTCACCCTTAAATCCCTCTTTTCGAAATACCTGCCGAGCCTTTCAATCACGTCCTTCATCTCACTAGCCGACTTTGCAAATACCACCATGTCATCCGCATATGCCAAGCTCCACACCTTCTTTTTCCCAATCACCACTCCTCCGGCTTGCCCGGCCTGTAGAACCTTTTCCATATCCGCCACATACAGATTGAAAAGCGTGGGACTCAAAGGGCAGCCTTGTCTCAGGCCCTTCCTCACCTCAAAATAGTCCGATTCCCATTCATTCGCTACTACCTTACAGACCGTTTCCTCGTACAAATTCGATGTTCCTTCTTAAACTCTCTGAGATACCTAGCTTGCCCAAACACTCGTCAAGTCTCCTTCTGTTCACCGAGTCATATGCGGATTTTAAATCAATGAAAAAGCAAACAGGCATCCCTTTCTTATTCCTTGGTCTATGATGACTCTCATCGTCACCAGGTGTTCCACCGTGCTCCTTCATTCTCTGAACCCCGCTTGTATTTCCGGCAAAAGCTTCCTTTCATTGATTTCCTTCCTCAAGCGACAATCCAGGATTTTAGCAAATATTTTGTATGAGGAGTTCATCAAATGAGGCGCGTCCCTCGTTCCACTCTTAAAAACCGGTTGAATTATCCCCACTTTCCAGCTGACTGGTATCCTTTTCTCTCCTCTCCTTAAATTCTCAATTCCTCCGTAAACTTCTCCTTACAGATTCCAGGTGCTTCTTTCCACGCTTCATTTCCGAGCCCATCCAAACCTCCCGCTTTTCTTGGCTTTAGGGAACCAATAACATCCTCCACCTCTGTCACGGTGATATCCTCGGCGAGCTCTTCCTGCTTTCTCTGTCGATCTCCTGAACTATCATCTCTTTCTGATCGCATCTCCACCCCTCCTAGCATCCTCATGAAGTGGTTTTGCCATTCTTCTATCGCTATGCTCTTGGGTAATCTTTCCTTCCTTTTCCTATTCTCTCGCACGTATTTCCACAGCTCAGCTTCCGTCTTGATTTCTCGTACCTGCTGCTTCTCCTTCTCCTCCCAAAGCTCCTTTTTCTTCTTCTCCATTTTTTGCAATTCTGTTTTCGCTTCCAGCACGTGCATTTTGAGCCCTTCTCCTTTTCTCCATTCTCTCATAGCTTCTCGAAACCTTTGCTTTGCGTTCCGCACTACCCCGTCGTACCATGCTCGGCCTGGAAACGTTTCTTTGATTTTCTTTTTCACAAGTGCAGATTCTCTATGGCGTTCCACTCTACCTCTTCTAATTTCCTTCTGTCCTTCTGGAAACTTTCATTAAAAACTCTAAGAAGTTAAGGTCTACCTCTCCGGAAGAAAAGTTCCAATCAATGGATTTACATTTTTTCGAAAATTTATAGTTCTTTGTTAATAAATTCTACCCAGGCGGTGGGATGTGGGTTTTGGTTCTTGCCTAGAGAAAAGTTGGTCAAAATTGCTTCATGATTCGAGAGGCCAGAGCAAACAACTTCTACATCGTTAGGTGGTAGGTCAGACACAACGTAGTCAATGGTGCTAGCTGTAGTTTTTGAGATTCTGGTCGGTGACTCGACATGCATTTGAAGCCCAAAGGTATCAAAAATGGATATCAAAGATTTCTAAACAGCACACATAGCAGCGAAGTCAATGTTAAAATCGCCACATAAATTGTTTCTGCTTTTAATAGGCAAAGCATCGAGCGACTTTAGAAGGTTCTGTAAAAAAGATGAACTATCTGAACTAGGTGATCTATAAATACATATTATATAGAGATCGAAAAGTAGGCTGTGCACTAGCGAAAATTCAGAGTTTCTTAACTAATTGAGAGTCAAAGTTCGAAATCGGAGAAAAATCACCCCTAGCTGAAAGTATTAAAGTTCCTCCGTGAGCTGAGTCTCTTCTATTAAACCGAGCAAGAGTGGTGTACTGTTTAATAAATACCGGTTCGCCTACTTTTAGCCAATGTTCAATTATACATACTATTTGAGAAAAGCTCATTTCTTCTAAAAACATAAACAATTCATCTGTTTTGTATCTTGAAGATTGTATATTTATGAGAACCATAAGACGTTTGGTCTTCCGAACACGTCAAATTATTGATTAAAAATTTCTTTTCGGCGAGTTACAGGAAAATAATTTTTTTGGCTCTCCCTGACTTTTTGGAGGTGTATGATCCTTTCGGAAGAGACGCAGGACCTATAGGCGGAGAGGTCGGCTTCCACATCGGGTGGATGGAGATGCCATAAGCTTCGTGAAAACTAAAGAAGACGGCACGAAGGGCTTTTAGTTCTAAGGGGGGCCTTCTGACGCTAGAAGCACTTTTATGCTGGTGTTGGTGAATCTATCGTAAAACACAGTGGCGGGTTGGTCATCTCATGATGACAGGCTCCCTCAGTCGTGACAAGGTGTATCGATTATCTCCATTAGATTTTTTTGTTAACCGAACTACGAGTGGAGTCATGGGGTCCAATAAAGTTTGTGGGCACTAGGCCTAATCGGGCTGGAAATTATTATCGAGAAACTGTTAGTTAGGACATTTGGTTTGCAAGCGGCAATAGCCTGCTTGTCACATGTGATCGGGCAGAGATGCGGCAGACCAATTTACGAGAACTCCAGTAGGCCAGAGGTTGCTTTCGAATAAGCCGTAGATTAGGCTTTCTTCCTCACGCCAATTTTAAACGACAGGTTAGAGGGGTTGTAACGTTCTTTTGTTAGTTGGAAACATCTTATAAAGTCTGAAGTCCTCAATTTTTCTTTAATAAGATGAACCACTTGAATGGTTGAAAAGCTGGGGGGAGATTACTTGCGAACACATAGTGCCATTTTGTTTCAATCCTGTCATGTGTCGGATTCAGTGTAGAATAAGATCTTGCATTGATGGGCACTTTGGCTTCCTTGCGAGAAAATTCCTCAGGTGGTGTAGGACACTCCGTTTGGGTACAAGAGGAGGAATAGCTCAATCTATTAGTCCTTGGCTCATTAATTTTTTGAGTAAATGTTTTTATTTTGTAAGCTAAGCTCTTCTGCGTACTCTCCAGCTTCTCTTTTACCTCGATGGATGCAGAGTCGTGAACAGACACGTTGACCGCTTGATCCTCCGCTTTATCGAAGAAAACCGACGACAAGTTGAAGATATTTTGCTCCATGAGCCTTACGGATTTCGTGACCGAATCGGGGTTAAGGTTATTGAAAGACTCAAACACTCTACAAATTTCATCGGCTTTCTGTTCTAACCGACACCAATAACTCGCGTCAGCAATTTTCTGTCAGAGTTGGCAAATAAAGTGTTTATTTATTTATTTATTTTTTAAACAAAAGCAAAACATATCAAGACAGTTACACAATTGGGGTTACACTGTTAAGTGGAACACCAGTAAATCGCGTCAGAGTTTTCGCGACACACAGATTATAATCAAAGCAAAACAAGCAAGACAGTTACACAATTGTCAAGCGAGCACAAAACAAAACACGACGGAACGGTGTGGCGAGTGTGTGAAGACTGTTGTATTTCATACTCCAGCCCTCCTTCACTCGTGTGATGTAGTAGTGTGGAATATATGACCCCAGATTTTTAAACTTCTTGGTGGCAGTTCTTCTTCCTGGACGCTATAATACATAGATCTTGATCTTCCTTCATACTCATATATTCAGTTTTCACCCTGCTGATCCTCATTCCCCTTTCTTCTACAGCTTTCCTCCACTCTACGAGCCTCTCTTGATGTTTCTCTCGAGTCAGTTCACAGATTATATCGTCGTCGGCGAATATTATGCTCCATGGCTCTGCTTTCCTCACATCCTTGACTAGTAGTAGTATTCTTGCCCCCATATACAAAGGTGAAAGGTGATATCCAAAATTGAGGCAATTATAGAGGTCTAAAGCTGATGTCTCATACTATGAAGACATGGGTAAGGATCATTGAGACAATGTTGCTTCGGGAAACTGAAGTAGGGGAAAAACAGTTTGGATTTATGCCAGGAAGAGGAACAACTGATGTAATATTTGCACTAACGTAACTGATTGAGACACACAGAGAGGTGCAGTTTGATTTACATATGGCCTTCATTGATCTGGAGAAGGCGAATGACAGAGTGCCCAGGCAAGAGATATGTAGATGTATGAGAAGTAAAGGTGTACCAGAAAAGTATGTGAGACTGGTGAAAGAAATGTGCGAAGGTGTGATGCCACAAGTTAAGAGCAGTGTGGGTAGAAGAACAGAATTCCCAGTGAGAGTAGGGCTACACCAGAAATCTTCTCTCAGCCCATATCTCTGGTTGCATTACCAGGACAAAGTACTCCAGTCATCTTTCCAGTGTTTTCTCTTGATCGTATAGCACTACACCTTACTCATCCTGCAGGTGCTTCATTGATGTTATGTCCTTGGGCGCTTTATCTCTGGATTTGCAATTCTTATGAGTTGTATATTGTCATCCTGGTATCTCTCCAGCTCTTCATATACCTCCTCCACTGCCTTAGTCTTCGCTTTTGCCACAGTTTGTTTTGCCTTCTTCTTCGCAATCTTATAGGCTTCCCTTGCTTCCTGTTAAATCCCATTGTTTCTTAGCATCTTTTACCTCTTTTTGGACCTCATCATTCCACCACCATGCCTTTTTATCTTCTAGCGGTTCCTTCTCTGATGTTACACCTAGCATGTCTTCACCAGTTGCTATTGAGACTATTAACATGTGGGACACTATTTTCCAAACGTTATAGAGCACCGGAACACAACAGAGTTCATGTTAAAATCGGAAAGCAATTGGAACTGCATCAACAAAGCCATATACGACTTTGTCAGCTGTAAAGATAACGACGAGAGAAGTAGACTGAGAAACTACGCGCAACCTAAACATCAAGCAATAGCATGTCTTCACCAGTTTTCTTAATAACATTGCTATTGAGACTAGTAACATGTGGGACACTATTTTCCAAACGTTATAGAGCCCTGGAACATAACAGAGTTCATGTTAAAATCGGAAAGCAATTGGAACTGCATCAACAAAGCCATATACGACTTTGTCAGCTGCAAAGATAACGACGAGAGAAGTAGACTGAGAAACTACGCGCAACCTAAACATCAAGCAACAGCCGGACGGCAGCAGTAAGTTGCGACAACCCAACGGCGTCTTCTGAAGTTAATGAAAGGAGACGTTACTTAAGCGCAGGATGTGGGAGGACCCACTTGAAGCATGTGTTAAACGATACCGAGTGGAGCAAGGCGGAGGGGTTTTAATGCTGACCACTAAGAACTTAGACTGAGAGCCCCACACAAGTCATTTAACCTAACCCGACCTGACTTAACACAACCTAATCTAGTTTATGATATCCTGAATACTATAAGTATGTTTGTGAAAAATTTTGTTCCATTGGAAAACCAAAAAAATTAAAAAAAAAATAAGTTGGGAAATTTAACAATTTTTCTTCAACAATGAATCCGTTTAACCTAACCTGACCTGACTTAACACAACCTAATCTAGTTTATGATGTCCTGAATACTATAAGTATGTTTGTGAAAAATTTTGTTCCATTGGAAAATAAAAAAAAAAATAAGTTGGGCAATTTAACAATTTTTCTTCAACAATGAATCCGAGTGAAGAATCTATTAGGGATGATATTCAAAAAAATCTAGAATTTAGAGATACGTTAACGATTCAAATAAGAGATCTAGATTAAGACTTGGCTGAAGAAAAGCTGTAGGAACGAGGAACTAGATTTGACTCTAGTTCGTCTTATTTCGAGCTTCCGTGTTCCTGCGCGACAAAACAAATTCGTTTTGTTCGCGTTGTCGCCTCAGTTTCCGGGCGAACGAATCCAGAAATGAAATTGTTATCAGTTCGAGCGGAGGGATAAAACTGTGTTTATTTGCTTAACGCTCCGGCTCTGATTCGACTTGACTAGCTCGAGATTTTCCCCCGTCCTTTCGCATCTCAAGAGTTTCTCTTCGTCAGAAAACAAAGCTTTAACACGTCGAAAACCAACTACGAGATAACTCGTATACCGTCACAAAAACTCAAACCGAGAGGGAAAATAACTTGTTCATTGTTAATTTCTCTAAAATTATAAAGTTTATTATAAAATAAGTTAAATTAGTTAAATTATAAAGTTTGATTATTAATTGCAATGGAAGGGTTGAAAGGAAGAATCTTTCATTTAGAAAAAAAATTGTTGGGTTTGTAGTGAAATAAAGTCTTTTCTAATAAGGCTTATCAATTAGTGCGAATTAACGCCAGCTACGAGATAACTCGTGGCATTCAACGTGCCAATTGTTGGAAATTATCAATTTGTTCGTTTGATTATTAACTGAATTAGCGTAGATAATTCCATTATCTATCAAGAAATGTTTCACTTGTATTTATTGGGCTTATGGTTTGGATAGAACCTCAAGTTTATTTCGTTTCTACAAGATATATTAAGGTGAACAGACTCCCGAGTTCATCAGTCTGCATCTATCTAGATAATCTAGATACGAACAAATCTCTTAAATAAAAGCCATAGATAATTCTATTTTCTACCAAGATATGTGTCGCTTGTATTTATTGGACTTCCGGTTTGGATATAACCTGCTAGAAAGTTTATTTCGTTTCTACAAGATCTATTAAGGTGTATAGACTCCCGAGTTCACCAGTCTGTATCTAGCCAGATAATCTAGATACGAACAAATCTCTTAAATAAAAACCATAGATAATTCTATTATCTCTCAGGATATGTCTCGCATGTATTTATTGGAGTTCCGGTTTGGATAAAACCTCAAGTTTATTTCGTTTCTACAAGATCTATTAAGGTGTATAGACTCCCTAGTTCATCAGTCTGTATCTAGCTAGATAATCTAGATACGAACAAATCTCTTGAATAAAAGCTATACATAATTCTATTATCTACCAGGAAATGTCTCGCTTGTATTTATTGGACTTCCGGCTTGAATAAAACCTCAAGTTTATTTCGTTTCTACAAGATCTATTAAGATGTTTAAACTCCCGAGTTCACCGGTCTGTATCTAGCCGGATAATCTAGAGTCGAACAAATCTCTTGAATAAAAGCTATACATAATTCTATTATCAACCAGGAAATGTCTCGCTTGTATTTATTGGACTACCGGCTTGAATAAAACCTCAAGTTTATTTCGTTTCTACAAGATCTATTAAGATGTTTAAACTCCCGAGTTCACAGGTCTGTATCTAGCCGGATAATCTAGATACGAACAAATCTCTGAAATAAAAGCTATACATAATTCTATTATCTACCAGGAAATGTCTCGCTTGTATTTATTGGACTTCCGGCTTGAATAAAACCTCAAGTTTATTTCGTTTCTACAAGATCTATTAAGGTGTATAGACTCCCAAGTTCATCAGTCTGTATCTAGCTAGATAATCTAGATACTAACAAAACTCTTGAATATAAGCTATACATAATTCTATTATCAACCAGGAAATGTCTCGCTTGTATTTATTGGACTACCGGCTTGAATAAAACCTCAAGTTTATTTCGTTTCTACAAGATCTATTAAGGTGTATAGACTCCCAAGTTCATCAGTCTGTATCTAGCTAGATAATCTAGATACGAACAAATCTCTTGAATAAAAGCTATACATAATTCTATTATCTACAAGGAAATGTCTCGCTTGTATTTATTGGACTTCCGGCTTGAATAAAACCTCAAGTTTATTTCGTTTCTACAAGATCTATTAAGGTGTATAGACTCCCAAGTTCATCAGTCTGTATCTAGCTAGATTATCTAGATACGAACAAATCTCTTGAATAAAAGCTATACATAATTCTATTATCTACCAGGAAATGTCTCGCTTGTATTTATTGGACTTCCGGCTTGAATAAAACCTCAAGTTTATTTCGTTTCTACAAGATCTATTAAGGTGTATAGACTCCCGAGTTCACCAGTCTGTATCTAGCCAGATAATCTAGATACGAACAAATCTCTTGAATAAAAGCTATACATAATTCTATTATCTACCGGGAAATGTCTAGCTTGTATTTATTGGACTACCGGCTTGAATAAAACCTCAAGTTTTTTTCGTTACTACAAGATCTATTAAGGTGTATAGACTCCCTAGTTCATCAGTCTGTATCTAGCTAGATAATCTAGATACGAACAAATCTCTTGAATAAAAACCATAGATAATTCTATTATCTCTCAGGATATGTCTCGCATGTATTGATTGGAGTTCCGGTTTGGATAAAACCTCAAGTTTATTTCGTTTCTACAAGATCTATTAAGGTGTATAGACTCCCAAGTTCATCAGTCTGTATCTAGCTAGATAATCTAGATACGAACAAATCTCTTAAATAAAAGCTATAGATAATTCTATTATCTACCAGGAAATGTCTCGCTTGTATTTATTGGACTTCCGGCTTGGATAAAACCTCAAGTTTATTTCGTTTCTACAAGATCTATTAAGATGTTTAAACTCCCGAGTTCACCGGTCTGTATCAAGCCAGATAATCTAGATACGAACAAATCTCTTAAACAAAAGCCATAGATAATTCTATTGTCTATCAGGATATGTCTCGCGTGTATTTATTGGTCTTCCGGTTTGGATAGAACCTCAAGTTAATTTCGTTTCCACAAGATCTATTAAGGTGTATAGACTCCCGAGTTCACCAGTCTATATCTACCCAGATAATCCAGATACGAACAAATCTCTTAAATAAAAGCCATAGATAATTCTATTATCTATCAAGATGTGCCTCGTTTGTATTTATTGGACTTCCGGTTTGGATAGCACCTCAAGTTTATTTCGCTGCTACAAGATCTATTAAGGTGTATAGACTCCCTAGTTCACCAGTCTGTATCTTGCCAGATAATCTAGATACGAACAAATCTCTTTAATAAAACCCATAGATACCTCTACTATCTATCCGAATATGTTCCATTTGTATAGATTAGACTTCCGGTTTGGATAAAACCTGAAGATTATTTCGTTTCTACGAGATCTATTAACTTGTATAGACTCCCGAGTTCATCAGTCTGTATCTAGACAGATAATGTAGATACGAAGAAATCTCTTAAATAAAAGCCATAGATAATTCTATTATCTACCAGGACGTGTCTCGTTTGTATTTATTGGACTTCTGGATTGGATAAAACCTCTAGTTTATTTCGTTTCTTCAAGATCTATTAAGGTGTATACACTCCCGAGTTCAGCAGGCTGTATCTAGCCAGATAATCTAGATACGAACAAATTTCTTAAATAAAAGCCATAGATAATTCTATTTTCTACCAGGTAATGTTTCGCTTGTATTTATTGGACTTCCGGTTTGGATAGAACCTCAAGTTTATTTTGTTTCTACAAGATCTATTAAGGTGTATAGACTCCCAAGTTTATCAGTCTGTATCCATCCAGATAATCTAGATACGAGCAAATCTCTAAAATAAGAGCCATAGATAATTCTATTATCTATGAGGATATGTCTCGCTTGTTTTTACTGGACTTCCGGTTTGGATAAAACCTCAAGATCAAGATCTATTAAGGTGTATAGACTCCCGAGTTCATCAGTCTGTATCTAGCCAGATAATCTAGATATGATAAATCTATCCATCAGGCTATGTCTCCCTTGTATTTATTGGACTTCCGGTTTGGATAGAACCTCAAGTTTATTTCGCTGCTACAAGATCTATTAAGGTGTATAGACTCCCGAGTTCATCAGTCTGTATTTAGCAAGATAATCTAGATACAAATAAATCTCTTAAATACAAATCATAGATAATTCTATTATCTAATAGGATATGTTTCGCTTGTATTTATTGGACTTCCGGTTTGGATAAAACCGCAAGTTTATTACGGTTCTACAAGAACTATAAAGGTGTATAGACTCCCAAATTCATCAGTCTGTATCTTGCCAGATAATCTAGATACAAACAAATCTCTTAAATAAATGCCGTAGATAATTCTGTTATCTATCAGGATATGTTTCGTTTGTATTAATTGGACTTCCGGATTGGATAGAACCTCAAGCTTATTTCGTTTCTACAAGATCTATTAAGGTATGTAGACTTCCGAGTTCATCAGTTTGTATCTAGCCAGATAATCAAGATACGATCAAACCTCTGCAATAAAATCCATAGATAATTCCATTATCTATCAGATTATGATTCGTTTGTATTTATTGGGCTTTTGCTTTGGATAGAACCTCAAGTTTATTTCGTTTCTACAAGATCTATTAAGGTGTATAAACTCCCAAGTTGATCAGTCTGTATCTACCCAGATAATCTACATACGAACAAATCTCTTTAATTAAAAGCCATAGATAATTCTATTATCTATCAGGAAATGTTTCACTTGTATTTATTGGACTTCCGGCTTGGATAGAACCTCAGGTTTATTTCGTTTCTACAAGATCTATTAAGGTGTATAGACTCCCGAGTTCACCAGTCTGTATCTAGCCAGATAATCTAGATACGAACAAATCTCTTAAACAAAAATCATAGATAATTCTATTATTTATCAGGAAATGTTTCCTTTGTATTTATTGGGCTTTTGGTTTGGATAGAACCTCAAGTTTATTTCGTTTCTACAAGATCTATTACGGTGTATAGACTCCCGAGTTTATCAGTCTGTATCTAACCAGGTAATCTAGATACGAACAAATCTCTTAAATAAAAGCCGTAGAGAGTTCTATTATCTATCACGAAATGTTTAGTTTGTATATATTGGGCTATTAGTTTGGATAAAACCTCAAGTTTATTTCGTTTCTAGAAAAGATCTATTAAGCTGTATAAACTCCCGAGTTCATCAGTCTATATCTAGCCAGATAATCTAGATACGAACAAATTGCTTAAATAAAAGCCATAGATAATTCTATTATCTACCAGGATATGTCATGCTTGTATTTATTGGACTTCCGGTTTGGATAAAACCTCAAATTAATTTCGTTTCTACAAGATCTATTAAGGCGTATAGACTCCCGAGTTCATCAGTCTGTATCTAGCCAGATAATCTAGATACGAGCAAATCTTTAAAGTAAAAGCCATATATCATTCTATTATCTATCAGAATATATCTAGCTTTTAATTTTTGGACTTCCGGTTTGGATAAAACCTCAAGTTTATTACGTTTCTAGAAGATCTATTAAGGTGTATAGACTCCCAAGTTCATCAGTCTGTATCTAGCCAGATAATTTAGATACGAGGAAATCTTTTAAATAAAAGCCATAGATAATTCTATTATCTATCTGGATATGTTTTGCTTGTATTTGTTGGACTTCTGGTTTGAATAAAACCTCAAGTTTATTTCGTTTCTACAAGATCTATTAAGGTGTATCTACTCCCAATTTCATCAGTCTGTATCTAGACAGATGATCTATATACGAACAAATCTCTTAAATAAAAAACATAGATAATTCTATTATCTATCAGGATATGTTTCGTTTGTATTCATTGGACTTCCGGTTTAGATAGAACCTCAAGTTTATTTCGTTTCTATAAGATCTATTAAGGTGTATAGTCTCCCGAGGTAATCAGTCTGTATCTAGCCAGATAATCTAGATACGAACAAATCTCTTAAATAAAAGCCATAGATAATTCTATTATCTATCAGGATATGTCTCGCTTGTATTTATTGGACTTCCGGTTTGTATAGAACCTCAAATTTATTTCGTTCCTACAAGATCTATCAAGCTGTGTAGACTCCCAAGGTCATCAGTCTGTATCTAGCCAGATAATCTAGATCCGAACCAATTTCTGAAATAAAAGCCATAGATAAATCCATTATCTATCAGGATATGTTTCGCTTGTATACTGGGTGTCCCATTTTAATCGGCCAGTAGCGATAATTCTGAAACATTGCATTGAATCAAAAAGTGTTCCAAATGAAAAGTTAATGGTTCTGAGGGGGACATCTGATGCCGTAGACTTTGCCCCCCCAGCCCCCCAAGGGGGGCGGGAACAGGGGGCAACTTTAAAATCTTAAATGGAAACCCCTATTTTTTATTGCAGATTCTGATAGAGGGTTAAAAAGTATGTAAGTATTATCCGAAAAATTTTTTTTGCAAATGTAAAAATTAGGTTTTTTGTCAATTAAATTGCGAAAATCGTCACGTAATTAACTGTTATTATTACTTAAGACTTACTCACAACCTTACAAGGTTGTTTTTTTCTCAGCCTGCTCAAATACTACCGCCCCCCCCCCCCCCCCACCCCCTACAAAGACGTAAAGTACTCAAAAATAGCGATTGAGTACTTATTTTTCAAATTAAATAATGGTAAAATAATTCAAAAAAGAATGTCATTTTTTTTCAAACAGTGTTTGACCGGGCCCCCCACATAGAAAAAACACGAGATTAAGATTTCTTGGATTTTTTTTATTTTCGTTCCTTTTTTAAATTTAGTTTTTAAAAATGAGTTCAGTACGCAAAGCCAAGTCGTTGAGTAATCATGGACTACTCACCGACCGAAATTGTGGACATCCTAAAAGTCATTGGAGAGTCGCTGAACAATTACACCAATGCAGTAGAACTGTATCGCCAAAGATTCCCGGATCGTCGGTGTCCGTCTCGCAGTACAATGCGAGGGCTGAAACAACGTTTGCGCCAAGGTCATCTACAACGACACCGACCTCGAGCGAATCTTGTGGATGACGACCCCCGCACCATCGCCATACTTGGAGCTGTACACCTCAATCCCCATATCAGTCTCCGAGAAATCCAGGCAGAAATCGGCATACCGAAATCGACGGCTCAACGGTTACTCCGCGCGGCAAAGTTCCATCCGTATCATATCATGCGCGTTCAAGAACTTCATGGAAATGATTTCGCCAATCGTGTGGGTTTCTGCAACTGGGCTGTGCAGCAGATCGACCGCGACCGTTTATTCTTCCACCGAGTCCTGTTCTCCGACGAGTGCACTTTCCAGAATACCGGATTCGTCAACATCCACAATGCCCATTATTGGAGTGCTGAAAACCCCCACTGGGTTCGACAAGTGAACGCACAGCAGCGATGGTGTGTCAACGTGTGGTGTGGACTTCTCGGCTCGCAGATAATCGGACCATTCTTCTTCGACAGGACGTTAAATGGCGCGAGGTACCTGGAATTTCTCCAGAACGATCTTCCTGTGCTGCTAGAAGAAGTCGATTTGCGTACCCGGAGGACTATGTGTGAGGCTATGTGGGGGGCCCGGTCAAACAGTGTTTGAAAAAAAAATGACATTCTTTTTTGAATTATTTAATTTAAAAAATTAATTATACCATTATTTAATTTGAAAAATAAGTACTCAATCGCTATTTTTGAGTACTTTACGTCTTTGTAGGGGGGGGGGGGGGTAGTATTTGAGCAGGCTGAGAAAAAAAACAACCTTGTAAGGTTGTGAGTAAGTCTTAAGTAATAATAACAGTTAATTACGTGACGATTTTCGCAATTTAATTGACAAAAAACCTAATTTTTACATTTGCAGCGCCATCTCTCGACCAATAAAAAAAATGTTTCGGATAAAACTTACATACTTTTTAACCCTCTATCAGAATCTGCAATAAAAAATAGGGGTTTCCATTTAAGATTTTAAAGTTGCCCCCTGTTCCCGCCCCCCTTGGGGGGCTGGGGGGGCAAAGTCTACGGCATCAGATGTCCCCCTCAGAACCATTAACTTTTCATTTGGAACACTTTTTGATTCAATGCAATGTTTCAGAATTATCGCTACTGGCCGATTAAAATGGGACACCCAGTATATTGAGCTTTTGGTTTGGATACAACCTGAAGTTTATTTCGTTTCTACAAGATCTATTAAGGTGTATAGACTCCCGAGTTTATCAGTCTTTATCTAGCCAGATAATCAAGATACGAGCATATCTTTAAAATAAAAGCCATAGATAATTTTATTATCTACCAGGATGTGTTTAGTTTGTATTTTTTGGACTTCCGGTTTGGATAGAACCTCAAGTTTATTTCGTTTCTACAAGAGATATTAAGTTATATAGACTCCCGAGTTCATCAGTCTGTATCTAGCCAGATAATCTAGATACGAACAAATCTTTTAAATAAAATCCATAGATAATTCTATTATCTATCAGGATATGTTTCGTTTGTATTTTTTTGACTTCCGGTTTGGATAGAACGTCAAGTTTATTTGGTTTCTACAAGATCTATTAAGGTGTATAGACTACCGATTCATCAATCTGTATCTAGCCAGATAATCTAGATACGAACAAATCTCTTAAATAAAAGCCATAGATAACTCAATTATCTACCGGGATATGTTCCGTTTGTATTTATTGGACTTCCGGTTTGGATATAACTTGCTAGAAGGTTTATTTCGTTTCTACAAGATCTATTAAGGTGTATAGACTCCCGAGTTTATTAGTCTATATCTAGCCAGATAATCTAGATACGAACAAATCTCTTAAATAAAACCAATAGACAACTCTACTATCTATCGGAATATGTTCCATTTGTATATATTAGACTTCCGCTTTGGATAAAACCTCAAGTTTATTTCGTTTCTACAAGATCTATTAACTTGTATAGACTCCAGAGTTCATCCGTCTGTATCTAGAAAGATAATCTAGATGCGAACAAATCTCTTAAATAAAAGCCATAGATAATTCTATTATCTACCAGGACGTGTCTGGTTTGTATTTATTGAACTTCCGGTTTGGATAAAACCTCTAGTTTATTCCGTTTTTTCAAGATCTATTAAGGTATATAGACTCCCGAGTTCATCAGTCTGTATCTAACCAGCTAATCTAGATACGAGCAAATTTCTGAAATAGAAGCCACAGATAATTCTATTATCTAACAGGATATGTCTCGCCTGTATTTATTGGTCTTCCGGTTTGGATAGAACCTCAAGTTTATTTCGTTTCTACAAGATCTATTAAGGTGTATAGACTCCCGAGTTCATCAATCTGTATCTAGCCCGATAATCTAGATACGAACAAATCGCCTAAATAAAAGCCATAGATAATTCTATTATCTATCAGGATATGTTTCGTTTGTATTTATTGGACTTCCGGTTTGGATAGAACCTCAAGATTAAGATATATTAAGGTGTATAGACTCCCGAGTTCCTCAGTCTGTATCTAGCCAGATAATCTAGATACGAACAAATCTCTTGAATAAAAGCCATAGATAATTCTATTATCTATCAAGATTTGTCTCGCTTGTATTTATTGGGCTTCCGGTTTGGATAAAACCTCAAGTTTATTTTATTTCTACAAGATCTATTAAGGTGTATAGACTCCCGAGTTCATCAGTCCGCATCTAGCCCGATAATCTAGATACGTACAAATCTCTTGAATAAAAGCCATAGATAATTCTATTATCTATCAGGATATGTTTCGTTTGTTTTTATTGGATATTCGGTTTGGATAGAACCTCAGGTTTATTTCGTTTCTAGCTGAAAGGAAGAACCTTCCATTTAGGAAACTAGTTTTTTGTTGGTTCGATTTAGTCACGAATTAATTATTGCGTTTTAATGAGGAGTGGAGGAGGAGGAGAGACTAAGTGGGTTAATCTGTATACGGAGCGAGAATATTATCCCTAAGTCGAGGACAGGAGGACAAATAATATAGGAAAAGGGAATAATAAAAAAGTCGGGCCGGGATTTATTTCCGGCTTGGAATATTTCACGCAGAAGGAAAGGACTTTCTCTTCTCGGAGAGGAGAGCAAGAAAGCCGCGTTTTCTTCTTTTGTTTTTTTTTTCTCTCTTGCTGGATGCTTTATGGGTATGAATTGGATGCACGCCAGTTCACTACAATAATTTAGTTGTGCAAGTGTTTGAAAGCACGCGTGAACAGACCGCAATAAATGAATCAAGTCAGATTATAGAATTTTCCCAAAGAAAAGTCTTTGTTACATGAATTTGAAACATTAAATTTCCTTTGATTTGGTGTAGAGTACGTGTTTGTAGCTTAAGGAGTATTAAGGATATTGATCGCAAGAGCTTCCAGGTTTGGAAATATTTTGATGGAATCGATAAGCATTAGCCGAACACACAGCGGACAAACCGGCGATATAATTGAGATGTTCCCGATATCTCCGCTTATTAACATTATTACAAACCAAACATTGTAAGCCGATCCATACACCAGCTCCAACAATATTACATTATTAGATTACACAAAATGTATCACAAAACTAATAATATATGCCAATTAGGGAGATAATATTAGTTACATAACATTGCTTTCACCTGTTCTATTCCGTTAAAATTGTTGAGACAAGATGTTGCCAGATCTTTGAATGCATGCGCGAATAAGATTAGTTTGTAAGTTTTTACGAGTTTCCTATAAAGCAATAAAACCGAAGATTATAAGTTTAATATAAAAATTTGAATATAGACGTAAACCGAGGCTTTTATACGGTTATGTAAAAATATCAAAGCGTAATACAAAAATATCGGATACAGAGGGGAAGTCGTAAAGCATGTAGGAGAGTGTGTGTACGTATAACACTATCCCGTTCCGCATTGTGCGCTCGCTGCCCGCGCTCCCCGCTATTTTCGCGACTTTTACGACGTTTCGCGCGGCCGTATTTTGCGCGGCGGCAGCGCGATCGAATAAAATTCCAATTCCGAGATGCCACCGACAACGCGTAAAAAGTCGTCCCGAAACGTAAATGTCATATCGGGAACAATGGTAATGAAACGGAAATTATCTCTCAAACACGAACGGCGATTTAACTTTTTCGGGGAAAATTTTCACACGAAATTCGGGCCCACCCAACAATATTACACAGAAAATTAATAATCCACTTCCTTTCTTTAAACGGTCTTCAAAAAAAAAAACATCTAAATGCTTTAGTTAAAAAGGAAAAAGTTCCTTAAATGTTTATAAATTGTATAGTTGAGTGTTAAAATTTTGAATGCAGCAGAGACGCGATATTATACAGAGAGCGTATATATACGCCTTCCATATAAGCTTTCTTCCTCTGGTGATATAGTCCTGAGTGGAACTGGACCTCCTCCTCTGCCTACACTTGCGCTAGATGCCTAAATCGTAGACACAAGTATAGCGGGTCCTTACGTTTTTTAACGTGGGTGGTTAGCCATTTGAGCGATTAATGCTCTTGTTTTGGTTAAAAATGTAGCAAAAATTGCAACAGCAAGCAAATGATTAAATGTTGAAAACCTTAATAATTTTTAGCGCTATTTAGAGTTGATGTAATTTTCGATTAGCTTCCAGCTCTTAATTCTAAATCGTCTAAATGATTGTCCTTTTAACGATTTCAAGCTAGAAATTGAAACGCAATCAGCAAGTGTTATAATTCAAGAGCAATAAGTGAATTGAATATTTATTCGACAAACTTTATGGCAAAAAAAAACTCTCTGTTAGAAAAGTATCCGACTTTATTTTTTATTTCGAAAACCTGATGGATTTGAATCAAGCGCGCTTGCATCAGCCGACCTTGAACCTTCGTGCGCATGCGTGATTTTTTTCCCGTTTGTAGATAGCTTCAGTTGCTGTCGAGCAGTGTTCGAGTGACGTAGTGTGTAGTGCTCTCGTCGGTTTTTCAATGCAAGTAAATGACGGAATGACTGGAGTAGCGCTACTGCAACAAATTTTGGCAGAAACTGGGCGACAACCAGGTGGAAACCATTCGGAAGATTCAGACGGATTTCGCTGCCGATGCTATGGACATTACGCAGATTAAGGAGTGGTGCAACCGGTTTAAAGACGTTCGCACATCGGTGGAAAGCGAGCCACGGTCGGCCATCAACATGCCGAAATGACCCAAAGTGAAAGCTGCAGTGATGCGGGAGAGGTGAGCATCATCACTTTTTCGGCGCATTCCATTGCGACCGAAGATTTGGCCATGAAGAGAGTGGCGGGTTACGTTTCTTTAGGCGGGTTAGGTTAGGTTAGGTCAAAAGCAAGTCTCACAGGACATGCTGGACTCCATAAACAGTGACCCCGACTTCATGAACACCATAATCACTGGTGACGACTCCTGGGTGTACGGGTACGACCCGGAAACCAAAGCCCAGTCGCCACAGTGAAAGCATTCGACGTCACCAAGACCAAAAAATCCCGGCAAGTGCGCAGCAACGTCAAAGCGATGCTGACCGACGAGAGCACTACACACTACGTCACTCGAACACTGCTCGACAGCAACTGAAGCTATCTACAAACGGGAAAAAAATCACGCATGCGCACGAAGGTTCAAGGTCGGCTGATGCAAGCGCGATTGATTCAAATACATCAGGTTTTCGAAATAAGAAATAAAGTCGGATACTTTTCTAACAGAGAGGTTTTTTTTGGCCATAGATTCTTTGACTCCCGCGGAATGGTACACCACGAGAACACACCACAGGGTCAAACAATCACCAAAGAATACTATAGGGATGTCCTACCTGATGCTGTGCGGCTCAAGCGACTGTAGTTGTGGTTATCAGGAAATTGGCGACTCCAACACGACAAAGCTCCAGCACATTCTTTGTACTTGGTTCACATTTTTTTTTTGGCGAAAAACCAAACTTCTCTGGTTCGGTCGGTGGTTGGCGACTTCTGGCTATTCCCCAAAGTCAAGAGGCCATTGAAAGCAACGCGATTTCAGAAAAGAGAGGACATTATGGCTGCAACGACAGCCGAGCTAAAGTCGATTCCGAAAGCGGCTTTTTCGGAATGCTTCCAACAATGGCGGAACCGCTGGGAGAAGTGTGTGGAGTCCCGAGGAAACTGCTTTGAGGGTGATTAGGTTTCCAACGCTCCAGGTATGCCAGTTTTTTTTACCGGCTAAAGGTCGGATACTTTTCTAACACGTATTTCGACCACGTATGTGTTTTTGGTAATTTTCAAGCTCTTAATTCTAAAGCGTATAAATGTTCTCCTTCTAAAGATTTGAACGTAGAAATTGGAAGGCAATCAGCTAGAATTATTATTCAAGAGCAATAATCATCATCATCATCACGCAGCCTTTCAGCCTTTCGCAGGATTTCACGTCCCTTATTGTACATATACCTCCTCCAAACGCCTCCAGTTTTCTCTGTCCCTGGCAGTTGCAATCCAATTTGTCGCTATCCTCTTTAGGTCATCCGTCCATCGAGTGGGAGGTCTGCCTCGGCTACGTTTGTCAGCTCTTGGTCTGCTCGCTCAGCAAACTGAGACCAGCAGCGCGACACACTAGATCAGCAACGCTCACCATAAATAAGACGGAAGCTGAAAAATTTCTTCTGAAAAAATACATTAAAGTTGTCCTAGTCCGGTGCCGGGTGGAAAAATGGATACAGATGACCTGCTGTTTTAAGTGCTGGAGTTATGAACACAGACAAAACGACTGTAATGGCTTTGAAAGGACCAAAACATGTTTTAACTGTGGAGAGGAGGGACATACAAAAAGGGATTGCAAAGGAAATGCAATATGCCCCATATGCCCAGAGAAGGGGCACCGTGCAGGAACCGGAAAATGCCCAGCATTCAGAAAGTCTCTGACAGCGGCGAGGAGGAGGGAACACTCTATCGCAAATGGATAATCACGCAATACTTCAAACAAACCTTGGTAGGCGAAAAAGAACGATGGACCTGCTAAGCCAGAAATGTGCTGAAGACAATTTCGACATCGCACGGGTCTCAGAACCCAACCAACATATGGTAAATGGAATCCCAAGATGGATAGCCGACTCCAGTATTGACGTAGCCATATATATATATAGCACAGAATAGGACAAAAATCTATAAGACGGGATACGAAGACGGATTTGTATGGATTGAATGCCAGAATATTGTATTCTATGCATGTTACATTTCACGCACGCTAAATCTAAAAAACTTCGAGCGATACCTGATAGCCTTAGACAGAAACACTAGACAACACCAAAAAGCCTTCCTATTTGATGGAGATTTCAACGCGAAGGCGCACAGCTGGGGCTCCCCGTTAGAAGATAGAAGAGGTAATGTATTCTCAGAATGGATCAGTCGGAAGGACTATGTAATCCTAGATTGTAGATTGTAGATATGGTGGTGACGACTTGTACTGCGACCTTTATGGATCTATTGTACCCCACCCTCCTCCTCCAAGTGTTGGTGTACTTACCCATTTAGAGCGCCTCCTTTAATCCTGATTCCTTTAGGAATCTCAGGATCTGGGTGGGATTCAAGGCCTGCAGCTCCTCTGTGTTCAAGCAGTGAGCCCCAAGGTACATCTGTCTCTTGCGGAGTAATGCTCCGCAGTCTTTGAACAGATGTATGGGGGTTTCCTCTGCTGAGCCACAGAATCTGCATCCATCATCCTCCTCTAGGCCTAGGGCCTTGAGATGTTTCCTAAGTCTGCAGTGTCCTGTCAGGGCTCCTGTCAGAATTCTGAGCTTGTTCCTGCTTAGTTTCAGGCAAGCTTTAGTTCTCTTCTGGTTGAAAGATCCCAGCATCACTTTGGATTGCCTTAGCCCTGGAAGCTCTTCCCAGGTTTTCATCCATTTTCCTCTAATTTCTTCATCTAAACTTTTGCGGATGGTGTTCACGCTCATACCGCAAAAGGGTTCCGGACCCATAAAGGGGCTACTGGATCCCTTGTTTGCTAGGTAATCGGCTTCTTCGTTTCCGTCTATACCAGTGTGTCCTGGTATCCAGTATAGCGTTACTTTATTATCCCTGCCAGGCTTGTTCAGCTTCCCCACACAGTCCCATACCAGTTTGGATCTGATGGTGTATGAGCTAATGGCCTTGCTGGCTGCTTGGCTATCTGACAGGATTTTAAGACAATTCACACATATGCTTGTTCGTCTTGTCGTGTAGTATCTGTGTGCCAAAAATTTTCGCTGCTTTTTACCGTTCTCGCAAAAATCGAAAAAAACCGAAAACGCACATATTTTTCGAACGAAATGTAAAATTTTTATTGAAATTAAAACCAAATTTTTTTTAAGATTAACAGTATCTATCTAAGTCTTAAGTAAATTATCTATCTATCTAAGTATACATATCATTATACATATCATGTATATATCATATACATATCATATCAAGGTATTAGCCACCATCCATATAATAAAAACCTCGTAATTTTGTTTCACCCTCAAACAGAAAAAAAAAAACAAAAGGATGCAAAATAGAGTACGCGTCGGTTTTATCTCATTCCAATGCAGTGGACTTATTCGCGCCGCGTCTCTCCCTCCCAGTGTGTCTATGTAGATTACCCGTAGCGTTGCCCGTGGAAACCGCACGTCCTGCGTCCTGAGGGCCCCGAGAGCGCGTCCTTAAGGATCACAATCATAGGAGTAAAAGAATCGACAATTTATACAAGCATATTGTCCGCCGTGTTTGGAAACCACAATTCGCACGTGAATTTCGAGTTTCTGGTTTTACTATATTCATTGTTAATTAATTAACTGCTTGAGTCACAATGACGTCTCTAAGACGGCATGGATATGTGATAAGTGTCTGTCTAGTTTTGTCTGTCTAGTCTTGTCTGTCTAGTCTTGTCTGTCTAGTCTTGTCTGTCTAGTCTTGTCTGTCTAGTCTTGTCTGTCTAGTCTTGTCTGTCTAGTCTTGTCTGTCTAGTCTTGTCTGTCTAGTCTTGTCTGTCTAGTCTTGTCTGTCTAGTCTTGTCTGTCTAGTCTTGTCTGTCTAGTCTTGTCTGTCTAGTCTTGTCTGTCTAGTCTTGTCTGTCTAGTCTTGTCTGTCTAGTCTTGTCTGTCTAGTCTTGTCTGTCTAGTCTTGTCTGTCTAGTCTTGTCTGTCTAGTCTTGTCTGTCTAGTCTTGTCTGTCTAGTCTTGTCTGTCTAGTCTTGTCTGTCTAGTCTTGTCTGTCTAGTCTTGTCTATCTAGTCTTGTCTGTCTAGTCTTGTCTGTCTAGTCTTGTCTGTCTAGTCTTGTCTGTCTAGTCTTGTCTGTCTAGTCTTGTCTGTCTAGTCTTGTCTGTCTAGTCTTGTCTGTCTAGTCTTGTCTGTCTAGTCTTGTCTGTCTAGTCTTGTCTGTCTAGTCTTGTCTGTCTAGTCTTGTCTGTCTAGTCTTGTCTGTCTAGTCTTGTCTGTCTAGTCTTGTCTGTCTAGTCTTGTCTGTCTAGTCTTGTCTGTCTAGTCTTGTCTGTCTAGTCTTGTCTGTCTAGTCTTGTCTGTCTAGTCTTGTCTGTCTAGTCTTGTCTGTCTAGTCTTGTCTGTCTAGTCTTGTCTGTCTAGTCTTGTCTGTCTAGTCTTGTCTGTCTAGTCTTGTCTGTCTAGTCTTGTCTGTCTAGTCTTGTCTGTCTAGTCTTGTCTGTCTAGTCTTGTCTGTCTAGTCTTGTCTGTCTAGTCTTGTCTGTCTAGTCTTGTCTGTCTAGTCTTGTCTGTCTAGTCTTCTCTGTCTGATCTTCTCTGTCTAATCTTGTCTGTCTAGTCTTGTCTGTCTAGTCTTGTCTGTCTAATCTTGTCTATCTAGTCTTGTCTATCTAGTCTTGTCTGTCTAGTCTAGTCTAGCATATCTCATCTTGTATATCAAACCGTATCTATCTAATCTTATTAGTCGAATCTTTTCAGTGTAGCTTTGTCTGTAAAATATTTTCTTTGAGATTTTGTGTTTCTTTGGTGCAAATTACCGTGAAAATCTGGCTGTGAAGAGGTGGATGATGTAGCCGAGAAAACGTTATTTCCTTTGCGAAATTTAATTAGTAATTATCGCAGATATTCGCGAGCGCCCGCGGCCGCCGGGACTTTTCGTCGAGTGTGCGAGCGACAAACACTGCCGCGAAATTAGACGCTCAAGACGCCGGCGAAAAGAACATTCGAAAACGACCCGAGCTTTAAATCTCTCGTATATCAATCGCACCGAAATCACTGCTGAATCGCGAACTTAAAGAAGAGCGAGCGATAACTAATTTCAGACAAATCTTTCTTTGTCTGATAGAGGTTTTCATATACTTGCCGCAGCGACCCCGTGGAGTGAACACGTGATAGTTTGTAGTGACGTTGTAAAAAGCCTGATTTACACTGATTAGCCAAGTTTTATTTTAAAAAATTTTATTTTAATTTTAAAAAACAAAGTCTTGGAAAAGACTAATTTATAAATACTATGTAATCACTAATTAACTAAGAAAGAAACATTGAAAACTCGAGAGCACGTGGCATACAACCAGACTAGTCGACTGGTTAAAAGTATCGGCTGCGTGATCTACGCTTCAAAAGCGTCTGTCTGTCTAGTCAGGTCTGTTTAGTCTTGTCTTTCCATTACTATATGTCTAGTGTAGCTTCTCTAGTCTTGTCTGTCTACCTTTGTTTATACAATTGTTGGCCAATAGGAAATCTTCTCCCGAAAATCACGTGAAGATCACGCAAGTTTATTACTCCATCGGGTGGCTGCGGCAACTATAGTTGAAATTTTTTTGTGCGCATGTGTTAGTTTTTTTGTGCGCATGTGCGCAATGTCCGCCATGTTATACATCAAAAGTGCCCGAACTTTTTGAAATATGTGCCCGAAACTTTAATATTCCCGCGTTTCAATCTTTGGCGGATGCGCATGCGCTCAAATAACCGTTAAAAGGTCTATTTGTTAGAAATTTAATACTTTATCCAGTTTGTCTCTATCTAGGATTTGTATTCTAGGATTCTCTATCTAGGATATTCTAGAATATGTCTCTATACTTTGATGGATAAGTGCAGTTAAGATGCTCGAGAAGAGTAGATTAAGACCGTTAAAGCTTCCTCGTAGATGTTGTTAATTCGCAGGAAGACGCGGCGAATGTAACTGTAATTATTTCTTTATTATTTTCCATCTTTTTAATATCAATTTAACGACGAAACATCTGTGCAGTTTCCTGCTTTAAGAAATTAAATCCGTCTTGTTTTTTCAATAAAAACTAGAGCTAATTCAGCAACTACATAAAAGCTTATAGAAAGCCTAGAGTCTAAAGCTCACAGTCTTGTTGGACAAGTCTATAGTCCTATTTTCTCTGTCTAGTCTTTTTTGTCCTATCTAGTCTTATCTATGTCTTATAGAAAGCCTATAGTCTATGGCATAAAGATTATAGTCTTGTTTGACACGTCTATCGTAGTATTTGCTCTGGCTAGTCTTTTTTCTCTTAACTAGTCTTACCTATGTCTTATAGAAAGTCTATAGTGTATAGCTTAAAGCTTATAGTCTTGTTTGACACGTCTATAGCCCTATTTTCTCTCTCTAGTCTTTTTTGTCTTATGTAGTCTTATATATGTCTTATAGAAAGCCTATTGCCTATGGACTAAAGCTTATAGTCTTGTTTGGCACATCTATAGTAGTATTTGCTCTGTCTAGTCTTTTTTCTATTACCTAGTCTTATCTATGTCTTATAGAAAGTCTATAGTGTATAGTTTAAAGCTTATAGTCTTGTTTGACACGTCTATAGCCCTATTTTCCCTATCTAGTCTTTTTTGTCTTATGTAGTCTTATCTATGTCTTATAGAAAGCCTATTGCCTATGGACTAAAGCTTATAGTCTTGTTTGGCACATCTATCGTAGTATTTGCTCTGTCTAGTCTTTTTTCTATTACCTAGTCTTATCTATGTCTTATAGAAAGTCTATAGTGTACACGTCTATAGCCCTATTTTCTCTATCTAGTCTTTTTTGTCTTATCTAGTCTTATCTATGTCTTATAGAAAGTCTATAGTGTATAGTTTAAAGTTTATAGTCTTGTTTGACACGTCTATAGTCCCATTTTCTCTGTCTAGTCTTTTTTGTCGTCTTTAGTCTTATCTATGTATCCTTGTGTGTTTATCCCATATTTTTTCCGAAATAGTTTTAATGAGTTTTGTACGAGATTTGAGTTATCGGTTGTAAACAGAAGGCCTAATTGGATACTCGATGGGCGGTTTACAAGATCGAATTCGGGGGCGTGTTGTAAACTGCGTACACGTTCCGATCCGTGTAATCGACGTAGCAACTTATTACGACAGACAAGAATCCATATCTGTTAGACGTTAAGAGCCCAATAATTTTCCAGAGGAGAAATATCACCAAAATTTAAAAACAAAAAAATATTGCAAGGAAAATCTCGCGTACTTTTTGCCAGAAATTAATTAATTTTTGTCGCTGATTATTGAACAAAACGTTATTTTGGATCTACGTCCAAATCAAACAGCAATACCGTGAAAATTGTGTGGCGGAATCGCTCGGATGAGAGAAACAGAATATTAGAGTCTAAGATTATCTTACAGAGTCTTATTAAGAGAATAAGAGAGTATTTATTGTATATTTTATACAAAGGGCTATCGACCACAAGCTCGAATATTCTTATATACCGTGAATAAAATCGAATATACCGTGAACATGTTGTGGTGGAATCGCTCGGATGAGAAAGAGAATATTAGAGTCTAAGATTATCTTATAGAGTTTTATTAAGAGAGTATTTATTGTATATTTTATACAAAGGGCTATCGACCACAAGCTCGAATACTCTTATATACCGTGAATAAAATCGAATATACCGTGAACATGTTGTGGTGGAATCGCTCGGATGAGAAAGAGAATATTAGAGTCTACGATTATCTTATTGAGTTTTATTAAGAGAATAAGAGAGTATTTATTGTATATTTCATACAAAGGGCTATCGACCACAAGCTCGAATATTCTTATATACCGTGAATAAAATCGAATATACCGTGAACATGTTGTGGTGGAATCGCTCGGATGAGAAAGAGAATATTAGAGTCTAAGATTATCTTATAGAGTTTTATTAAGAGAGTATTTATTGTATATTTTATACAAAGGGCTATAGACCACAAGCTCGAATACTCTTATATACCGTGAATAAAATCGAATATACCGTGAACATGTTGTGGTGGAATCGCTCGGATGAGAAAGAGAATATTAGAGTCTACGATTATCTTATTGAGTTTTATTAAGAGAATATTTATTGTATATTTCATACAAAGGGCTATCGACCACAAGCTCGAATATTCTTATATACCGTGAATAAAGTCGAATATACCGTGAACATGTTGTGGTGGAATCGCTCGGATGAGATAAAGAGCATATTAGAGTCTTAGATTATCTTACAGAGTCTTATTAAGAGAATAAGAGAGTATTTATTGTATATTTTATACAAAGGGCTATCGACCACAAGCTCGAATATTCTTATATACCGTGAATAAAATCAAATATACCGTGAAAATGTTGTGGTGGAATCGCTGGGATGAGAGAAAGAGAATATTAGAGTCTAAGAGTATCTTGTAGAGTCTTATTAAGAGAATAAGAGAGTATTTATTGTAAATTTTATACAAAGGGCTATCGACCACAAGCTCGAATATTCTTATATACCGTGAATAAAATCGAATATACCGTGAACATGTTGTGGTGGAATCGCTCGGATGAGAAAGAGAATATTAGAATCTAAGATTATCTTATAGAGTTTTATTAAGAGAATAAGAGAGTATTTATTATATATTTTTTACAAAGGGCTATCGACCACAAGCTCGAATATTCTTATATACCGTGAATAAAATCGAATATACCGTGAACATGTTGTGGTGGAATCGCTCGGATGAGAAAGAGAATATTAGAGTCTAAGATTATCTTATAGAGTCTTATTAAGAGAATAAAAGAGTATTAATTGTATATTTTATACAAAAGGCTATCGACCACAAGCTCGAATATTCTTATATACCGTGAATAAAATCAAATATACCGTGAAAATGTTGTGGTGGAATCGCTGGGATGAGAGAAAGAGAATATTAGAGTCTAAGAGTATCTTGTAGAGTCTTATTAAGAGAATAAGAGAGTATTTATTGTAAATTTTATACAAAGGGCTATCGACCGCAAGCTCGAATATTCTTATATACCGTGAATAAAATCGAATATACCGTGACATTTTTTGTGGTGGAATCGCTCGGATGAGAAAGAGAATATTAGAGTCTTCTGCTCTCGACACCACTATCACAACTATGCTTCTGCCCTCGCTTGAATGATTTAAATATATTTTATCTACGACCACTATTGTAACTGCCCATTATTGTACAGTTTGCAGACTATGTAAATACATCATAACACACACGTACGTAACAATCCGCTTTTAATGATAAGTTAAGATTGATAACACACACGCGCGTTTGGTTTACGATTGGTTGAGAGCTGCTACTACATGCTCATACGTTCAGCGCTCCCCGTGCTACAATTCAAACTTACGGAAATTGACATAGCGTACATTGGGTTGCCTATATCTTATTCCAGTTTAGCCCAAATAAGTACTAAATAATAAGGCATGTAGCCATTAAGAATTTATTTCTTTTGATTTCTTTCAAGTTAAATAATGTCGAGTAACAGTTATATGTGAAAATACAACTGTTTGTTTATTATAATGCTAAATAATGTACCTAATAAGTTTGTTACATCAAACATATTTTTTTATTAAACGGAAACAAATTAGTGTGGTCGTAGATAAAGTATAGTACATAACTCGAGTTGTAAGGCAATTACGTACTCATACTTATTTTTATCTTAAACAGAAACAAATGAGTGTGGTCGTAGATAAAGTATAGTACATAACTCGAGTTGTAAGGCAATTACGTACTCATATTTATTTTTAACTTAAACAGAAACAAATGAGTGTGGTCGTTGATAAAGTGTAGTACATAACTCGAGTTGTAAGGCAATTACGTACTCATACTTATTTTTATCTTAAGCAGAAACAATTGAGTGTGGTCGTAGATAAAGTATAGTACATAACTCGAGATGTAAGGCAATTACGTACTCATTCATATTTTTTTATTAAACAGAAACAAATGAGTGTGGTCGTAGATAAAGTATAGTACATAACTCGAGTTGTGAGGCAATTACGTACTCATACTTATTTTTATCTTAAACAGAAACAAATGAGTGTGGTCGTAGATAAAGTATAGTACATAACTCGAGTTGTAAGGCAATTACGTACTCATATTTATTTTTATCTTAAACAGAAACAAATGAGTGTGGTCGTAGATAAAGTATAGTACATAACTCGAGTTGTAAGGCAATTACGTACTCATACTTATTTTTTTATTGAACAGAAACAAATGAGTGTGGTCGTAGATAAAGTATAGTACATAACTCGAGTTGTAAGGCAACTACGTACTCATACATATTTTTTTATTGAACAGAAACAAATGAGTGTGGTCGTAGATAAAGTATAGTACATAACTCGAGTTGTAAGGCAATTACGTACTCATACATATTTTTTTATTAAACAGAAACAACTTAGTGTGGTCATAGATAAAGTATAGTACATAACTCGAGATGTAAGGCAATTGCTTACTCGCGCAATTACGCACTCGCCGCTAAGCGGGTCGTGCGTAACTGTTACGTAATATGCTTCTTACGACCCCCTTTACGAAATATACTATTAAAAAATTTAATTTCTAACGAAAATAAACTAAGAAAACTCAAAATCCATGTCTATTCCGTGAAATAATAAAACTAAATTTCCGAAGTGGTAAATATTGCATTATTCCTGGCCGGCGAGTTTTAGTTATGGATCCTGCGCTCGGTGGAAGCTCGTGATGCATTATCCATCATTAAACTGATTGGAAATGATTCAATTAATATTACACGTGGATCAGTTACTCGATTAAATCCGTTTTCATCTAATTATCGTCCATTTTAATAATTGGAACCCGACCTCAGAACAGCGCACATCCGCACATATCATTCGGCTTTCAAAAACCAACAACAGTTTATTCTCAACCAGCGTTTATTATTAAATAGTAACATTTGTATCTTTTCTTCAAAGATTATAATTTCTAGGAAATCGTATACATAACAAAGTTGACATCATTAGTATAACCAATCTTTCTATAGAAACATATTTCTTAAAAACTACTTTACGGGTTAGGTGGAGAATACGGGTCTGTTGAAAATATTTTTGCGGACTTTTTATTTGGTGTAACTGTTGTTAATCGTCTTTGGCACACTTTAACTAAGATCGGAAAGCAAAAATGAAGCTTCAACGTTGTCTGGTTCAATAAATATTCGTGTTTTTGTTGAAAATAGTTGTTGAGATTTTGGTTGGTTAGATTAAGTTGTCCGCCGCGAAGCGGACAGATAAATCAAGACAACATGCGCGCGGCATCGTGAACTCTCGATCCAATATAAGTTAGGTTTATATCAACAACTATTTTCAACAAAAAATACGAATATTTATTGAAACGTAGAAGCTTCATTTTTGCTTTCCGACCTTAGTTAAGCCGTGACAAGGACGATTAACAAGAGTTACACCTGCTAAAAAGTCCATAACACTAAGTTTCAATAGACCCGTATTCTACACCAAATCCCTACTTTACTGGCAAACACCACGACTAAGAGTTGAGTATACAACTACTTCACTGGCAAACACCACGACTGACATTGAATTAGATTAAGAGAGTTTTTGGGTTCTCCAACTGTTCGGATATCTGATCGGACCATTTCTTGGGACTACGGCCTCTAGGTCTCTTGCGCTCAACCTTCCCTGTCACCATCAGTCGTTCAAGATTGTCATTGCCCCTGCGAGCAATATGGCCAAAGTATTTTAAGACCTTGTGCAGGCAAACCTTAGATAGACGTTGCGCCCTCTCAATCTTCAGTTCTTTCAAGACAGAGACGTTTGTGCGGCGAGCTGTCCAAGGTATCCTCAGCAAGTGGCGCCAACACTACATCTCAAAGGCGTCTATGCTCTGTCCGCTTTCAGCGTCCACGTCTCTGCCCCATAAAGCAAATTGAAAACACGAGGGTACGGACTAGGTGTAGCTTTGTCCTATTAGTTATGTTACTGTCCTTCCATATCTTACTGAGTTAAGTTAAGTTAAGCATCATTGCCGCTTTAGCCTATACGTCTTCTTATTTTAGGCTCGCAGTTTCCCTTGCTGGTGATAATAGAGGCAAGGTCCTGGAACTTCTCCATCGTCTCGTAATCCCGCATAAGCGTGGTCGCTGGTAGAGTCATAAATCGGTCCACAATCATCAGCTTAGTTTTGCTTTGGTTAACTGCGAGACCCAAACTCAGGATAACCGTCTTCTGTTCAGCCATTTCAGTCTCAGATGATGCAAGCAAATTCGTGTCGTCCTCGTGGCGGAGGTAGGAGATTTTCTGACCTCCCACTTTGGTACCGTCATCCCAATCCTCGAGAGCTCGGCGCATTATGATGTTAAACAGTAATGGAGAAATCACACATCCCTGTCGAACACCCTTACAGAACTTGAATCGGCTGGATGTGACCTCAGTGCCATACCCAGACGTGTATAAGCTGCGGATCAGTTTTATTAGATGTGTGGGGACTCCGGTTTCTGCAAGGACCTTCCAGAGTTGTGACCATTTTACACCGTCGAAGGCCTTCTGGTAATCCACAAAACAAATATACGCGGGGATGTTGTGTTCATGGCATTTCTCGATAATGAGACGCAGATTTAGAATTTGCTCTCTTGTTTCTTTGCCCTTCACGAAGCCCGCCTGCTCGTGTGCTATTTGCCAGTCAAGGTAATCTCTCAGTCTTGAGTTGATGATATGTAGACGGACTTTGCTAGCATGAGAGATTAAGGTCAGGGTTCTGTAGTTGTTACCAGTTGCGTGCCCTTCTTGTGGAGTGGCAGTATAGATGACTCAGTCCATTCAGCCGGCCATTTTTGGGTTTCCCAAATTTCATTGCAAACCTTGTGCAAGTTTGTTATCCCGTTCGGGCCCAAGGCTTCTGCTTTAACTTGATCCGTTCCTGCGGCCTTATTTCTCTTCAGCTTACCTATGACTAGTTCTACTTATGAGCGAAGTATGTTCGGTTCCCTAGCACATTTGACTTCAGACTCAGGGTCGTGGGCAGGAGTGGAAAAAGCGTCATGCTCCTGATACAGATCCTCACAGTATTTCCGCCATCTTTCTGCGATTTTGGAGATTTCGTGGATTGGATTTCCTTCCTTATCATCAATTACCCAAGAGGCAGGTTTATATTTGTGAGTGATTTGTCTGACTTTCTTGAATAGATCTGCAGTTTGGTATTTCTCAGCGTGGTGCTCAATCTCGTTGCAGATATTCTCGAGGTGTAGGTTCATGTACCTTCTGCTCAATCTACAGATTCTGTTGGTGAGCCTTGAGTATTAGTGTCACTCTTCTTACCTGCTTAAAGTTTTTTCCTTAATTTTATATCAGACCACAATTCATTTGACATCCAGTCTTTTTGTTGGTGTTTTTGTTTCTGTTGGTCATGGTCATTAAGACATCACTAAGTATAAACTTGAACTTTTTCCATCTCTGGGACTCTGTCGCATCTTCCTCTGGTTCTTTCGCATCTCCAGAAGAGACTAGTTTTGGTTCAGTGATTTCCTGCAATTGGTCTTATTTGAATTTTGCTAGTCTAACAGTACGTTTCATTTTCTTGCGAGTGGACTTTAGGCGTACTCACAGATCTGCTACTAAGAGTTGGTGATCAGATCCGCAGTCTTGTTTCTGTGTTCGTTATTGACGATTTCCAGCGATTAACTCTGGCGATAAAATCAATTTAATTGCGATAACGATTACCAGGAGAGAACCATGTGTTCAGTCTGCGTTTGTGGTGTTTGAAGCAGGTGTTTGTTACTGTAAGATTGTAACTCACTCCGAAATTAATGAATTTTTCTCCCCTTTCGTTGCGGACCCCAAGACCATTCTTCCCGATAACATGGCGTAAACGGTCATCGTCTTCAGTATTTCCCACTTTTGCGTTCCAATCCCCCCTGGATAATTATAAGTTCAGGGTTGTTTGTAGAATACCATAGAACTCATCGATATCTTCTTGGGATGATTGAGCCGTAGGTGCATAGACCTTTATAATGTTCAGAGGGAAGGGTGTGCAACCGACTCGAAGACTTCGAGGAATCTATATCCCGATTCCTTTCTTGCTCTCTGAAATGTGGCCCGAGAAGAACATAGTGTTGCCGTTAGGGGTCTAAACGGCCCCGCCCTTCATTTGCGTCTCACAAACGCCTGAGATAGCCAAATTATAATCTTGTATCTCTCTTTCGATGACGGGTAGTTTTTCAGGGTTAACTAATCTTTATCAATACTAATCAATACTTTATCAAAAATATATTCACTAATCTTTATTAGTTATATTGGTATAACTAATCTTTCTATAAAACACATTCCTTAAAATTAACTATTTCACTGGCAAACACCACGACTGACCTAGTTGATTATACAACTACTTCACTGGCAAACACCACAACTAACATAGTTGATTGTACTGGCAAACAGCACGAATGACATAGTTGAATATACAACTACTCCACTGGCAAACACCACGACTAACATAGTTGAATGTACAACTACTTCACTGGCAAACACCACGAATGACATAGTTGATTATACAACTACTTCACTGGCATACACGACGACTAACATAGTTGATTGTACAACTACTTCACTGGCAAACACCACGACTGACATAGTTGATTATACAACTACTTCACTGGCAAACACCACGACTAACATAGTTGATTGTACAACTACTTCACTGGCAAACACCACGAATGACATAGTTGATTATACAACTACTTCACTGGCAAACACCACGACTAACATAGTTGATTGTACAACTACTTCACTGGCAAACACCACGAATGACATAGTTGATTATACAACTACTTCACTGGCAAAGACCACGACTAACATAGTTGATTGTACAACTACTTCACTGGCAATCACCACGAATGACATAGTTGATTATATAACTACTTCACTGGCAAACACCACGACTGACTTAGTTGATTATACAACTACTTCACTGGCAAACACCACGACTAACATAGTTGATTGTACAACTACTTCACTGGCGAACACCACGAATGACATAGTTAATTATACAACTACTTCACTGGCAAACACCACGACTAACATAGTTGATTGTACAACTACTTTACTGGCAAACACCATGAATGACATAGTTGATTATACAACTACTTCACTGGCAAACACCACGACTAACATAGTTGATTGTACAACTACTCCACTGGCAAACACCACGAATGACATAGTTGATTATACAACTACTTCACTGGCAAACACCACGACTAACATAGTTGATTGTACAACTACTTCACTGGCAAACACCACTAATGACATAGTTGATTATACAACTACTTCACTGGCAAACACCACGACTAACATAGTTGATTGTACAACTACTTCACTGGCAAACACCACGAATGACATAGTTGATTATACAACTACTTCACTGGCAAACACCACGACTAACATAATTGATTGTACAACTACTTCACTGGCAAACACCACGAATGACATAGTTCATTATACAACTACTCCACTGGCAAACACCACGACTAACATAGTTGATTGTACAACTACTTCACTGGCAAACACCACAACTGACATAGTTGATTATACAACTACTTTACTGGCAAACACCACGACTAACATAGTTGATTGTACAACTACTTCACTGGCAAACACCACGAATGACATAGTTGATTATACAACTACTTCACTGGCAAACACCACGACTAACATAGTTGATTGTACAACTACTTCACTCGCAAACACCACGAATCACATAGTTGATTATACAACTACTTCACTGGCAAACACCACGACTAACATAGTTGATTGTACAACTACTTCACTGGCAAACACCACGAATGACATAGTTGATTATACAACTACTTCACTGGCAAACACCACGACTGACATAGTTGATTATACAACTACTTCACTGGCAAACACCACGAATGACATAGTTGATTATACAACTACTTCACTGGCAAACACCACGACTAACATAGTTGATTGTACAACTACTTCACTGGAAAACACCACGAATGACATAGTTGATTATACAACTACTTCACTGGCAAACACCACGACTGTCATAGTTAGTTATTGTTGAGTGCCACGAGGGTGGACAGAAAGCTATTAAATAAGTTTTTGGTAGTCCTAACAAGACCCAGTAATTGTTATAGAGTTCCGGAAAGGTGGAATATATTTATATATTCGGGCTGTGTTCCGATTATTTTAAGGTTGTAGCGTTTATCTAGATCCGGGATGGACAACCTACGGCCCGCGGGCCAACTGCGGCCCGAGCAAGTGCTTAATGCGGCCCGCGAAAATCTGTTTTAAATACATAAGAGTTGGCCCGCAGAACTCAATATAACTTTTAATTTTGGTGTCAATTTTTGAGAGAAATCGTCAAATTCTTAAAAATATTCGAAAAAGTTAAATTTTTTAGCATTTGCGGTATTTCAACGACTTTTGGGGATTTGTAAAATTGCTGACTTTCGTAAAGGGTCGAGGCTTGAAGCAAACACTACTGCGCTCAAACACGTGAATGCGCACGCTTGCATCGTAGGTGCGTGCAGAAAAACAAAATTCTGGCCCGCGTAAGCTAGTACGAACTCTGAGTGGCCCATCACCTAAAAAGTTTGGCCACCCCTGATCTAGATTATTTAGTTTGTAACTGAAGCTAACTACATTTACAGCAATATATTATGACCTTGTCGCGGTAGTTTTATAAATGTAGTTTAAACCTGATTGGGAATATGATCTGTAACGCGATTAATCTATTTTGGTAATACGAACTGAAACGGAGTGCGTCTGCGGATTTATCGAGTCGAGTTTCGACGTTGCAAATATTTATGGGTTAATTTGCGTGCTTTATCGGCGCGGCGATATCTAAATTAACCAATAAGATTGAGTCGAATTAGCGAAAAGAAAAACAGCCGGAGCGATTGATTGCAACCCATAACTTACTTTTTAACGACGGCAGAGGAAAAAAAAAACAAGCAATTAAGTTTAAAAATTATCGTGAGATTAGGATCCGAATAGAGATAATTTCACGTCCAACTAATTGGCTTTATTTATTCCAATTCTGGGATCTAACGATTTTATATCGATGCAAATTAGCTGCCTCGATTCATCGAACACAATTAAACTAATTATCCTCACGGCTAATACCACCGAATTCCTCCATGTGAACTACAAGATCACTCTCATCCGTTCCTTATTTGGAACCAATTAAACACAGATTGTCCTCTTCATCCCCACAGTACCGTCTGATTAAGTAAAAACGTTTAGTGCGCCTAATTATTTACTCGTTTATTAAAAAGCTTTGGACGTAAATACATCGCGACTAATGGAGCAATAATAGTTTATGGCTTTTTGATATTAGTAGCGATGATTTATTAATATAACACACAACAATAAATGGATAGTGATCGAACAAACAGGCTAGCTAGGGATATCTAAATAGACATGCCACGAATATCGAGAGAAATAGATAAACTATATTAGTAGGGATAGATGATCGCCGCCACGAGAGAGTATGAGGTTTATTTAGTAATAATAATAATTGTATAATCAACTATGTCAGTCGTGGTGTTTGCCAGTGAAGTAGTTGTATAATCAACTATGTCAGTCGTGGTGTTTGCCAGTGAAGTAGTTGTACAATCAACTATGTTAGTCGTGGTGTTTGCCAGTGAAATAGTTGTATAATCAACTATGTCAGTCAAGGTGTTTGCCAGTGAAGTAGTTGTATAATCAACTATGTCAGTCGTGGTGTTTGCCATTTAACTATTTGTATAACCAACTATGCCAGTCGAGGTGTTTGCCAGTGAAATAGTTGTATAATCAAAGCTAAAGAGAGTGTGAGGTCTATGTAACCCCACGATAAAGAGGGTGATAACCCCACGATAAAGAGGGCTACATAGACCGCACACTCGCTTTAGCGTGGGGCTACATAGACATCACAGTCTCTTTAGCGTGGGGCTGCATAGACCTCACACTTTCTTTTGCGCGGGGCTACATAGACCTCACACGCTCTTCGGCGTGGGGCTGCATAAACCTCACACTCTCTCGTTGTGGCGGCGGTGGATTTAGAACGCATCATCTCTCCCTACTCATATTGCAGATATAAAACATATACGATACTCGATATAACACTTGACAATATACCATACTTGACAGCATACCTTGATGATGATACCTTGATGATGACCTGATGATGACCTGATGATTACCTGATGATGACCTGATGATGATACCTTGATGATGACTTTATGATGATACCTTGATGATGACCCACCTAATGATGATACCTTGATGATGACATCTTGATGATGATGATGAGCCTTGATAGCATGATGTTGTTTGTATTTGCATCTGCATATCTCATTTACAGTAACCGTTTCTTCCCCCGTACACTTTTTGCGCTTAGGGGTTCAGTGAGTTTCAATTTACCAGCGTTTTCTGGGTCTCTGGGTGGATTTGGCGCGTGTCCTGCGCTTTTCGTTCGTCGTGTTTGTTTTGTCTTGGAATGGCTATTACAAAGTTATCGGTGACATTACAACTATTTTCTTCCTGCAGTGAATCTTCGTTGATTGTCTTCTTGGCCAATATCTTTCGCTCGACAGTTCATCTCTCAAATATTGTGTGGGATACACTGTCGCTACCCCATAATAATAATCAATGCTGGATCGTTGACGGCCCCCGTCTGTTAGGGATCGTCCTGAGCCGGCACCTTCTTCTTTTTGTATTGTCGCTTGCGTTCTTTTGCTAGCATGGGCGGTAGGCCAGCGATGACCTGTGCTGCATCTGCGGATACAGTCCGGTAGGCGCATGCGATCCTGTGTGCGGGGGCTATCGGCCTAAGGTACGCAGGAACCTCCGTCATTTCTGCCCAGGTCGGCACCGCATACAGAAGTATCGAGGTGCTAACGAAGGCGATCACCCTTCTACTGGCGCCGCGCGGACCTCCAATGTTGGGCAGTATCCTAGAAATAGCTGTGGCACTTGTAGCGGCTTTGTTTCTTGCATACCTGAGGTGCTCCTTGAAGTTGAACTTCTGGTCCAGCATCACTCCCAGAAACTTGATAGCAGATTTGCTCCTGATGGTAGGTTAGTACCATTGAGGTCCTGACCTTCCTGCCAGTGAATAGCACTGCCTCGGTATTCTGGAGAGGCCGACTGACTCCATCCATTCCCAGATAGTCTCCATGGCTTCCTCGAACAGTGCAGCGATGGCGTCACAGTCGGTGTTGGGTATAAGACCGGCACTTTGTCGCATACAGAAGTATCGAGCAGGTGTGCACTCTTCTACTGCCACCGCACGGACCTCCAATGTTGGGCAGTATCCTAGAAATAGCTGCGGCACTTGTAGCGGCTTTGTTTCTTGCGTACCTTGAAGTTGAGCCTCTGGTCCAGCATCACTCCCAAGTACTTGATGGCAGATTTGCTCCTGATGGTAGGTTAGTACCATTGAGGTCTTGACCTTCCTGCCAGTGAATAGCACTGCCTCGGTATTCTGGAGAGGCCGACTGACTCCATCTATTCCCAGATAGTCTCCATGGCTTCCTCGAACAGTGCAGCGATGGCGTCACAGTCGGTGTTGGGTATAAGAACCGCCACTTCATCGCATACAGAAGTATCGAGCAGGTGTGCACTCTTCTACTGGCACCGCGCGGACCTCCAACGTTGGGCAGTATCCTAGAAATAGCTGCGGCACTTGTAGCGGCTTTGTTTCTTGCGTACCTTAAAGTTGAGCCTCTGGTCCAGCATCACTCCCAGGTACTTGATGGTAGATTTGCTCCTGATGGTAGGTTAGTACCATTGAGGTCCTGACCTTCCTGCCAGTGAATAGCACTGCCTCGGTATTCTGGAGAGGCCGACTGACTCCATCCATTCCCAGATAGTCTCCATGGCTTCCTCGAGCGGTGCAGCGATGGCGTCACAGTTGGTGTTGGGTATAAGAACCGCCACTTCGTCGCATACAGAAGTATTGAGCAGATGTGCACTCTTCTACTGGCACCGCGCGGACCTCCAATGTTGGGCAGTATCCTAGAAATAGCTGCGGCACTTGTAGCGGCTTTGTTTCTTGCGTACCTTGAAGTTGAGCCTCTGGTCCAGCATAACTCCCAGGTAATTGATGGCAGATTTTCTCTTGATGGTAGGTTAGTACCATTGAGGTCCTGACCTTCCTGCCAGTGAATAGCACGGCCTCAGTTTTCTGTACAGCCAGGGAGAGGCCGACTGACTCCATCCATTACCAGATAGTCTCAATGGCTTCCTCGAACAGTGCAGCGATGGCCGACCGTCCCCTGGCAGGGGCAGCTTCAGTAGGTTAGAAACGGACCAAGAACCGAACCCTGAGGACTACCTGACTCCAGTCGTCGCCTCCGCGAATAATAATCTTTCACTGAGATAGTTCGAGATGATGTTTTTCAAGTAGCCAGGGACGTTGAAATCCCGGTAGCTGGCCTTACAGATCTTGTCCCATCTTGCAGATTTGAAATCATTTCTCACATCCAGTGCAACCATGAGACAGAGTCTCCTCCTTCTAAATGGTTGGCAAAAGTGGCTAGTGACCAAGCGCTTCACTTCTTCTACCGCATCTGTAGACGCCCTCGCAGGTCTGAAACCGTACTGGTTATCGATCTTTTGGTGATCCGCGCAGCCGCGGAGGCGCTCCTGGACGATCTTGCCCGCCGTGTCAAGCATACACAGTGGGCGATACGAGTTGCCGTTCCCGTGTTTCAGAATCAGGACAAGGCGTTGCCTTTTCCATACGTCCGAGAAGACACCTTCGCGTATGCAACTGTCATACACCCTGGTGAAGATTGTGGAGGCGGCTTTGTCGGCCGCTCTCAATGCCTGGTTTGGGATGCCGTCCAGGCCCGATGCTTTCCTCGCGCCAAAACGTCAAAACAAAACCTGGGGGGATGTCGCGCGGGTTGACGTTCTCCGGTAAGTTTATTGTCATTGGCCCAGTTTCGGGGAAGAGATGTTTGACCATGGACTCTACCTCGGCCTCGTCCATCTTAGGCTCTTCTTTGCGGCAATTTTGTAGGCTTTTTCTCATGGGTCCGCGTCCAGTTCATTGCACAGTTCCCTCCAGCAAGTGCGCTTCCTCTCGCTGATTTCCTTGCCTGGCGGAGGCGTATTGCAGGCGGAGCTCTCCGGCAGCATCCGGATCTCTCTTTTTTGCCCTGGTGTATTGGCGTCGGGGTGAGAGGCATCGTTTTCGCTGTTCTGCGATGGTGTAGCTCCACCAGTACGCGGGTAGACTCCTCACGCACGGCTTGATGGTACGCATGGAGGCGTCGCAATGTATCGCATGGCTGGCGCATTGTTTGGCGCTTTCGGTACTGGTGCGGAGGTATCATCGAGCTGCCACAGCCCCAGTAAATAATAACCTAACCTCACCTAACCTAATCCACCCTAATCTGTCTTTCTTTCCTTGCGCAGGGACCGCCTGGCAAAGGCATATTGCAGGCGGAGCTCTCCGGCAGCATCCGGATCTCTCTTTTTTGCCCTGGTGTATATGCAAAACAGGTATTCTCTAAAACACCTGTGTCCACTTACTATATGAGAGAGAGTAATTTATCTCATCGTGGCTCCGTGTAATCCGAGGGACTATATCAGGCAGGTCCACCTTCCTTTTGTTGCTGCGTCCTGCGTTTTGTTCTGCTCAGCCACTTCTCCAGGAGTTTAGTCTTGTTTGTCTTATAAACTTAATTAAGCCGGAAGAAATGCAAGAACACCGCCTGAATATATAAATATATTCAACCTTTCCGTAGCTCTATAATATTATTGAGTCTTTTTAGGACTACTAGTATGGTTTTACGAATTCTTGTTTTCTGTTGTTACTTCTTTGTATTTCATTATATTGGCGCCTGTTTAACATTCTCTGTGAATATTCGCAAATACATAATGTGTTTGTGTAGCATGAACGAATATTAGTTGTAATTATTGAAGTAGAACGATAGTCGTAGCGGAGACTGTTTAGACAGAACAAACCGCGCGCGACCGAACATACTAATTAATCCGCACTAATTACGGTTTAGCAATTGTAACATGTAAATATCGCGTACGTGCACGTGTTCGAGAAATGGAAAAACAAGTTTGGCTGTATTTAGATGTACGTTCGGAAATCGGAAATGTTGTTGGTTTAGGGTGAAAAAGTTAGGGACTCAAGCCCGGAGCGAATAATATCGGAGACACGTGTAGTAAACCAATCTCGCATTGTCTACACACCCAAGCTACACACTTATGTTCGGTGATCGTTTAAGAAGAAGCGATGTCTGATCCAAGTAGCAAAATAGAATTATAACCAGTCGCAATGACGACAAAAGGCTCGGAGTTAAATGATGGTTTAACACCCAGTATAAAATCGAAAATGTGTCAATAGGTTTGATATATTGGCTGAAATGTTTTCGCAATGATTTAAGAAGATTTTCGCAATGAAAACACTTGTTTACAAACAAGTAAAAAAAAGTGGCAAAAAGCAAAGTGATGAAAAAGTGGCCAAATCACCAACTTGATGGACAGACACCATCAAATCTCTCACTGAGACTCCTGTGGCAGAATGCGCATCTTTTGCAACGATTTAATTGACTATTATTAGTACCAAGTCCATTATTACCTTTTTAATCTTGACAGGAAAGGTTTGCGTATTCAGCAGCACCTCTTTATGTATAATGCAATGAAAGATGAATATATAAATTTTTCTATTTTGCGTCTGTAATGGATGTCTGGATGTCTCTGTCTCTGAAATGGATGATGGCGTCTGTAATGGATAACAGCACTCATATGCGTGCTGTTGTGGCTCGTAATACACGTGATATCTCACTACACCCCTTCACTTGTATGTGGTATATAACCTCTTCACAACCCCCCCACCCCGTTCGAGTACCACGTGAATAATGGACAATCCCTAAATATCCATTCGCAAAGTCCTACATATACAATCGCAAAGGGCGCACTAAAATCCAAATCGCTCATGGAAGTTTTATATCAGAGATGAGGACAGTAAAGATGGGTATCCCTCAAGGAAGTATTTTGGGACCTACTCACTTTTTACTGTTTATTAATAATCTAGCCTCATCTATTGAAACACTAATTTCCAGATGGTCAACTACGCCGATGACTCTAGTCTGTTACTCTTAAACCAGACTATAGAGGAAGTCCACACTAATTCCATATCATCAATGGAACTAATCTCAAACTGGTTTAATATAAATCGTCTGGTGATCAACAAAGACAAAACAAATACTACAATATTCAGGATTAGAAGAAATCTGAGGTTATATCCCGCTGAATTAAACATAGATAGTCACTATCCATATATGACTATGCCTATGACTATCTATATATAATTCAGCGGGATATAATCTCAGACTTCTAATCCTGAATGTTATAGTATTGGTTTTGTCTTTGTTGATCACCAGATGATTTTTATTAAACCAGTTTGAGATTAGTTCCATTGATGATATGGAATCAGTGTGGACTTCCTCCATAATCTGGTTCTGGTAACCTTTCTGAAGTAAAATAATCGGTAAGACTCCTAGGAGTGTTAATTGATGAAAATTTAGATTGGTCAAACCATGTTGCTTACCTAATGCCTAAGCTAAAGAATAACATCTGGTTGACCCCGGAGCGGCTCGTAGCATTACTGCAGGGTGACTGACCTATTCTAACCAATGGTTATGATCAGATGCTTCCTCTTCTATAAGATTGTCTTAACCTACCGTCTTCCTCCTATTAGGTAATTATGTTCTTTATCGCTTTGTTCACGTTGTTCCAGTTTTGTTCTGTTTTTAACATATGGTCTGTTATTGTTCCTTGTTCTAGCAATCCGTCCTTCATTATTATTGTGCGTTCTCGTTCATATCTGTCGCAGGTAAATAATGTGTGGTGCACGCTGTCATCCTCTTCGCAGTAGTCGCATTATGCATCTCTTGCGCTACCAGTGCTGTAAGTAGTCCTTGGAGCATCCATGTCCCGTGAGTATCTGTACTCCTGGTTCTACCAATCCGTCCTTCATTTTAATTGCTCGTTCTCGTTCCTATCTGTCGCAGGTGGATAATGTGTGGTGCATGCTGTCGTCCTCTTTGCATTAGTCGCATTATACATCTCTTGCGTTTCTAGTGTTGTGTCCCGTGACACAACATCCATGTCCCGTGAGTATCCCGTATCAGCTTGTCCATGCTTTCTGTCTTTCCATTTGATTGCGTCCGGGATTATTATGGATTATTAATTGATTACCATTGTTTTCTGTCTGTAAGCTCCGATTTTCTTTGCCATTCCTTACGCGTATTATGACGCACTACTCTCTTTGTCTCGACCTGTAAGCTAGCAAGATTTGCGTTCTTGTGCAGGCAGTGCGATGGGGACGACGGCGAAGGATTGCATCTAGATACCGTCCTGGGTATGCAGTGCTACCCTCAGTACCATTTTTCTTGTTTTTTTTTTGGGCTGGTTAGCAGCAGCAGCTGTGAGGTTGTCGGCAGCTACATTTTCTTCGGCTCCACTATCACCAATAGCGGGGGATGTGACCTCGAGATTAAACGACGTTGTGCCATGACACGGTCCGCTGCGCAAAGGCTAGACAAGATATGTAGAGACCGCCGAATCACGAAAATATGCCTTATGAAGAGCCTGGTTTTTTCGATATTTTTGTATGGAGCGAAAACATAACGTACCTTGCGGATGAAGGATCGACGCAAGATTGACGCCCTAGAAATGTGGTGTTGGAGACGCATGCTGGGAATCAGCTGGACCGCTCACCGGACTAACCTGTCCATCCTCAAGGAATTAAAAATTAACCAACGTATTTCGTCGCTTGTTCAGTTACGAATCCTCAGATTCTTTGGACATGTTACCCTCAAAAGTCACTAAATGGAGCGGCTGGTGATTCAAGGCAGAGTGGAAAATGACGGATCACCAACTTGATGGGCAGACACCATCAAATCTGTCACTGAGACTCCTGTGGCAGAATGCGCACGTCATGCGACCAACAAGGATCTATGGAGAAGATTGGCGAAGGCAGCAGTGGAAAAAGCAGACGACTCCCCATGACCACGACCACTCTGTCAAGAGTGAACGACTCAGAAGAGAAGCAGCATCTCACCATTCTTCCCATCTCACCCCCTTCCTCTTCTCTTTACAGTGTGAGCCACAACTCATATCTTCCAGTATTTGACTCATGTACTCCAGTCTGGGTCTTCCTCAATAATTCTTGCCACCTACTGTTCCTTCAATTATAAGCTTCGTTATGTCGCAGTATGCGGCTCACGAGGTGATTCCGTCTTCTTTTTAAATATTTAAGATCAAGCTCAATCTTCTAAAGATTTACTCATTTGTGATCATTCCTTTCCAGCTGATTTTCATAATCCTACTATAGCACCAGCTTTTAAATGCTAGTATTCTTTTGTTCTCTCTCTCCTATTGTCGAAGATTCGCTGCCTTATAGCGCGACGCTCTATACATAGATCTTAAACTTTTGCCTCCTAACATCAAGACTTATGTTTTTTGCAGTAAATAGGTTCTTTTCTCTCTTGGGCAATCCTACCTATCTTATCCTATCTATATCCTATCTTGATTCACTTTTCTTTTACTCCTAAGTATTCCTCAATGTCTCTGTTTGTCAGAGATGTCAATGTCAAAGTTATCGTTTGTTTCTTCTATATAGAGTATTTGAATGGAGTCATCTTTAATCTTAAAGATATCCCATTGTTTCTTTTCGTCATTCAATCTTTAATCTTTTGAACTTTAATTCACAGCGTATGGTGATTAGGTTATGGTCGCTGTCGACATCAGCTCCCGAGTAACTTCAACTATCTTTCATCTGGTTCTTAAATCTATCCTGTAATATGTAGCCTTTCTTAGGTCTATCTGTAGCCTTTTTCAGGTCACCCAGAGCGTTCCAACTGTATCTTCTCCTTGGATGGTGTTGGAATTTAGTATTCGTTATAACTATTTCATGCTGTATACAAAACTCTTTCGCCTCTCTCATTTCTTCTTCCCAATCCGTATTTATCAACAACAATTCCATCAGCTCCTTCTACGGCAGATGCGTTCCAGTCACCAGTAAAATAAGGTTTTCTTCAACCTTTAAGTTTCACAAGGGAAGTGATGATTGAGGCAGAGAAGTTTCACAAGGGAAGTTCTTCAAGTGAAGAAATGTCTTCATAACATTTCTCCACCTCTTCATCTACCTCTTCTGTTATCGGCATATAAACTTGGACTATTGCATTATCCTTTGGTTTAGTTTCGATTCGTACTAAAATTAATCGTTCATTAGATTTTACGAATCCCTTTACTCTGTTTCCTAGTTTTTCGTTTATGTAGGATAATGCCAAGTCCACCATATTCTGGTCTAGTGTTTGCTGTTCCAGAATGATTTATCCAATAATTTGCACTCCAAAAGTCTCCTGCTTGTAGATTGTAGATTGCAGAATGCAGTTTTGGTGGTGACGACTTACACTGCGACCTTCGTAGATCTATTGTACTCCACCCTTTTCCTCTAAACGTTGGTATACTTACCCATTTAGATCGGCTCCTCTACTCCTGATTCGTTTAGGAATTTCAGGATCTGGGTGGGATTCAAGGACTGTAACTTCTCTGCGTAAACTCATTTCTGCTATACCCAATACATGTAAATCCATCCTTTCCTTCTCCATTATCAAGTTCTTTAACTTTTCAGTCTGGAGTACTTTCCATACATTCTAGGTACCGATTCTTCTCTGCTTATTTCTTGAATTGGCTTCTTTATATGTCCCCCTCCGGAGATCCGAGTGGGGGATTCTTTTACCTCCGGAAAAATTTACTTTTGTAGAAGCTAACATCATCTTGACCGCTGATACTTGGGATATCTTATAATATCTTGGTTAAAGTGGTATTCCTATGCCTTCTTCATTTTATGCCGTTGGTTAACTAATGGCTCATACGCCTTTAGGGGAAGTTTCTTGCCTCGAGGGCTTGAGTGAACCTCTACCCGCTCATCCGCTTTCTAAGGAGACCGTTGGCACTAGGTAGAAAGGGACTCCTTATACCAGGAGTCTTTCGGTGGATCCATTTTACAAGTGCTTGTCATCCCAGCCAACCCTCCTCGTGGGACCGGACAACGACGGATTATTATTTAATTATTATTTATTTCTTGGTACCTTGGCCAGTTGCTGCTTCTTTCTCTCTGTCAGTGCGTTGGCCCAAACAGGAGGACCACCGCACATCAAGATGGAGTTGGGCACTGAGCTAAGCAGTTTGCGTTTACTCCAATTTGGATCTATTAGCTTTATTAGCGACAATACTAGACAGACAAGAATAGATAGACAAGACTGGACAGACAAGTCTAGACAAACAAAACTAGATAGACAAGAGCAGACATAAAAGACTAATCAGATGAGACAAGGCAGTCAAGATGAAGCAGACTAAATTAGTTTGCGTATACAGTAAGCTAATAGATGGAAGTTTTATAAATCAGTTTGTATTGGAATCAATCAACGTCCATAAATATTTAGTCGACGCATAAAGCCGTATAAATTTTAACGTCGCATTTGCATTACACTCCCGCATTTATTATTTACAAATGCAATATCTATATCATTTCTATGCGCATTAATAATTCGTTTCACCGCTTTGCTACACACCGTGTCCGATCGGAACGCACTCGCCAAACAATAATCGCCACAAAATACATTTTAAATATTGAATTGGTAACTGAGACGGGCAATACTAGACTAACAAGATTAAACAGATAAGACTACACAGACATAACTGACAAGATTGGACAGACAAGATTGGACAGACAAGATTGGACAGACAAGGCTAGACAGACAAGGCTAAACAGAAAAGGCTAAACAGACAAGACTAGACAGACAAGACTAGACAGACAAGACTGGACAGACAAGACTAGACAGACAAGACTAGACAGACAAGACTAGACAGACAAGACTAGACAGACAAGACTAGATAGCCAAGACTAGACAGACAAGACTAGACAGACAAGACTAGACAGACAAGACTAGACAGACAAGACTAGACAGACAAGACTAGACAGACAAGACTAGACAGACAAGACTAGACAGACAAGACTAGACAGACAAGACTAGACAGACAAGACTAGACAGACAAGACTAGACAGACAAGACTAGACAGACAAGACTAGACAGACAAGACTAGACAGACAAGACTAGACAGACAAGACTAGACAGACAAGACTAGACAGACAAGACTAGACAGACAAGACTAGACAGACAAGACTAGACAGACAAGACTAGACAGACAAAACTAGACAGACAAGACTAGACAGACAAGACTAGACAGACAAGACTAGACAGACAAGACTAGACAGACAAGACTAGACAGACAAGACTAGACAGACAAGACTAGACAGACAAGACTAGACAGACAAGACTAGACAGACAAGACTAGACAGACAAGACTAGACAGATAAGACTAGACAGACAAGACTAGACAGACAAGACTAGACAGACAAGACTAGACACACAAGACTAGACAGACAAGACAAGACAGACAAGACTAGACAGACAAGACTAGACAGACAAGACTAGACAGACAAGACTAGACAGACAAGACTAGACAGACAAGACTAGACAGACAAGACTAGACAGACAAGACTAGACAGACAAGACTAGACAGACAAGACTAGACAGACAAGACTAGACAGACAAGACTAGACAGACAAGACTAGACAGACAAGACTAGACAGACAAGACTAGACAGACAAGACTAGACAGACAAGACTAGATAGCCAAGACTAGACAGACAAGACTAGACAGACAAGACTAGACAGACAAGACTAGACAGACAAGACTAGACAGACAAGACTAGACAGACAAGACTAGACAGACAAGACTAGACAGACAAGACTAGACAGACAAGACTAGACAGACAAAACTAGACAGACAAAACTAGACAGACAAGACTAGACAGACAAGACTAGACAGACAAGACTAGACAGACAAGACTAGACAGACAAGACTAGACAGACAAGACTAGACAGACAAGACTAGACAGACAAGACTAGACAGACAAGACTAGACAGACAAGACTAGACAGACAAGACTAGACAGACAAGACTAGACAGACAAGACTAGACAGACAAGACTAGACAGACAAGACTAGACAGACAAGACTAGACAGACAAGACTAGACACACAAGACTAGACAGACAAGACTAGACAGACAAGACTAGACAGACAAGACTAGACAGACAAGACTAGACAGACAAGACTAGGCAGACAAGACTAGACATACAAGACTAGACAGACAAGACTAGACAGACAAGACTAGACAGACAAGACTAGACAGACAAGACTAGACAGACAAGACTAGACAGACAAGACTAGACAGACAAGACTAGACAGACAAGACTACACAGACAAGACTAGACAGACAAGACTAGACAGACAAGACTAGACAGACAAGACTAGACAGACAAGACTAGACAGATAAGACTAGACAGACAAGACTAGACAGACAAGACTAGACAGACAAGACTAGACAGACAAGACTAGACAGACAAGACTAGACAGACAAGACTAGACAGACAAGACTAGACAGACAAGACTAGACAGACAAGACTAGACAGACAAGACTAGACAGACAAGACTAGACAGACAAGACTAGACAGACAAGACTAGACAGACAAGACTAGACAGACAAGACTAGACAGACAAGACTAGACAGACAAGACTAGACAGACAAGACTAGACAGACAAGACTAGACAGACAAGACTAGACAGACAAGACTAGACAGACAAGACTAGACAGACAAGACTAGACAGACAAGACTAGACAGACAAGACTAGACAGACAAGACTAGACAGACAAGACTAGACAGACAAGACTAGACAGACAAGACTAGACAGACAAGACTAGACAGACAAGACTAGACAGACAAGACTAGACAGACAAGACTAGACAGACAAGACTAGACAGACAAGACTAGACAGACAAGACTAGACAGACAAGACTAGACAGACAAGACTAGACAGACAAGACTAGACAGACAAGACTAGACAGACAAGACTAGACAGACAAGACTAGATAGCCAAGACTAGACAGACAAGACTAGACAGACAAGACTAGACAGACAAGACTAGACAGACAAGACTAGACAGACAAGACTAGACAGACAAGACTAGATAGACTAGACAGACAAGACTAGACAGACAAGACTAGACAGACAAGACTAGACAGACAAGACTAGACAGACAAGACTAGACAGACAAGACTAGACAGACAAGACTAGACAGACAAGACTAGACAGACAAGACTAGACAGACAAGACTAGACAGACAAGACTAGACAGACAAGACTAGACAGACAAGACTAGACAGACAAGACTAGATAGACGAGACTAGACAGACATGATTCGACAGACAAGACTTGACAGATAAGACTAGACAGACAAGACTAGACTAGACAGACAAGAGTGGAAAGGCAATTGTAGTGGACAAAGCTGAATTGTTGCGCTGTTTTTTTTCTTCTGTTGTTGAGGCAAATGAAATGGATAATTTAATAACTGAAGTTAATGCTGTGAAGTCGCGTCTGAAAAGCTGAAACTGAAGGAAGAAAAAAGCGGCGCGGCCGGGTCTGAAACGGGTTGCGAACAATCCTTTCCATTATCCCGACGGTAATTTCGTTTGTCCTGCCCGGCCTCGTACATCATCTTCCTACCGCTGGACATCCTGCCTTCCACATTATTTATTATCCCTCATTATCCTTCCACAAGAATAACATTTACTCTACAATAATCGCCCCAATTCCCTCTGTCTAGTTTCAATTTTACACCCTTATCTACATTGTCTAATCTAGTCTGTCTAGTTTGATCTTTCTAATCTTGTCTGTCTTATAGTCTGTTTAATCTTGTCTGTCTAATATTTTATTATCTAATAATAATATTAGACAATGATATTTGTTTAATTTTGTCTTGTCTGGAAAGTTTCGCTTTAATGAGTTTGTGATGTGTTTGCGATAAAATTCCGAGACTCCGGGGATGAGTGCATGTGGGGCGGCAACGAAGTTCGCGGATGCAAATCTGCCGTAAGACCACTAATGCCGCCTTCCTGTGTTCCTTCGGGACTTGCGCGAACTTGACAGGTTTATGAAAGTCTTTGTTACGACTTGGAGGTCGTAAAAGATCTCCCAAAATATGCCCTGAAAACAGGAATGTGCTTTTCCGTTCAATTTATAGTTTAGAGACAAAGATAGAGGAGGGAATTTGGGAAAGCAGTTGATTGTTATTAATAAGCTGTCGTTTATTAAGAATGAAAATGTTTTTGGTGATGAATTTGGTGAGGTTTTGTGCGGTGGGTTTTTCTTGGCGTTTCGCCAAAGGCTGGACGGACTACAATGGATTCGTAATTAGGGTTAATCCGTATACATGGTTCTATTTTACAAATTGCTTCGCCAAAATCGAATATTACATCTGCTGTCGGATATAAAATTACCGCGATTATCGAGTATATTAAAGGGAGGATTGTCGAATATACCCTCGATTTATACAACATGGGAATTAAGGTATATATCAAAGTCTCTATCCAATCGAATCAACATTTTTTTCAAGATTTTCTATATTTGTAAAAAAAAATAATTTCAAAAATTTTAACATTTTCAAGATTTTCAATATTTGTAAAAAAAATAATTTAAAAAATTTCCTTTTCAATATTTGTAAAAAAAAAAAAAAAAAAAAAAAAAAAAAAAAAAAAAAAAAAAAAAAAAAAAAAGACAAATTTCAAAGTTTTAATTTTTTATTTTCATTTATATTTGTTCTATTTTACACTGATCATGGTTAATTTGTAATAAAGCCGAAGCTAGTAGGTAATAATATTTATTATTTCTTGAAGTAAATATAATAACATAAACAGTAAAATTTCCTATTGATTCTTGAAATTTTTTTGGCCGCATGTGTCAATTTCCGCCATGTTATATATCAGAAAGTGCCCGAATTTTCTGACGTGTAACTGAATATGTGCCCGAAACTTTCATATTCCCACCTTTCAAACTCAACCGCTTAACTGACCGTAAAACCGTCTATTATTAACAATTTTAACAAACCAAAACTTGATTATCTCCTTTGCGTCCATCAACAAACAAATAGATAAAATTGCACAACAAAGCTTTTTGGTAACAAATTCATGTGTCCTTTCATCATGTAAAATGCAACCGTCGCGTGAGGAACGAGCAACCAACAGCAATGTAAATTTGACATTAGTGTCCCATTGGAACGCTCCGCGTGTATTTCATCCGGACAATCCGACGGCGAGTAAATAAGTAAAATGATTGTAACGCGTCGGCCTCCGCGAGATGGAGTTGTTAGAGTCCCGGAGACCCTTGTCACCTGTCAACCGTCCGCCTCGCCGATCCCCCCGTCACACCCGCATTACATCTCGAAACATATAAATTTCTTGCCACACTCAGACCCGCATGAATATTTATTAATCTGCAACAGGACGATCATTCATCTCGCGATGATTCCCTCTACCCAAAAACCTATCCAAAACTTAATACAGAAACAAACTTTTAATTCCAAGACGAATTATAAGATAAGATAGAATTGGTGAATTATAAGATAGTTAGTTTTTGTACAGTTAGTTAGATATGTAGATTAAATAGTTAGCGAGTATTAAGTAAGGGAAAACTCTGGGGAGCACATATAAGGAACAATGGCGCGTAATAGAACCGGCATAACAGAATACCAAACTCGGCTGCATGCATTATTAACTACTCCGCAAATGAAATATCTCCTCTGCTTTGTCCGCATTCGATTCTGTCCACGTTTCGGCTGGAAACTTGGTATCAGCTCCTACTTTGTGCAGTTTCCTATCGCATTTTGCTAGTTAACCGGCTCTCTGTATACCCAAGACGCACGATATGAAGACAAATTTCAAAGTTTTAATTTTTTATTTTCATTTATATTTGTTCTATTTTACACTGATCATGGTTAATTTGTAATAAAGCCGAAGCTAGTAGGTAATAATATTTATTATTTCTTGAAGTAAATATAATAACATAAACAGTAAAATTTCCTATTGATTCTTGAAATTTTTTTGGCCGCATGTGTCAATTTCCGCCATGTTATATATCAGAAAGTGCCCGAATTTTCTGACGTGTAACTGAATATGTGCCCGAAACTTTCATATTCCCACCTTTCAAACTCAACCGCTTAACTGACCGTAAAACCGTCTATTATTAACAATTTTAACAAACCAAAACTTGATTATCTCCTTTGCGTCCATCAACAAACAAATAGATAAAATTGCACAACAAAGCTTTTTGGTAACAAATTCATGTGTCCTTTCATCATGTAAAATGCAACCGTCGCGTGAGGAACGAGCAACCAACAGCAATGTAAATTTGACATTAGTGTCCCATTGGAACGCTCCGCGTGTATTTCATCCGGACAATCCGACGGCGAGTAAATAAGTAAAATGATTGTAACGCGTCGGCCTCCGCGAGATGGAGTTGTTAGAGTCCCGGAGACCCTTGTCACCTGTCAACCGTCCGCCTCGCCGATCCCCCCGTCACACCCGCATTACATCTCGAAACATATAAATTTCTTGCCACACTCAGACCCGCATGAATATTTATTAATCTGCAACAGGACGATCATTCATCTCGCGATGATTCCCTCTACCCAAAAACCTATCCAAAACTTAATACAGAAACAAACTTTTAATTCCAAGACGAATTATAAGATAAGATAGAATTGGTGAATTATAAGATAGTTAGTTTTTGTACAGTTAGTTAGATATGTAGATTAAATAGTTAGCGAGTATTAAGTAAGGGAAAACTCTGGGGAGCACATATAAGGAACAATGGCGCGTAATAGAACCGGCATAACAGAATACCAAACTCGGCTGCATGCATTATTAACTACTCCGCAAATGAAATATCTCCTCTGCTTTGTCCGCATTCGATTCTGTCCACGTTTCGGCTGGAAACTTGGTATCAGCTCCTACTTTGTGCAGTTTCCTATCGCATTTTGCTAGTTAACCGGCTCTCTGTATACCCAAGACGCACGATATGAACATACGTCGAAATTACGTTAACGAAATCTGAAAATATTAGCTTTGATATTCATCTGAATGCCAATGGCACGGCGCGTATGAAGTTTTCTGGAACGTATTAAAACTAGCTGCGGAAACTTATAATGAGTCGGGGAACTCTCAAGGGATTTTGTCTGCTTGAAAGGAACGTTATCGGTAATAATATTTGTTGTGCAAGACGTAAACTCGAAGAAATATTATTGAATTTCCAGAAGGGTAAATGTGGAAAGAGTTAAGAATCAACTGGACAAGGTTATTAGTATTTGTTGAATTAATTTTATTACATGTAAATTTGTTATTTATTACCCCTCATTATACTTACACAAGAATAAGATTAAGTCTACAATAATGCCCTCTTTTCGCGCCAATTTTCATGAATATGTATTTGCAATTCAACATTTGAAGCGATTTCGGCACCGATTAACAGAAGGGAAAAGGTGTATCGACCTGGGCCGAAATCGCGCGATTTACTTATCAATTTACTTCGCGAATTTATATTATTCGGAGAGTATGCTTCGAGTGTGAGGAGCGAAAAGACAAGAATCGAAGCGCGAACGAAGCTCGACCGACACGTGCACGCATCTTTAAGTTTATCGTTTTACGTACAAGTTAACCAGGGCTGTAATCACGAGCCCAAAGGGCTGAAGCGGCATCCAACGTCTGGAAGACAACAATTTTAAGGGAATCCCTCCACTTATTACCCCCATTTCCTCCCATAAAAAAGGCGCCGGAAGGACGATCACACGTGGCGGAGACGCGAGAAGCCCTAACAGGTAAGTGATTAGACCAGCCCTGTTTTAAAACTGGAAAATTTGATTTTCGTGAGACACGGTCAAACACCCTCTGTCTAGTTTTAATTTTCCAGCCTTATCTACATCTAATCATTGTCTAATCACTGTCTAATCATTGTCTAATCACTGTTTAATCATTGTCTAACCACTGTCTAATCAGTGTCTAATCACTGTCTAATCATTGTCTAATCACTGTCTAATCATTGTCAAATATTGTCTATTTAATTTTTTGTGTCTAATATTGTCTTATATGTCTATAGTCCATTGTTTTTAAGAATGCAGTAACTAGAAACCTGTTTACACTATGAAAAATGTTCAATCTAGTTACAAAATTTGGCGCTAAATTCAAATATTGTTAATGTTTCATTGTCTAACCACTGTCTAATCATTGTCTAATCACTGTCTAATCAGTGTCTAATCACTGTTTAATCATTGTCTAACTATTGTCTAATCAGTGTCTAATCACTGTCTAATCATTGTCTAATCACTGTCTAATCATTGTCAAATATTGTCTATTTAATTTTTTGTGTCTAATATTGTCTTATATGTCTATAGTCCATTGTTTTTAAGAATGCAGTAACTAGAAACCTGATTTACACTATGAAAAATGTTCAATCTAGTTACAAAATTTGGTGCTAAATTCAAATATAGTTAATATTTCATTGTCTAACCACTGTTTAATCATTGTCTAATCACTGTTTAATCATTGTCTAATCACTGTTTAATCATTGTCTAATCACTGTCTAATCATTGTCAAATATTTTCTATTTAATTTTTTGTGTCTAATATTGTCTTATATGTCTATAGTCCATTGTTTTTAAGAATGCAGTAACTAGAAACCTGATTTACACTTTGAAAAATGTTCAATCTAGTTACAAAATTTGGCGCTAAATTCAAATATAGTTACTTGAATATAAAATTGGTAATTTACTAATGGTTTCATTGAATATCTTATTATTATTGATTAAATACACCAAATGGCAACAGTGGTAATAAAATACAAACAAATAAATCGAGAAAAACGCAAAAAATCTAAATGATACAAACAGATCGGATGATAATTGTGAATTGACACGGCAGCCATTGACAACTAACAGCTGAAAAGAAAGCGAGAAAAGAGAAGTAAATATCGTCAGTGTGAACTTCTCCTCGATTTAAGCCAATCAGAGGACAAGGTCAAATAAGTCCTATCTTCTCTGTACTGCATTCTTAAAAAAATGGAGTATAGTCTTGTCTGAGAAGTTTGTTTTGTCTGTCTAATCTTTTGTGACTACGACAGGCAATACAACGAAAAATGGCACTGAGAGTATCTAGTGCATATCTCAATGGAGGCCTCACTTGTAATAGTTGGTATAGTACCAATAGAGTTAATGGTTAATGGTAACCGAGCCGATTTCACACAAATTGAAAAAAGCTGGCAAGGTACGAATATATATGACAAGAAGAGTGGCGGTTGTCGAATAAGGGACAACGGACCGGGATCCTTATCGCTGATGTCGAGCGATTTAATTATTTATTTAATTATTTTATAAAAATATATGTATATCACACATGTCATGAAATATCAACTCTTCAAAGAAAATGAAAAACATATATCACTCTAATGTTCAACACACTTCACAGCATTTTCGTTACAAGACCATAGGTTCCAGAAGGTACATGAAACTTGTAGGGATTTGCATACCAGGAGGTGTTCCATTGTCTGGGATTCTCCGCATTCACATGCTTCCTCTTCCGTATATCCCCACTTCAGAGGTGGGTCTTGCATCTTCCCAATTGACAGTGTAGTCAGTTGATTATCTGCGATTCTCCGCATTCACATGCTTCTTCTTCCGTATATCCCACTTCAGAGGTGGTTCTTGCATCTTCCCAATTGGCAGTGAAGTCGGTTGATTGTCTGGGATTCTCACCATTCACATGCTTCCTCTTCCTTATATCCCCACTTCAGAGGTGGTTCTTGCGTCTTCCCAATTGGCAGTGTAGTCGGTTGATGGTTTTCAAGGTAGCCCAGTTTAGGCCCGAGCTTGCAGGGAGTTTTTCTCTTCTTCTTCTTCTTATTGTGCCATATCCTCAGTGGACGTTGGCGATCAATATGGCCCATCGGATTCGATCCACAGCCGTTCTGAACAAGTCAACCGATGTTCTTCCGGTCCATTGTCGCAGATTCTTCAACCAGGAGATCCGTCGTCTTCCCTGTGACCTCTTCCCCTCGATTTTTCCCTGCATGATAAGTTGAAGTAGCCTATATCTGTTGCTGTTTCTCATGATATGGCCAAAGTATGACAGTTTTCTGTGTTTGACTGTAGTGAGCAGTTCTCTGTCCTTCTGCATGCGTAGGAGTATGGTTTCGTTGCTAACATGGTGGGTCCAGGAAACGCGAAGCATTCGACGATAGCACCATGCTTCGAAGGCCTCCAGTCGCTTACTAGTTGCCTCGGAGAGTGTCCATGCCTCCACTCCATACAAAAGCTTAGAGAAGACGTAGCATCTGAGTATGCGTGTTCGAAGATGGATGTTCAAGCGCATGTTACACAAAACATTCTTCATTTGGTTAAATGTAGATCGTGCCTTCTCTATGTTGATCTTTACTTCACGACTATGATCCCATTGGTCATTGAGGTTTACACCCAAGTACGATATTGATGGTACTCTCTGTAGTTGGGCCCCATTTACCAGGAATTGGGCATTAGACGCATTTTTGCTGACGATTAGAATTTTTGTCTTTGCCACATTCAATCGCATATTAAGTGCCTCTACTACTTTATCAATCAGTCTCTGTAGTCCTTCGGCACTGTCGGCAATTAGTACAGAGTCGTCTGCATACCTTAAGTTATTAATTATTTCCCCGTTTATCTTTATCCCAATCTGTTCTTCTTCGAGTGCATTCTTAAAAAGGTTTTCTGCGTATCAGTTAGTTTTTCTCTAGGATTCAATAATTGTCTGCTAAGCGCTGTTCCTATTTTGCCTCCTTGGTTACAGCTTGTGAGGGCCTGTGTGGATTATGTATGTTGAGTCAAGTTGATTGTCTGGAATTCTCCTCATTCACATGCTTGCTCTTCCGCAAATCCTCACTTCAGCAGGTGGTTCTTGCAGCTTCCCAATTGACAGTGTAATCGGTTGATTAGCTGGGATTCTCCGCATTCACATGCTTCCTCTTCCGCATATCCCCACTTCAGAGTTGGTTCCTGCATCTTTCCAATTGACAGTGTAGTCGGTTGATTATCTGGGATTCTCATCATTCACATGCTTCCTCTTCCTTATATCCCCACTTCAGAGGTGATTCTTGCGTCTTCCCAATTGGCAGTGTAGCCGGTTGATGGTTTTCCAGGTAACCCAGTTTAGGCCCAAGCTTGCAGGGAGTTTTTCTCTAGGATTCAATCATTTTCTGCTAAGCGCTGTTCCTATTTTGCCTCCTTGGTTGCAGCTTGTGAGGGCCTGTGTGGATTTCATAAAGCTTCGTCTTGATTTTAGACTGGCGGGGCATGTCAGTACAATGGATTTCTGATGTCATCGCGTTGTTTGCTTCCTTCGGACATGACCTGGGTTTCCCTTCTTATTTGTGGTGGTGCAACCCCGGATAGCATGTACAGTTGGTCAAGGCTGGTTGGTTGTAGGCATCAGGGCAGGGCCCAGTCTACAGGCGTGTGTTGATCTCTCCCATACGGGGGATGCATACACGGCTGCGAAGTATCACAACGCACGGACCGAGGAGCGCAGGACGTTAGAGTTGGCTCTTGGTCAATTTCCAGAGGATGCCATTCCTAGTGTTGACTTTGGCCTTGGTTTTATCAACATATTTTCAAAAGTTCAGAGTTCGGTCTAATGTAACCCCCAAATAGACTGGGTTTGGACAGTGTTGCAGTCTGATAGAGTTCCACTCTATTTGCAGTTCTCTTTTCGCCTGTCGCTAATCAAGGTGAAATAAGCATGTCTTCGTTCCTCGCTGGAGGAACCAGAAGAAAGGCCCCCAAGGTAACGTGCTAGCACCTATACTCTTCAACATGTGTATACTTCAACTATCAACTAACCGGGCCACAACAATCGAACCGAATTCTTCTGGTTCCTCCAGCGGCTTCTTGTACCTTGAAATTCTAAATTGCTACATCATCGGCATAAATGAAGCTCCTTGTTGTTGGGCCGGTTGGTTGATCGTTGGTATACACGTTGAAGAGTATGGGTGCCAGCACACTACCTTGTGGGAGACCATTCTTCTGGTTCCTCCAGCGACTTCTTGTACCTTGAAATTCTAAGTTGCTACATCATCTACTATATAAGTACGCATCAGCGTCTACTATATAAGTTCTCCCAATCAACAGCAAAGTATAACTTGCAGATTTCATATATATAATATATAACAAATATATGTCCTCACACAGCAAAGTCAGAATTTACAAAACATGTATTTGTCCCATTCTAACATACGCGGCCGAAACGAGGGCAGAAACCAACCCAACTAAACAACAAATGCGCACCACCGAAAGGAAGACACTACGTGCAATGTCAGGCGTGACTCTTATTCATCGAAAAAGAAGTAAAGAAATCAGGGAAAATCTGAACGTTGAGGACGTGGTGCGATGGACCAGAGCCAGACGAAGAGAGTGGGACAGACACGTCGACCGGATGGGCCCAGAACGACTGGCAAAATGGGCCAAAGTAGCAAAACCCAACACAAACGACCCATGGGAAGACCACCGAAGCGATGGAACGAGTCATGGAGCTCAAGGTCGCAAGAAACGAGAGATGCGTAAAGAAACAGGACAATGTCCTAAAAAGAAGTAGGTGGAGGAGCAGGCTACATCATCGGCATAAATGAAGCTCCTTGTTGTTGGGCCGGTTGGCTGATCGTTGAAGTATACACACGTTGAAGAGTATGGGTGCCAGCACGCTACCTTGTGGGAGACCATTCTTCTTGTTCCTCCAGCGGCTTCTTGTACCTAGAAATTCTACATTCTTCTATCATTTAAAAAAAATTTTCCAGTAATATTTTGTGGTTTATAATGTCATCAGCCGCTGGTAAATCTATAAAGACTGTCCCCGTCTTTTCCTTTCTTTTAAAGCCATCCTCAATGTGTTATGTGTGAGACTTAGTACCTGGCCCGCAAAGGACTTCCGAGGTCTGAAGTCTGCTTGCTGTGGGATCCCAATCTTGTTCAGTATGAGGCGTTCATAGAGTTCAAACGGGGAGCATAGCAGTGACACCTAGCTTTTGTCATCTTCGCGTTTATGGTTTATGGACGGCTATTACCTTAGCTTTTAACCACAGCTTTGGTCTTGTTGGTCCGGCAGGAGTTGTATAATTGAAGCAGCCAGCTCAGGGCTAATGGGTCTAAGTTTATCAGGCACTCATGCAGGATATCATCTGGGCCAGACGCCTTCCTGATCTTCAGGGACGTGATTGCGGTTTTCAGTTCAGGTTTAGCACATGTAAAGCCACATAAAAGAAGAGCTCGGGGTAGACCACGTAAGAGATGACTGAATCGACGACCTAAAGATATTAGGTGTGAGAAACTGGCTGCAATCGGTTAAGAGCAGGGAGAGATGGAAGGATGTTGTAACTCAAGCCAGGGCCCACCCAGGGCTGTAGAGCTATAGAAGAAGAAGAAGAAGTGGTAAAGCAAGCCATATTCGTTTTACCAGGCTGTTGTGAAATCCTGAAGGTGAAAGCCCCTTTTGCCTTCTGATCAGTTTTACCACTTAGGAGTAGTTGATGCGCAATTTCGTTAGCAGTGATGTTTGCCTGGTCTATGGAAGATGTTGGTTTTTTGTCGTCTGATAGCTAAGGAAGATGTCGCCTGATAGCTTTTTGATAAGGCTCCAGGCTTTCCTGCTACTGTGTCTCATATCCAGGCTTTCTATCTTGTCTTTTCATACCTCTTGTTTATTTCTACTTATCGAGTATGTCAGCTGGTCGCCCAGTTGAATGGTTTCCGGCGAGAAGGGATATACTCCTTGTTTTCGTTAAAGCAACCCGGTTAATAGCAAGTTCTGCAGCCGCGGGAAATACTGCACCTAGCTGCCTTTTTAATTACAGAAATGAAATTTTCATAGTATGCTGGGCTCTGTGAGAGGTCACCAATTCCAATGTCGATCAATGGGTGTCAGGAAAATACGGTGACATAAACTTCACCTGACGCAAGTGCTAAGCCGACATGGATGCTTTAGGGAGTACTTGCATAACATCCTTTACTGTGGTCTCGCTGACAGCATCTTCGAATGTACTAGATGGATACCAAAAAGAGAAGTCAAACTTCTCTTTTCGGTGACATAACAAACCATTTCTCAAACTAGAGCTGAAAGATCTGATCTACCAACTGTTTAAGTCGGAGAGCATCTGGACAAAGAGTATTAATATGTTCACAAACAACATCACAATGATAGAAGAGGATGTGTGGAAAAGGAACCAAGTTAAAAGCAACTTTAACTTAAACTTAACAGTACTTAAAGCCCTAATCACTAACCTGGAAGGGGGACTGTAAGGCAGATAAAACACAACAAATAATTTTGTCAGCCTAGTCTTGTCTGTGTAGTCTTGTCTGTCTAGTCTTGTCTGTCTAGTCGTGTCTGTCTAGTCTTGTCTGTCTAGTCTTGTCCGTCTAGTCTTGTCCGTCTAGTCTTGTCCGTCTAGTCTTGTCCGTCTAGTCTTGTCCGTCTAGTCTTGTCTGTATAGTCTTGTCCGTCTACTCTTGTCCGTCTAGTCTTGTCCGTCTAGTCTTGTCTGTCTAGTCGTGTCTGTCTAGTCGTGTCTGTCTAGTCTTGTCTGTCTAGTCTTGTCCGTCTAGTCTTGTCCGTCTAGTCTTGTCTGTCTAGTCGTGTCTGTCTAGTCTTGTCTGTCTAGTCTTGTCTGTCTAGTCTTGTCCGTCTAGTCTTGTCCGTCTAGTCTTGTCCGTCTAGTCTTATCCGTCTAGTCTTGTCCGTCTAGTCTTGTCTGTCTAGTCGTGTCTGTCTAGTCTTGTCTGTCTAGTCTTGTCTGTCTAGTCTTGTCCGTCTAGTCTTGTCCGTCTAGTCTTGTCTGTCTAGTCGTGTCTGTCTAGTCTTGTCTGTCTAGTCTTGTCTGTCTAGTCTTGTTTGTCTAGTCTTGTCCGTCTAGTCTTGTCCGTCTAGTCTTGTCCGTCTAGTCTTATCCGTCTAGTCTTGTCCGTCTAGTCTTGTCTGTCTAGTCGTGTCTGTCTAGTCTTGTCTGTCTAGTCTTGTCTGTCTAGTCTTGTCCGTCTAGTCTTGTCCGTCTAGTCTTGTCCGTCTAGTCTTATCCGTCTAGTCTTGTCCGTCTAGTCTTGTCCGTCTAGTCTTGTCTGTCTAGTCTTGTCTGTCTAGTCTTGTCTGTCTAGTCTTGTCCGTCTAGTCTTGTCCGTCTAGTCTTGTCCGTCTAGTCTTATCCGTCTAGTCTTGTCCGTCTAGTCTTGTCTGTCTAGTCGTGTCTGTCTAGTCTTGTCTGTCTAGTCTTGTCTGTCTAGTCTTGTCCGTCTAGTCTTGTCCGTCTAGTCTTGTCTGTCTAGTCGTGTCTGTCTAGTCTTGTCTGTCTAGTCTTGTCTGTCTAGTCTTGTCTGTCTAGTCTTGTCCGTCTAGTCTTGTCCGTCTAGTCTTGTCCGTCTAGTCTTATCCGTCTAGTCTTGTCCGTCTAGTCTTGTCTGTCTAGTCGTGTCTGTCTAGTCTTGTCTGTCTAGTCTTGTCTGTCTAGTCTTGTCCGTCTAGTCTTGTCCGTCTAGTCTTGTCTGTCTAGTCGTGTCTGTCTAGTCTTGTCTGTCTAGTCTTGTCTGTCTAGTCTTGTCCGTCTAGTCTTGTCCGTCTAGTCTTGTCCGTCTAGTCTTGTCCGTCTAGTCTTGTCCGTCTAGTCTTGTCTCTCTAGTCGTGTCTGTCTAGTCGTGTCTGTCTAGTCTTGTCTGTCTAGTCTTGTCCGTCTAGTCTTGTCCGTCTAGTCTTGTCCGTCTAGTCTTATCGGTCTAGTCTTGTCCGTCTAGTCTTGTCCGTCTAGTCTTGTCCGTCTAGTCTTGTCCGTCTAGTCTTGTCCGTCTAGTCTTGTCCGTCTAGTCTTGTCTCTCTAGTCGTGTCTGTCTACTCGTGTCTGTCTAGTCTTGTCTGTCTAGTCTTGTCCGTCTAGTCTTGTCCGTTTAGTCTTGTCCGTCTAGTCTTGTCCGTCTAGTCTTGTCCGTCTAGTCTTGTTAGTCTAGTCTTGTCCGTCTAGTCTTGTCCGTCTAGTCTTGTCCTTCTAGTCTTGTCTGTCTAGTCGTGTCTGTCTAGTCTTGTCTGTCTAGTCTTGTCCGTCTAGTCTTGTCCGTCTAGTCTTGTCCGTCTACTCTTGTCCTTCTAGTCTTGTCTGTCTAGTCGTGTCTGTCTAGTCTTGTCTGTCTAGTCTTGTCCGTCTAGTCTTGTCCGTCTAGTCTTGTCCGTCTAGTCTTGTCTGTCTATTCGTGTCTGTCTAGTCGTGTCTGTCTAGTCTTGTCTGTCTAGTCTTGTCTGTCTAGTCTTGTCTGTCTAGTCTTGTCCGTCTAGTCTTGTCCGTCTAGTCTTGTCCGTCTAGTCTTGTCCGTCTAGTCTTATCCGTCTAGTCTTGTCCGTCTAGTCTTGTCTGTCTAGTCGTGTCTGTCTAGTCTTGTCTGTCTAGTCTTGTCTGTCTAGTCTTGTCCGTCTAGTCTTGTCCGTCTAGTCTTGTCTGTCTAGTCGTGTCTGTCTAGTCTTGTCTGTCTAGTCTTGTCTGTCTAGTCTTGTACGTCTAGTCTTGTCCGTCTAGTCTTGTCCGTCTAGTCTTGTCCGTCTAGTCTTGTCCGTCTAGTCTTGTCGGTCTAGTCGTGTCTGTCTAGTCGTGTCTGTCTAGTCTTGTCTGTCTAGTCTTGTCCGTCTAGTCTTGTCCGTCTAGTCTTATCCGTCTAGTCTTGTCCATCTAGTCTTGTCCGTATAGTCTTGTCCGTCTAGTCTTATCCGTCTAGTCTTGTCCATCTAGTCTTGTCCGTCTAGTCTTGTCCATCTAGTCTTGTCCGTATAGTCTTGTCCGTCTAGTCTTATCCGTCTAGTCTTGTCCGTATAGTCTTGTCCGTCTAGTCTTATCCGTCTAGTCTTGTCCGTCTAGTCTTGTCCATCTAGTCTTGTCCGTCTAGTCTTGTCCATCTAGTCTTGTCCGTCTAGTCTTGTCCGTCTAGTCTTGTCCGTATAGTCTTGTCCGTCTAGTCTGGTCCGTCTAGTCTTGTCCGTCTAGTCTTGTCTGTCTAGTCTTGTCTGTCTAGTCTTGTCCGTCTACTCTTGTCCGTCTAGTCTTGTCCGTCTTGTCCTGTCTGTCTAGTCTTGTCTCTCTAGCCATGTCTCTAAAGTCTTGTCTGTCTAATCTTATCTGTCTAGTCTTATCTGTCTAGTCTTGTCTCCCGCGAGACAAGTTGTGATATAATATTTACATATTTACATAGTTGTGATATAATATTTTAAACATTAGCTGCAATGTTTTCATAAAAACGCAATCAAATATTAACAAACTTTTAAATTAAACGATTCGACAAATTAAAGTATCAAACAAATTCAGTCAAATTTTCTTGGGAAAGTCCTTATTTTTTTTATCTGTTGTTTATAGGCAAATGAACCACCGAGCCTGAGATATTTATTCAATTTATAGAATAAAACGTGTGGCGTTCGGTGTCTGTTGCATTCGCACCGAAATCTCAGTTTTGATAGCGAAGTGGTCGAGTGCGGAACGTAAATAAGTGTAGTGGCTAATATATTTGCAGTTTATAAATATTTTGCTTTAAAAACCAACCCGTAATCAGTGTAATAAGCGTAATATATCAGTGAATCAGTGATTGTGCATTTGCGCAGGGACGTACACATATCAGATAAGTTGCATGATCAATTTACAAATACTTTTAAATGTCACGTACTATATTTACATTAAATAGTAGTTGTAGTTTATGAGAATTGCCCAGAATGTGTTTTTGGTTACTATAATAAACTATATTTGCATTAAATAGTAATTGTGGTTTATAAGAATTGCCCAGAATGAATTGTTGATTGAAACGTTGACCGTTGTACGATGATAATAATACAGAAACCAAAGCATCTCCAAAAGTTTCAAGCTGTGTTAAATTACAATAGTATATTACGCAACTACAGTTGTACGAAGCTTATTACGTAATTGCCTTACAACTCGAATTATGTAACATACTTTATCTACGACCACAATTGTAAATGCCCATTATTGCACAGTCCGTGCACTATGTAAATACATTGATTAACATTGAATTGAATACCAATACTAGTACAGAGTTAATTGTTTTAGCCTTAAAACCCTGTGGGTACATATTTATTTAGAGAATGTAAGACAAATGGAACATATGCATGACGAGCCGCAGTCGTCAAATGTACCCAATGGGTTAACTATATGAAACGACATGTTAAATTAGTTTAATAAAACTAATTATGTGATTTGTTTCATGTAATTGTTTATTTGACTATAGTTTCACCAACACAGTGGCATCTTCAGAATAACTGCCTAATAACCTAGTTATTCTGAAGCGGACCCTATTCTGAGCCATTGCTTTGGCTTCACTCCAAGAGGTTTTCTGTGCTTTTAGTTCATCTAACACTGTTCTCCTCCATGTTTGAGCCGGTCTTCCTCGTCGTCTCGTTCCTTGGGGATTCCAGTCTAGTGCTGCCCTTGCAATGTCGTCTGGTTTTCTTCTTAGAATGTGGCCGATCCATCCCCATTTTCTTCTCTTAATGTCGTGCTCTATTGTTTCTTCTCCGCATCGTTTAAGAAGTTGCCCATTAGTAATTTTCTGTGGCCAGAAGATTCTGAGGATGATTCGTAGACATTTGTTGGCGAAAACCTGAAGTTTATGTTTTGTGGCATTAGTGTTTTTCCAGGTCTCACATCCATATAAGAGGATTGCTTTGACGTTTGTTCTATATAAACGCAGCTTGCTCTTTGTTTTTATGATGTTGGACCTCCATATTGTGTTTAGTTGCCTGAATGCCATCTGTGCTTTTTGAATTCTGTTTAGAATGTCTAGGTCTCGTTGAGAATGCTTCCTAGATACTGAAACTTTTCTACATTCTCAATTGGTTGGTCGTTTATTTGAAACGGTGCGTCGTTATTTGTGTGCATTCGCATCGCTTTTGTTTTTGAGACATTTATTTTCAACCCTATCTTCTGTGCCATGTCTGATAGTAGGGTGAGTTGCCTTTGCATACTTTCATAGGTATGCGAAAAAAGGCAAATGTCGTCTGCGTATTCGAGATCTTTGAGATTAGAGTAAAGAGACCATCGAATACCATCGTTTGGTCTGCAAGACTTTTCCAGGATATAGTCAAGAGCAATGTTAAAAAGCAAGGGAGAGAGCACACATCCTTGCTTCACTCCTGATCTCACCGGAAAAAGGTTGCTATGTGTTCCGCTATGCAGGATACTACATGATACGTCATGGTACAGTTCTCTAATCGTGTCGATGATTTTTGTTGGCACGCCTCTTGTCCGTAGTATCTTCCATATAGCAGAGTGGGATAGGCTGTCAAAAGCACGTTCAAAGTCGATGAAAACAAGATATAGTGGCGATCGCCATTCAACGGATTGTTCTATAATTATTCTTGTTGAATTTATGTGGTCTATGCATGAGCGGTTTGGGCGGAAGCCTGCTTGGTTGGGACGCAGTATGGGTTCGAATGCTTCTGCCAGCCTATGTTGGATTACACTTGCAATAATTTTGTTTATGGTGTTTAACAGCGTTATTCCTCTCCAATTTTTGCATTGCGTTAGGTCTCCATTCTTTGGCAGTTTGATAATGAGACCATGTTTCATTTCTGCTGGAATTTCTTGGTTTGTCCAGATCCCTTTTATTATTTTTGCAAGTAGAGGTGCAATCCATTTAGGGTCTACCTTGATTAGTTCGGCAGGTATGTTGTCTACCCCTGCCGCTTTGTTGTTTTTCAGCTGCTTGATGGTATTTAGTATTTCTGTTTTTGAAGGCGCATCTATTTTTATATTCAGCTGTTCATTTGCATTGGCTTCTGGAGCTATCTCAAGTTCGTCTTCCGTGGGTGAGCTGAGCATATCAGCAAAGTATTCCTTCCACCTATCGAGCTGAGTTTTTGGGGTGGTCAGTGGGCGGTTGTCTTTGCTTCTAACTATATTTGTGGTCTTCGTGTGCTTTTTGGAGAGCTTGTTTGTCAGTGTGTAAAGAATCCTCGAGTTGTTATTTTTGGCTGCTTTTTCTGCTTGCTCACATTTCAGGTCAATCCATATTCGTCTTTTTTGGCAGATACTTTAATTTGTTTGCATAGTTGTGTATATCTCCAGATTGCATCATTTTTTGTCATCGAAGTTTTGCACTGGAGTACCAGTTTCTTCGCATCCTTTCTGTCTTGTATAAGTTGCCATGTTTGGTCTGAGATCCAGTCTTTTCGATTTTTTTCCTTTGTGCCAAGGGTTGTTTTGGCCGATTCGAGTAGTGTCTTGGCTAAGCCATCCCAAGATGTTATGGGATTTTGGTCTGCATTTTCATGCAGGTTTGTTAGGCAAACTTTTTTGCAGTTTGGTTGGCGCAGTTTGTGTAGGTTGAACTTTACTCTCTTTGATTGTTCAGGTTTCTTTGTTACGGCCAGTTTGATTCTGAACGTGCCGAGCAGAAGGTGGTGGTCGCTGGCAATGTCTGTGCCCCTTTTGTTTCTGACATCAAGTAGGGATCTCCGCCATGTTTTCGATATGGCAATATGGCCAATTTGGTTTTGGGTTTTCTTGTCGGGGGATATCCATGTGGCTTGTGTGGGAACACTGTTCCACCTATAACTAGGTCTGATGTTGAACAGAGTTTCGTGAATAGTTCACCGTTTTCGTTTCTTTCCCCACATCCTTCTTTACCCATGATGTCTTCTAGGTTTCTGTTATTTGTCCTTAGCGTTGAGATCACCCATGAGTATGGTGATATCACCTCTGTTTATCTTCCTTAACGTACTTTCAAGGATATAGTAGAAATTTTCTTTTTCCTCAGCACTCGCACTGTTTGTGGGTGCATAGCATTGTACGAAGGTGATATTTCTGTATTTAGTGTGGAACCTTGCTGTAATTATTCTGTCATCAATGGGGTTCCATGAAATTATGCTCTTTCTGGCTTTTTTAGTAATTATGAAACCAACGCCTCTTTCATGAGACCCAGTTTCTTTGCCACTGTACAGGAAAAGCTCCCCAGATTGTAAGTTGAGCTCCCCCTTGCCAAGCCACCGAACTTCTGATAAGCCTAAAATTGAGATGTTGTAGTTATTTAATTCTCTCACCGCTTGATGCAGTTTTGATGCTTCGTATAGAGTTTTTACGTTCCAGCATCCAAAACGTAACTTTTCCTTAAGTGTAGCCAGTGTTGTCTTCGTTTTGTCCGTCCGGATTTGTGTTGTAGAGGTTTCATTAATAGCATAGTTTAGGCCAAGCAGGTTATTAGCCCACTGTGGCCGTAGTTTGGTGCTGGGGCTGCCAGCTATAGCTTCCAAACCAGCCTCCTGTTTACAGGATTTAAATCAGCCGCCCATTCTGGGTCAGACGCTGTTGCAGCCGAACTTACTATAATGACTGGACTATAAACTTAATAAAGTCGGAACACTATAGAAATATACTTATATTTCACTACTCAATGTTATTGTAAACTTCTTTTTCTCTATGTAACTGAATATACTATGTAACTGAAATAACTGAAATAAACAATAAATGATTTAAAATAACAAAAAATTAAACAAAGTTCCAAGTTCTTCTTAGCCAGTGCAAGTAAAACCAAACGACAAATAAGTATCATCATATAAACTTAATAAAGCCGGAACACAGCCTGAATATATAAATGTGTTACTCAATCTTGCCGGAGCTCTATAATACCAATGAGTATTTTTAGAATTACCAAAAACAAATCTCATGTGAAATTCGTCAGTTATTTTATCGCTTTCAGTCCACCTTCGTATAACGTTGTTTTTATGATCATGTCTTTCCGATACCCATGTGTAGACGCATTTTGAGATTAATCTCTCATTAGTACAGCTTTGCGTTTATGAATAACAATTTCTGACTCATTAGAATTATAGAGCTCCGGAAAGGTTGAGTATATTTATATATTCAGGCTGTGTTCCGACTTTATTAAGTTTAGATATTTTATTTAGTTCTAGATATTTTTCAACATTTCTATGAGTTTCGGTGGACCATACCGGATAAGTTCAGGATAGATTCCTCCAGGTCCTGGGGATTTCCTTAACTTAGTGGTCCTAATAGCTTCTTCAACCTGGGTAGTCGGTAAATGTATTATATTCCCGCTTCCTTGATATTGATCCTCTTGCATAAACTGCGGGCGCCTTTCTTCCAGGAGATATCTGAAATATCGTACCCATTCGCTGTTTGATATACTGTTTAAGGTGGTTCCTGGTTTCGTTGTTGCTCGAATGGATTTTATTGTTTTCCATGCTTCAGAGCTTCTGGTTCCCCCAAGGGTTTGATCTATGAAGTCGCATTTTTTTATCCATGCCATATTCTTCTTCTCGAGCTTGAGCTTTTATAGCTTTCAGTCCACCTTCGCATAACGTTGTTTTTATGATCATGTCTTTCCGATACCCATGTGTAGACGCATTTTGAGATTAATCTCTCATCCGTACAGCTTTGCGTTTATGAATAACAATTTCTGACTCATTAGAATTATAGAGCTCCGGAAAGGTTGAGTATATTTATATATTCAGGCTGTGTTCCGACTTTATTAAGTTTATATGATGATACTTATTTGTCGTTTGGTTTTGCTTGCACTGGCTAAGAAGAACTTGGAACTTGGTTTAATATTTTTTTTAATTTTAAATCATTGTGTATATCAGTTATTTCAGTTACATAGTATATTCAGTTACATAGAGAAAAAGAAGTTTACAATAACATTGAGTTGTGAAATACACAAATGGACATGTTTGAGGTATCATGAAGAATTCCTTCCTCAGTCTTCCATATGCCCAAGATAGGAAACAAAAATAATAACATAAAATATTATCGAGTAGCTCATTAGCGCCTGCAAAATTACGAAGGCATATGACACCGAATCATCCTGCGATTCAGAATAAAGACATTTCTTATTTCAAAAGAAAACTTGAAAGTTGCAACTCGTCTAAAAATATTTCATGTCAGAAAAATACTACAATAGCAAACTTGTTACCGAATTGCTCTGAGAATTGCGGAGTATCACATTTAATTGTTGAATCGCTTATTAAACCATGTCCAAAACACATTGTCTCGTTCATGTTTGACGTAGATCTGTAACCCCAGCGAATAATACTGTATCCAGGCGCATTATTGACAGTGCTAATCTTCTTCTTCTTTGGACTACGCTTGTTCAACTGTTGGGCTTTGATCTTTGCCCAATATTCTGCATCTTCTGTCGGTTGAACTCCTTTCTCTCTTCTGTCCAGGGGATACCTTTCCTTCGGGTTTTTTTACCTAAATCTACGGACTTCCTTCAGGGTGCGTCTCACAGACTGTCTGTTTTGGAGATCTGTTATTCTCAGTTCTTTAATATCCTTCTCGGTTTCTGTCAACCAAGTGGTATGATCCTTCTTGTTTTGCCAGAAGGTGAACAGACGGTTAGTTAGTCGGTTTGGAGCCAATCTTGCAACGTGGTCATAGAAAGCTACCCTTCTGTTCCTTGCAAAGTCAGAGAACCTCTCAATATGTTCGTAGAGCTACGAGTTAGATTGCCTTCGTAGTTCCCTATCTTCCTTTACCGGGCCTAGAATCTTCCTGGGGATTCTCCTCTCTCTCTGATTTCCAATTCCTCTTCCAGACCTCGTCGGTTCAAGGAAAGACACGGAATGGCATACAGGGTTTCTGCTCGTAAGGCTGATGTGTAGTGCTTAAGTTTCAGGTTGGGTGATAGGGATTTCTTGTTGTAGGTGTTCTTAGACTGTTGATAAGCTAGTTCTAACTTGTTGACTCTCTTTCTGATAAGTTGGGTTCAATCCATTCGCCGAGATACTTTTTCTCAGTCCTCTTGATGTTTCCCTGCTCTAGTAACATCTCTCTGTTTGCTTCTTTGATGTTGGTGAAAGATTCTGTTTTCTCCAGCGATACTTGAAGACCTACATTTGGCAGCCTGTTTTCTCAGGCAATTTACCTGCATTGTTGCCATCTCAAGAGAATCAGAAATCAGTGCCATGTCATCTACAAAGGCCAGGCAATCTACAACCAGTCCATCGTTCTTACGTCCCAGGTAGATACCACTCAGAACACCCAAGTTGATCAGTTCTTTGCGCCATTATCCCATTACCTTTTCAAGGACACAGTTGAAGAGAAGTGGGGAAAGTCCATCTCCTTGTCTCTAGTGTTTGTTTCGAAGCTTTCTGAGATCTCGTCTCTAAATTTAACCTTGGAATAGGTGCTGTCAAGGTTTCTAGGATGAGTCTGCTGGTTTTGTTGTCTAGCTCTAGTCCCTGTGCTATGTAATGACAGTGCTTCTTCTCGATGTGCCTTATCCTCTAAGGACCTTGGCGATCACATTAGCCCATCTCACTTTATCCACTGCAGCTCGGAACAGTTCAATTGAAGTCATATTCGTCCATTGTCGCAAGTTTTTCAGCCATGAATTCCTTCTTCTGCCTGGCCCCCTTTTTCCGTCTATTTTTCCTTCAATTATGAGTTGGAGCGCTCTGTATTTGTCGCTTCTCATTATGTGTCCAAAGTAGCTTGTTTAGTAGCTTGTCCAAAGTAGCTGTTACCGGTGGTACACGCCGGCAATAATTGTGCGTGTACCACCGGTGGCACACGTCGGCGTTAACGTGTTAAGATAGACAATAAGATTTGAAAATCGTTGCGAGGGCCGGATAAAACAAGTTGAAGGTCGGATCCGGTCCGCCGTAAATCAAGTTGAAGGTTGGATCCGGTCCGCCGTTCCGAGTTTATTTGTACATAGACAATGAGTGCTTAAAACAGTTTTAGGCCGAGGCCCCACTACGGTTTTTTTCCCGCCAGCGGTAACCGCTATAACCGCGAAACCGCTCGAGAAACACACAGTACGTTATGGGAAAAATAAGTCGCGGGAAAAAACCGCAAGTGAGGCCGCGTGTATTAGCTTACTTGAGTAACAAAATCACGCGATTAAAAACAGCGGCGGTTTAGCCGTAGTGCGGCCTGGGCCTTTATCTGTATTTAATTTTGAACAAGTTGAAAATAGATTTACTCAGTTCTGAGCATTGCGAAAAAAGTTATTGGCGATAATCTGAAAGTGCACCATTTTCAATTGTCTGTTTAAAGGTATTTCCAATGCGTATCTTTTGCCAAAACAGCAAAAGAAACATTTTAGCTTATTCTATGCAAAATTGAGCATCTTTTGATATATTACGTGTCAATATTCGTGATATGTCGAAAATTGCGATTTCGAAGAAGAGGTAAAATCGCGATTTTTGCCACCTCGCCAATATAGACATGTTATATATCAAAATATGCAGAATTTAATATGCACATCAAAAATATATTAATAGTTTTGCAATTTAGTTTGCAATAAGCTCAGAAAACGCAAAAAAAACTACACAAGTTTTATGAACGTAAAAACATCTTCTAACATTTTCAGCGATATCTTAAAACCGAATAAACGGAGCAGAACTGGTTTTACATTTTCTGAAAGCCCAAGAAAGCCTTACAATTTCTATGCGCAAGTTATTAGTAGTTGTTCAATAACTAAGTCAGGATAACCCGTTGAAATTGCCTGTCTCAATAACAACATTAAGTTGCTAATTTGAAAACCGTCGATTTGATTTCATTCAAAATTTAGTATTATCTTCCCTATACCGTTGCGCGTGAGCGTAGAAAATTTGGATAGATTTCGCTGAAGCGTTTTTGAGAAAAACCGAATTAGAATACTGTTGCTATATAGTGCTATAGGCGTTTTTGTTTTATCAAAGCGAGAATAAAATTAGTTCAAAATGAAACAACATGCAACTAGAAAAGTTAGTCTGTTTGTACTAGCTAGTCCAACTGGAATTGATCTACACAAACTAGACTAGTTGAAAGAGCGTATTTTCCAGAAGATTTCCTGAGTTTTTCATGAAAATCAACAGACGCGTTTTTGTTTTATCAAAGCATGAGTAAGATTAGTCCAAAATGTAGACAAAAGGCGATTAGGAAAGTTTGTCTATTTGTTGTAGCTAGTCCAACGGGAATTGAGCTATACCAACTAGATTAGTTGAAAGAGCGTATTTTCCAGAAAATTTACTGAGTTTTTCATGAGAATCCACATTCGCGTTTTTCTTTTATCAAAGGAAGAGTAAGATTAGTCTAAAATGTAGACAAGATGCGATTAGGAAAGTTTGTCCGTTTATTCTAGCTAGTCCAACTGGAATTGAGCTACACAAACTAGAAATGTTGAAAGAGTGTATTTTCCAGAAGATTTCCTGAGATTTTCATGAGAATCTACACACGCGTTTTTGTTTTATCAAAGCAAGAGTAAGATTAGTCCAAAATGTAGACTAGGTGCGATTAGGAACGTTTGTCTATTTGTACTAGCTAGTCCAACTAGAATTGATCTACACAAACTAGACTAGTTGAAAGAGTGTATTTTCCAGAAGATTACCTGAGATTTTCATGGGAATCCACAGACGCTATTTTGTTTTATCAAAGCAAGATTAAGATTAGTCCAAAATGTAGACAAAAGGCGATTAGGAAAGTTTGTCTGTTTGTTCTAGCTAGTCCAACTGGAATTAAGCTACACAAACTAGACTTAGAATACTGTTGCTATATAGTGTTGTCTGTCTAGTCTTGTCTGTCTAGTCTTGTCTGTCTAATCTTGTCTGTCTAGTCTTGTCTGTCTAGTCTTGTCTGTCTAGTCTTGTCTGTCTAGTCTTGTCTGTCTAGTCTTGTCTGTCTAGTCTTGTCTGTCTAGTCTTGTCTGTCTAGTCTTGTCTGTCTAGTCTTGTCTGTCTAGTCTAGTCTGTCTAGTCTTGTCTGTCTAGTCTTGTCTGTCTAGTCTTGACTGTCTAGTCTTGTCTGTCTAGTCTTGTCTGTCTAGTCTTGTCTGTCTAGTCTTGTCTGTCTAGTCTTGTCTGTCTAGTCTTGTCTGTCTAGTCTTGTCTGTCTAGTCTTGTCTGTCTAGTCTTGTCTGTCTAGTCTTGTCTGTCTAGTCTAGTCTGTCTAGTCTTGTCTGTCTAGTCTTGTCTGTCTAGTCTTGTCTGCCTAGTCTTGTCTGTCTAGTCTTGTCTGTCTAGTCTTGTCTGTCTAGTCTTGTCTGTCTAGTCTTGTCTGTCTAGTCTTGTCTGTCTAGTCTTGTCTGTATAGTCTTCTCTGTCTAGTCTTGTCTGTCTAGTCTTGTCTGTCTAGTCTTGTCTGTCTAGTCTTGTCTGTCTAGTCTTGTCTGTCTAGTCTTGTCTGTCTAGTCTTGTCTGTCTAGTCTTGTCTGTCTAGTCTTGTCTGTCTAGTCTTGTCTGTCTAGTCTTGTCTGTCTAGTCTTGTCTGTCTAGTCTTGTCTGTCTAGTCTTGTCTGTCTAGTCTTGTCTGTCTAGTCTAGTCTTGTCTGTCTAGTCTTGTCTGTCTAGTCTTGTCTGTCTAGTCTTGTCTGTCTAGTCTTGTCTGTCTAGTCTTGTCTGTCTAGTCTTGTCTGTCTAGTCTTGTCTGTCTTGTCTTGTCTGTCTAGTCTTGTCTGTCTAGTCTTGTCTGTCTAGTCTTGTCTGTCTAGTCTTGTCTGTCTAGTCTTGTCTGTCTAGTCTTGTCTGTCTAGTCTTGTCTGTCTAGTCTTGTCTGTCTAGTCTTGTCTGTCTAGTCTTGTCTGTCTAGTCTTGTCTGTCTAGTCTTGTCTGTCTAGTCTTGTCTGTCTAGTCTTGTCTGTCTAGTATTGTCTGTCCTGTATTGTCTATCCAGTTCTGTTTGTCTAGAATGTATAATGGGTATAATTAAGAATATGGTAAGCTCCGAAAATCGGTTTTCCCATTTTTTAGCCCGATTTAATTGATGCAAATCATCTCCCATAATGCTTTAGTAAGCGTGGAAAAGTAAAATGAAGCTTCTAAGTCGTCCGGTTTTAGAAATATTTGGGTTTTTGTAATAAAAAATTGACATATTTAACACAATAATTGACGTGTATGACTGGTAACATAACTAAGAATGTACTTCCAGAGTGCTTAAGTAAGCGCGGAAAAGCTGAAGCTTCTAAGTCGTGCGGTTTAATAAATATTTGGGTTTTTGTAATAAAAAAATGACATTTTCAACAGAATAATTGACGTGTATGACTGGTGACATAACTAAGAATGTGCATACGACTGGGTCAGCGGTTCCAAATTAAAATCGCCGGAAATTTGTGTATGTTAAATGAATGAAAAAATGTTTGATTCGAATAGGTGAAATGTAATTAAAATCTGAAAACGGGTTGCGCGTTTAAATAGCAATGCAGATGATTACGCGCCGCGGAACAATGGAATAAATAACAGAGTTATGTAATAATTAATTACTTTTAACTGAGTCGCGGGGCGGGCGGGGGTTATGGGTGTAGGTAACGCTGCATGCGGAATCCGCATTGCTAACATTATTAATAAAATAAATTGAATTACGGAAATCGTATGAAGATTAATTAAGGCGGCGTACGCACACGCGATCCCGTTCGGTTTACGTAAGGGCCTGTCGCCGAAGGGCGGATTCGTTAACGTTTTCATTGTCTCGAGCAAAACGTTGAATATGCAGGAATCGTTTTACTTTTCCAAAACGAAATAAACTTAAAATAAATTTTCCAACGCAATTATTTTATTTTCAAGCAATTGCAAAAGTCTTCACAATTATCAATGTTTTTGTTTTCATTCATTGCAAGTTATTTGGCCACTTGGCTCGTCAAAAATACCAAATCTAAGTTCTAAAAAATGTTGTCGACCCCTGATCCAGATTATTTTTTTTGCTTAAATTCGCCTCAAATTAAAGCATTTCAATGCAAAAATAATTGTTTTTGTCGAAAACAGGGGTGTCCAACTTTTTGTTTCTCTGAGTCACATTTGAAAAAGTCTTGGAACTTTGCAACAATCGTTAATACAAGAACGATTGTTGCAAAACTCCAATCTAGGACTAGACTAGACAGACAAGACTAGACAGACAAGACTAGACAGACAAGACTAGACAGACAAGACTAGACAGACAAGACTAGGCAGACAAGACTAGGCAGACAAGACTAGGCAGACAAGACTAGACAGACAAGACTAGACAGACAAGACTAGACAGACAAGACTAGACAGACAAGACTAGACAGACAAGACTAGACAGACAAGACTAGACAGACAAGACTAGACAGACAAGACTAGACAGACAAGACTAGACAGACAAGACTAGACAGACAAGACTAGACAGACAAGACTAGACAGACAAGACTAGACAGACAAGACTAGACAGACAAGACTAGACAGACAAGACTAGACAGACAAGACTAGACAGACAAGACTAGACAGACAAGACTAGACAGACAAGACTAGACAGACAAGACTAGACAGACAAGACTAGACAGACAAGACTAGACAGACAAGACTAGACAGACAAGACTAGACAGACAAGACTAGACAGACAAGACTAGACAGACAAGACTAGACAGACAAGACTAGACAGACAAGACTAGACAGACAAGACTAGACAGACAAGACTAGACAGACAAGACTAGACAGACAAGACTAGACAGACAAGACTAGACAGACAAGACTAGACAGACAAGACTAGACAGACAAGACTAGACAGACAAGACTAGACAGACAAGACTAGACAGACAAGACTAGACAGACAAGACTAGACAGACAAGACTAGACAGACAAGACTAGACAGACAAGACTAGACAGACAAGACTAGACAGACAAGACTAGACAGACAAGACTAGACAGACAAGACTAGACAGACAAGACTAGACAGACAAGACTAGACAGACAAGACTAGACAGACAAGACTAGACAGACAAGACTAGACAGACAAGACTAGACAGACAAGACTAGACAGACAAGACTAGACAGACAAGACTAGACAGACAAGACTAGACAGACAAGACTAGACAGACAAGACTAGACAGACAAGACTAGACAGACAAGACTAGACAGACAAGACTAGACAGACAAGACTAGACAGACAAGACTAGACAGACAAGACTAGACAGACAAGACTAGACAGACAAGACTAGACAGACAAGACTAGACAGACAAGACTAGACAGACAAGACTAGACAGACAAGACTAGACAGACAAGACTAGACAGACAAGACTAGACAGACAAGACTAGACAGACAAGACTAGACAGACAAGACTAGACAGACAAGACTAGACAGACAAGACTAGACAGACAAGACTAGACAGACAAGACTAGACAGACAAGACTAGACAGACAAGACTAGACAGACAAGACTAGACAGACAAGACTAGACAGACAAGACTAGACAGACAAGACTAGACAGACAAGACTAGACAGACAAGACTAGACAGACAAGACTAGACAGACAAGACTTGACAGACAAGACTAGACAGACAAGACTAGACAGACAAGACTAGACAGACAAGACTAGACAGACAAGACTAGACAGACAAGACCAGACAGACAAGACCAGACAGACAAGACCAGACAGACAAGACCAGACAGACAAGACCAGACAGACAAGACTAGACAGACAAGACAAGACAGACAAGACTAGACAGACAAGACAAGACAGACAAGACTAGACAGACAAGACTAGACAGACAAGACTAGACAGACAAGACTAGACAGACAAGACTAGACAGACAAGACTAGACAGACAAGACTAGACAGACAAGACTAGACAGACAAGACTAGACAGACAAGACTAGACAGACAAGACTAGACAGACAAGACTAGACAGACAAGACTAGACAGACAAGACTAGACAGACAAGACTAGACAGACAAGACTAGACAGACAAGACTAGACAGACAAGACTAGACAGACAAGACTAGACAGACAAGACTAGACAGACAAGACTAGACAGACAAGACTAGACAGACAAGACTAGACAGACAAGACTAGACAGACAAGACTAGACAGACAAGACTAGACAGACAAGACTAGACAGACAAGACTAGACAGACAAGACTAGACAGACAAGACTAGACAGACAAGACTAGACAGACAAGACTAGACAGACAAGACTAGACAGACAAGACTAGACAGACAAGACTAGACAGACAAGACTAGACAGACAAGACTAGACAGACAAGACAGACTTTTTCCAATGTGACTCGGAGAAGCAAAAAGTTGGACACCCCTGTTTTAGACAAAAACAATTATTTTTGCATTGAAATGTCTTAATTTGAAGCGAATGTAAGAGAAAAAAAAATTGTCTGGATCAGGGGTGGGCAAATTTTTGTTGGACTTTTTAGATTTTGGAATTTAGTCTGTATCAGGGGTGGACAACATTTTTTAGGGCTTTTTAGATTTTGTATCTTTGTGTTTAATGTAACTTATCTAGTGTACCTCGATTATATAATTTCCCTAATATAGTATGTATATAGACTATCCATTGACTTACTCTAATTATATTAACTCTAGGTAGTTTAAGTAATATCGCTTGTCTTTTTAAAAAGTGAATTTTGAATTGGAAAAAGTGAACATTTGTAGATTATATTAAAAGTTTGTACGCGTTGCAACAAGTTTCTGGTGCAAGACGGCGAAGTAAAATTCGCCGCGATAAGTGGAGACGCGTCTAAACAGTCTAATTAGCAAACTATGAAGAAGATTGCGTCGGAGCGCGGTTGAATAACGATAATAAATTTGATCCATTAGCCGCGGAGCCGTCGGCGTTCTCTTTTCTCCCCGTTTTTGTCTAACAAGGACAAACAACACTAATGCACCGCCATCCATCTCTATTAATTCCGGATCTTAGTTCGAACTCTTTACTACTTCCAAGTGACATAAGTTCCGACGACTTTTATGGCATTGTAAAACATTTCTGCGGGAATTCATTGCGCAGAAAACATTTATTACCGCAAATGTTTCTTTCTCTTAATCATTTCAATTCGCTACTTACTACAATTCAAATAATAATCTATATATTTATATGACCACACAAGACTAGACAAGATCAGACAACATCAGACAAGACTAGATAAAATCAGAGAATACTAGACAAGATCAGACATGACCAGGCAAGAGCAGACAAGACCAGACAACACCAAACAAAACAAGACAAGACCAGACAAAATAGACAAGAGCAGACATCATCGGACAAGACCAGACAAGACTAGACAAAGACCAGACAACTACCAGACAACTACCAGACAACGACCAGACAAGACCAGACAAAACCAGACACGATCTGAGAAGCATATACAAGATGAGACAAGACTAAACAAGACCAGACAAGAGCAGACAAGACCAGGTATGAGTATACAAGAGCAGACAGGGCCAGAGAAGGCCGCACAAGACGAGACAACAGTAGACAAGACCACCAGTACTTCATCTTCCTACCATCTATATACCATTTGATGTCACTTTGTTCAATGTGGTATGCTGGGGATTCGTCGCTCCATTCTGTTACAGCCGCCTGTGGCCACCTGCTGTGGCCACCTCGTGGAAAGCAAGGGCAAACTACCACAGAGTAATTCTGCCTAGTAAACCTATCAACTAGTGCCGTTCAAAACCGGCGATAAACTGTTAGGTTTCGTATATTAGTGGATGATGCGTTCCACGAGTATGCGCGAGAGGTTGCCTAAGCTCTCAGAGTACGGCACCTTATGACCGCCATACACGCTACGATCTATCGGAGAGGTTACATGTGCAGGTTTGCCTGCGCAGGTTAATCGACACAAGCAACTGCACAGATCTATTCCCACACACGCTCCGGCCTACCTGTGCAGGCAAACCTGCAGATGTAGACCTCTCCGGTGGACCGTTGTGTGTATGGCGGGCATTAAGAAGGAGATTTTGCTATACTGCTACATATTGCTGTGGAATTTTCTCGAAATTGTATTTGAATACCATGTCGTCTTTTCATACTTCCAGCCAGAGGAATTTGGGAGCGAGGCTGTTTCGGTCTCTGCTCCCCATTATTTGTCCTCTGCCTATTCCTTCCTTGCTGAAGCTCACAATGGCCGATCTGGAGCGTCCCGTACACAACAGCTCCAATCTTCTGTCGGGCATGATCGTATCTCCTCCATAATGCAAACCGGCTTACCTGCCCAGATAGACCTATCCTGTGGACCGTTGTGTGTATGGCGGGCATTAAATGCTGTGTAGTTTTCTTGAAATGGCATTTGAATATCATTTCGTCTTTTGGTACTTCCAGCCAGATCTTGGAAGCAAGGCTATTCCAGTCTCTGCTCTAAATTATTTGTCCTCTGCCTATTCTTTCCTACCTGAAGCTTACAATGGTCTATCTGGAACGTCCCGTCCAAGACAATTCCATTTCTTCTGTCGGGCATGATCATATCACCTCCCTAATGCAAATACATGCCTGGCTTTCGATCCTCTCAAGCTACTTCTTTATAGAGACCAACTTGCTTCTGCATTGTGACGTTACAACCCCACGATTTTCCCCTAAGATTCCTGCACACCATTTGACTTTCCGTACAACTTCTTCTGCGTGCCAAAATAGATAGGAGTTTGTTCATCATCATCATCTCAGTCTATTTACCCTCCGGAGGGTGTAGTGATACCAACGATTACCCTACCAACGATTAGTTACTTTGAGGCCTCCTCGTACAATTTCACGCAGCGTTTCCTCAAGCATTCCTCTGGCTATGAGGGCAATGCCATCGGCGTCACACATTAAACCATTTAATGTCTAAGTCTTTCAACCTAGCCAGTAATTCATCAACTACCAGGCTCCAGTAGTGTTAACACACCTCTCTGGGAGTACCCACGAGTTTTGGTGATTCTGATGGTGTCTCTACCCACTTGTGTCTACGTTGTTTCAGTTTGTAACATCCACTTTGAGGTAACGCTCTCGATATTCCTTCTTTCAAGAACCGATTTGACTGCTTAATGCTAGGTGTTGTCTCTATCATTTTCAAAGTCTCTTCCATTCTAGTCTCGCTTCTAGTTCGTTTATCAGCTGATACAGTGTAGTCTCTGTGGATTTCCCTGCTCAATTTTCCCTGATTTTATGCTGCTGTATGAAGAAGAAGAAGCAGTTGTCTAGGAAATTCCCGTCGACAGGGACTTTGGTACACCACCTACCTGAAAGCAATGCTCGACTACAGCTTCACCAACACATTTCAGGAAACGTAACATTGCAGGAAACGAAAGATTGAACGCGTTAGGGTCGAGTGCGATCACTACCACGAGGCGTAGCCAATAAACTTCCTCTTCTACCACTTGGTGGAGATGAACAAGCAGCGTATAGCCGAGCGCTTAAACACTTGGTTCCACAAAAAAATGTCGGAATATTTCAGGAAACGAAAGTTGGAACACGCTATGGTCGAATACGATCACTACGACGAGGCGTACGCCAAGCAACTTCCTCTTCTACCACCTGATGAACAGGCATCAGATAACCGAAATTACCAATGACCTGCTCCAAATGAGTCAAATCAGAGACAAACAGATTTTGGACGCCAATGAAGCCTTCAAGAACTTGTTTAACAGAGAAACGGAACCAATCGGAACCGATTTAATCAGCATCAGCACCAAACCGGAAAAGAGATTCCAGAAAAAGTTTTGGAAAAAATGGAATTACAAGAAAAAAGGATGGACTGAATCGTCGATAATTACACCCTGATGGAGTTTGAGCAGTTGAAGATGGAGAGCGATGGGCACGCAGATAAGTTCCAAGAGCGCGACGAGGAACTGGCTGGGTTGCGCAAGAACTGCGATCCAATGTCTGGCCCATTTGCGAAAGAAATGCGAGACATGGAGAACGAAGGGCACGGGATAAGATCGAAGAGCGCGAAGAGAAACTGGCGAGGTTACGCAAGAAATGCGATCCAATGTCTGGCCGACTTGCGAAGGGAATACTCGGCGTGCAATTGCAGTTGTTGGAGTTACAAGATAATATCAATTCAGGATAAGGCGGCAGCTTTGAGATCGATGGACCGAATCGGTGATAATTACACGCTGATGGAGTTTGAGCAGTTGAAGATGGAGAACGATGGGCACGCGGATAAGTTCAAAGAGGGCGACGAGGAACTGGCGAGGTTGCGCGAGAAGTGCGATCCAATGTCTGGCCCACTTGCGAGAGAATGCTCGGCGTGCAATTCCAGTTGTTGGAATTACAAGATCATATCAATTCAGGGAGTCCTTACCTACGGAGGCGAAACCCTAACACTGACTAAACGGACATTAAAGAAAATACGAGTTATAACACGATCAATGCTAGAAATCTCTCTTTGTTATCACATACCAAATACTGCAATTCGCAGACGAGCCGGAGCTGCCGACGCCGAAGAGTGAATAACTGTACTAAAATGGAACTGGGCGGGACACATTGCGAGATCTGCTGATGACAGAGGGACAAGACGAATCCTTGAATGGAAGTCTAGATCGGAAGCCTTCAGAAATAGAGGGCGTCCCCCCACCAGATGGACCGACAACTTAAAGCGCCTCAGTACCAACTGGATGCAGACAGCATAAGGCCGAGAACAGTGGAAACTATTGAGGGAGGCTTACGTCCAGCAGTGGACTTCAATAAGCTGATTCATGATCAATTCATGATAATGAGGCGGCTTTAAGATCGATGGACCGAATCGGCGATAATTACACCTTGAAGGAGTTTGAGCAGTTGAAGATGGAGAACGAAAGGCACGCGGATAAGATCAAGAGAAACTGGCGAGGTTACGCAAGAAATGCGATCCAATGTCTGGCCGACTTGCGAAGGGAATACTCGGCGTGCAATTGCAGTTGTTGGAGTTACAAGATCATATCAATTCAGGATAAGGTGGCGGCTTTGAGATCGATGGACCGAATCAGGGATAATTACACCCTGATGGAGTTTGAGCAGCTGAAGATGGAGAACGATGGGCACGCGGATAGGTTCAAAGAGCGCGACGAGGAACTGGCGAGGTTGCGCGAGAAGTGCGATTCAATGTCTGGCCGACTTGCGAGAGAAATGCTCGGCTTGCAATTACAGTTGTTGGAGGTACATTGATATCTCCTCTGTATAATGGATCTTGACTTCCGCAAATGACACGTTGTGAACGACGTCGGTAAATTCTGTGCGTGCGATAGCCTCCTCCAGTTTCTCCTTAATCTGATCTTTATTCAAAACCTTCTGCAGGGATTCGATCACATCGCTAACCAAGCTTTGTTTCACGCATAATGGACAAGGATCTGTAGTAACCAGCTCGCTGATATCCAATATATGATGGTGTTTTCGGTCGGTTTTTATTGTCCCTTGCCCTTTGTCCTTTCTCTTTGTAAGAGGTCAATATTATCATTTAGTTAATTCTCTCCAAAATCTCCAAATAGAGTAAAGCGTTGTGGATTGAAATTGTACTATTATCACCCAGTAATTCCAGTAGAGGTGCGTTCGTGCATTTGCACATTTTGAACACCCTGTTTGTGCCATCGAGGAGATTCTTCAACACTTTTTCAGTGATTGCCAGTTCGACTTCGGAGCTTTCAGCTTCTTTTATGCTTTTGGCCAATTCTTCTTGTACTTCCCTTACTTCCATCAACTGTTTTTGTTTATCACTTTTGAACTGTAAGCTCAATTGTTTATTCATCATATGAAGCATCAATTGTTTATTCAGCTCATTGACGTACTGAAACATTGAGAAATTCTCCATTTCCGTTTCCGCAAACTTCTCGGCAACTCTGTGCAAACTCTCCTCCTGCAAAAACTCTTTAATCTCGTTCAGCGTGTAATTGGCAAACAGCGCTTCCATATCCCTGCGGTGTTGTTCCCTCTTCCCTTGCTACAAGATCATATCAATTCAAGATAATATAGCGGCTTTGAGATCCATGGACCGAATCGGCGATAATTGCACCCTGATGGAGTTTGAGCAGTTGAAGATGGAGAACTTTTTGTACGGGGATAAGATTAAAGAGCACCGCGAGGAACTGGCGAGCTTGCGCAAGAAGTGCGATCTAATGTCTGGCCCTCTTGCGAGAGAAAGTGCTCGGCGTGCAATTCAAGTTGTTGGATTTCCAAGATCATATCAATTCAGGATAAGACGGCGGCTTTGAGATCGATGGACCGAATCGGCGATAATTACACCCTGATGCAGTTTGAGCAATTGAAGATGTAGAACGAAGGGCACGCGGATAAGTTCGAAGAGCGCGACGAGGATCTGGCGAGGTTGCGCAAGTAGTGCGATCCAATGTCTGGCCCACTTGCGAGAGAAATGACTTCCAGTTGTCGGAATTACAAGATCATATCTGTTTGGACCGTGTCTCACAAAAATCAAATTTTCCAGTTTAAAAACAGGGGTGGTGTAATCACTTACCTGTTAGGGCTGCTCGCGTCTCCGCCACGTGAGATCGTCCTTCCGGCGCCTTCTTTAAGGGCAGAAATGGGGATAATTAGTAGAGGGATTCCCTTAAAATTGTTGTGTTCCAGACGTTGGATGCAGCTTCAGCCCTTTGGGCTCGTGATTCCACCCCTGGTTTACTTGACTTAAAACGATAAACTTAAAGATGCGCGCACGTGTCGGTCGAGCTTCGTTCACGTTTTACGCTTCTCACACTCGAAGCATACTCTCCGAATAATATAAATTCGCGAAGTAAAGTAAATCGCGCGATTTCGGCCCAGGTCGATACACCTTTCCCCTTCTGTTTATCGGTGCCGAAATCGATTCAAATGGTGTGAATTAAAATTACATATTAAAATTGCCGCGAACAATATCAATTCCGGATAAGATGACGGGTTTGAGATAGATGGACCGAATCGGCGATAATTACACGCTGATGGAGTTTGGGCGGTTGAACATGGAGAACGATGGGCACGCGGATAAGATAGAAGGGCGCGACTAGGTACTGGCGAGGTTGCGCAGGAAGTGCGATCCAATGTCTTGCGCACGTGCGAGAGAAAAGCTCGGCGGTCGAAATTCTGGTTGAAGAGTTACACGAAACGGTGGTGGCTGAGGACAAATTGCGATTGAAGGTTCGCGAGGAAGTGAACAAGCTGAAACAGGAGAGGAATTATAACCCAACGGAAACTCAGAAAATGAAGGCTGGATCTGGACTCTTCATCATCATCAACCTTTATGTGCCACTGCTGTCAACGGCCTTATCTCTGCCACATATCCAACCTCAGCACTAAGATTTGAATATGTGGGACCTACAGTTTAACGTCGAATCCGAACGACAAATTTCCAGAGAAGGTGTTAAGCCTTAACACCTTCTCTGGAAGGTGATTATGTTGGCCCCTTTACAGATAAGGGGCCTACAGACGATCAACATGGTTGATCAAATGCAGTGTTGAAGTGTTTGTTGAACGTCTGTAGGCAGGTTGGATGGTTGAGGCTTCATCCACGCTGCCGAAGAGGTGGGTCCAGAACATACTATCTTTCCCTACTGTTGTCCATTGGCAACTAAACCGCCATTCATTTCGCCAATACGGACGTTCAACAAACGCTTCAACACTGCATTTGACCAACCATGCTGGTCAACTATGTTGATAGTCTGTAGGCCCCTTAGGCAGTTGAGACCCTACGGTTGCCTAAGCCGGATAATTTTTCATTTGGTTGCTTTGGTTCTGTGGGGATTTGAACCCCAGCTGTCTGACTGAAAGGCCAAGTGCTTAGATATCTGAGCCACTAGGACCACCGAGTTCCTAACCAAGGACAAAATGCTGGTTGATACGGAACGGTAACGGAACGGCTTGAGTAGAGCAATGCTTTTATTGATGCTATTAAGAAGAACGAAAAGAGGTAGAGCAAAAGGCCTAAATATAGAATGAATCGGGCGAGGAGCAGCACGGATGTGATGCAAAAGGAGAAGAGGATTTCAGCTAGGAAGCCGGAGTTGAAGCTTCTCGTTTATTGGAATTATTTAGGGAAAGATGTCATGTTCTGGAACCTCTTCCTCCACTTCCGAAAGGGTGTCCTATTTACGTCTTATGTTTGTGTCCTATCCAACAAATATATATAGCCCCACCCTAAAGGGGGTGTGAGGTATATGTAGCCCCACTCTAAAGAGGGTGTAAGATCTATGTAACCCCACGCTAAACAGAGTGTGAGGTCTATATAACCCCACGTTAAAGAGATCTCACCCTGTTTAGCGTGGGGCTACATAGACCTCACACCATCTTTAGCGTGGGGCTACATAGACCTCATACCCTGTTGGATAGGACACAAACATAGGACTTAAATAGGACACCCTCTCGGAAGTGGAGATGGAGGTTCCAGAACATGAGATCTTTCCCTACTGAATTAAAAGCTATACAGTCGGTTAATTCACATGCAAAATAAATAATTTTATTTTAAATAAATTAAAAGCTATATGCATGCTGATTGTTGTGTAGTGGAGTACCTATCGGCACTTTTTGGCAAGGCTTTCTAAACGGAGTAAAGTCTGGCTTGTGCAATTCCAATACTTTGGTTGTATTTGCGATATTGGCGAAATGAATGGCGGTTTAGTTGCCAATGGACAACAGTAGGGAAAGATAGTATGTTCTGGACCCACCTCTCCGTCTGACCTTGACCTTGAACACTTACGGTCTACCTTGCCCATCAAAACTAGGTCGAACTCTTAACTCCGTCCATTTTCCATCCACTCCGTCCACTTTAGCATTTTCAGATTAAAGCTGATTAAAAGCTGATTACCAGATTAAAAGCTGTTTTAAGTTGTTTAAAGCTGATTAAAAGCGGTTTAAAAGCCGATTGAAGCTAATTAAAAGCTGTGTAAAGCTGTTCAAAGCTATTTAAAAGATGTTTAAAAGCTGTTTAAAACCTGATTAAAGCTGATTAAAGTGTACGGAAAGTAGATGGAAAGTGGAAAGTGGACGTAAACTGGACGGAAAGTGGACGGAGTGGATGGAAAATGAACGCAGTTAAGAGTTCGACCTTGTTTTGATGGGCAAGTTGGACCGTAAGTGTTCAAGGTCAAGGATAGAGGGGGAGAACATACTATCTTTCCCTACTCACAACGATTCAGAATTCGAGTTCGGTCTGGAGATTTGAAATATATTGAAGATTGTTTAAATATTTTTGTGCAAGCTTTTTGGCAAGGCTTTGGGTGTCTAAGCAGAGCAAAAAGTTTCCGCAATTTAGTGTGGCTTGTGCAATTCGAATATTTCGGTTGTGTTTGCGGCATTGGCGAAATGAATGGCGATTTAGCTGAATGCGTGCCGAACGATTTAGAATTCATCTCAATTAGTCTAAATCCGTGTTGTCCGGCAAATTGATTCGATACGGACATTCCGATTGATTTAATTATCAATCGTCGGGGGCGAATTCCACGTTCACCGAATACAATCCAAATTCTCCCACGGAATTTTTACCGAAAACTTTTTACTAGGTACTTCACGCCATTACCGCTACATTTTTAAATGCCGCCTATCTGCACCTAAAATTTGTATGATAAATCATAAAATAAAACTGGAATCTAGCCTAACCTAACCCCGCTTAGATTATGTTAGGTTAGATTCTTAGGTTAGGTCTAACCTAACCCCGCTTAGATTAGGTTAGGTTAGATTCTAAGGTTAGATTCTTGGGTTAGTTCTAACCTAACCCCGCTTAGATTAGGTTGCCCGCCGCGTATCGGACAGATAAATTAAGATCAAATGTGTAGCGGTGGTGGCGTTAATACGTAAGTAACCGTTTTTTAATTTAATAATAATTTTTTTGTATAAAATCGTTTCAGAAAGAGTTAGTGTAGTGAGTTTATTAAGTTTGCGTCGTTTTTCGGGGATGGCAGGTATTAATAAGACAATTACAAGGAAAATTCGCACGGCAAATATTCGCATTAACGTTTAGAGTTGGCATAAATGTGCGGGTTTTTATCCGGAGTTAAACGGGGAGGGTCGTTAGTTTTTGAATGAATTGTTAATTTATACGAAATTAATGCGTTTTATGGAATGACTGAATTTCCTGCTCCGTTCCTCTGTTCTAGTTTAATTCGCGTGTGCAAATTTGTTACGCGATTTTCTCCGGTTTAAATGTTACGACAGAAATCTGAATATTATTTAAAATATTAGGTACCGTTTGCCTGCCAGAAATTACACAAATTTACCAAAATTATTATTTTTTTTTTTAGGATCGTTATCAAAAAAAAATCTGAATTTCTTTCACAAATTTAGCAAAATAAGTAAGGTATATTTAGGAGGACCTAACTGAAAGCAACCCATATGCTTCTGGTGCCTGACAATACCGCGCAACACATTAGTGTATTTTCATAAGTTTCTAATAGTAAATTCGCATTTTTCTTGTAATTAAACTACATATTTACGGTTTTCAGATTTTTCCCTATACATGTGCTGTAAGACAACGCTTCTTGCCAAATTTCATGGTTCTAGTTCAACGGGAAGTACCCCATAGGTTTTGATTCCCTTGTGAAATCGCAAAATATGCGACATAAACGGTCATATCTTTTGATCGCGTTGACTTACAAGTTTGATTTTTGCACAGCTGAAATAGACCGCAGACCCGAGTATTTGATACAAATTTCAAGTTGTTACCTCTACGCGTTCCTGAGAAAAATGGTCTTGACAGACAGACAGACGGACGGACGGACAGACAGACAGACGGTATGGAACCCCAAAAAAATGATTTTTTCTAGGAAAGAGCGCGATATGTTATTTTTATTTAAATTACATAACAATCGAATTGAATGTCCATACCTACTGTCCCGTTTAAATCTTAATTGCCCCACAATAATTTCCCCCATACCTAGACACTACCATCTGATGCGTTTCCATACGAACTCAGCGAAACATTCCCCTCTCAAACGTCTCTCAGCGCAATACAATTAGCTAAACCAACACTTCCTTTCAGACTGTCCTGATATTGCCATTTGTTCTCCTCTTAGCCTGAAGCACTTCCTTAAATTACACCCCACTGCTCTTGGTGGTGAAATAAGCCTCGAATCATGTGTTTCTGTCGGTCATCGTTGGATACCATTTCTGTGTATTGCAATAACTAAGGTGTTGGGTTGTTATTGGGATTTGGGTTTTGCACGTGAGCCTAATACTCACTCCTTCCTAACATTCACTTTCCACACTTAAAAATGCCAGATCACTTAGGCGATCTTGTCCCATCCTTGATAGTAGATATGTGAAAATTAATTTTAATTTGCTGAATGAACGTTCACAGCCAGCAATTGATACTGAAAGAGTAAGGAGTATTTGAAGCGCGACTCTCAGGTTGGAAAAACATTCTCGCCATACGTAGTTATAACGGTATGAAGCTCTAATGCAGTTTTAGGTTCAATTTCTTTTCTACTACGGAGTAATATCACATATTTCGACATAGAGTTATGTTCCATTAAAATTTGTATTAAAATTCATACATGTTTTAACAATTCTGTTCAAAGACTGACATCATTATCCTTGTTTAGAAAATTTTCAGTAAAAATCCAAATTTGGAATTAAGATCACTTAGTCGTGTAAATCGTGTACTTACTTATTTCTTGCTGCAGACGATTAAGAACACTTTTCATAACGCGAGAAATATTCGGCCTTCTGCGGAAAGGGCAACATGACAGTATATGGTCTTGATTGACGATGAACCTTGAATGAATGAATCTTAAAATGATGATGATTGATGATGAACTCGGCCGCGGTTTAGGTTTTTGGACACCATTTGGCTCTCCTCTGCTAGTGGCGCCCGGGGCATGATACACCCCTTCGCACCCCCCACACTACGCCTCTGGCGAGAACGACTACATACTACGACTACAGACTACATACTACGCGCGGCAGCGCCGCGCGTAGTATATGGTCTTAATCAGATAAATCAAGACTACATATTGTTTTGATTGATGATTGACCTTGAATGATGATGATTGATGATGAACTCGGCCGCAGTTTAGGTTTTTGGACACCATTTCAGACAGGTTGAAACAGGATTGTTATCAGTGCTAGACGCTCGGTCCTATCTAGACGTGTGGTTACATAAACATTTTCTATCGTGGAAGTTGTAATGAAAATTATTGGATGTTATTTCATTCTCATACATTTAAAAGCTTCAAGTTCAAATACTAAACTGATTACGTAAACTGAAAAAGAAAAAATATATTCCATTTCTCACTCAAAATTAAACCTAATTGCTGAAATACTTTTTTATTTATATTAAATAATTAATACGTTCTAAATCACAGACAAGTTTAAGAAATTTTACATATATTTTAGTTGAATTAAACAATCCTCCACAATTATATATTTTAGTTCAGTCTCTCTAGTCTCTTTCTAACTGTCTATCATCTATCTTTCTGTCTATCTAGCCCCATGTATCTAACCCCCATGTATTTAGCTTCGTCTATCTAGTCTCATGTATCTAGCCCCGTCTGTCTAGTCTCATGTATTTAGCTTCGTCTGTTTGGCTCCATGTATCTAGTTTCATGTATCTAGTCACATGTATCTAGCCTCGTCTATCTAGTTTCATGTATTTAGCTTTGTCTGTCTAGTCTCATATATCTAGCCCGTCTATCTAGTTTCATGTATTTAGCCCCGTTGATATATGCAACCAACTACTCATCTCATTTGCCTCCGCCAGCACTTAATTTTAAATTTTCCCGCCTCGCGTCTATATTTTGAATTTTCACGCGCATCTGAAAGTTTCCAAAATGGCGGCCGGAAGTCGAAACCGGAAACCGGAAATCGAAACCGGAAGTCGAAACCGAAAGCAGAAACCGGAAGTCGAAACCGGAAGCCGGAAGTCGAAACCGGAAGTTTCAAGGTCAAGGTTAGGTTAGGGGTCAAGGTCTAGGTTAGGTTAGGGGTCAAAGGTCATCACGCATGCGCATGGCTGTGGAGGTGGAGGTTTTAGAACGAATCATCTTTCCCTACTTACCATTTGGCGCCCGGGGCATGATACACCCCTTCGCACCCCCCTCGCTGCGCCTCTGGCGAGAACGACTACATACTACGACTACAGACTACATACTAGCGCGTAGTATATGGTCTTGATCAGATAAATCAAGACTATATACTACGCGCGGCAGCGCCGCGCGTATATGGTCTTGATCAGATAAATCTAGATTACATACTACTACGCGCCGCTGCGCCGCGCGTATGTGATCTCGTTCAAATAAATCAAGACTACATACTACACGCGGCGCTGCGGCGCGTAGTATATGGTCTTGATCAGATAAATCAAGACTACATACTACGCGCGGCAGCGCCGCGTGTATATGGTCTTGATCAGATAAATGAAGATTACATACTACTACGCGCCGCTGCGCCGCGCGTATGTGATCTCGTTCAGATAAATCAAGACTACTTACTACGTGCGGCAGCGCCGCGCGTAGTATATGGTCCTAATCAGATAAATCAAGACTACATACTACGCGCGGCAGCGCCGCGCGTATATGGTCTTGATTGATGATGAACCTTGAATGAATGAATCTTAAAATGATGATGATTGATGATGAACTCGGCCGCAGTTTAGTTTATGAACTCGGCAGCGCCGCGCGTATATGGTCTTGATCAGATAAATCTAGATTACATACTACTATATGTAATCTCGTTCAGATAAATCAAGACTACTTACTACGTGCGGCAGCGCCGCGCGTAGTATATGGTCTTAATCAGATAAATCAAGACTACATACTACGCGCGGCAGCGCCGCGCGTATATGGTCTTGATTGATGATGAACCTTGAATGAATGAATCTTAAAAGGATGATGATTGATGATGAACTCGGCCGCAGTTTAGTTTATGAACTCGGCAGCGCCGCGCGTATATGGTCTTGATCAGATAAATCTAGATTACATACTACTATATGTAATCTCGTTCAGATAAATCAAGACTACATACTACGCGCGGCAGCGCCGCGCGTATATGGTCTTGATCATATAAATCAAGATTACATACTACTACGCGCGGCTGCGCCGCGCGTATGTGATCTCGTTCAAATAAATCAAGACTACATACTACACGCGGCGCTGCGGCGCGTAGTATATGGTCTTGATCAGATAAATGAAGATTACATACTACTATATGTAATCTCGTTCAGATAAATCAAGACTACATACTACGCGCGGCAGCGCCGTGCGTATATGGTCTTGACCAGATAAATCTAGATTACATACTACTATATGTAATCTCGTTCAAATAAATCAAGACTACAAACTACACGCGGCGCTGCGGCGCGTAGTATATGGTCTTGATCAGATAAATCAAGACTACATACTACGCACGGCAGCGCCGCGTGTATATGGTCTTGATCAGATAAATGAAGATTACATACTACTACGCGCCGCTGCGCCGCGCGTATGTGATCTCGTTCAGATAAATCAAGACTACTTACTACGTGCGGCAGCGCCGCGCGTAGTATATGGTCTTAATCAGATAAATCAAGACTACATACTACGCGCGGCAGCGCCGCGCGTATATGGTCTTGATTGATGATGAACCTTGAATGAATGAATCTTAAAATGATGATGATTGATGATGAACTCGGCCGCAGTTTAGTTTATGAACTCGGCAGCGTATATGGTCTTGATCATATAAATCAAGATAACATACTACTACGCGCGGCGCAGCCGCGCGTATGTGATCTCGTTCAAATAAATCAAGACTACATACTACACGCGGCGCTGCGGCGCGTAGTATATGGTCTTGATCAGATAAATCAAGACTACATACTACGCGCGGCAGCGCCGCGTGTATATGGTCTTGATCAGATAAATGAAGATTACATACTACTACGCGCCGCTGCGCCGCGCGTATGTGATCTCGTTCAGATAAATCAAGACTACTTACTACGTGCGGCAGCGCCGCGCGTAGTATATGGTCTTAATCAGATAAATCAAGACTACATACTACGCGCGGCAGCGCCGCGCGTATATGGTCTTGATTGATGATGAACCTTGAATGAATGAATCTTAAAATGATGATGATTGATGATGAACTCGGCCGCAGTTTAGTTTATGAACTCGGCAGCGTATATGGTCTTGATCATATAATTCAAGATAACATACTACTACGCGCGGCGCAGCCGCGCGTATGTGATCTCGTTCAAATAAATCAAGACTACATACTACACGCGGCGCTGCGGCGCGTAGTATATGGTCTTGATCAGATAAATCAAGACTACATACTACGCGCGGCAGCGCCGCGTGTATATGGTCTTGATCAGATAACTGAAGATTACATACTACTACGCGCCGCTGCGCCGCGCGTATGTGATCTCGTTCAGATAAATCAAGACTACTTACTACGTGCGGCAGCGCCGCGCGTAGTATATGGTCTTAATCAGATAAATCAAGACTACATACTACGCGCGGCAGCGCCGCGCGTATATGGTCTTGATTGATGATGAACCTTGAATGAATGAATCTTAAAATGATGATGATTGATGATGAATTCGGCCGCAGTTTAGTTTATGAACTCGGCAGCGCCGCGCGTATATGGTCCTGATCAGATAAATCTAGATTACATACTACTATATGTAATCTCGTTCAGATAAATCAAGACTACATACTACGCGCGGCAGCGCCGCGCGTATATGGTCTTGATCATATAAATCAAGATTACATACTACTACGCGCGGCGCAGCCGCGCGTATGTGATCTCGTTCAAATAAATCAGGACTACATACTACACGCGGCGCTGCGGCGCGTAGTATATGGTCTTGATCAGATAAATCAAGACTACATACTACGCGCGGCAGCGCCGCGTGTATATGGTCTTGATCAGATAAATGAAGATTACATACTACTATATGTAATCTCGTTCAGATAAATCAAGACTACATACTACGCGCGGCAGCGCCGCGTGTATATGGTCTTGATCAGAAAAATAAGGATTACATACTACATGAAGGATTACATACTACATGATCTCGTTCAGATAAATCAAGACTACTTACTACGTGCGGCAGCGCCGCGCGTAGTATATGGTCTTAATCAGATAAATCAAGACTAAATACTACGCGCGGCAGCGCCGCGCGTATATGGTCTTGATTAATGATGAACCTTGAATGAATGAATCTTAAAATGATGATGATTGATGATGAACTCGGCCGCAGTTTAGTTTATGAACTCGGCAGCGCCGCGCGTATATGGTCTTGATCAGATAAATCAAGATTACATACTACTATATGTAATCTCGTTCAGATAAATCAAGACTACATACTACGCGCGGCAGCGCCGCGCGTATATGGTCTTGATCATATAAATCAAGATTACATACTACTACGCGCGGCGCAGCCGCGCGTATGTGATCTCGTTCAAATAAATCAGGACTACATACTACTTGCGGCGCTGCGGCGCGTAGTATATGGTCTTGATCAGATAAATGAAGATTACATACTACTACGCGCCGCAGCGCCGCGCGTATGTGATCTCGTTCAGATAAATCAAGACTACTTACTACGTGCGGCAGCGCCGTGCGTAGTATATGGTCTTAATCAGATAAATCAAGACTATATGGTCTATGGGACTATATGGTCGTGATTGATGATGAACCTTGAATGAATGAATCTTAAAATTATGATGATTGATAATGAACTCGGCCGTAGTTTAGTTCGTGAACTCGGTAGCGCCGCGCGTATATGGTCTTGATCATATAATTCAAGATTACATACTACTACGCGCGGCTGCGCCGCGCGTATGTGATCTCGTTCAAATAAATCAAGACTACATCAAGGCGCTGCCCCGCGTAGTATATGGTCTTAATCAGATGAATCAAGACTATATACTACGCGCGGCAGCGCCGCGCGTATATGGTCTTGATCAGATAAATCAAGAGTACATATTACTACGCGCGGCTGCGCCGCGCGTATGTGATCTCGTTCAGATAAATCAAGACTACATACTACTATATGTGATCTTGTTCAGATAAATCAAGACTATCAAAAGTCAGAACAAGATTAAGACAAAGAGATGGGTTGTCACCTCTTCTATTCAACTATATGTTAGAAAAATCTATTAGGGAGTGGAGGAAGAAAACGATGAAAGAAGAAATACAAAAACTCAGATTAGGAAGAATAGAAGAAGGATTAGAAGTGGGTTGACTCGCTGTTGCGGATGACTTAGCGGTTATGTCTGGAAGTTTGGAAGAAGCAAACTTCCAAAATCAGAACAGGATTAAGACAAGGAGATGGGTTGTCACCTCTCCTACTCAACTGTGTGTCAGAAAAAAAAGCGAGAGCGCATGTGGTGGCTCTCGCTCTCGCTCTCGCGAGATCACATACGTCCTCGCTCTCGCGAGAGTGAGACGACATGCGGTCTTGTCTCGTTCTCGTCTCGCCTTTACGAGACGAGACGAGACGAGAAAAATATCGTTCTCGTGTGAAGCCCTAGTTCTAATCTATAGTCAAGTTATGGAACGAAATGATCCTATCTGTAAATATTGTGCAAAAATTCTGACGGATTCTCATTATCAGGAGGGAATCTCAAAGTCATATTAGAAGAGCTTTCATCTTTGTACAAATACCCAAAGAAAAGTTGTTTTCTTAAACTAGATATTATTGATGCACGTCAGCATGTTAGACGAAAATAAGAAAAATTAAATCTCAATTGCTGGGAAACAAAATCCTCTGGAGCAGTCATGTAAAAAACTATTATCACAAGATCAATATATTATTGATACTTCAAATATACAAGTATACAAGTATACAAATATACTCAATAATCTTGAAGGTGGTTCTGTATCATACTCCCTTCTCCACTGTCTTTGAACTTCATTTACATTCTCAAACTTCCAGTACCACTTAATAACCTGCTTACGTTCTTCAAAACTCAAACGTACGTCCCCCATGTTGATATTACAAATTCCAACTGATAATATAACATAGAGGGACGATTATGCAGGCACCTGGCGAAGAAATATAACATTAGCCTTGTAGAGCGGGAAAACTACAATAGTTTAAAGTGTGTATACATTTTTTTGAAGCACCCTGTATATATAATGAAATTTGTCCAACGTGTCTTATTTCCCGATGACGATCAAAAACCATCACTTGATAATGAGATTATTATAAATTCAGGAAAAAAATAAAATTTTGAAAAACAGAATATAAAGAATCTTTTCGAAAAATATTCTATAAATATGATAAATATATCAAAGTATTGACATTGATAAAATATGAGATGAATATTCTGAAATGAAATTTACAATATTGAAGAAGAGTAAAGTTGGATTGTTCAAAACATTCGTCGATACGTTAACTTTGTTACTAAACCATTCATAAGTTTCTAATCTTGCTATTCTTTACAATTTTATGGCTATCTTGGCGTCTAGTGTGGATGGCGAATTCTATTAAAAGAAAATATCGCAACAGACAGCAATATGAATACCTAGGTGATCTAATGAGAATAAAATTACATTTATCAAATGGGCAAATAATAAAAACCGAGTTTAAAAACAATTAGTTAGTACGAAAGTCAGAAGACAACAAAATAATAAATTTTCATTGGAAATATTCAAAACTATTACGTTGCTATTTGATACTATGGTTTGAATAAATAAAAGTATAAAAAAACTGCGCAATTTACTTTTAGTTTAATTTTTTTTGCTCACACTCGACTTTGGACGGCGCAGCACTAACAAAAATTAGAGGGAACACTGATTATAAATTGTGTTTTTGGTGAAATAATTTTTTTTTAAAAATCAGGAATTTATTTTTCGATGAGAAAGAACTAATTCGGGTTGAAATTGCGTACGAAACACAAGAATGCAAAAAGCGGAGACGGAAAAAAATCTAATCGCATTTCCAAACTAAATTGATATTAGATTGATCGATTACCGGTGCGAATGCGACAAACAGAGAGAGAAATTTCGCGTGCGAAAAAAAGTGTCAAGATTGCGGTCCCGATCCGCAAAATCACAAGTCGATAATGCTCGTGCACACACAGCCGGGAAAAAGAAACTCCGGGAATTTCAATCCGGGAAAAACTTTCCGTATGTGTGTGTGTGGAAAACTCCGCCGCAGGTTTCCGCTAAGTTTGTGGGATGCGGCGGAGGAGTTAAGTAGAAGAAAAATGCCCAGAAGTGTTCGCACCGGAAAAAAAGTACGCGCCAAGTGGGGAAAATATCGCTTTTTCCTCCTTTTTTCTGCGGACTAAATTCAATCAGAACTTTTATAAATGGGTTTTTATTATCTAGCTGCCGAGAATCTCATAAGGATTCCCCGACAGACACAGCGTATTGCCACACATAAAACTACTTGACAAAATTGAAAACACATTCCGAAACGTTTCCTAAAACTACATCTATCTCATATCAAAATCACATTACAGATATTGTCTGTACTCACAGATTTTCTTTATCTAGTCTTGGTTGTCTTGATCTAATTACGTACAAATTATTTGAATAAAACTAATTTTGTGATTTTTTTCATGTGATTGCATAATTGTTTATTGCACACTGAACTATCTTAATTAAAAGTGGAGTTCAAATTCCAAAAAAAAAGAAGCATGTAACAAGCATGTAATGTAAAGCATGTAACAAGCATGTAACAAATCACAAAATTAGGTTTCGTTTCATATAGTAAGGGCTAAAAGAATTAACTCTTTAATTACATAAACGGTGACATAAACGTATTTTTTGCTCTCCCTCCTTTTTCGACCTAATACACCGTCGTCTCCGCCGTCGTCTGGTCCCAAGCCCAGGGTGTGAAAGGAGGAGGTTGGTCGGCCTGCCGCGTCGACCAGAATCGGGAAACCAAAGAAACTAGGCAAGAAACCGCATGGATACACGACTTAACCACTTACGAATTAATGCTACCGCATCCGGGGCAGCCGATGCGCCAGCTTTGGGAACCAGGGATGCTGGTGAGAAGTGGACTACTGGCCAAAGACTCAGGTTAATCACACCGAAATCAGAAATACGAATCGCCGCATGGAATGTGCGAACGGGACATCACGTTGGTCAAAAGGAAATTATCGCCAAGGAATTATTGAAATGCAAAATATCGATCTGTGCATTATCAGAACTGCGGCTCACAGGATCTGGGACAATGAAGGTTGACCCACCATCAATCGACGAGACGATGACGCTATTCTATTCTGGTGGCGACAAACGAGAAGCGGGCGTTGGCTTTATGGTTGATCGACGGGCCTCTGCCAGTGTTATCGCATTCCAACCGATATCCGAGCGTCTGGCGGTTATCACTATTGATGGAACGATTAAGACCCATATCGTATCCGTCTACGCCCCAACTGAGACCAGCCCGGACACAAACAAGGATGAATTTTATGCCCAGTTTCAACACACACTGGATACAATACCCCAAACCGAATTAATCGTACTTATGGGCTTTAATGACGACTTTAATGCACATACGGGTGCAGATCGAACCGGTTGGGAAGAAACGATGGGAAAATTCGGATACGGGGAAATAAATGACAACGGATTACGCCTCTTATCATTTGCAGCGTCAAACAACTTGATCATCGGCAACAGCATCTTTCGTCACCCCCTCAAACATCAACTCACGTGGCGAAATCCATCCGGCAACGATTCGGCGATGTTGGACTACATTTTGGTCAACACCACATTCCGATCGACGCTCAAAGATGTACGTGCGATGCGTGGACCCGACTGTGGATCAGACCATTATCTTGTCCGAGTGAAACTACAATTGAAATTACAAAGAGCAAAGAAAAAGGCACCACCATCAGCCAAGAGGAACTGAGCCTGTCTGCGAGACCCTGAAACCAGCCGAAAATTTCAAATCGCATTATCCAACAAATTTGCAGCACTCACGATACCAGTCGATATCAACATAGAAGAAAAACAACTTTCTGAGTCTATTGTGGGGTGTGCAACGGAGCTGTGTCCGCCGATCCGTCGACGGACGCAGCAATGGATCTCGGACGACTGTCTCAATCTAGTCGACCAGCGGAAGCAAATGAAACACGTCAATTTCAAACAATACCGACGATTGAACAAAGAAGTTCGACAGAAAATAAAATTGGAACGGGAAGCTTACTGGAATAACATCGCGGCTGACATGGAAGAAGCAGCGTCAAGGCATGAGTACCGGACGCTGTACCAGACAATCCGACGGTTAAGTGGCAAAACAACATCAACAAATGACAATATCAAAAAATTGGATGGAACTTGCGTGACCTCTCCTCAGGAACGTCTACAGCGGTGGAGAGAATTCTTTCATCAGCTGTACAACCACAATCCGCCAGTAGGTCCAGCACCCGAACTGCCGATTATTGAGCAGCCGATAAATCAGTTTCCCGATACTGAACCAACAATCAATGAGGTGAAGACGGCAATAAAATCCCTGAAAAATGGTAAAGCGCCGGTAGCAGATCAAGTAACTGCCGAAATGATCAAAGCCGGGGGAGACGTCTTATTACATCAACTTCACGTTCTCACAGTGCATATATGGCATTCAGATTGTGTTCCATCCGTGTGGAAGAAAGCGATTGTTGTGCCTATTTTGAAGAAAGGCGACAGTCGGGAATGCAAGAATTACCGTGGTATTAGCCTCCTCTCGATCGTCGGCAAAGTATTTATGAAAATCATACAATCAAGACTACAGAAACATCGAGAGCAAACAAGCCGGGAAGAACAAGCTGGATTTCGACCACATCGAGGATGCATCGATCAGATATTTGCTCTCCGTCAGCTAATGGAAGAAAGAATTCGATGTGGCAAACGAACTGTCATCGTCTTCATCGATTTCAAATCTGCTTTTGATTGCATCGATTGGACAAGCTTGTGGGAAGCCCTGAAGATCGAACACGTGCCACTGAAAATCATTCAACTTCTTCAAGCATCGTACGACGGCTCAACCAGCAATGTTCGTATCCGAAACGACATGTCTGAGGAATTCCCGATTCGAAACGGAGTCCGGCAAGGAGACGTGGTCTCGCCGCTCCTTTTTAACATTGTGATCGACACGATTATGCGAAAAGCGTTTGATGGGCGACGCGGAGTTCGATATGATGACAAAAACTTCCTAACCGATCTGATGTTCGCCGATGACAGTGCGGTTTTGGCCAACACAGATGCCGAAGCAACAGATACCTTGTATGACATTTCCCGCATTGCCCAGTCATACGGACTGAGAATCAATGCGGATAAGACCAAAGTGCTTACAACGGATGGATCTGAAGCCAGAGTTTACCTCGATGGAACCACAATCGAGCAGGTACCACAGTTCAAATATTTGGGATCACTGGTTGTGGAGAAGAAAGTAGCTTCGACAGCCGAAGTTCACAGACGGATAGGCCAGGCAACAGCAACGTTTGCTTCACTCAAGTGGTGCATATGGAAGCGGACGAATATTACCACCAAAACCAAAATACGCCTATACCGGACGCTGATCCTCCAAATTCTTCTTTATGGATCGGAAACATGGACATTACTCAAACCAGACCTTAACAAGCTCGAGGCCTTCCAAATGCGATGCCTGAGACAGATTCTCTGCGTCTCACTCCTCAACCACCTCCGAAATGAGACAATCAGAGAAAGGTGCGACCAACAGACACCGATTGTTGAGGAAATTCAAAAACGCCGATTACGATGGTTCGGCCACATCTGTAGGATGGGCGACAATCGAGTACCGCACAAACTCCTATGGAAAAAACGACCTCTTGATTGGAGAACACAAAAACAAGCACCGAAGACCACATGGTTGAAACACGTAGAGAACGATTTAAAAAACCAGCGAATAACAACAGCTGAGGCAAGAACCGTTGCAACTGATCGATTAGCATGGAAGCGTATAGTGAATGGAGCACGGAATCTAGCGGCACCAACAGCAGCGTACTGGCTACGAGGTCGACCACCTCTCCATGCGCCGGCTATGGATTTAAGAAGAAGAATTACATAAAATGTTACAGATATGTAATTTGTTAAACCTTGAGCGAGTATGTGTACCCCAATTTGCAGAATTGACGTAATACATAGAATTTAATGGATAATCCCGTTTGGTTTAGTAGGGGAAATTTAGTGGGCGGTAATGTAGTATACAATCACACCGAGCAGACGTAAATGAAGCGATTACCGAAAAGAAACTCGTTATAATGATGCGAGTGTTCGGACAGAAAACTAATTATTTGTTTAAACGTAATTTGGTTGGTAATTTCATAAACAGCGAGGAATCGTAGAGTTGAAATGAGGTGGGTTTTTACCGTCTGTTTTAATAGAAAGCGTGTGTATGATAATAAAGGGGCGAAATTCCAATTTAATGTATAATGAAAGGCAAACATTATCTCGCGTCCTTTCATTAGACGTCCGACTTTCGAGACCGGATTCGATTCCCGAAAACTGCCGCTTAATTATGCCCGTATTAATTACAACTCGGCCCCCAGTCGGTAATTGATACAGTTTATCGAACGTTTATTAGTACCGCACCGTCCTAATCCATTCGCCGAGACTAATCACTCCCGAAACTCGTGCAGTTACGTTTTATTGCGGGTTTTTTGCGATGCTTTCAAGTTAATGTCGGGAATTGTTGCTGTTTGTCGTTGTTGGCTTTTATCGGTGGAAATAAAATTTCTAATTACTAAGCAGATCATAAAAGCGGCTCGTAAAAATTTCGCTAATTTTCTAAATTGGCAATTAACGCGAAATAATAAAAGGGTTCATGTTCAATGTCTTCACACATTCGATACAATTCTAATAACATTTCTTTCATCCATAGAAATCTTGCCGATACGTTTACTCAAACCCAACACGAACGTCGTCTCCCCTAATATTTTTCATTATCCCTCGACCTTCTTCCCGCTTCGTATTATTCCATTCTCCCCGTTCGGTGTGTGCGAAACGAAATCTATAAGGCTTGTAATGCGTCTCGTCAAAAGAAATCTTGAGTCTCGTCAGTTGTCCCAATTACCGCCGGAGGCGACACTCCTGATTCTGAAGTGGCCGTGTATACGCGCTCGTGCCAATAAAAATAATGAAACTCGCTATAAGCAGGTCTCGAGTGATACTTGCACCGAATCGCTTTTATCCTGCAAATTGAAAATTTCATATTGTTTTATTGTCACAACCGGTACAACTTCCGCGGCTTTTCTCACCATACAATCACAAAACTACTTCGAATTTTATAAAGCTGGAGAAGAGACTAGACAAGGCTAAACAAAACTAAACAAGACTAAGCAATACTAATTAAAATTAGATAAGGTGTGATAAGACTAGAAAATGTATATACGTGGTCTGTTAGAAAAGTATCCGACCTTTAGCAGGTAAAAAAAAACTGGCATACCTGGAGCGTTGAAAACCATAAAATCATCACCATACAATCCCATAACTATTACGAATACTACGAATTTGATAAAGCTGGAGAAGAGTATATAGGACTAGGCAAAGCTAAACAAAACTAAACAAGACTAAACAATACTAATCAAGATTAGATAAGACTAGAAAACGTAGATAGAGACAATTCAAGGACAAGCTTCTTGGACTAGGCCAGAGATTGCGAATCTATGACCCGCGGGTCAAACAGTGACCCACACAGGACCCAGGCGTTGATTTTAGCATTTTTAATAGCTCCTTATTAAAATTTCTCAACCACAAAAGTCTGAATATTAAATGTTTCAAACACCAATTTCTTCTCCAATTATTGTATTTTAACACCTAACTGCCTGACACGTCTCACACGTCTGGTGGTTAAGGGTTAAATATGTTTATCTATTCGCACAGCAAAATGAACACGTTAATAAGTAAATTATTGTATGTGAAGGATGCAGTTATTATAATCGTGTAATAAAAGTAAGACGAAAAAGTCCAATGTAAATCAAATGGAGTTTCATTATTAAACGATTTCTGTTTGTTGTCACTATGGCAACAACTCGCGTCACTAAACCAAAAACATAGACGTCGTGAAAATAAATTGAATAAATTGTTCTTATTCAAGAAGTCTTGGTCCCTCAGTCTGAATTTGTTTGTCTCTAACATAACCTAATTTAGATTACCTAACCTAACCTAAAAACCTAAGCTAATTTAGATCAAATCTACGTTTACTTAGATTACATCGACAACGACCAAATAGTGTTCCCTTCACTGTGCGTTTTTACTAGTTAGCAATTTTTGTCACGGAGGCTCTAATTGCCACAACCTCTATTTAGATAATACATCAGAAATTGCTATGGTCTTTTGTGACTTCGGCCTTTATTTTTTGCTCTCTACTTGCAAAGTAAAAGTTTCATAACAAGAAAAAAAAAGAAAAATGTAACCTAACCTAATTTAGATTAAATCTACCTAATCTAACCTAATTTAGATTACCTAACCTAACCTAAAAACCTAAGCTAATTTAGATCAAATCTACGTTTACTTAGATTACATCGACAACGACCAAATAGTGTTCCCGTCACTGTGCGTTTTTACTAGGTAGCAATTTTTGCCACGGAGGCTCTAATTGCTACATCCTCTAATTAGATAATACATCAGAAATTTTTATGGCCTTTTGTGACTTCGGCATTAATTTTTTGCTCTCCACTTCCAAAGTAGAAGTTGTAAAACAAGAAGGAAACATTGTAAAAGCCTTTAAAAGTGAGAACTTCTTCAAGAACGTCGCAAAGTAGTCATTGATCTACCTCCTCTTTTTCAAGTGATGCCACTGGCCTGGTGACCCACGAGATAGTACGAAAAATATAATGAACAAAATTTGACCCAAAACTCCAAAAGGTTCGCCTTTGGGATCCCTGGACTAGGCTGTAAAAGATCCCTGGACTAGGCTAAGCAAGTAAACAAAACTAAATAATCTTAGACTAGGCCTATTTTGCAAGTAATAAATGCATTGCTAGGTTGGGCTAGGTTAGACTAGACTAAATCACAAAAGAAAGAAGAGGAAACTGCCAAATACAGATCAATTTGCCTGATCAACGTGCTCGAAAAAGTCTGTAGGAAAATATCATGAACGAAAGATTCCGGAATGAAATCGAGGAGAAAGGCGGTTTCTCCGAAGGTCAATCAGGATTCAGAAGAGGAGATCCACCACGAATGCCCTACACGAAGTCTTAAAAATAACGAAGGGATCAAACGAATTTGGGGTACCCAGATGGTGTGAGCTGATTCTAGTAGATGTTACAGCGTCATGGCGTCTGATAATAAATAAAATCGAAGAAAGAAGAATCTTCATGTGCTTTATTAATATCTTCAAAGACTATTTCATAGATAGATGGATACACATTGACAAAAACAAGAAATAAGTGTGGGTCTTCCACAGGGTTCCGTTCTGGGACCGACCGTATTTGCTCGATTGTTCTTCCCGTAACGACGATCGCCAAATCATCAGCGTAATACAGCAGCTAACGCCTTCAGGCACCTGCAGCCTCATTATGTCGTCGTATTAGATCTTCCACAGAGTCGGTCCTAGAGCAGAACCCTGTGGAACACCCCACCTATTTCTTTCCTGGTGTTTCTGTCAATGTGTATTCATCTATCTATGAAATAGTCTTTGAAGATATTAATAAAGCACGTGAAGATTCCTCCTTGTTCCGTTTTATTTATTATCAGACGCCATGATGCTGTAATATCTACTAGTATCAGGTCACACCGTCTTGGTACCTCAGATTTGTTTGATCTTGAATTCTTGAGATTCCTCTTTCTTCCATTTTATTTATTACCAGACACCATGACGCTCTATTAAAATCGTTCTTAAAATCTGCTAGTATTATTGCACACCATCTGGTACCCCAGTTTCGTTTGATCCCCTTGCTATTTTTACTACTTCGTGTAGGGCATTTGTGGTGGATCTATCCCTTCTTAATCCATATTGATCCATGTGGATTATAACACAGCCTCTGTTTTCTCTGCAGCTATTGTCAGATTGTTGTCGTTCATCTAGATTTGGACTCTGCTCAAGGAGGTATTTGCTCTATACAAAACGAAGCACTGGAAGGCTCGACGACATCAAAAAAATAGCTGGGAAAGAATGGCATCAAATCGCAAAAAGAAGATGCGCATGGAACGACTTGAAGGAGGCCTACGTCCAGCAGTGCATAAACACGGGCTGTAGAGAGCGCGACACTAAACGTAGCTGCACAAAGAAAGAAACTCGCATCTGTGCAAAGAAGCATGGTCATTAGAATAGCTAGTGAGTAGGGAAAGATAGTATGTTCTGGACAATCCTCCTCCCCATCACCATGCTAAACACGGTGTGGGGTCTATGTAAACCCACGCTAAACAAGGTGTGAGGTCTATGTAGCCTCATGCTAAAGAGGGTGTGAGGTCGGAGTGTGAGGTCTATGTAGCCTCATGCTAAAGAGGCTGTGAGGTCGGATTAGGAGGAAGAGGGTCCAGACCATACTATCTTTCCCTACTCCAGTGGTTGTAGGACCGTATCGGATGAGGCCCTGATGGTTGTTACAAATACACTAAACTTGTGATGAACTTGGGGAAGACCAAGATCATGACCCAAGAAGTTGGAGCCGAACCGCACCAAATGGACGGGCAGGAAATTACCTCATTACCTCATTTAATGGTATTAATAATGGTAGAAAAATGTAACCTAACCTAGTTTAGATTAAATCTACGTTTAGTTAGATTACATCGACAACGACCAAATCGTGATCCCGTCACTGTGCGATTTTACTAGGTAGCAATTTTTGCCACGGAGGCTCTAATTGCTACATCCTCTAATTAGATAATACATCAGAAATTGTTATGGCCTTTTGTGATTTCGGCCTTAATTTTTTGCTCTCCACTTCCAAAGTAGAAGTTGTAAAACAAGAAGGAAACATTGTAAAAGCCTTTAAAAGTGAGAGCTTCTTCAAGAACGTCGCAAAGTAGTCATTGATGTACCTCCTCTTTTTCAAATGATGCCACTGGCCTGTGGTGACCCACGAGCTAGTACGAAAAATATAATGAACAAAATTTGACCCAAAACTCCAAAAGGTTTGCCATCCCTGTACTAGGCTAAGCCAGTATACCAAACCAAATAATCTTAGACTAGGTCTATTTTGGAACAAATGCGCTAGGTTGGGCTAGGTCAGACTAAACCACAGACGAAAGAAGAGCCAAATACAGACCAATTTGCCTGATCTACGTGCTTGGAAAACTCTGCAGGAAAATCTCATTCTATTTTGGAAACAACAAATGCATCGCTAGGTTAGGTGATACCTAATCACCAATTTGGCTTTAGAAAACATCATGGCACGATAGAGCAGGTGCATAGACAAGTAGAAGAAATCCGTAGAGCTTTCGAAAACAAAAAATATTTTTTGCGCATTTCCCAGGCCTTTGACAGAGTCTGGCATGAGGGCTTAAGTCTCGACAAACCTAGATGAATGACAACCATCTGACGCGAATCTTCCCTAGTCTTGTCATCAACTATCTATGGGTTGAGATAGGAAAAATACTATATTTAAAGCCCACATTGAGAAAATTGTCCAGAAAGCTAACAAAGTTACAAAAGCTTTAGGTGTGCTAATGACCGACGGTCCAAGAGCAAACGGGAGGCGCACTCTGTACATGAAGTAGTGAAAAAGCGAGGGGATCAAACGAAACCGGGGTACCAAGATGGTGTACCCTGTTACTAGAAGATGTTAAGAACGATTTTAAGACAGCGTCATGGCGTCTGATAATAAATAAAATTGAAGAAAGAGGAATCTCCACGTGCTTTATAAACATTGTTAAAGACTATTTTATAGATAGATAGATACAAATCGGCAGAAAGAAATAGGTGGTGTGTTCCACAGGGTTCTGTTCTAGGACCGACTCTGTTGAATATCTAATACGACCACATAATGGGTCTGCAGGTACCTTAAACTGATATATTACGCTGATGATTTGGCGATCGTGGTTACGGGAAAGAAAATCGAGCAAATACCGTCTTGAGCAGAGTCTAATTCTGGATAAACAGAAAAATCGGAGGCAGTGTTATTAGCCACAGACAAACATCCTAAAAGTGTCTTCTTTTAAATCGTAAAATCGTGAATCTTCCCTAGTCTAAAATAGGGAAATAACTAGCCCATGTTAAGAAAATTGCCTAGAAAGCTAACAATGTTACAAAAACTTTGTAAGTGTCCGAAGGCCCAACGCTAAAGGTCCAAGAGCAAGCTGTACATGACGTTGCAATCAATAATAACTTGTAGCGCACCAATTTGGTCTTATACACTAAACGTGTGGGGAAGAACCCACAAGAAGTTTGAACCCAAATGGACGGGCAGGAAATGGAACAAGTGACCGAGTACATATACCTAGGACATCAAACAAAGCTGGGGAAGGTAAATCAGGCAACATAAATCATAGCTGAGCTGCTTTCGGAAAACTCACATACTCAAGAACTCAGACATAGCGCACTGCCTGTGAGGATACGACATGTGCATATTGCCCATTACGATGTATGGGCTGGAAACGATGACATGGACAGCAAAGAGCGCAAACAGATTAAAAACCTACAAACGAGAAATGGAGCGGCTTCTGCTCGGCGTAAGCTTAAGAGACAGAATAACAAACTAGGAGATCAGATTGCGAACCACAGTCGAAGACGTGATTCGAAGCGCGGAAGTCAAGTGGAGCTGGGTAGGACACGTAGCCAGGGAAAACACCGGCAAATGGACCCATAGGATTACTCACTGGAGAGCAAGAGCTTACATAGGATCACCCCCTTCTTAATCCATATGGATACAGACTCCGTTATCTCTGCAGCTGTTATCAGATGGTTGTCGTTCATCCAGGTTTAGACTTTGCGCAATGAGGTATTTGCTCGATACAAAACGAAGCACTGGAAGACCGCAAAGAAGATGGCTCGACGACACCAAGAAAATAGCGGGGAAAGAATGGCATCAAAAGAAGATGCGCGTGGAATGACTTGAAGGAGGCCTACGTCCAGCAGTGGACAAACACGGGCTGTAGAGAGAGAGAGACACTAAACGTAGCTGCGCAAAGAAAGAAACTCGCATCTGTACAGAAAAGCGTGGCCATTAGAATAGCTCGTGAGTAGGGAAATATAGTATGTTCTGGAAAATCCTGCTTCGCATCAACATGCTAAACAGGGTGTGGGGTCTATGTAACCCCACGCTAAACAAGGTGTGAGGTCTATGTAAAATCCTCCTCCTCATCAACATGCTAAACAGGGTGTGGGATCTATGTAACCCCACGCTAAACAAGATGTGAGGTCTATGTAGCCTCATGCTAAAGACGGTGTGAGGTCGGAGTGTGAGGTGTATGTAGCCTCATGGTAAAAGAAGGTGTGAGGTCGGAGTGTGAGGTCTATGTAGCCTCATGCTAAAGAGGGTGTGAGGTCGGATGAGGAGGAAGAGGGTCCAGAACATACTATATTTCCCTGCTCCAGTGGTTATAGGACCGTATCGGATGAAGCCCTGATCGTTGTGGCAAATGCACTAAACTTGGGGAAGACCAAGATCATGACCCAAGAAGTTGGAGCCGAGCCTCATCAAATGGACGGGCAGGAAATCGAACAAGTGACCGAGTAATATACCTAGGACATCAAACAAAACTGTAGAAGGGATATCGGGCAACAGAAATAACCAGAAGAATAAGTATATAGATACTCATACATCTAGTAGTAGACGAAAGAAGAACGCATCGACAGAAAAAGAGAGGACCATTGAAAAATGGCAGACCCAATGGAACTCAGCAACCAAAGACGCATGGACAAGAAGATTTATAAGTAACATTGAACCGCAAGAATGAAGCGCGGACAGACTACTTTCTGCTCCAATGCCTAACAGGGCACGGTTCCTTTAAGACGTATCTGAAGCGAAAAGGCCATCGAGACTCTGGAAGACGCATGTACTGCCGCATGTAGGTTTGTCTGTTTGTCGGGCAAAAGGACCTCGTGGTCGATAGCCCTTTGTATAAAGTATACGATAAATGTAAAGAACAAAAATCAGAGGCATGTTCAGATTGATGTGACGTCGTGTTGAGACAACTTCGTGTTGGTAAAACTTCATGTTGATGCAACTTCGCGTTAATACAACTTCGTGTTCAAATTTTGCGTTGGCAACACTTCAGGATCACGTAACGTCGCTTGACAAATTAATTTAGACAGAGTAGACTAGATTAGACATCTAGACATGACCTATAGATCTAGATAGAATACTATAGATTTAATAGATTCATCTACAATCTAGACCAATTTAGAATCTTATTTAGTCTTGATTTATTTGATTAAGACCATATACGCGCGGCGTAGCCGCGCGTATTATGTAGTCTTGACTTTTTTGAGCAAGACCACATACGCGCGGCGCAGCCGCGCGTAGTATGTTGTCTTGATTTATTTGATCAAGACCATATACGCGCGGCGTAGCCGCGCGTAGTATGTAGTCTTGATTTTTTTGAGCAAGACCACATACACAAGACCTCATTGACCACATACACAAGACCACTTTGAGCAAGACCACATAGTTTGTGGTCTTGATTTATTTGATCAAGACCACATACGCGCGGCGCAGCCTACATGCTACCGCGTGTAGTATGTTGTCTTGCTTTATTAGATCAAGACCATATACCATATACCATTAAAACTAATTATGTGATTTGTTTCATGTGATCATTTGATGATGATAAATGTTGTTGATCTGAAGAAGCCACTTTGTTGGTGAAACAGAATAATCTAAATAAATTAAAATACATATTTTAAATTATTTGATTAAAACTAATTATGTGATTTGTTTCATGTGATCATTTTGGTCAATCATTGTGGTCATTGTGGTCTTATATGGTCAATACGCGCCGCGCGTATGTTGTCTTGATCAGATAAATCAAGACTACATACTACGCGTGGCTGCGCCGCGCGTATATAGTCTTGATCAAATAAATCAAGATTACATACTACGCATGTAGCACTCCAATACTCCAAAACAGAAGGTTTTATGTAGAACTTAAAAATAAAAAAGCCGCTGGAAAATCCAAAGAAATGGTCTCCCACAAGGAAGTGTTCTGGCCCCCATTCTATTTAATATATACACCAATGGGCAGCCTGTAACAGAAAATGCCAAACACTACGTGTACACTGACGAACTAGTTGTCACAGTTCAAGGTCAAACATTCGGGGAGATAGAGCTAAGGCTGGAGGACGCAATGAAACTATGGCCCAAAAACTCGCTAAAACCGAACCCATCAAAAACCCAAATAAGTGCTTTCTATTTCAATGCCCACTAGGCTCACAAGAAACTAAGAACTAAAGAACTAAAATACGCCGAAACCCCGAATCATCTGAATGTAATCTTGGATAGAACACTAACGTACAGACAGCACTGTCACAAAACCAGACAAATAGCAGTTGCTAGAAAAACTAACAAAGGCAAATAATACCAGATATCTTCGGTTTTGGAGATACTCCAATACTCCGCGTGCATCTTGGAGATGTGGAGATGGAATAGCCTTGTACAAAAACTAGCCGGAAGCAAATAGGGTGCTAAACCTCAAGTCTTGAGAACATCTTACGCAGATGTTCTCAAGATTTGCGGTTTTTCAACTGTAGAATATGCATGCCCAGTCTGGTGCAGATCAAGCAAAACAGGTCGATATCGCCTTAAACCAAACCTGCAGGATTATTACTAGCGGCATGAAACCAACACCAATCAACCAATTGTACAAAGCAGCGGGCTTCGCAGAAGCAAGTGAAAGAAGAATGGATATAGAGCAGGTAGAAATATTTAAGGAAACCTTCGAAGATCGTTATGTCCGTTATGGCTAAGAACAGCAACGGAAAAGACTCAAATCAAGGAACAAATTTCTTCCTTCAAAAACAACTTCCCTATTCTTTTCAACAGTTTTCACTCTTTACAGTTCTCTTCAAGAACAAAAAAGCCCCTGTGTTCGAGCCAATGTTAATAAATCTATATTTTAATTCAAAATTTGAATCGATTTCGGCATCGATTAAAAGAAGGAGACAGATTTGTCAACCTGGGCCGAATCCCGCGATTTATGTCGCGAATTTATTAATCTCAAGGAGTATGCTTCGAGTGTGAGAAGTGAGCGGAACGGTGTCGTAGCACGAAGCCAAGTTAGACCGACACGTGCACGCAGTTAATAGCGCAAGTTAACCAGGGGTATAATCACGAGCCCAAAGGGCTGCAGCGACATTCAACGTCTGGAAGACACCAATTTTAAGGGATCCCTCCATCCAGTATCCTCATTTCCTCCCTTAAAATAGGCGCCGGAAGGACGGTCCACCCGGGGCGGAGACGCGAGCCACTGTTTCAAACACCAGCCCTGTTTCAAACTGTAAAATTTGATTTTCGTAAGACACGGTCCAAACACCCTGTGCAGGGTCAAATTTGGACTGGAAGACATGGAGAATGCTAAACAGAATACGATCCGGCGTGGCACCCGTAAAAACAAACAAACTGGAAACAAAGTGGAAAATTGAGGAGGACCAACAATGGGTTTGTGAATGTGGGGAGATACCAAATATGGGTCATCTGCTGGGATGTACCTTATGCCATGCAACGTGCTCCGTCGATGGGATGTGGATTGCAAATGAAAATGTCATAGACCTAGCCCGGTATTGGGCAGAAAAAGTTTGAATGGAATGATTTCGGACTTGAAAAAGTATCAGACATCTTAGACAAAGTCATGACTAAATTAGGCCTTGTCTAGATGTTTTCACTAGACTAGGCTAGATAATGCTACTTGGAACTAGACTAAGTAAGATAAGATCTATTTTAGACAAATTTGAATGAAACATTCACGTAAATGTAATGCTGTAGGCAAATGCGGAAGGGTGTAACCGTTTACTGGTTCGCTGTTAAATTTTTGATGAAGATCCGCAGAGACTAAATCATGCAACAGATTAACCCTTTCGTTGCTCCTAACGTATATATCTGCAAAATAAAAATGATTATCGGCTTGTTCACTGCTCAACAAGAGTAGTTACAATACTGCGACAAGACAAGAAAAACTAACAAAGGCAAACAATGCCAGATAACTTCAGTTTTGGAGATACCGTAATACTCCAAAACAGAAGGTTTTATGTGGAATTTCAAAATAAAAGAAGCCGCTGGAGAATCCAAAGAAATGGTCTCCCACAAGGAAGTGTTCTGGACCCCATTCTATTTAATATATGCCTGTAACAGAAAACGCCAAAGACTACGTGTACGCTGACGACCTAGTTGTCACAGTTCAAGATAAATCATTCGGGAAGGTAGAGATAAGGTTGGAGGACGCAATAAAACTATGGCCAAATACTATCGAAAAAACTCGCATATACATACCACAAATACGTGTGAGCACTAAGAAGGCAGTGTTATGCAAATAAAACTTGAAAGATTAAAAACATTTAAAATTAAATTTAATTGTACCTAATATTAAACTAATTAATCTGAATAATTAGTCAACAATTTTCGATTTCGTCTCGGATTCTTTGAAATTCCGCTTCAAAGAGACATTCCTATTATCGGTATCTCGTTTAATTGGACAAACCTTGAGCGATTTCTTCGATTCCCAATTATAAAGTTAACCGACAAAGGCAACTTCTATTCGTCCGAATCACGAATTTGGTCCAGTTCAATGAATAAATTAAATGAAACGTTTCGAAAATTTCTCCCGTTACGCTGCTGATTATATTCTTGACCATATAGTCGAGGGTGCAGTATATAGGTGGCAAGACAGGCGGCTGAATTTGCAGCATCTAATTGCCTGATAAGAATTCGGCGCGCGTCCGCAACCCGGAAACCTCTAATTCCAATCCCCCAGACCTCAAAAAAATAAGTAAACACGGAAAACTCTCACATATTATCCCTCCATTTGATAATGTAGTTTTCTAGTTTTTTGGGAATTTTTTTTGTGTCGGGGTGAGTTCTCGGAGGATCTGGGTCCCGGGGGGTAATATATATTTAAAATGCTTTTAAGCTTGGGTATATTTTACGGGCGGCTATGACAACTGAGGCTTGGAATTTCCCAAAGTTTTTCCAGCGGGTGGAGAGAACAAAAATCCACAATTTAAGTCGCCATAAAACAGAAAAAAAAAAACGATGTAAGGACAACAACAGTTTAATATAGATTCTGTTGCATAAATATTTATTAAACGAAATTATCTGAAAATGGGGCACAAAGATTATGCGGGCACTTTCCATTAAAGTCGTTTAATGAATCAATTTAAATTCATTTTAAAAATGTTAATTTCGCTCCAGGTGAGAAAGAATCGAACGCGAAACATCCCAAAGAATCATCCCAAAGACAAAGTTTAGAATTTTCGTTTAAAGGCAATTTTAAATTTTACAACTTAAATATTTATAATTTATTTATATTTTCTTAGTTTTAATATTCTTGTTTTAATTAGGGAAGGTTAATGATAATAACAATGATAAAAACAGTAATTAGGGTGTGGCAATAATACCGGTGCGACTCTGTGTGTGTGTGTCGGGGGTCTGAGTTTACGAATTAATTCGGGTCCGTCCGTAATTTATAAACTATTCAGTCGGGGGGATGCGCTAATACGTTTTATAAACTTTGAGGCATTAATGTACCCATTCCGGATACGTTCCGCAGCTTGTTTAAACGTTGTACAATGTGCCCTATGGGCGCATTAATTTGGCACATCAGTTCACGTTTGGACGCGTTTCAAAAGATAACGTTACGTTAAAATGTCTGATGGTAATTTGGTCCTTAGCCTAATTGCCCCGACCCTCCGAACAAATGTCCCGCTTAACGAATTTCTCAATCACAACAGTTTTTCAACTGAACAATTATCTTCATCTAAAATTAATTTATTCATCAATCAATAACTTATAAATCGAATTTTCGACACGGGTAAAACGCATATTTACTAATCGTAATATGTTTGAACTATAAATAAAAATATAATTTTTTTTTTATAAATGGAGTCCTCAAGCTTAATTTTTGGTCACTGTGTAGTTATCATCGTTCAGAATTAAACATGAATATTAAATTCGTATTGTGTGTAAAATACTGCAAATTTTGATACGTAACAGGGCAATTCGCGAAAAAATCTGGTTTTTTTTAAGGGGGCAAAAGGGGGCTGCGACATCGATTTCAACAAGTTATACGTCAAAATACGCGAAAAATTGTGCAGATTACAGCAAAAATAATGAATTGCTTGTTTGATTATAATTTATTAGTATAATTGACTATAAATAAAAATACTTAAAATTTGAATAAATGGAGTCCTCAGTCCTAATTTTTGAACACTGTGTAGTTATCATCATTCAGAATTAAAAATGAATATTAAATTCGTATTGTGTGTAAAATTCTGCAAATTTTGATACGTAACAAAGCAATTCGCGAAAAATTCTGTTTTTTTTTAAGGGGGCAATTGGAGGCTTTAACATCGATTTCAATAAGTTATACGTCAAAATACGCGAAAAATTGTGAAGATTACAGCAAAAATATTGAATTTTCTGTTTGATTATAATTTATTGGAATAATTGACTATAAATAAAAATACTTAAAGCTTAAAATTTTTATAAATGGAGTCCCCAAGCTTAATTTTTGGACACTGTGTAATTATCATTGTCCAGAATTAAAAATGAATATTAATTTCGTATTGTTTGTGAAATTCCGCAAATTTTGATACGTAAGAAGGCAATTCGCGAAAAATTCTGGTTTTCTAAGGGGGCAAAAGGGGGCTTTAACATCGATTTCAACAATTTATACGTCAAAATACGCGAAAAAATGTGCAGATTACTGCAAAAATAATGAATTGCCTGAATGAATTGCCACAGACAAGTTTAGAGGCACGCGTGAGAAATAGTTTTCCCACGTGTCAGCTGTGACACGCGTGCCATAGGTTCACCAGCTCTAACGTATACCATTTTAGTTTTTAAAACTCACTAATTCTTAATATCTGCACTAAATTTGGGATTTTTACTCAATCTAGTTTACAACATATAGACAATATATAGTTTACAACATATAGATATATAGATTTCAAGATTCAAATTCTTTGTTCAAGAAAGCAAGGATTAAAAATACATAAAGAATAAATATAAAGTTTGATGCTATGCAACTAGTTTAATAGACTGCTTAGTCCAGGGGTGGCGAAACTTTTTCCGGCCGCGTGCCATTTCTTTTTAATTATCACATTTTGAAATGCTGACGTGCCAGGTAACTTTCACAATGAATGCACATTTCTGATAGTGAAAATCAATTACCGTTCAGCATGAGTATTTACACGTCTTATATTTTACACCTTTGATGTTGCACACAAATAGATTGAGAAACTTTAAGAAAAGTAGAAGGTTTAAGAAGTTTAGAAGGCACGCAGGCAGAAATATTTCGCGTGCCAATACAATTTCACCACGTGTCAGCTGTGGCACGCGTGCCATAGGTTCACCAGCTCTAACGTAGACCATTTTTGTTTTCAAAACTCACTAATTCTTAATATCTGGACTAAATTTGGGGCTTTTACTTAATCTAGTTTACAATATATTAAGATTCAAATTCTTTGTTCAAGAAATCAAGAATTAAAAATACATCAACTTTGATGCTATGCAGCTAGTTTAATAGACTACAAATAGTATATTCTAGTGCACTGAATATACTAACTACACTAGCTATTAATACTTACACTAAATTTGAGCGATCGAACTGATTTAGTTCTCGAGATATTAAGATTCAAATCCATTGCTCAAGAAATCATGGATTATAGATTCTTAATGACTAAATCAAAAGTTTAACACTCTGTAGATAGTATATGAGACTACACAGATCATTCTAGTTTTCAGAATTTACTAATTGCACTAATTAATACCTACACTAAATTTAAGTCATCTAGTTGCTGTAGTTCACAAGATATTTAGATTCAAATCCATCTCCACCTTCATATGACCACGTGCCATTTTTTTTTTAATTTTACACATTGAAATGTTGACGCGCCAAGTAACTTTTGCAACGACGGAATTGAAAATTACCGTGAATATAAGTCTCATATTTTACAATTCACCTTGATCCGGGATGGGCAACCTACGGCCCGCGGGCCAACTGCGGCTCGAGCAAGTGCGGCCCGCGAAAATCTGTTTTAAATGCATAAGAATTGGCCCACAGATCCCAGAACTCAATGTGACTTTTAATTTTGGTATCGTTTCGTGAGACAAATTCTAAAAATTTTCGAAAAAGTTAAAATGTTTGATTTTCAGCATTTGCGGTGTTTCAAGGTCTTTTGAGGATTTGTAAAATTGCTGACTTGGGGTCGAGGCTTGACGCAACACTAATGCGCTAAAACATGTGAATGCGCACGCTTGCATCATACGTGCGGGCAGAAAACAAATTCTGGCCCGCGTCAGCTAGTACGAACTCTGACTAGCCCATCACCTAAAAATGTTGAACACCCCTGATCTAGATGGACAAAATAGAGTGGGGCAACTTGCAAGTTAATAATTCAATATTATAAAGAAAATAATAATTTAAACATATTTTAGAAAATTCGCGTGCCACTAATTTTTTTACATCCCAGCTGTGACACGCGTGCCATAGGTTTTCTCACGCTAAGCTAGACTATGTAGCTAAATGATACACAGCGATAATCAGACAAGTCTAGGTACAAAACACGAGACAAATAGACAATGTAAACAATTGACTGCTAGATAGACTAGTTTCGTCTAAATATTTCTTTTTAAACATTTTTTATAAAGGTATTTCTCCCGAGCGTTACTAAACTTTTTGCTGCGTGTCAGCTGTGACACACGTGCCATAGTTTCGTCACCGCTGGACTATATAGCCAAACCGATACGATTTGATATATAACAGTAGGCAACTAAGTCAAGGCACAAAACACTAAACCGACAGGCTAGATAAACAATAGAGATCTAGGCAGAAAATACTTGTGTTCAATCGGCTCGACTGAGCCGGGTTGTGCCGAGTCGGGAGACTGTTTAATTTACACGTCGTTCATAAGCTAGCCGCCAGCAATAACCTCGTCTCATTCTTGGAAACTAATTTAGTCTAGTCTGTCTAATCTTGTTTGTTTAGGCTAGTCTATCTAGTCTTGTCTGTCTATTCTTGTCTCTCTACTCCTGTCTGTCTCGTCTTGTCTGTCTAGTCTTGTCGACCTTTCTGAGGAAGAAATCCTACTAGAGTTGAAAGAGAAGAATGTTTGTGAAGTCAAAAGAATTAAGAGTAAGAGGGATGTCGAACTAAAGTGTACCCCCTCATTGATTTTAACATTCAATACCCCGATTCTTCCTAAAAAGATAAAGGTGGCGTTTTATGATATTGAAGTCGGAGAGTTTATCCCGAACCCTATAAGATGCTATCGTTGTCGAAAGTATGGTCATAGCTCCGCTCGATGTTCTAGCGAAGCTGCTTGTTTCTGCGGAAAGCTACCACACGATGGATCTCCCTGTGAAACTCCCAAGTGTGTCAATTGCGAAGGAAAGCATCCTGCAAACTCAAGGGACTTTCCCAAATATAAAGAAGAGTTCGCAATTCAGAAACTAATAACTCAAGAGAAGTTGTCTTACTACGAAGCGAGAAGAAAGGTGACCGTCACTGCCCCGGTAGGGAAAGTCACATACGCGAAAGCGACAGCTGTAAACAAATCTCAACTACCTGATGTTAAAGAACTTGCTGCTGCACTAATTCCAGCTATCATTAGCTCCTTAAAGGAACTGCTGGCCGCTCAACTCAGACAGGAAACAGCTCAAACAACTGCAGACTCCGAAGCCGTCAAGACGCAGGTGCAGAAATCGACGGAACCGGATTCTCCCTGGCGCTACATCGAAGTGACTGGCAGTTCCGCCAACCCGAGTTTCAAAACCCCTAAGTTAGCTGAGACAGAAAGGCGCGCTCCCAGATCCTTCCCCTACAATCTCGGAAGAGAGCTCTGAGACGGAACCTGGAACTAAAAACCCAGGGTGCTAAGAAAAAGGGCACAGTATGGGAAAGAGGAAGACTTCGTAATAAACCACCTCCATCTGACAAGCAGCATTAAATGGTCATTCAATAACTATTCTATGACATTTTATGATATCAGAACATACTGAACATTGGATCGGAACCTACCTTTATCGGACACAATGGACAGAGCGTCATCGATCTTACCCTTGCCACCTCCACTTTGAGCAGGATGATTTTTGATTGGCACCTTCCGGATGAGAGTAGTTTGTCAGATCATCGCTATATCAGTTGGTCTATTGGAAATGAAACCGAGCTTCCGGAAGTCCAAAGTGGTTTCTGTACCAGAAAGGGGGATTGGTCAAAATTTAGCAATAAATTCCTGCTCTATCTAAAAGACATTACTCCGCAGCTACACGATTGTTTCACCACCGAGCATTTTTCATTATTTGCTACTAGATTGAATCAGGCTATGATGTGTGCTGCGCGTGACACTTTTCCAGCAAAGAAATGTTTCAGAAATTAATTCTGTTCCCTGGTGGACACCAGAGCTTACTGCCCTGCGCAAGGAGACTAACAGACTACGTCGGAAATACCAAAAAAGTAGAGGTGAACTTAGATTATCTATTAAATTAATCTACAACACCAAGGCTAGAGAGTATAAAGATGCAATTTTGGAATCGAAGAAACAAAATTGGAGAGATTTCTGTACACAGTGTTCAATTGGAAATCCATGGGGTCACGTTTTCAAAATACTAATGGGGAGAAAAACCTCCACAAGTTACTTGAGTAGTCTTAAGGTTGGGGGTAGATCGTTGGATATCTTTGATACCTCTCGACAACTCCTAGAGACATTCTTTCCAGAGGACGATGAAGACGACTCTGAATTACACACTCGAGTCAGAGCACGGGTGAAAGTCGATAAAGGTGATGTAAACATGAAACGCATTTACCTTTTCTGAAATAGAACGCATCATACGCGGGATGAGCCCAAAGAAGGCACCTGGTCTGGACGGCATATCATCGGACATAGTGTTGGCTGCCTTTTATTCGACACCAAACACATTCATTACTTTGTACAGCGAGTGTCTAAAAAAGTCTATATTCCCATCTTGTTGGAAAGGGCAACTCATCAAGATCATCCCCAAACCCAACAAACCGGCACTATCCACGAAGGACATCAGACCCATAAGTTTACTTCCTGCTGCCGGTAAGGTTCTCATCTCATTAAGTCTAGTCTTGTCTGTCTAGTCTTGTCTGTCTAGTCTTGTCTGTCTAGTCTTGTCTGTCTAGTCTTGTCTGTCTAGTCTTGTCTGTCTAGTCTTGTCTGTCTAGTCTTGTCTGTCTAGTCTTGTCTGTCTAGTCTTGTCTGTCTAGTCTTGTCTGTCTAGCCTTGTCTGTCTAGTCTTGTCTGTCTAGTCTTGTCTGTCTAGTCTTGTCTGTCTAGTCTTGTCTGTCTAGTCTTGTCTGTCTAGTCTTGTCTGTCTAGTCTTGTTTGTCTAGTCTTGTCTGTGTAGTCTTGTCTGTCTAGTCTTGTCTGTCTAGTCTTGTCTGTCTAGTCTTGTCTGTCTAGTCTTGTCTGTCTAGTCTTGTCTGTCTAGTCTTGTCTGTCTAGTCTTGTCTGTCTAGTCTTGTCTGTCTAGTCTTGTCTGTCTAGTCTTGTCTGTCTAGTCTTGTCTGTCTAGTCTTGTCTGTCGAGTCTTGTCTGTCTAGTCTTGTCTGTCTAGTCTTGTCTGTCTAGTCTTGTCTGTCTAGTCTTGTCTGTCTAGTCTTGTCTGTCTAGTCTTGTCTGTCTAGTCTTGTCTGTCTAGTCTTGTCTGTCTAGTCTTGTCTGTCTAGTCTTGTCTGTCTAGTCTTATCTGTCTAGTTTTGTCTGTCTAGTCTTGTCTGTCTAGTCTTGTCTGTCTAGTCTTGTCTGTCTAGTCTTGTCTGTCTAGTCTTGTCTGTCTAGTCTTGTCTGTCTAGTCTTGTCTGTCTAGTCTTGTCTGTCTAGTCTTGTCTGTCTAGTCTTGTCTGTCTAGTCTTGTCTGTCTAGTCTTGTCTGTCTAGTCTTGTCTGTCTAGTCTTGTCTGTCTAGTCTTGTCTGTCTAGTCTTGTCTGTCTAGTCTTGTCTGTCTAGTCTTGTCTGTCTAGTCTTGTCTGTCTAGTCTTGTCTGTCTAATCTTGTTTGTCTAGTCTTGTCTGTCTAATCTTGTCTGTCTAGTCTTGTCTGCCTAGTCTTGTCTGTCTAGTCCTGTCTGTCTAGTCTTGTCTGTCTAGTCTTGTCTGTCTAGTCTTGTCTGTCTAGTCTTGTCTGTCTAGTCTTGTCTGTCTAGTCTTGTCTGTCTAGTCTTGTCTGTCTAGTCTTGTCTGTCTAGTCTTGTCTGTCTAGTCTTGTCTGTCTAGTCTTGTCTGTCTAGTCTTGTCTGTCTAGTCTTGTCTGTCTAGTCTTGTCTGTCTAGTCTTGTCTGTCTAGTCTTATCTGTCTAGTCTTGTCTGTCTAGTTTTGTCTGTCTAGTCTTGTCTGTCTAGTCTTGTCTGTCTAGTCTTGTCTGTCTAGTCTTGTCTGTCTAGTCTTGTCTGTCTAGTCTTGTCTGTCTAGTCTTGTCTGTCTAGTCTTGTCTGTCTAGTCTTGTCTGTCTAGTCTTGTCTGTCTAGTCTTGTCTGTCTAGTCTTGTCTGTCTAATCTTGTTTGTCTAGTCTTGTCTGTCTAATCTTGTCTGTCTAGTCTTGTCTGTCTAGTCTTGTCTGTCTAGTCCTGTCTGTCTAGTCTTGTCTGTCTAGTCTTGTCTGTCTAGTCTTGTCTGTCTAGTCTTGTCTGTCTAGTCTTGTCTGTCTAGTCTTGTCTGTCTAGTCTTGTCTGTCTAGTCTTGTCTGTCTAGTCTTGTCTGTCTAGTCTTGTCTGTCTAGTCTTGTCTGTCTAGTCTTGTCTGTCTAGTCTTGTCTGTCTAGTCTTGTCTGTCTAGTCTTGTCTGTCTAGTCTTATCTGTCTAGTCTTGTCTGTCTAGTTTTGTCTGTCTAGTCTTGTCTGTCTAGTCTTGTCTGTCTAGTCTTGTCTGTCTAGTCTTGTCTGTCTAGTCTTGTCTGTCTAGTCTTGTCTGTCTAGTCTTGTCTGTCTAGTCTTGTCTGTCTAGTCTTGTCTGTCTAGTCTTGTCTGTCTAGTCTTGTCTGTCTAGTCTTGTCTGTCTAGTCTTGTCTGTCTAGTCTTGTCTGTCTAGTCTTGTCTGTCTAATCTTGTTTGTCTAGTCTTGTCTGTCTAATCTTGTCTGTCTAGTCTTGTCTGTCTAGTCTTGTCTGTCTAGTCCTGTCTGTCTAGTCTTGTCTGTCTAGTCTTGTCTGTCTAGTCTTGTCTGTCTAGTCTTGTCTGTCTAGTCTTGTCTGTCTAGTCTTGTCTGTCTAGTCTTGTCTGTCTAGTCTTGTCTGTCTAGTCTTGTCTGTCTAGTCTTGTCTGTCTAGTCTTGTCTGTCTAGTCTTGTATGTCTAGTCTTGTCTGTCTAATCTTGTCTGTCTAGTCTTGTCTGTATTCCGATGCAGATAACGTGAATATTTCCTGACAATTTAATAATTAATTTTCTGGCGCAACTGTCTATCGATTAACGTTGCTCGTCAATTTCCCAATTAAGACCGGTGGAGAGATAAATAAACGGCGGACGGAACGTTGCCGTCTCAGAAACATTTCTGTCGTTCCATCCGCGCCGTTATTGTTTCCGGTTTCCGGCTCCCCTCCTTTAATAACGTTGTATTATTTTCGCGAAATGTTGCAAGACGGAAAATGCAGACGCCGTATTTCAATTTTCCCCAGAAACACGGTCGGGAATGTCGGAGGATGGAAATTTTTATTAAAAGAAAATTGCAGGAAATAATAACATAAGCAGTTTACCTGAATATGTGTTTTTTCCTTTTTTGCTTATTTTGTCTATATTTAGAGCAGAATATTGTGATATTGTCTAGTTTTAAAAGAAACCTGAAAGTCTTTTTAGTTTTCTCTAGCTTTAATGAACTTGGCTACTTTTTTTTTCTCTCGAGTTACAAACAATTTAAGATTCTGCGGCTTTATTTTCAGAATATGTTCAAAATTCTTTAATAAAATCTATAACTTATCTGTGTATATTAAAGTTACAAAAATAGATAGACAAGACAAGACAGATCCGACTTGTTCGGCTAATTTGTGGCTTTTTATAAATTGACAGTTTATTCATTATTTTTGCCTTAATCTACGTAAAATTCTATGTTTATTTGATGTATTGCGCAATACAATCGGTGATGTTTCGGAATTAGCCCCCCTTTGGCCCCCATCGAAAAAGTAGAAATTTGGCATGTTACACATCAAAATTCGCGGAATTTTGCGAAGAATAAATAAAAAAATGGTTATTTTAATTTTGTGCTAATAATAATTTGTTTTGCTTAGTTGCCTATTTCTCCTAATGAAAGAGATAGTTTATTTGAATGTGCAGCAATTAATATCAAAAATAGAAAGTTGAGCTTTGTGTCTATGTGGGATGACGTCTTTGATTTATGTTAATTGCTTGTTTAATTTGAAGATTTTTGTGTTAGGATAAATGTTAATTAGAAATTTCTATAAACCCAGGACTAGCCTATTAAAGATTGAAACTCATTTATTAATCTTAAATATGCATTTCGAATTTTGACACGAGCTTTGCAGTACATTAAACTGGATTAGCACTTTTCCACACGTCCATAAATCAGGGGCCGATCTTGTTTCCTGAAACATTTTTTCCGAATTATTAATATTTTCACAATCCGCCCACTATCTTTCAACGCGCCGTGATGAATTGCAGGAAGGGGGCGGATGAAATAATAAAATGCGGGATCGTAAAAACCGCAGAATGCAATTAGCGATGACCAAAAACAAAACAAAAATTTAATCCAACAATGAATTTCGAATAGGAATTGCGACTAACACTGCGAAAATATTGATTCAGTTTTTCACGGATATTCTGAAAAAGAAAATTGTGCATCCAATATTTACTTTTAGTATTTAAGAATATTTCTCCGAATGAGTTTAATTTGCAATAGCATAATGGTAAATAAATTAATGGATTTTTAAACATAAGATTCTTTGGTTTATTCTAACTCAATCAGCCGATTTTTGCTGTAATCTGGTTATTTTTTCGCGTATTTTCACGTATAACTGGTTGAAATCGACTTTGGAGTCTCCTTTTGCTCCGCTTCAAACCTATTCTTTTTATAAATGCCCTCAAGCTTAATTTTTTAACACTGTGTAGTTATCATCGTACAGAATTAAAAATGAATATTAATTTCGCATTGTGTGTGAAATTCCGCGAATTTTGATACGTATCAAGGCAATTCGCGAAAAATTCTGTTTTTTAAGGGGGCAGAAGGGGGCTTCATCATCGATTTCAACAAGTTATATGTCAAAATACGCGAAAAATTGTGCAGATTACAGCATAAATAATGCATTCTTATATGCAAGTTTGAAGTACTTTTATTTAAATAAATCGGTATAAATTCGGGACAAGAAAAACAAAAATCGGGACGGGTACAGTCTTAACACGACGTTTTTTTTTTTGTTCTACCAGTGACATCCTTTGTTACCCTAAGGTGTAAAGGACGTATTAACACGATGAATGCGATCATCGGTGCCCGGCACTAAGTTTGTAGTGCCGCGGGGCGAATCTAGGTGCTATGAACACATGCTTTGAGTATGAGGCGCCACGCGCTAGTGGTTTCGTTAAAAAAAATTCTAAAAATGTTGCCATTATTGCAATAATAATTTTGCAAATACCCGATACGGAACTAAAAATTAATCCGCCCCCTTATCAAATTCTCATCAATCCCGTGAACAAATCCAATTCTCCCTTGGAATATTTCAACAATCCGCGATATTTTCAGCCGTCGGTTTTAAAATCGAGATAAATTTCCGTTCCGCCGCAACGCCAGGAATGCGAAACGTAATAATGTCTATCGTGCAATACGTGTAATTTCGAAAACCGTCAGCCGTAGCTCAAACTATAAATCTTCCCCGCGGCTCACATATGAGACACCAAGAAAACTAATTACATTCCCATCCGCGCGCAAAAACGACGAATAAAATTTCGCGATAATTCCGCCAGACAGTGGGAATAGGTAATGACGAATTAGGCGCGGTCCCGCTTTATTAAATAAACGCGCTGCAGGTCCTTTGCCCGGTCTCCGAGGGTTATCCCAGAAGGAAACGCAAACGAAATGAGATTTCGACGCTGCGGTCCCCCGATTCCGGATTCCTACGGGAACACCTCACCTATTTTACACACTGCGACACTCCCTTTGTTTATTTTTTAATTGAAACTTACTAAATATATTCCTACAACGACACCAATCACAACTTTGCAAATCCTTGCAATCAAAAGTTATAACACAGAATTGCTTAAACCATACACCATTATATATAATCATACAAACTTAATAAAGTCGGAACACAGCCTGAATATATAAATATTATAGAATAGTTTAGTAGAATAGTATGCATCCCAGAATAGTATTATAGAGCTCCGGAAAGGCTGAATCTTCCCGGAGCTCTATAATACTATTGTCCTAAAAGGATTCTATAGTATTATACAGCTCCGGAAAGGCTGAATATTAAGCTCCGGAGTTCCGGAAAGGCTGATATATATTCAGGCTGTGTTCCGACTTTATTAAACTTATAATAGAATTCGATTCAAATGAACAAGTTCTATATACGTTGTCTGTTAGGAAAGTATCCGACCTTTAGCCGGTAAAAATAACTGGCATACTTGGCGCGTAGGAAACCTAATCACCCTCAAAGTAGTCTCCTTGGGACTCTGCACTCTTCTCCCAGCGGTGCCGCAATTGTTGGAAACATTCCGAAAAAGCCGCTTTCGGAATCGGCTTTAGCTCGGCTGTCGTTGCATCCATAATGTCCTTTCTTGTATGAAATCGCGTTCCTTTCAATGCCCTCTTGACTTTGGGGAATAGCCAGAAGTCGCAGGGATCAGGAGAGTGAGGACTCTGGTTTTTCGCCAAAAAAATGTGAACCAAGTGCGAAGAATGTGCGGGAGCATTGTCGTGATGGAGTCGCCAATTTCTTGATGACCTTGATAACTCCAGTCGCTTGCGCCGCACAGCATCACGTAAGTGACGTAGAACATTCCTCATTTCACTAGTCGTCATTTTACTTGCTTTGCAAAACCGACGAGAGCACTACGTCACTCGAACACTGCTCGACAGCAACTTACGCTATCTACAGGCGGGAAAAAATCACGCATGCGCACGAAGGTTCAAGGTCGGCTCATGCAAGCGCGCTTGATTCAAATCCATCAGGTTTTCAAAATAAAAAATAAGGTCGAATACTTTTCTAACAGAGCACGTATAGATACTATACTGTAAATACTATCATAGATAAGGTCTAGAAAATAAAACGAGTTGTTTATAAAAACCAAATTTTGATTTTTGATTGATATCTTCGAATCTATTACAGATACAACTAAACCAAAAACAGTTTTAGATTCAGACGACTGATCTCTATATAGACGCTTAGTTTCTATCTCAAATAGTTGATAAAATATGGCTATTTATTTTGTTTTGTTGTTTTGAAATTTATGCGGAAATTAGCGTATTTTCCACATAGAAAGCATTAGGTATTCACCATTCGGAATGTCTTGTTTCGGATGTACACAGCGGGGCAATTATACCCCCGGGTGATATAAAATGCCGGCAACAATCATCTTCCTAATGTCTCGAGTTATTTCGAATTGCACGCGAAACTCGGCGAATTAAAACGTTTCAATTGCTGCGAAACAATACATCGGCGGACAAACCATACTTTACCATTACCATACTTTAAGTACTTATTTATCCGCGAAATAAACGATGCTTTGCATTTTCCTTGCAACATTTCTGCTGTAATGTAGATTAATGGAGAAGCGCCTTTGAAACCTTCTCCTCCTCTTCCATTATTTCCAATTTCATAGAAGACTTATTCTGATAAACTCAAGAAACTCACCTGCAACATCAAAAGAAACACAAATTAATTTAAAAGGTTAACTAACATGTTATAGATATAAAAACTAGATTACAGAAATTGCATGTCTGTCTAGTGTTTCTGTGTCTAGTGTCTTGCCTAGTATTTGATTACAAAATTGATAGTCTGTGATAGTCTTTGATTACAGAACACCATGTGGCTCTAAAAACGCCACCAGTGGCGTGCAGCTTAAAATTATCGAAACTATTCCACGCTCATCCGCTTTTATCTTCAGCAATTATACCATCCTCGTCAATCAGAATAGCGCACAGTTTGATTACACATTTTATCTTATCTTTAATTTTTCTTTGTAAATATAGATCAATATATTTGTGAATGATAGCGATGTGTCTAAACTGTTTTAATTATAATGTAGATGGGGAAGAGGGAGGGTCTTTAATCGGAGCGGGAGTTTAATTATTAAATTAAGAAACTCGATATCCAGTCGTGTAAATAGTTAATGGCTTAATGTGTGTCATTACCGTTGCGCGTCTTCGATATCCATCGAAGACACGACTCCAAGTTTTGTTTGCTAGTTTGCATATTAAATGCGCCTCGGCTCATTTTCCAGGAATGTTTTCAGTTAACGTGCATTATTTACAAGAAGAATTTCGTCGCGACGTGCGATTAAGTAGTTTTGTGCTTCAGCAAAGTTTTTCGCGAGAGATTGAGTAGCGCCTCAATCTGGGCATCCAACGTCTGGAAGACAACAATTTTAATCCCTCCACGTACTATCTCCATTTCCTTCCGTAAAAAGGCGACGGAAGCACGATCACACCTGGCAGAGACGCGAGCAGCCCTAACAGGTAAGTGATTAGACCAGCCCTGTTTTAAAACTGGAAAATTTTGATTTTCGTGAGACACGGTCCAAACATAGATTGAAACTGTTTGTTTTAAGAAAATTCTGAAAATCGCAGAAAAAATCGTTTAAAATTTATCATTTGAAAACTAAATCAACGATGTAATCAATCGATTTCTCTGTAAAAATCTGATAACCAATCGCGATTTCGTCCTCATACATTATTTCTAGCAAAATCAAATATCGCCGAGGGTGAAACCCGACCCTCGGCCGGCGATCTAATAAGCGATTTAATTGATTACAACGGCCAATTAAGTACAGCGCAGCGTCAAAATTAACAGCCGGTGAAAAACAATCTGCCCCCGACATTAACGACAATCTCGTTATTGCCGCACCCCGGGCTCCCGAACTCACCCCATACATCAATAAAATAATCGCAACTTATTAACAAAAACAAATCATTATTGATTGGATATAGACAAGTTTTTGCAAGAGATTTAAACAAAACTGGACTAGATTATTGGTTTAATCAATTTGTAGTATTTATCCCCGAGTCTAGTTTAATTGTGTTTATCTAGTGTTTTGTCTTCCATTGGGCAATAAATCGGGGATGTGGGTCGGCGTGTGCGGGTCGAAGCGAAAAAGTATTTATAGGGGAAGAAGAGCGCGCAAAAACGCGGAACTAGTCGTAAATACGGCGCGGGGATTAAGATAAAGCGGAGCGGGTAATCCGACTATTAGCCGATTGTTTGTTTTCAATTCGCGTATAAATTTACGTTTTGCTGAATTATTTTTTTGCGCGCGCGAAAACAAACGGCGCGGATTATCCCGTGTTCCTTACGCGATATATTTACAGACTATTCGAATCTCTTAAATACAGTTTACAGACTACACAGATTCACTATCTAGTTCACTATTCTAGTTCACTATCTAGTTCACTATTTAGTTCACTATTTAGTTCACTATATAGTTCACTATCTAGTAGACTATCTAGTTCACTATCTAGTTTACTATCTATTTCACTATCTAGTTCACTATCTAGTTCACTATCTAGTTCACTATTTAGTTCACTATTTAGTTCACTATCTAGTAGACTATCTAGTTCACTATCTAGTTTACTATCTAGTTCACTATCTAGTTCACCATCTAGTTTACTATCTAGTTCACTATCTAGTTCAGTATCTAGTTCACTATTTAGTTCATTATATAGTTCACTATCTAGTAGACTATCTAGTTCACTATCTAGTTTACTATCTATTTCACTATCTAGTTCACTATCTAGTTTACTATCTAGTTCACTATTTAGTTCACTATATAGTTCACTATCTAGTAGACTACCTAGTTCACTATCTAGTTTACTATCTAGTTCAGTATCTAGTTCACTATTTAGTTCACTATCTAGTTCACTATCTAGCTCACTATCTAGTTCACTATCTAGTTCACTATTTAGTTCACTATATAGTTCACTATCTAGTAGACTATCTAGTTCACTATCTAGTTTACTATCTAGTTCAGTATCTAATTCACTATCTAGTACACTATCTAGTTCACTATCTAGTTCACTATCTAGTTCACTATTTAGTTCACTATATAGTTCACTATCTAGTAGAATATCTAGTTCACTATCTAGTTTACTATCTAGTTCACTATCTAGTTCACAATCTAGTTCACTATATAGTTCACTATCTAGTTCGCAATCTAGTTCAATATCTAGTTAACTACAAATAAATGGTTGAAGAGGATGGAATAGTGAAGGGAATTTTGAAGACTGATTGATGTGACAAGGTGAAGATGATGACAAGGTGCTGTGTGTGACGTTGAAGGTGGAGGAGTGGAAGCCAAATATTATAAACCGTGACTTAAGCCGCCACTTAATCCCAAAACCCGTCTGTTTTATAGCGGTTTAAACACAATTTCCTGCTGATTTTTTTTACCCATTATCAAAATTCCTGCTGCTACCTTTTCAGCGGGAAGAATCTCGTCCTAAACAACTGAAACCATCCACGAATCTTCAAATCCTTCAAATTCACGACTAAAAACAGCAGGAATTTGTAATGATATATTCAGCAGGAAAAAGGAATAACGCATCAGGTATTTCAAAACCGCAGCGAAAAACGATTTAAAACAAGAGTTTTAAAGCTTTTGAATTAATGACGTAGTTGGCTTTGATTTTGAAAAAAATGTCATAACTTCTGAAACGCCAGCAGGATTTTCCAAATTTTTCGAGTGACGTATCCAGTAGGAAAAATACTATAAACCGCGACTTAAACCGTAGCCTAATCCCATAACCCCACCGTTTTATCGCGGTTTAAACACAATTTCCTGCTGAAAATATCTTAAGATTTCAAAAGTTCCTGTTGCTACCCTCTCAGCAGGAAGAATCTTATCCAAAACAACTTAAACTCATTCACGAATATGCAAAATCTTGCAATTTACAACGATTTAAAACAGCAGGAATATATATAGTAATGATATATTCAAAAGGAATAATGAATTTCGTATCGCAATATTCAGCAGGCATTTCAAAACCGCAGCGAAAAACGTTTTAAAACAATAATTTTAAAAGTTTTTGAAAATTTAAACACAATTTCCTGCTGGATATTTCTCCCAATTTTCAAAATTCCTGCTGCTGTCCTCGTCGGGAAGAATCATATCCAGAACAAGTTAAACCATCCACTAACCCCTAAAACACTTCAATTTACGACGATTTATTCAATTTTTCCTGCTGAAATTTCAACGTTTTCGGCAATAACTCTCAAACGAAGCGTCCGATTTTAAAAATTCTTGCCGTTATAAACTGCGCAGGAAGAGTCTGAACCTTGTGTGTAGTTTTAAAGCTCTTAAATTAATGACAGTTGGCTTTGACTTGGAAAACATCGTCATAACTTCAAAACCCAAAGTAGGATTTTCAAAATTTTTCCTGCTAGGTCTCTAGCAGAAAAAGTACTATAAACCGCGACTTAACCCGCCGCTTAATCCCAAAACCCTCCTGTTTTATAGCGGTTTAAACACAATTTCCTGCTGAATTTTTGTCCCGATTTTCAAAATTCCCGCTGTTACCCTCTCAACCGGAAGAAACTTATCCAAAACAACTTAAACCACCCACTAATTCCCAAAACGCTCCAATTTACGACGATTTAATCAAATTTTCCTGCTTAAATTTCAACATTGTCGGCTATAACTCTCAAACGAAACGTCCTATTTTTAGAATTCTTGCCGTTATAAACCCAGCAGGAAAATCCTAAACCTTGTGTTTAGAAACAAACTTGTTGATTGAGACGCCGCAAAGTTCAGGAACTACTTTTAGTCTATCTAGTTCACTATCTAGTTTACTATCTAGTTCACAATCTAGTTCATTATCTAGTTCACTATCTAGTTCACTATCTAGTTCACTATCTAGTTGACTATCTAGTTCACAATCTAGTTCACTATCTAGTTCACTATCTAGTTCACTATATAGTACACTATCTAGTTCATTATCTAGTTCACTATCTAGTTCACAATCTAGTTCACTATCTAGCTCACTACAAATAAATGGTTGAAGAGGATGGAACAGTGAAGGGAATTTTGAAGACTGACGGCGTTTTCAACGCCACAAGGTGCTGTGTGTGATGTTGAAGGTGGAGGAGTGGAAGCCAAATACTATAAACCGTGACTTAATCCGCCGCTTAATCCCAAAACCCGTCTGTTTTATAGCGATTTAAAGACAATTTACTGCTGATATTTTTTACCCATTATCAAAATTCCTGCTGCTGCCTTTTCAGCGGGAAGAATCTCGTCCTAAACAACTTAAACCATCCACGAATCTTCAATGCCTTCAAATTTAGAACGACTCAAAACAGCAGGAATTTCTAAGATATATTCAGCAGGAATAAGGAATAACGCATCAGGTATTTCAAAACCGCAGCGAAAAACGTTTTAAAACAGGAGTTTTAAAGCTTTTGAATTAATGACGTAGTTGGCTTTGACTTAGAAAAAATTGTCATAATTTCTGAAACGCCAGCAGGATTTTCCAAATTTTTCCAGAGACGTATCCAGTAGGAAAAATACTATAAACCGCGACTTAAACCGTAGCTTAATCCCAAAACCCCACCGTTTTATCGCGGTTTAAACAAAATTTCCTGCTGAAAATATCTTAAGATTTTAAAAATTCCTGTTGCTACCCTCTCAGCAGGAAGAATCTTATACAAAGCAACTTAAACTCATTCACGAATCTGCAAAATCTTGCAATTTACGACGATTTAAAACACCAGGAATATATAATAATGATATATTCAGCAGGAATAGTAAATTTCGCATCGCAATATTCAGCAGGCATTTCAAAACCGCAGCGAAAAACGTTTTAAAACAGGAGTTTTAAAGCTATTAAATTAATGACGTAGTTGACTTTGATTTTGAAAATTTAAACACAATTTCCTGCTGAAAATTTCGTCACAATTTTCAAAATTCCTGCTGCTGTCCTCTCGTCAGGAAGAATCATATCCAGAACAAGTTAAACCATCCACTAACCCCTAAAGCACTCAAATTTACGACGATTTATTCAAATTTTCCTGCTGAATTTTCAACATTTTCGGCAATAACTCTAAAACGAAACGTCCGATTTTAAAAATTCTGCCGTTATAAACTAAGCAGGAAAATTCTGAACCTTGTGTGTAGTTATAAAGCTTTTAAATTAATGATTAATGACAGTTGGCTTTGACTTCGGAAAAATCGTCATAACTTCAAAACCCACGGTAGGATTTTCAAAATTTTTCCTGCTACGTCTCTAGCAGGAAAAGTACTATAAACCGCGACTGAAACCGCCGCTTAATCCCAAAACCCCACCGTTTTATAGCGGTTTAAACACAATTTCCTGCTGATTTTTTTTACCCATTATCAAAATTCCTGCTGCTGCTTTTTGAGCAGGAAGAATCTTGTCCTAACCAACTTAAACTATCCACGAATCTTCAAAACCTTCAAAGTTACAACGACTTAAAACAGTAGGAATTTTTAATGATATATTCAGCAGGAATAAGGAATAACGCATCGCAATATTCAGCAGGTATTTCAAAACCGCAGCGAAAAACGTTTTAAAACAAGAGTTTTAAAGCTTTTAAATTAATGACGTAGTTGGCGTTGACTTTGAAAAAATTGTCATAACTTCTGAAACGCCAGCAGGATTTTCAATTTTTTCCAGAGACGTACCCAGCACGAAAAATACTATAGACCGCGACTTAAACCGCCGCTTAATCCCAAAACCCCACCGTTTTATAGCGGTTTAAACAAAATTTCCTGCTAAAAATATCTTCAGATTTCAAAAATTCCTCTTGCTACTCTCTCAGCAGGAAGAATCTTATTCAAAACAACTCAAACTCATTCACGAATCTGCAAAATCTTGCAATTTACAACGATTTAAAGCAGCAGGAATATATAATAATGGTGTATTCAGCAGGAATAATGAATTTTGCATCGCAATATTCAGCAGGCATTTCAATACCGCAGCTAAAAACGTATTAAAACAGGAGTTTTAAAGGTATTAATTTAATGACGTAGTTGGCTATGATTTTGAAAATTTAAACACAATTTCCTGCTGGAAATTTCTCCCAATTTTCAAAATTCCTGCTGCTGTCCTCTCGTCAAGAAGAATCATATCCAGAACAAGTTAAGCCATCCAAAGTCGTCATAACTTCAGAAACGCCAGCAGGATTTTCCAAATTTTTCCAGAGACGTACCCAGCAGGAAAAATACTATAAACCGCGATTTAAACCGCCGTTTAATCCGAAAACCCCACCGTTTTATAGCGGTTTAAACACAATTTCCTGCTGAAAATATCTTCAGATTTCAAAAATTCCTGTAGCTACCCTCTCAGCAGGAAGAATCTTATCCAAAACAACTTAAACTCTTTTACGAATCTGCAAAATCTTGCAATTTACAACGATTTAAAACGGCAAGAATATATAATAATGATATATTCAGCAGGAATAATAAATTTTGCATCGCAATATTCAGCAGGCATTTCAAAACCGCAGCGAAAAACGTTTTAAAACAGGAGTTTTAAAGCTATTAAATTAATGACGTAGTTGGCTTTGATTTTGAAAATTTAAACACAATTTCCTGCTGGAAGTTTCTCCCAATTTTCAAAATTCCTGCTGCTGTCCTCTCGTCAGGAAGAATCATATCCAGAACAAGTTAAACCATCCACTAACCCCTAAAGCACTCAAATTTACGACGATTTATTCAAATTTTCCTGCTGAATTTTCAACATTTTCGGCAATAACTCTAAAACGAAACGTCCGATTTTAAAAATTCTGCCGTTATAAACTAAGCAGGAAAATTCTGAACCTTGTGTGTAGTTATAAAGCTTTTAAATTAATGATTAATGACAGTTGGCTTTGACTTCGGAAAAATCGTCATAACTTCAAAACCCACGGTAGGATTTTCAAAATTTTTCCTGCTACGTCTCTAGCAGGAAAAGTACTATAAACCGCGACTTAAACCGCCACTTAATCCCAAAACCCTCTCGTTTTATATCGGTTTAAACACAATTTCCTGCTGAATTTTTGTCCCGATTTTCAAAATTCCCGCTGTTACCCTCTCAACCGGAAGAAACTTGTCCAAAACAACTTAAACCACCCACTAATTCCCAAAACGCTCCAATTTACGACGATTTAATCAAATTTTCCTGCTGAAATTTCAACATTTTCGGCAATAATTCTCAAACGAAACGTCCGATTTTTAGAATTCTTGCCGTTAAAAACCCAGCAGGAAAATCCAAAACCTTGTGTTTAGAAACAAACTTGTTGATTGGGACGCCGCAAGGTTCAAGAACTACTTTTAGTCTCATGGAGTTAGTCTTGGACTTTCGAAGGTGGAATAGTACACATAATTTAGACGCTGCTGCGAGACTTCGACTGATGGTGCTTTCAGCGCCAAAGAGTTTTTTGCTTGCAACAAGGTGATCAAGTTTCTAAATATGTTCTACTTAATCCCAGCGAATAGATCGATTTAATAAGATACTTCTGAATCGACTATTTATAATTGTTTGCGATGGCGTTTTCAACGCCATATTGTGTTTTGTACGGTATTGTAATTCATGAGGATGGAATCATGAAAAGATTAATTTCTAGAAATGAGTTAGACCGGCATAATTTATTAATCCCACGCTCCATGCAGCTGATAACAATTTCCCGTCTCAACTTGTCTGTGGACACGTGCAAGATCACTGAACTTCTAACGGATTTTGTGCTTATTTTATCAGCTGCACGCAAGCGTGGGGATAATAAGTTATTGGCGGTCTAATTAATTTCTGGAAATTAATTTGCGCCTAGACTAGTGTGAAACGCTAAACAAGGTGTGAGGTCTATGTAACCCCACGCTAAACAGGATGTGAGGTCTATGTAACCCCACGCTATACAGGGTATGAGGTTTTTTTCGTCAGCTTTTATCAGCTTTAATCAGCTTTAATCTCATTGGGTTAATTGGGCTAGCATTAGGTTAGGTTAGCATTACGTTAGGGTAGCATTACGGGAGGTTAAACAAAACCTCTCGTAACCTAACCTAATGCTAACCTAAACTACTAGGGTCTGTATCAGAGGTCAAAGCCAATGCCGCAGGTCAGGGTCAAAGGTCAAGGCAGGGCCCAGGCCAAGGTCAGAGGGGGAGGTGGATCTAGAAGGAATCATCTTCCCTTACTAGCGGATTAGGGTGGAATAGTTTATATAATTTTAAGCTGAACGGCACTTGTGGCGCTTTTAGAGCCACATGGTGTTGAGGATGGAATAGTTGCTTCAGATGGAACGGGGGATAAGGGTTCAATAGTTTAGATGATTTTGAGCTGAGCGAAACTGATGGCGCTTTCAGAGCCATATATTGTTGTGTGTGGTGTTGTAATTGGTGAGGATGGAAGAGCTGTTGAAGAAGAATCAGTGGATGAGGGTGGAATAGTTTAAATAATAATGGCGCTTTCAGCGCCACTTGGTGTTATATTTGCAGTAAGTTATCCAAATTTCTAAAAATTAGTTATTACCTAATCCCAGTAAATAGATTGATTTAATAGGACCGTCTGAATCAATTATTGACGGGTTTTTCATCGGGAAAATTAAGGAAAATATTATCTCAGCCTGTGTGAATATTGGGCGAGCGGAGGGGCCGTTGGAAATGATATAACGTTTTTAATAATGGGGAAAAAACGGTTTTCATTAGATCTCCAATATGTTGCGGGTTAATGTGAAAAATGGGGGCCGGGGAGGACTCGCACGGAAATGGCATTATGAGAGCGCGCGCCGAACTCTAGCAATCAACCTGACAAATCGGCCACAAATTTTACAGGTATTTACTTATTTAAAGCTTGGCATTTAAATTTAGTTAATTATGATTAAAACTAAGGTTTGTCTAGTTTGTGAGTATCTTGTGTATACCTTAGTATCTTGTGTGTTAGTGTATTATGTTGTCTAGTATCCTAAATGTAGATATTTGTGCGGATAAAATCTAAATCCCGGACATAATACAAACACGTTTAGAAAACTCGATTAAGCTAATGTATGATCGGGGCAAACGTTTCGGGATTCGCCTTAATCCCGAGATATCGGCCGAGCGAAATTATGGCAAACAGCGACTTTATTGCCTGCAATCATGTTCGCTCCGACCCCTAATCCCCGACACCGGCATAACGCAGAGACTAAAACCCAAAACACAACAGTTCAGCCGACGTCTTAATCTAATTCGCGTACATTAAACAGCTTAAAGCTATTTGCGCTGATTGATTTTAATTATTTTGCGTTTTATTGTTGCACGGGAAGCTGTCGGGGACAGAAGGTGGCGCGAACTTGTCGCAATTAACTTCGCAATTAGCGTCAATTTGCGAATTAATTGCATTTTTTGTTGTTGATCGTTTTTGTGCGCCTTTTTTTTCCTATTAAAAGGTCGCGAAATAATTCATTAACGGCGGAAATTTTAATGAAAGTCTTGAAAATTAATTAACTAAAACTCCGCTTTAATTTATTACAATTATCCGAGTTTTGTTTTTACATAAAACAGCACAGGATAATTTAGAAACATAACTTTTGAACCGTTCACCACAGAGACTTCTAGTCTTCACCAATCGATTCAGCATCCCAAAATTAGTTCGAAAACGTATATAATATTTCCTGGGAAGCTTTCAGTTAAGAAATAACATCGACTCGGGAAGTCTAGGCCGCGGAAACGACGAAATGCGAGAAAATCGATTTTTTCAAAATCGTTATTTTTTGAGTCACAGCAAAATTTAAAAACGTTTCTGAAAGCATTTTTGCTGCTGATTACAGATATGCAAATTATATTTCGCTAGCTCTTTCGGTTCACTTTCGCCTGCAAAAATTGAAGAAATTTTTATGAAATTTCGGCGCTCTGGTGGAGATCTCGGAAAGTCGTGATTTTCCGGCGGACAATCTTGGTGCATTCGTGGGAAAATGACCTTCTGAAAACGATGCCGCAATCCGTTTTTAATTATATGCAACCGTTTCCGAGATATCTACTTCGCAATTCGAGAATCGGGTAAATTTCAGTTTGAAATTTATCGACGAATTAATGAATATTTCCGGACAATTTACACATCGACTTGTTCGTCTTGTCGTGTAGTTTCTGTGTGCCAAAAATGATTTCGCTGCTCTTTACCGTTTTCGAAAAAAACGAAAAAAACCGAAAAAGCATGTATTTTTCGAGCGAAATGATGGAAAATTTTTGTCGAAAATTTTGTTGCAAAATTTTTTCGTGTTTTTTTTTTGGTTACACGAATGAAATCGAAGTGCCCAAAACGGTTTTCCGGTCTATTTCGCTCTAAAGTTACAAATAAACAAATTTTATATTTTTCTTCGCTGTACACAATCACACACACACACAAACAAATGGTTTTTTTCAGAACCACTAATAGTTTTTAAGACGAAATAATATTCTAAACATTTTGTGTTACTACATTTAATAATTTCGTAATAAAAATAGGTATAAGAAAGTGCAGGACGCAACCAACGGAGGCGGCTTTTAGGCGGAGGTTGAGTTAGGTTAGGTTAGAATAGATTAGGTTAGGTTAGGTTAGAATAGATTAGATTAGGTTAGATTAGGTTAGGTTAGGTTAGGTTAGGTTAGCTTAGGTTAGGTTAGGTTAGGTTAGGTTAGAATAGATAGTTTAGGTTAGGTTATGTTAGGTCAGGTAAGGTTAGGTTAGGTTAGGTTAGGTTAGATTAGGTTAGGTTAGGTTAGGTTAGGTTAGAATAGATTAGATTAGATTAGATTAGATTAGGTTAGGTTTTGTTAGGTCAGGTTAGGTTAGGTTAGGTTAGGTTAGGTTAGATTAGGTTAGGTTAGGTTAGCTTAGGTTAGAATAGATTAGATTAGGTTAGGTTATGTTAGGTCAGGTTAGGTTAGGTTCTTGGGCTCCCTAGTTGGGGGGTGGGGATACCTGAAACCCCGACCGAGCGCGTCCCCCGGTGGCGGATAGGGGAATGCTCGCCGGCTCTGCATCCAGCAGAGTTGGAGGGTAGGAGCCAAATAAAATACGCTCCCGCGGACCAACAGGCTTGCACAGAGGGGAAAATCCTCTTTAACAAAAAAAGTTCGCTAGACCCAGTGGCGCGGGACTAGTTGGGTTAGCCATTATACGAAAATGAAAATGTCGAATGTTAAGAACACAGTACCCCAGGTGGGTAGGACCAGTGGTCCACAATCCCACCCTGAGTTATTCTCAGGCCGCTCCTCGGATTCTGGGGGGAGCAAACAAACGACAATAGATGGACACCTGGATAGCGGCAGGCTGCCGCACAGCAGGCTGAATCCCAGCAGCCAAAGACAGCGGTGCAACTCCCTGAGCACCCCAATAGTTTATCCTCAAAAGAAAAGAAAAGTGGCTTTTGACACCTCTGCCGAAACTATGGACCTAGATCCTATAAAAAAGAAGGAGTGCCCAACTGCCTTCAGCATCATAGAGGCTATACAAATGATGACACTACACACAGAACAGCTCGGCAAACTCATCGAAGAAAACCCTAACACGAAGAGGGAAATCAAACACCTTATAGACAAAATGAAAAGACAAACCGACAAGATCAATAGAGAGTCTGCACAGGAGTGGTTTGAGGCACGCAGGTGGGTAAAAATCGAAACTCCAACCTACGACGTAGACGTTCAAGTGGACATTGACCAGCTGGAGCGGCCACGGACTTGCTGCGCGAGCACCCAGACTATGGAAACAAATAAGCAAGCCCCTCATTCACCATGGACGGTATCTGCAAACAGCCTGGAGACACTAGAAAACGTAGATACGCTGGTAAAATGGCAACAGGTAGCGGACAAGGAATGGAGGGTGGAGCTTTACACCAACACTGAGATGATTGTGGGGAACCCACTCAACAGGGAAGACGGATCGGTGAGGACCGTAATCGTTGAACCTAACGATAGAAGCATGGAGAAGAGTATTCAAAAACTCTATAGGGAAAAATACCCCGAATTAAAACAATTGAATGGCGACTTCGAAATTTTAGAACAAACTACTAAAATCAGATCCAAAGACCCAGACGATGTGATTCATCGGAAAATCATAAAAATGATATATGACGGGACTGAAGAGGACTTATGGGGTAAACTCCAAAAGCTAAAAAAAGAAACGGAAGATAGCAATGGAGTTGCAATTCACCACCTCACCAGCATGACCATACAAAGACTCAAAAAGATGACGGAAGCAATATTCCACGGAGCCAAGACCAAAGTTTACATATACACAACAAGTGCCTACTTACGACCAGAAAACGAACTCCAGAAAAAACCCAAGGGAAGAAACACGTACGGCCTAGTTGTGGAAAATCGGGACCAGAATAAGACATACATAGAGACTCTAAGTTCAGTCAAGTCACTGGTCCGCAACACTCCGGTGATCAATTCCATCCGTAGCCTGAGGAGTACAAAGGACGGCAAGTTATTGATAACTATCGACAAGGACGAAGGAGCGCTCAATCAATTAGAAGGCATTCTCAATAAGCCATCAAACACGCTAAAGTCAAGGACAGCAGGACGGGAAGGAAGGCTGGAAACCATCCACATTCGTGGAATGGATGCGGATACGACGAGGGAGGAGGTTCTAGCTACCATAGCTAGATACATAAAATGGGATGAAAACAAGTACAAACTCTCGCCACTAAGACCGAACTCGTTCAACACTCTTGCCGCAACTCTAACTGTAGGGAAAGAAGACGCCGAAAGACTTACTCAGAAAGACCATCTGGTAATAGGAATGGTCAGATGTCAAATTGAAAAACGGCTCAAGATTAGCAAATGCTACAAATGCTGGTCATATGACCATAATGCAGTAGATTGCGATGGTCCGGACAGAACAAAGCTCTGCTTCAAATGCGGAAAAGAGGACCACACGTCCAAAGACTGCACAAACGAGGAAGCATGTCCCCTATGTAACAAGACGGGACACAAAGCAGGCTCAATAAAGTGCGAAGTATTTAAAAACGCCCTGACAAAGGCTAGGAAAATAGAAAAAAAGAGGAAAAAAACAGAGGAGGCGTTACCGATAGTAAACAATGGCGAATCCGAAACTATCCCAGCCCAAGCTCGCGAACAGTCGCAGCCATCACCATCCATAGCACTACCATCTCTACACAATGAAAATCCTGAAAGTCCTACAAATTAACACAAATAGATGTAGATGCGCACTAGATCTGCTCTCCCAAACAATAAGCGATAAAGATATCGACATCGTAGCGATCATGGAACCAAACAAAAAGCTCGTAGATAATGGAGAATACTATACTGACAGCAGAATAGACGTAGCAATCCGTCAAACTAAAACCCACAACCCCACCAAAAAGTACGGAGCAGAGAGCGGCTTTGTTTGGATAGAGGCAGGCAACTTTGTATTCTACGGGTGCTACATCTCTCCAAACGTAGACATAGACACCTTCGAAAAGTATCTTCAAAAACTATCTATGAGCATACAAAAACAACAAAACAGGAACATAATCATTATGGGCGACCTGAACGCCAAATCAGTAGATTGGGGGTCTAGAACGCCAGACCTTAGAGGAAATATATTAACAGAATGGATCGCACAGGAGGGACTGGCTGTACAAAATGTGGGGAGAAAAGCCACCTTCGAACGAGGCGAGAGCAAGTCCATCATTGACATAACACTAGCCAATGAAAATATGCAAGCAAAAATAAACAAGTGGATGGTATTGTCCGAAGAATCCATGAGCGACCATAAATATATCTACTTTGAACTCGAAGATATTACTAACGAGAACTTGACAGAATCAGCCAAACAGAGGTGGCCGCTAGAGAAACTCTGCACGAAGAGATTCCTCCAACAGCTCGTAAACTTGACGAAAGGACCAGAAGCTGACTCAGCGGAAGCGTTCATCAAAAAATCCAAACGGCTGGGAAGATAGCATTGCCAAATCTGACGAGGATAGGGAACAAAAAGCCGGCCTACTGGTGGACGGAAAACATAGCCATACTACGCCGAGAATGTCTAAAAGCTAGAAGAAGCCTGACGAGAGCCCGCGGAAAGCTTAGAGGAAACCAGCTAGAGCAGAAGAAAGAAGATTATAAAGTAGCAAAAAAGCTTCTCAAACGCGCCATCCTGAAGGCAAAAGATGCACAATGGGCCCGACTCTGCAACGAAGTGGAAGATGATATATGGGGGGACGGGTATCGCATCGCAATGAAGCGTATGAGGGTATTCCGGAAACCACTACCACCCGAAACAAGAGAAAAGGTTGTCGAAAAGCTATTTCCCCAATGCGACGAAGGAGACCGGTATCCCACGGAGAATGTTCCAGCTGAACCATTCACGGAGAATGAGCTACAGGAAGCCCTTAAAAGAATGAAATCTAAAAAAGCGCCGGGACCAGACTTGATTCCCTCAGAGGTAATCCAATTAGTAGCAGCGGAAAAAACAAACTACGTCCTCGATGTTATGAACAACCTGCTGGCCAAAGGAACATTCCCAAGTATCTGGAAGACAGCAAGACTGGTACTAATTGAAAAACAGAAAAGGGAAGAAAACGCGGAAAAAACCTATCGGCCGATCTGTCTCCTAGACAGTGCCGGCAAGTTGCTAGAGAGACTCATTTACAAAAGACTAACGACAGAGCTAGCAGACAAGAAGGACCTATCCAACAGGCAGTACGGGTTCAGGGAGGGGCGTTCAACCATACAAGCCATAAAGAGAGTATGGGACGTAGCAAATGGGGAAATGAAAAAAACCAAAAAAACAAGAAAGCTGTGTGTGCTCGCCACGATAGACATCAAGAACGCATTTAACTCTGCCAACTGGAACCTGATCAAGAAGGAACTGTTGGACAGAGATATTTCGACCTACCTACGAAGAATGGTAGGAAGCTACCTGTCAGATAGAAAGCTCGAGATGGAGGACGGCTCAATGATCCCGATGACATGTGGTGTGCCACAAGGCTCGGTCCTGGGCCCATTACTGTGGAACGTGCTATACGACGGCATACTCAGTATAGACATGCCTAAAGGAGTCGAAACAATAGCATTTGCTGACGACCTGGCAGTGGTAACCACAGCCAAAACGGAAGAGGAATTAGCCCATAAGACGAACGAAGCACTCCACAGAATATCCGAATGGCTAGAAAGGAATAAGCTCCAGCTCGCCCCAGAAAAGACGGAAATAGTGATGCTCTCTGGTAGGAAAAGGCACGGAGAGATAGAGTTTCAGGTGGGAGGTACACTAATAGTCCCAAAAAATTATATTAAGTATCTGGGAGTCGTAATAGACAAAAACCTCACGTTCGGTCATCACATCACGTATGTAGCCGCCAAAGCCCAGAGAGCGGCGCTGTCTCTATCTAGATTAATGCCGCGTGAAAATGGGGCAACTGAAAAAAAAAGAAGGCTGCTTGCCACGGTAGCAGAATCGATTATGCTGTATGCTGCCCCCATATGGATGAGGGCATGTACGTACAAAACATACACAGTGAAACTCCTTCGGGTACAAAGAACTCTCGCCATAAGAATCTGCCGAAGCTACAGAACGGCTGCGACAGAAACGCTGCTTGTATTGGCAAGGATGATCCCTTTGGACCTCCTTGTTAAAGAGAGAGGAGAGACGCTTGGTGCAGACTCCGAACAGAAGAAGAAAGCCAGAGAAGACAGTATGGAAAAGTGGCAGGAAAGATGGGAGAAGGTCAATACAAGCGCCTGGACGCACAGGCTAATTCCTAAAGTCAAAGACTGGTATGAAAGAGATCATGGCGAGATAACATTCCACCTAGCGCAAATGCTCACGGGCCACGGCTGCTTCGAGGCCTACAAAGCGAGAATAGGCAAGAGCACATCAACCGAGTGCTTGTACTGCAGGGCTGATGAGGATAATGCTGAGCACACATTCTTCAAATGCCCAAAGTGGGAGGAAACCAGGCAAATAGCTGAAGTGTGCATTGGACAAAAAGTAACCGTGGAGAACGTGATAGCAGAGATGCTACAAAGCGAAATAAAATGGAAATGTATCGAAAAAATGGCGGACAGCATCCTGTGGGAAAAGGAGAACGACGAACGAGTCAAAGAAAAGGAAGAAGAGCGTGTCTTCTGAGGCACAAAGTCAACCCACTTCCATGATGCAATACCGAAAGGTGATCCCGTGGAATGTGTTTGCACAAAATGAAAGGGTTGGGTTTTTAGTGGGTAGGACCGGTGCTACCATCATGCCGGGTGAGTCCTACACTCCTTGCAGCTCCCGTTGTGAGGGTCGTACGTAAATGTATTTTCCCCCCTTTCACAAAAAAAAAAAAAAAAAAAAAAAAAAAAAAAGGTTAGGTTAGGTTAGGTTAGGTTAGGTTAGGTTAGGATAGGTTAGGTTAGGTTCTCGGGCTCCCTAGTTGGGGGGTGGGGATACCTGAAGCCCAAAACGGTTTTCCGGTCTATTTCGCTCTAAAGTTACAAATAAACATATTTTATATTTTTCTTCGCTGTACACAATCACAGATTTCCTACTGATCTGACGCTGCCATAACTTTTGAACCGCTCACTACAGAGACTTCTAGTCTTCACCAATCGATTCAGCGTCCCAAAATTAGTCCTAAAACGTATATAATATTCCCCGGGAAGCTTTCAGTTAAGAAATACCATCGACTCGGGAAGTCTAGGCCGCGGAAACGACGAAATGCGAGAAAATCGATTTTTTCAAAATCGTTATTTTTTGAGGCACAGCAAAGTTTAAAAACGTTTCTGAAAGAATTTTTGCTGCTGATTACAGATATGCAAATTATATTTCGCTAGCTCTTTCGTTTCACTTTCGCTTGCGAAAATTGAAGAAATTTTTATGAAATTTCAGCGCTCTAGTGGAGATCTCGGAAAGTCTTGAATCTCCGGACGACAATCTTAGTGTATTCACGGGAAATTTTTTTATTTTTTTTTAATTACATGCAACTGTTTCCGAGATATCTACTTAGCAAATCCAGAATCGGGTAAATTTCAGTTTGAAATTTATCGACGAATTTATGAATATTTCCGGACAATTTACACATCGACTTGTACGTCTTGTCGTGTAGTTTCTGTGTGCCCAAAATGAATTTGCTCCTCTTTACCGTTTTCGAAAAAATCGAAAAAAAATCATGTATTTTTCGAATGAAATGATGGAAAATTTTTGTCGAAAATTTTTGTGCAAATTTTTTTCGTGATTTTTTTTTGGTTACACGAACGAAATCGAAGTGTTGAGAACGATTTTCCAGTCTATTTTGCTCTAAAGTAACAAATTTTATAATTTTTTCGCTGTAAACAATCACACATTTCCTACTGATTTGACGCTGTCATAACTTTTGAACCGCTCACCACAGAGACTTCTAGTCTTTACCAATCGATTCAGCGTCCCAAAATTAGTCCGAAAACGTATATATTATTCCCTGGAAAGCTTGCAGTTAGGAAATACCATCGACTCGGGAAGTTTAGGCCGCGGAAACGACGAAATGCGAGAAAATCGATTTTTTCAAAATCGTTATTTTTTGAGTCACAGCAAAATTTAAAAACGTTTCTGAAAGTATTTTTGCTGCTGATTACAGATATGCAAATTATATTTCGCTAGCTCTTTCGCGTCACTTTCGCCTGCAAAAATTGAAGAAATTTTTATGAATTTTCGGCGCTCTAGTGAAGATCTCGGAAAATCGTGAATTTCCTGAGGAGAATCTTAATGTATCCATAGGAAAATGACCTTCTGAAAACGATGCCGCAATCCGTTTTTAAATATATGCAACAGGTTCCGAGACATCTACTTAGCAAATCCAGATCGGGTAAATTTCAGTTTGAAATTTATCGACGAATTAATGAATATTTCCAGGCAATTTACACATCCACTTGTTCGTCTTGTCGTGTAGTTTCTGTGTGCCCAAAATGATTTCGCTGCTCTTTACCGTTTTCGAAAAAAATCGCAAAAAACAAAAAAGCATGTATTTTTCGAACGAAATGATGGAAAATTTTTGTCGAAAATTTTTTTGCAAATTTTTTTCCTGATTTTTTTTTGGTTACACGAACGAAATTGAAGTGCTGAAAACGGTTTTCCAGTCTATTTCGCTCTAAAGTAAGAAATAAACAAATTTTATATTTTTTTCGCTGAACACAATCACACATTCCCTACTGATTTGACGCTGTCAAAACTTTTGAACCGCTCACCACAGAGACTTCTGGTCTTCACCAATCGATTCAGCGTCCCAAAATTAGTCTGAAAACGTATATAATATTCCCTGGAAAGCTTTCAGTTAAGAAATACCATCGACTCGGGAAGTCTAGGCCGCGGAAACGACGAAATGCGAGAAAATCGATTTTTTTAAAATCGTTATTTTTAGAGTCACAGCAAAATTTAAAAACATTTCTGAAAGCATTTTTGCTGCTGATTACAGATATGCAAATTATATTTCGCTAGCTCTTTCGGTTCACTCTCGCCTACGAAAATTGAAGAAATTTATGAAATTTCGGCGCTCTAGTGGAGATCTCGGAAAGTCGTGAATTGCCAGCCGACCATTTTACTGTATACATGGGAAAATGACCTTCTAAAAACGATGCCGCAATCCGTTTTTAATTATATGCAACCGTTTCCGAGATCTACTTAGCAAATCCAGAATCGGGTAAATTCAAGTTTTAAATTTATCGACGAATTTATGAATATTTCCGGACAATTTACACATCGACTTGTTCGTCATGTCGTGTAGTTTATGTGTGCCCAAAATGATTTTGCTGCTCCTTACCGTTTTCGAAAAAATCGATAAAAACCGAAAAATCATGTATTTTTCGAACGAAATGATGGAAAATTTTTGTAGAAAATTTGTTTGCAAATTTTTTTCGTGATTTTTTTTTGGTTACACGAACGAAATCGAAGTGTCGAAAACGGTTTTCCAGTCTATTTCGCTCTAAAGTAACAAATAAACAAATTTAATATTTTTTTCGCTGTTCACAATCAAACATTTCCTACTGATTTGACGCTGTCATAACTTTTGAACCGCTCACGACAGAGACTTCTAGTGTTCAGCAATCGATTCAGCGTCCCAAAATTAGTCCGAAAACGTATATAATATTTCCTGGGAAGCTTTCAGTTAAGAAATAACATCGACTCAAGAAGTCTAGACCGCGGAAACGACGAAATGCGAAAAAATCGATTTTTTCAAAATCGTTATTTTTTGAGTCACAGCAAAATTTAAAAACGTTTCTGAAAGCATTTTTGCTGCTGATTACAGATATGCAAATTATATTTTGCTAGCTCTTTCGGTTCACTTTCGCCTGCGAAATTGAAGAAATTTTTATGAAATTTCGGCGCTCTAGTAGAGATTTCAGAAAGTCGTTCATTTCTAGCCGAACATCTTAGTGTATTCATGGGGATGAGCTTCTGAAATCGATGCCGCAATCCGTTTTTAAATATATGCAACCGTTTCCGATATATCTACTTTGCAATTCGAGAAACTGGTAAATTTCAGTTTGAAATTTATCGACGAATTAATGAATATTTCCGGACAATTTACACATCGACTTGTTTGTCTTCTCGTGTAGTTTCTGTGTGCCCAAAATGATTTTGCTGCTCTTTACCGTTTTCGAAAAAATCGAAAAAAACCGAAAAAGCGTGTATTTTTCGAACGAAATGATGGAAAATTTTTGTCGAAATTTTTTTTGCAAATTTTTTTCGTGATTTTTTTTTGTTACACGAAGGAAATCAATGTGCTGAAAACGGTTCTCCAGTCTATTTCGCTCTAAAGTAACAAATTATATATTTTTTTTCGCTGCACACAATCACACATGTCCTACTGATTTGACGCTGTCGTAACTTTTGAACCGCTCACCGCAGAGACTTCTAGTCTTCACCAATCGATTCAGCGTCCCAAAATTAGTCCGAAAACGTATATAATGTATCCTGGGAAGCTTTCAGTTAAGAAATACCATCGACTCAAGAAGTCTAGACCGCGGAAACGACAAAATGCGAGAAAATCGATTTTATCAAAATCGTTATTTTTTGAGTCACAGCAAAATTTAAAAACGTTTCTGAAAGCATTTTTGCTGCTGATTACAGATATGCAAATTATATTTTGCTAGCTCTTTCGGTTCACTTTTGTCTGCGAAAATTGAAAAAAATTATGATATTTCGGCGCTCTAGTGGAGATCTCGGAAAGTCGTGAATTTCCAGCCGACCGTCTTAGTGTATTCATGGAAAAATGACCTTCTGAAAACGATGCCGCAATCCGTTTTTAAATATATGCAACCCTTTCCGAGATATCTACTTAGCAAAAATTAATAAAATACTTAAAATTTGCAAAGTTGGCGAGAAAATCGCAAAAACCTCAAACTTCTCCTTACTTCTAAATCGGTTATTTGTAATTGTTTACGATGGCGTTTTCAACGCCACATTGAGTTGTGTGCGGTATTGTAATTGTTGAGGATGAAATAGTTGCTGCAGATGGAACAGTGGATGAGGATGGAATAGTTTAGATATTTTTAAGCTGAGCGACACTGATGGCGCTTTCAGAGCCACACGGTGTTGTGTGTGGTGTTGTAATTGATGCAGAAGGAATGGTTGCCGGTGATAAAACAGCGGATGAGGGTGGAACATTTTAGATAATTTTAAGCCGAACGGCACTGGTGGCGCTTTTAGATCCAAATTGTGTTGTGTATAGTGTTGAGGATAGAATAGTTGCTGGAGATGGAACAGTGGATGAGGGTGGAATAGCATAATTTGGCATCTATTAAAAGATAGCAAATATTAGTGTTCGCGCGAATTTTAGTAAATCTGTACTTTTAATTTAATATTTGAATCGATTTCGGCACCGATCAGCCGAAATCAATTAATTTCGTCGCGAATTTATATATTTGCGGCCGTATGCTTCGAGTGTGAGAAGCGTAAAGAAAAGAATCGAACGAACAACAAGGTGCGAACGAAGCTCGACCGACACGTGCACGCATCTTATGATCTCACGCAGTTTATCGTGTTAAGTCAAGTTAACCAGGGGTGTAATCACGAGCCCAAAGGGCTGAAGCGGCATCCAACGTCTGGAAGACAACAATTTTAAGGGAATCTCTCCACTTATTATCCCCATTTCCTCCCTTAAAAAAGGCGATGGAAGGACGATCACACGTAGCAGAGACGCGAGCAACCCTAACAGGTATGTTATTAGACCAGCCCTGTTTTAAAACTGGGAAATTTGATTTTCGTGAGACAAGCTCCAAACAATTAGTTTGAAATAGAACAAATAATCTAAAACGCAATTTTTTTTTTTGCAAACCTTGCCAATAAAATGTCTAGAATTAAAAGTATTCTTCGATTTATGACGAAGTTACGTTGGTATTTGCACGTTATTTTGGCTGAATTCTAGTGTGAATAAGTTGTTTTATTATTAGATTTAGTTAATAAATACTTGATGTAGTGAGAATTTGTTTGTGTATTAAACTGTGTGTTGTACGGTGAAACGAAGTGTGTTGAGTTATAGGTTTGCACATGTGAAAATGTGCGGATTTTAACGGCAGATCCATCTTAGTTTTTGGAGCGTTCGCGACACGATCCGGTAATTTCTCAACGAAATAGAAATAAAAAACGGCAACACGTTGATCCTGTAAATTCGGGTCGCAACGAGGGAATCTGCGCCGGTATTTCCAGCGGAACGGTCTCGCGTAACTGAAAAACAAAGTGGCAGAATGTTTAATAATTTCTGTTTGCGCTTGGAAAAATGGATTTAGTGTAATCGCGTTCGTACACACTCGGCAGCCGGGGCTGTTTTCATTTAGTTTGCGATTCTTCCTCGCGCGTCGACGAATTTTTAAATTTACTCTGACGGGACGTAAATTACACGGATCCAATTTACGCGCATCGCCGTTCCGTCTGCACACAGCTTCACAATCTAACGAATATATTGAATGTTTAAACTGGCTTTTTCTTTTTGCGCGAGTTCCGGATTCGATGAATCATTGCAAACGGAAATTTTCTTCTTTATCGTGTCCTGTTTCATATAAAAAAGACATTTAATTACATTTCGCAATTTATTGAAATAATGGGAATCGTTGAAGTTACGTCTCGATTTTGGACGTAAATCGAATCTCGTCGTAAGTAGGTACCGGGTATTTTTATATGATAAGACAGAGTTTGGTTTTGAATAAAAATTTTCTTTACAAATTTTTGTTTTTTTATAGAAAATTATAGGAATCCTCGAAGTTAAGTCTTGGTTTTGGACGTAAATCGAATCTCGTCATAAGCAGGTACCGGGAATTTTGGTATTATAAGACAGAGTTTGGTTTTGAATAAAAATTTTCTTTACTAATTTTGGTTTTTTATAGAAAATTATAGGAATCCTCGAAGTTACGTCTTGGTTTTAGACGTAAATCCAATCTCGTCATAAGCAGGTACCGGGAATTTTGGTTTTATAAGACAGAGTTTGGTTTTAAATAAAAATTTTCTTTACAAATTTTGGTTTTTTATAGAAAATTATAGGAATCCTCGAAGTTACGTCTTGGTTTTGGACGTAAATCGAATCTCGTCATAAGCAGGTACCGGGAATTTTGGTATTATAAGACAGAGTTTGGTTTTGAATAAAAATTTTCTTTACTAATTTTGTTTTTTTATAGAAAATTATTGGAATCCTCGAAGTTACGTCTCGCTTTTAGACGTAAATCGAATCTCGTCGTAAGTAGGTACCGGGAATTTGGGTATTATAAGACAGAGTTTGGTTTTTAATAAAAATTTTCTTTACTAATTTTTGTTTTTTATAGAAAATTATAGGAATCCTCGAAGTTACGTATTGGTTTTGGACGTAAATCGAATCTCGTCATAAGCAGGTACCGGGAATTTTGGTATTAAAAGACAGAGTTTGTTTTGAATAAAAAATTTCTTTACTAATTTTGGTTTTTTATAGAAAATTATAGGAATCCTCAAAGTTACGTGTTGGTTTTGGACGTAAATCGAATCTCGTCATAAGCAGGTACCGTGAATTTGGGTATTATAAGACAGAGCTTGGTTTTGATTAAAAATTTTCTTTACTAATTTTGGTTTTTTATAGAAAATTATAGGAATCCTCGAAGTTACGTCTTGGTTTTGGACGTAAATCGAATCTCGTCATAAGCAGGTACCGGGAATTTTGGTATTATAAGACAGAGTTTGGTTTTGAATAAAAATTTTCTTTACTAATTTTGGTTTTTTCTAGAAAATTATAGGAATAGTCGAAGTTACGTCTTGGTTTTGGACGTGTAAATCGAATCTCGTCATAAGCAGGTACCGGGAATTTTGGTATTATAAGACAGAGTTTGGTTTTGAATAAAAATTTTCTTTACAAATTTTGTTTTTTTATAGAAAATTATTGGAATCCTCGAAGTTACGTCTTGGTTTTGGACGTAAATCGAATCTCGTCATAAGCAGGTACCGGGAATTTTGGTATTCTAAGACAGAGTTTGGTTTTGAATAAAAAATTTCTTTACAAATTTTGTTTTTTATAGAAAATTTTAGGAATCCTCGAAGTTACGTCTCGATTTTAGACGTAAATCGAATCTCGTCATAAGCAGGTACCGGGAATTTTGGTATTATAAGACAGAGTTTGGTTTTGAATAAAAATTTTCTTTACAAATTTTGTTTTTTATAGAAAATTTTAGGAATCCTCGAAGTTACGTCTTGGTTTTGGACGTAAATCGAATCTCGTCATAAGCAGGGACCGGAAATTTTGGTATTATAAGACAGAGTTTGGCTTTGAATAAAAATTTTCTTTACTAATTTTGTTTTTTTATAGAAAATTATAGGAATCTTCGAAGTTGCGTCTTGGTTTTGGACGTAAATCGAATCTCGTCATAAGCAAGGACCGGAAATTTTGGTATTATAAGACAGAGTTTGGTTTCGAATAAAAATTTTCTTTACTAATTTTGGTTTTTTATAGAAAATTATAGAAATCCTCGAAGTTACGTCTCGATTTTAGACGTAAATCGAATCTCGTCGTAAGTAGGTACCGGGAATTTTGGTATTATAAGACAGAGTTTGGTTTTTAATAAAAATTTTCTTTACTAATTTTGGTTTTTTATAGAAAATTATAGGAATCCTCGAAGTTGCGTCTTGGTTTTGGACGTAATTCGAATCTCGTCATAAGCAGGTACCGGGAATTTTGGTATTATAAGACAGAGTTTGGTTTTGAATAAAAATTTTTTTTACTAATTTTGGTTTTTTATAGAAAATTATAGGAATCCTCGAAGTTACGTCTCGATTTTAGACGTAAATCGAATCTCGTCGTAAGTAGGTACCGGGAATTTGGGTATTATAAGACAGAGTTTGGTTTTAAATAAAAATTTTCTTTGCTAATTATAACTTTGGCTTTTTAAAAATTATAGGAATGCTCGAAGTTACGTCTCGATTTTAGACGTAAATCGAATCTCGTCGTAAGTAGGTACCGGGAATTTTGGTATTATAAGACAGAGTTTGGTTTTGAATAAAAATTTTCTTTACTAATTTTGGTTTTTTATAGAAAATTACAGGAATCCTCGAAGTTACGTCTCGATTTTAGACGTAAATCGAATCTCGTCGTAAGTAGGTACCGGGAATTTTGGTAATATAAGACAAGAGTTTGGTTTTAGGAATATAATGGGAATCCTCGAAGTTGCGTCTCGATTTTGGACGTAAATCGAATCTCGTCGTAAGTAGGTACCGCGAATTTTGGTATGATAAGGCAGAGTTTGGTTTTGAATAAAAATTTTCTTTGCTAATTTTAACTTTGGCTTTTTATAGAAATTAATGGGAATCCTCGAAGTTACGTCTCGATTTTGGACGTAAATCGAATCTCGTCGTAAGTAGGTACCAGTAATCTTGGTATTATAAGACAAGAGTTTGATTTTAGGAATATAATGGCAATCCTCGAAGTTACGTCTCGATTTTAGACGTAAATCGAATCTCGTCGTAAGTAGGTACCGGGAATTTGGGTATTATAAGACAGAGTTTGTTTTTGAATACAAATTTTCGTTGCTAAGTTTAACTTTGGCTTTTTATAGAAAATAATGGGAATCCTCGAAGTTACGTGTCGATTTTGGACGTAAATCGAATCTCGTCGTAAGTAGACAGAGTTTGGTTTTGAATATAGATTTTCTTTGCTAATTTTAACTTTGGCTTCTTATAGAAAATAATGGGAATCCTCGAAGTTACGTCTCGATTTTGGACGTAAATCGAATCTCGTCGTAAGTAGACAGAGTTTGGTTTTGAATATAAATTTTCTTTGTTAATTTTAACTTTGGCTTTTTAATGATAATAATGGGAATCCTCGAAGTTACGTCTAGATTTTGGACGTAAATCGAATCTCGTCGTAAGTAGGTGAGAATTTTGGTATTATAAGGCAGAGTTTGGTTTTAGATAAAAATTTTCGTCGCTAATTTTAACTTTGGCTTTTAATAGAAAATAATGGGAATCCTCGAAGTTACGTCTCGATTTTGGACGTATATCGAATCTCGTCGTAAGTAGGTACCGGGATTTTTGGTATTATAAGACAGAGTTTGGTTTTGAATAAAAATTTTCTTTGCTTATTATAACTTTGGCTTTTTATAGAAAATAATGGGAATCCTCGAAGTTACGTCTCGATTTTGGACGTAAATCGAATCTCGTCGTAAGTAGGTACCGTGAATTTTGGTATTATAAGACAGAGTTTGGTTTTGAATAAAAATTTTCTTTACTAATTTTGGTTTTTTATAGAAAATTATAGGAATCCTCGAAGTTACGTCTCGATTTTAGACGTAAATCGAATCTCGTCGTAAGTAGGTACCGGGAATTTTGGTATTATAAGACAGAGTTTGTTTTTGAATACAAATTTTCGTTGCTAAGTTTAACTTTGGCTTTTTATAGAAATTAATGGGAATCCTCGAAGTTACGTCTCGATTTTGGACGTAAATCGAATCTCGTCGTAAGTAGACAGAGTTTGGTTTTGAATATAAATTTTCTTTGTTAATTTTAACTTTGGCTTTTTAATGATAATAATGGGAATCCTCGAAGTTACGTCTAGATTTTGGACGTAAATCGAATCTCGTCGTAAGTAGGTGAGAATTTTGGTATTATAAGGCAGAGTTTGGTTTTAGATAAAAATTTTCTTCGCTAATTTTAACTTTGGCTTTTAATAGAAAATAATGGGAATCCTCGAAGTTACGTCTTGATTTTGGACGTAAATCGAATCTCGTCGTAAGTAGGTACCGGGATTTTTGGTATTATAAGACAGAGTTTGGTTTTGAATAAAAATTTTCTTTGCTAATTATAACTTTGGCTTTTTATAGAAAATAATGGGAATCCTCGAAGTTACGTCTCGATTTTGGACGTAAATCGAATCTCGTCGTAAGTAGGTACCGTGAATTTTGGTATTATAAGACAGAGTTTGGTTTTGAATAAAAATTTTGTTTACTAATTTTGGTTTTTTTATAGAAAATTATAGGAATCCTCGAAGTTACGTCTCGATTTTAGACGTAAATCGAATCTCGTCGTAAGTAGGTACCGGGAATGTTCGTATTATAAGGCAGAGTTTGGTTTTGAATAAAAATTTTCTTTGGTAATTTTAACTTTGGCTTTTTACAGAAAATAATGGGAATCCTAAAAGTTACGTCTCGATTTTGGACGTAAATCGAATCTCGTCATAAGTACGAGAAATTTTGGTATGATAAGGCATGATGAGTTTGGTTTTGATTAAAAATTTTCTTTGCAAATTTTAAATGGAACTTTTTTTATGGAATTGTGCGAAAAAATTATAAAATTTCGCACAAAAATTAACAAAGTTTTTCGATTTTTTTTTAAATGGTTTTCGTGTTGTTACACATTGTTTTTAAATTGATGTAAACTGGATTGCGTTAATAAATGTATTTGTTATCTTTAAAAGAATAATTTGCAAAAATTGTTTTAAAACTAAGTACGGTTTTAAAACTTGTCGGTAAATAATGTAACCAGGACGGAAAAGTTAGCAAAATCGCGATTTTTTTTTTGTGTATTCTGTCTGCGGCTTAGGGTGACGTCTGAGTAAGCTGCGAGTATGGAAGATAGCGATTTTACGAACGGATTTATGCCGGCTTTAGTTAATCTGTGTACACGGCAGTCGCAGATACGGAATTACGCCAAGGCCGTCGCAACCCCTCCCAAAATGTTTATGAAATGAACACATACATTACCACTCATTTTTAGGGTTCCGTACCGAAAACAGAACCCTTATAGGATCACCTTGTTGTCCGTCTGTCTGTCCGTCCGTCCGTCTGTCTGTCTGTCAAGACCATTTTTCTCAGGAACGCGTAGAGGTAACAAGTTGAAATTTGTATCAAATACTCGGGTCTGCGGTCTCTTTCAGCTGTGGAAAAATCAAACTTGTAAGTCAACGCGATCAAAAGATATGACCGTTTATGTCGCATATTTTGCGATTTTTTTGCGAAGAATAGAGAAGACCAGAGTTTTATCAAAAAGGAAAATGAAGCCAAAATTATGATAAATTTCCGCTGTCGGAAGGTAACATTAAGTCGCGAATATGTTGTTGCCGATTCGGCTCGGCGATTGCGTCCTCGAGGCGACAATAATTACCGCCAATTTTTGTCGCATAAATTAGACGGTGGCGATAAACGGTGCAGTTTTGCAACGGTCGCCGCAAAATCCATACACTTCCAGGCCGGTATTTAGGGGCCGTTAAGTTTGAAACCCGCACGACTCCTCCGCATAAACATCCACACTCTTATTAAAATTATATTTTCCGCATAAAACGGTATTTTTTCCCCGCTTTTATCCGCGAAATAAATCAAAAAATAAAATTAAAAAAACGCTTTTTATTGTTTAGCATATCTGCTAGATAGAACTTAAATAAATAAATAAATAAATTCGTAGATACTTCATATACGAATCTATTACCAAATTCTTGTGTAACATATCTGCTTTGTTGTTAGAAGGAGGATGTTATAAACCCCTCGTCTGTTCGTCTGTTAACGGAATTGTCAGGGTGCAGCAGTTGTTAACTCGCGGTCGTTCTCCAAACTCCGGGTTTATGTTGCTCCTTGATTAATTTCACCACGTCCTGTGCTATATTGTTGCATTTAATTCCGGCGTTTGCATTATTATTTGCATACATTAGCCCAGGTGGAGAGGGGAGCAATGCACACGCCGAACAGACACACACACACGCGCGTGCGAATAAATCTACGCGAAATTATCCCCGCCGGAAGTGGATCCAGCCTCGGTGAGGAAACCGCGAAACTTTGCCAAAATGAAATCGTAAATAACGTCTATTCCGCGTATGTTTTATTACATATAACGTAAGTTTTATTAAAACTTAACCATCCATACCATGCATTCAATAAAGCCAAGATTAGATAAAAAGCAATGCTTGTTCTAGACGTTTTAATTACAAAATTGGAACCACAAAACAGACAAGACCAGACAGAGATCAGACAGGATTAGGCAAGATCAAACAACACCAGACAAGTCCAGACCAGGCCGGACAAGACCAGACATTTACATGATATCTTGGTGGATAGGATGGTTGCGATAGTTTGTTTTGCAGCAATTGAATTGAAAAATTGGATTTTTATTAGAACTAGTGAAACCATCCAACGTTATAGATAAATAATCATACAAACTTAAAACAAATGGAACACAGGCAGAATATATAAATATATTCAGCCTGTCCGGAGCTCTATAACAATTATTGAGTCTTGTTAGGTTTAAAAAAAAAATAGACGTGTTTTTTTTTGTAGTCCTAAAACGACTCAATTGTTATAGAGCTCTGAAAATGCTGAATATATTCAGGCGGTTCCGTGTGTTTTAAGTTTGAATTTTTATTTATATCTTCATTATTTGTTAACAATTTTATACATGAATATAATAGAATATTTAGTTGGACTGCTTTTTGCCCAATTACCATATTTCAAATAAAACTTTAGGAGATTTGGAGTGAAACTATGTTGTCTAAATATGGTAAAATTTGCGTACATTTGCATTTGGTGCAGTATATGCAAAATCGAGTGCACATTTTCATGGTTCTCGTCTATTTAACATAAACTTTAATTAGTGCAGTCTCTGTGTGCATGCAGGTTTGAATCGTAAACGTGTTCTAAGTGATGTGTTTGAAGGCGTACACAATTTAGTTATTTAGAATTTGCATAAATTGCGAAAGTGCCGGGCGAATATTACCGCGTTTTCTGCACGTATAAAGCAAAATGTATTTCTCACATTTCAATCTAAGTTTTATCGAGTCATGTTATTAGTTTTTTTTAATTTTGTAACTGAAATGCGTTTTCTTTGTCACAGCAGCGATAAAATCAGCCAAATGATAATTGTTGGTCGGCCAGTCGGCGTGGAAGTTGTGCCGGTAACAAGTTAGCGAAGTTTGGAGTGCCGGAGCAGGAGGGAGCGTGTTAAAATGTTGCATCGCGTAATTATTTTATAACATCAACCTGTTGTTTAACGACTTGCACAAACGAAATTCGCCAACTGACCCCAAACAGAATTATCCAAACCGAATTGAGTTTGTGCATCGAATTCCAGAACAAAGTTTTTCACTCGGACGTCTATATCTGGCACACGAAATGTTACAGATGAGGAATAATACACAGTTTTCATTCTGGACAATTCGCAGTTTTACGCAGTTCTACGCATTGCAAAAAAGTTAGTGGCGATTATCTGAAAGCGCCCGATTTCCGATGTGTGTTTGAAATCCGTTTTTTATGCTTAAGTTTTACCAAAACACAAAAAGAAATATTTTCTCTTATTCTATGTGTAATTCCTCGTCTTTTGACGTATAATACGTCAATATCCATGATATGTCAAAAAAAGACATTTCGAAAAAAAAAAATAACATACGTGCGGCGCAGCCGCGCGTAGTATGTAGTCTTTATTTATCTAAACAAGACCACATACGCGCGGCGCTGCCGCGCGTAGTATGTAATCTTGAATTATCTGATCAAGACCATAGTATGTTAACATGGTATGTTATCTTAATTTATCTGAACAAGACCACATACGCTAGGCGCTGCCGCGCGTTGTATGTAATCTTGATTTATCTGACCAAGACCACATGCGCGCGGCGATGCCGCGCGTAGTATGTAATCTTGATTTATCTGATCAAGACTACATACGCGCGATGCTGCCGCGCGTAGTATGTAATCTTAAATTATCTGATCAAGACCACATACGCGCAACGCTTCCGCGTCTTCCGAATCTTGATTTATCTGATCAAGAGCACTTACGCGCGGCGCTGCCGCGCGTAGTATGTAATCTTCATTTATCTAATCAAGACCACATGCGCGCGGCGCTGCCGCGCGTTGTATGTAATCTTGAATTATCTGATCAAGACCATATACGCGCCGCCGCGCCGCGCGTAGTATGTTGTCTTGAATTATCTTATCAAAACCACATACGCCCGGCGCTGCCGTGCGTAGTATGTTATCTTGATTTATCTGATCAAGACCACATACGCGCGATGCTGCCGCGCGTAGTATGTAATCTTAAATTATCTGATCAAGACCACATACGCGCAACGCTTCCGCGTCTTCCGAATCCTGATTTATCTGATCAAGAGCACATAGTATGTAATCTTGATTTATCCGATCAAGACCACATACGCGCGTCAATGCCGCGCGTAGTATGTAATCTTGATTTATCTGATCAAGACCACATGCGCGCGGCGCTGCCGTATGCAATCTTAATGTATCTGATCAAGACCACATACGCGCGGCGCTGCCGCGCGTAGTATGTTATCTTGATTTATCTGATCAAGACCACATACGCGCGGCGCTGCCGCGCGTAGTATGGAATCTTGAATTATCTGATCAAGATCACATAAGCGCGGCGCTGCCGCGCGTAGTATGTAATCTTGATTTATCTGAACAAGGCCACATACGCGCGGCGCTGCCGCGCGTAATATGTAATCTTGAATTATCTTATCAAGACCACATACGTGCGGCGCTGCCGCGCGTAATATGTAATCTTGACTTATCTGATGAAGACCATCTTTAATTATCTGAATAATATCTGAATTATCTGATCAAGACCACATACGCGCGGCGCTGCCGCGCGTAATATGTAATCTTGAATTATCTGTGCAAGACCACATACGTGCGGCGCTGCCGCGCGTAATATGTAATCTTGACTTATCTGATGAAGACCATCTTGAATTATCTGAATAATATCAGAATTATTTGAACAAGACCACATACGCGCGGCGCTGCCGCGCGTAATATGTAATCTTGAATTATCTGAGCAAGACCACATACGTGCGGCGCTGCCGCGCGTAATATGTAATCTTGACTTATCTGATGAAGACCATCTTGAATTATCTGAATAATATCTGAATTATTTGAACAAGACCACATACGCGCGGCGCTGCCGCGCGTAATATGTAATCTTGAATTATCTGATCAAGACCACATACGTGCGGCACTGCCGCGCGTAGTAGGTAATCTTGATTTATCTGATCAAGACCATATACGTGCGGCGCTGCCGCGCGTAGTATGTAATTTTGATTTATCTGAACAAGGCCACATACGCGCGGCGCTGCCGCGCGTAATATGTAATCTTGAATTATCTGATCAAGACCACATACGTGCGGCGCTGCCGCGCGTAATATGTATTCTTGACTTATCTGATAAAGACCATCTTGAATTATCTGAATAATATCTGAATTATCTGATCAAGACCACATACGCGCGGCGCTGCCGCGCGTAATATGTAATTTTGAATTATCTGATCAAGACCACATACGTGCGGCGCTGCCTACTGCGCGTATTATGTAATCTTGACTTATCTGATGAAGACCATCTTGAATTATCTGAATAATATCTGAATTATCTGATCAAGACCACATACGCGCGGCGCTGCCGCGCGTAATATGTAATCTTGAATTATCTGAACAAGACCACATACGTGCGGCGCTGCCGCGCGTAGTATGTAATCTTGATTTATCTGAACAAGACCACATACGCGTGGCGCTGCCGCGCGTAATATGTAATCTTGAATTATCTGAACAAGACCACATACGCGCGGCGCTGCCGCGCGTAATATGTAATCTTGAATTATCTAATCAAGACCATATACGTGCGGCGCTGACGCGCGTAGTATGTAATCTTGATTTATCTGAACAAGACCACATACGCGCGGCGCTGCCGCGCGTAATATGTAATCTTGAATTATCTAATCAAGACCATATACGTGCGGCGCTGACGCGCGTAGTATGTAATCTTGATTTATCTGAACCAGACCACATACGCGCGGCGCTGCCGCGCGTAATATGTAATCTTGAATTATCTGAACAAGACCACATACGTGCGGCGCTGCCGCGTGTAATATGTAATCTTTACTTATCTGATGAAGACCATCTTGAATTATCTGAATAATATCCGAATTATCTGAACAAGACTACATACGTGCGGCGCTGCCGCGCGTAGTATGTAATCTTGAATTATCTGTTCAGGACCACATAAGCGCGGCGCTGCCGCGCGTAGTATATAATCTTGAATTATCTGATTAAGACCACATACGCGCGGCGCTGCCGCGCGTAGTATGTAATCTTGAATTATCTGATCAAGACCACAAAAGCGCGGCGCTGCCGCGCTTAGTATGTCATCTTAATTTATCTGAACAAGACCACATACGCGCGGCGCTGCCGCGCTTAGTATGTAATCTTGATTTATCTGATCAAGACCACATACGCGCGGCACTGCCGCGCGTAGTATGTAATCTTGAATTGTCTGATCAAGACCACATACGCGTGGCGCTGCCTTGACCATTTAAACACGAGTTTAAATGGTCTAGTCATGAAATGTGTTGAAATTAATGTATGCTGGCAACCGTGGGGTCTCAACTGCCTTAACACATTCTATGGAAATTTGTCGTTCGGATTCGACGTTAAACCGCTACGTCCCCCACATTCAAATCTTAGTGCTGGGGGTGGATGCTGAGGAGTGGGGGCATAAAAAGAGTGATGAAAATATAACCTAATCTAACCTTTATTCAATTTTGTTTTCTTATTTCGTATAGAGAGCGATACCGCGCGATATGTGGTCTGGATTTATCTGCTCCGTTATAACCTAATCTAACCATCCATTTCGTTCAAATCTGTAGCTGCGGTGGCAAAGTGTATCTTCAAGTCTACGCAGACGCGAGCATAGTCAAGCACGTAAAAATCCAAAGATTCCTATGGGCGCGGCACGTAGAGAGAATGGAACATCAACAAGTACCAAAAAGGGTAGCAAGGGGCCAACTCGAAGGGAGGAAGCGTAGAGAACCAGATTAGATGACAACATCGAGCCAAAAAGATGCTAGGGCTTCCGAATTGGCAGTGCAGAAATAAACTGATGAGTGCAGCCAGAAATTGAAGGAGGCCAAGGTCCAGTAGGACTGTAGTACCACGGAAAGAAACACATTTTCTTTAAGAATTCTTGTTATCTAGTGATTTTCTGTCTGTCAAGTTGATAGTAACAAAACTTTTTTAACGGAAACATAACATTTCTGACCTCCCGAGTTATCTCGAGTACGGTCTTCTTGGACCACAAAGTCCTTTCGTCCACTTTAGCCTGAATAAGGGAAATAATTTCTTCAAACGACATACTGCACGCTGTAGACGAACGCTAAACTCAAACTGATTTGAAATGAGCGTGCACGCCACTCTGCCCGCCCCGCTGCACGCAAACCCAAACGTTCCGCCCCCGCTCACTTACTTACTCAGGACGCCTGCTACTAAGACCATGTGTTTGAGATGCACGCTGCACGCCACGCCCCGCTCCACGCTCTGTTTGAGCGGGCACTCAGGCCTTAGCCTTAGAGATATATCGTGCTTTGTCCTTAAGCGGTTAAAGGAATATTTAATTATCTTGTTTGTTTTCATACTCTATTTTACTTATGGAACGCGTGTCACAGCTAACACGTAGAAAAATGGTATTGGTACGCAAAAGAAATAGTTACTTTTCTAAAGAATGTATTTATATTTCTATAATAAACCATTGCAATAGACCCTTTCATAGTTGAATTTTTTTTGTGCACATGTGTCAATTTCCGCCATGTTTTTCCGAACTTGCAAACTGTAATCGGCACTGCCGATGGTAGTATGTAGCCTTGATTTATTTGATCAAGACCATATATCTTAACAACAAATATTTATTGTGTCTTACAGGAAAACTCTGCTTAATCTATTCCAATATTATACAGATTTATTTAGATATTGTCCTATACGTCGTTGCTGGTTTAGTTTTATCTAGCCCTGACTGATCTTGTTTTAATGCGCTTAATCTTGTCTAGGCTTGTCTCGTTTTGTCTAGATTCCCCTGACCATGTCTACATTGACTGGTTTTGTGTGGTCTGTTTTGATATTTTTTCTAATGATTGATCTATACCAGTGGTGGCGAACCTATGGCACGCGTGTCACAGTTGACACGCAGGAAAATTTTATTGGCACGCGAACTACTTCTCACGCATGCCTTCTAAATTTGTTAAACTATCTCTTCTAAAATAAATTTTTAAGTTTCTCAATCTACTTTTGTCCGTAATTGCAAAAGACGCATAAAAAAATCAGATTTTAAAAATTCACCAAAGCCGTATTTACAAAGCTACAATTTTAAAATTTGTGAGATCTCGTAAGAATATCAAACCATACCACGTTTTATCAAAATCCGTCGATTAGTTAGTCCATTAGCGATTTTCGACACCTCTCCGATTTTTGCATATCGCATATCAAAAGACGCAGAATTTTACACAGATTACTCTAATATAAATCATTATGCAATTTAGTTTATGGTAAGTCGGCAAAATTAAAAAAGCGACACAATTTTTAACCACCAAAAAACAGCTTGTTATGTTTACAGCGATAACATAAAAATGGGTAAATGTAGCGGAATAAGTTAAAACATTTTCTCTTATTCTATGTGTAATTCCGCGTATTTTGACAGTATAAACGTCAATATCCATGACAAAAATCGAGATTTCGAAAAAAAATCGCGATTTTCGATTTTTACATATTGCATATCAAAACACGCAGAATTTTACGCAGATTTCGCCAATATAAATTATTATGCAATTTAGTTTACGGTAACTCAGCAAAACTTAAAAAACGACACAATTTTTGACAAAACACCGAAAACAGCTTGTTTTCTTTACAGCGATATCATAAACAAAGAGTAAATGTCCGCTACATTTACTCTTTGTTTATGATATCGCTGTAAAGAAAACAAGCTGTTTTCGGTGTTTTGTCAAAAATTGTAAATGAGTTTTAGATTTTCTGAAAGCCTAAAAAATCCTTACAATTTTTAATGTATGATTTATTAATATTGTTTCAAACAATAAGACTAAGTAGTCTGTTTAAAAGCGACGTCGAAATCCAGAAAATTTGTCTGCAACACGCAATAACTTTGAAACCAACAAATCGATTGCATTCAAACATATCATTATTTTTGGCTTGATTCATAAGTTATAAGTTTGCAAAGTTTGAATAAAATCTATGCGAAAATATTGTAGGAAATAAGTTTTGCGGAAATGTTTAATTTATATCTACTTGATCTTTTCCGGACAATTTTCAATTCATTTTCAATCATCAATTAATTCCGACAGGTCTCAATCGCGCACAAAGAATTAGTTGTGTTTGTGTTAAAGAATTAGTAGTGTTATTAAGAACGTATTAAGAGAGTGTGCACGTTTTGTCTCGGCCGGCATGCGACCACACTCCTTTTGTTGATGGGGATGCTGCCCAATATAGTAGATCTGTATTGAAAGGGTTCTCTTTATTTTTTTGTCCTTTCAGATCCGCTTATTGCATTTATTATTAACTTAATTTATTGTTTTAATATAAACATATCCATTCCTCAACTCCGCTTTATCAAACTCAAACGTTACCTTATATACTTTCATATAAATCTACCTGTTGTCTTAACACAATAAAAAGAGTCTTTCTACAATAAAAAGAATCGATTTTTCGAGCGGTTTTTACTTAAAGTTAATACTTCATTTGTGTACGTTTACAAAAGGTTTTTTTCTTTTTATTATTTGTTTAAACCGAAAAGCCTTTAGCAAACATCAACAGAGGAGCATTATTAGGTCTGCGGCAGCGCGAACATGAAAGTCTTTCGAAACGCGCGCACGCCGAGTCTTTAAAACTCGCATTTAAAAGAGGAAACGGTAAAACAAACAGAAAGTGTGATAATTCAGAGGCATAAACACTCGGGCAAAAAAATCGTTGTATATACACACACAATATTTACATCTTCGTGTTTATTTTACACGTTTTTTTTTTTGCTTTTAAATTGGAGGAGTCGCGCGTCGTCGGGTGTAGGAAAGAAAAAACGAATCTCTCCCCCAAACAGTTCCGCATTGCGCCATCCTCCCTCGCTCTCTCGGCCTTGCAACGACTCCAGCCGTATTCACTTGGCAGTTTACTATTGCGCTCTCGCAAACCGAAACGAACAACAAAGGCTGCGGGACCTAAGTGGTTCGCGACTCATTACCAACTACGTCTGAACTAAAACTAAATAACTTAGGCGGGAATAGAAGCGAGTTATTAACCGGAAACGGCACAACAAAACTCACCGTTAACAATTTTGTTCTATTTTGCGTCTGTAATGGACTCATAACAGCACTCATATGCGTACGGTTATAGCTATACAATTTTCTCAATGTGTATCCGCAATTTTTTCATTTAGAAATGGCATAAAAGGGCGCAAAATAGAAAAAAATACTATAAAAACGTTGTTCATAAGGCGTTTTTCGCACTTGTCCTTGGTGATTTACGCACTTGTTCTTGACGTTCATAAGGCGTTTTCGCACTTGTGCTTGGCGTTTTACGCACTTTTCTTTGACGTTCATAAAGCGTTTTTCGCACTTGTCCTTGGCGTTTTACGCACTTGTTCTTGACGTTCATAAGGCGTTTTTCGTACTTGTCATTGGCGTTTTACGCACTTGTTCTTGACGTTCATAAGGCGTTTTTCGCACTTGTCCTTGGCGTTATACGCACTTGTCCTTGATGTTCATAAGGCGTTTTCGCACTTGTGCTTGGCGTTTTACGCACTTGTCCTTGACGTTTTCGCATCTCCTCGCTACGCTCGTCGTTTTCCAAACTTGGACGCGTGCTATAAAATCGCGCTTATTGAACTCGTCCTTTAATATACTATTATAGCACGTTGTTATTAAATCACAATTTTGCACACTTAAACTGCAAAACGTTGAAAACATTTTCGCGTTTCAAACATTTAAATTGAATTTAATTCGTGTTTTTTCTTGAAATTTAATTAGGGAGTTTTCTCTAATTGTGTGTTGATTCAGTCGTTTTGATGAATTTATTAACGGGGAAAACGGGAAAAGGGAAACGTGGAAACGTTTTCGGGATAATTAAAGGCCATCAATCTTAGTCCGTGCGGCGTTTGGCATGTCCATTGTTTCCACTTTGAATAAAAATCCAACACTCATCTCCTCCCAATTTATATTCATTCCCCAAAAAACATCCGTTAAAAGTCCACACCTCGCCCCCGATCACACTTTAAATAATTAATTACCCGACTTACGCACGGAATTACGCACGACCCGTTTAGCGGTGAGTGCGTAATTCCGCGAGAACGTAATTGCCTTACAACTCGAGTTATGTACTATACTTTATCTACGACCACACTAATTTTTCTCTGTTTAATAAGAAAATATGTTTGATTTTTTTTTAATTATCATTACTTAACATTATAATAATATTTAGTTCTAATTTGGGTTAAACAGGAATTCATAGATATAGGCAACCCAATGTACGCAATGTCAATTTCCGTTAGTTTGATTTGTGGCACGGGGGGCGCTGTACGTATGAGCACGTAATGGCAGCTCTCAACCAATCAACGAATTGTAAACCAAACGCACGTGTGTGCTATCAATCAAAACTTCACATTAATCGCGGACTGTTACATACCTGTGTGTTGTGATGTATTTACATACTCCACGAACTGTACAGTAATAGTCGTTTAGAATTAAATTCGTTTAAAACTTAAATTTTGTGTTTGGTTTAGTTCTCGTTGGGGCAATAATGAATTATGAGAGTGAATGGTGGGAGGGCGGCGCGCGTAACAGAAATTGAAGGCATAAATAAATCACCGACAAAGAGAGGGTTTCATATATCATCGAACAATAAGAAGTGACAGCCCGATGAAGACTTTTATATAACACACACGGGCTCGGAAAAGCTCTGGGTTTGATGGAAACATGCGAGCTTTACGTACCCAAAGGCTTCGGCTTATTTCATACATATCAAATCTCGCGCTAGAAACAATACCGGATGGACAAAGTGAACAAAACTACGGACAAAACATTTTTTTCTTTTGGTTTAAACAGCATTTACATTTACGGGAAGGTTTTCCCGGCATTATTTCGCCCGGGCTGTGGTCACTCGGCCATCCCGCCGAGCAAGTGTTTGGTTTTTCCTCTAAGTCGTCGCTAATCCCTCAGGGACAAAAGGTATTTGTATAAACAACCGCGGCTTGTGAAAAACCGCTTGCTCAAGCTCCAGCAATATTAAATATTGTCCCTTGGATTTAAAGCGAAAAGATACCTTAAATTTGCTTTGTTCCATATTTTAGCTTACGCTCAATAATCTAAGTTATACGACTCATCAAATTAAGTTAGGATGTTAGATTAATCAAGTCCTAGGGCTGTTCTAATATTTTCTTCATAAATTTGAACCCGAGCAACCCTAACTTGTCCGAGCCCAGAAGGAGCATAATGGCTCGCGTACACCTAATCCGTCATCGTCCGAAGTTTTCTCGGGCGACGACGCCCGAACTCGGACGATTGAATGGAGAAAAGCATCCAAAAGCAGTTCCTACAAAGGTTCCCGGAACTCTTAGAAGCCGAAGGGGACTTCGAAGTACTGGAACAAACCACCAGAATTAAATCTAAAGAACTAGAGGACAAAGAGGAAACAGAAAAGTAATCAAAATCGTGCACGACGGTACGAGGATCTCTGGCAAAAAAATAAAAAGATTAAAGAGGTAACAGCAAGGGAAAAATTCATTGCTATGCACCACGTAAACGCCATGAGCCCCCAACGATTAAGGAAAATGGTCGAGGGAATTTTCCACAAAGCGGACCAAAAAGTTAGAATCTACACAACTCAACAAACTCTCACGAGAGAAACGTCAGGGCAAAAAGAGAGCAAGGATAACGTGGCAAACACAGGCAAAAAAACGGAAACCGAGGAACACCGAGGCCCTCATCGTATAAAACAAGAACAGAGACATCTTAAGTACGCTAAGGGGCGTTAAGCGAATCATAACCGGAAGTAATGCGAAGGAGGCCATACGGTCGATAAGAAGCTCAAGGGAAGGTAACGTCCTAATCACCGCTGACCCAGACGTAAAGGCGATAGAGAAACTGGGGAAAGCCCTCACAGATGCATTCCACGATGGTACTAAAGTAAGAAGCAGAGACCGAAACTTTACACATAAGAGGCCTGGACGAAACAGCTGATAAAAAGGAGGTTCTAACAGCGGTTAGAGATAAAATTGGGGACACACATAACAAAACGATAAAGTTAAGCGACTTGCGACTTAACGCAAATCATACCCAAGCTGCTACGCCTGTGGTAAGCAAGGAGGAGGCGGAGAAATTACTGGAAGAGCCACACCTAAAAGTAGGACTAGTGCGGTGCTCTCTAGAGAGAAGGATTAAAATTGATCGCTGCCACAAATGCTGGTCCTATGACCATCTGGCCAAGAACGTTGTCGAAGCTGTGTTTAGCGTGCGGGAAGGAAGGGCACACAGCTAAAGACTGCCGCAACGAAAAATCCTGTCCAATCTGCAATAAAGAAGGGCACAGCGCCAACAGTGGCAACTGTTTTCCGCCACACGTTGTCCGAGGCGAGAAAACAAACTAAACCGAAACGGCGAGACAGTTTTGCAAGCGGAGCCCACAAGGCCTCGTCCTCAGCTTCAGCTTAAGTTTAAAAATCTTGCAAGCAAACTTGAACTGCTGCGCCCGTGCCCAGGACCTTCTGGAAGCCACGGCTAGGGAGCAGCAGATAGACGTCATCTTGTTAAGTGAGCCGAACAACAAATTAACAAACCAGAAAAGAGGATGGATCAGGGGCAAGGAAGACAAAACAGCAATTTAGTATCAACAACGAAGCTTGAGGCGACTCACCTGATTGAAAGTAAAGGGCCTTACAATCTACAGCTGCTACGTATCACCTAACTGCACGCAGACCGAGTTCGAAGGCTACCTGGACGCTCTGTAGGGAGACATCATTCAGAGGAGCGTATAAATTCTTATTGGCGGGGATTTCAATAGTAGGTCTCAAGTGTGAGGCGCAAAGACGGAGGACCGTAGAGGGAGAGTTCTGGTGGACAAAATAACTTCGTCATTAGAAACGTCGGTCGGGAACCCACCTGTGTCCGCGGCAACGGTAGCTCCATCGTAGACTTGACTTTTGGAACCGTGGATATTGTGGGAAAAAACGCGTCGTGGGAGGTGCTACCGGAGGAGACGTTGAGCGACCACAAATATTTAAGATACGTCTTACGAGACAACGGTAACCTAGATCAGTGCTGCCAGGAGATCAAAGGATGGAAAACAACTGCGCTAGACAAGGGAAAGTTCGTAGAAGCTTTTAGAGAGGCCAAGAAGAAGCCGGACAATGCAGACGAGCTGGTTACTAGCGTGTGCAATGAGTGTCTCCCTAGGAAAAGAGGTTACAAACCCAATAGGTGCACCTACTGGTGGACGAGCGAAATTGGTGACCAAAGAAGAAGCTGCTTCCAGGCAAGAAGGCGAGCGATGATAGGGAGGAAAAAGCAGAGCATGGAGTACGCCGAGTTAGCGCTGGCCTATAAGGCCGAAAAGAAAAAGCTACGAACACTTACTGCACGGGCCAAGGAAGCCAAATAGAAAGAGATTTGCGAAGTCGTTTTGAAGTCGTCGAAGTTGCGAAAATTGTCACGGACAAGCTTAAAAAGCCGCAGCTTCAGCTGGACCATGACTTCAAGAAAAGGGTGGTGGAAAACCTTTTTGTGACGCATGAAAAGAACGTGTAGTTGCGTGCACGGCAATACGACGTCCAGGAAATTTCGTCCGAGGAACTTGAAGAGGCAGAAAACCAAAAAAGCGCCGGGCCCTGACGGTCTACCAGCGGAGATCTTAAAGCTCGTGTGCGAGCGTTTTCCCGAAACCGTGCGGCACGAACTGAACAAGGAGCCAAAGAGCGCAAATTTCCCTAGAAGGTGGAAAACAGCCAGATAGGTACTCATAGCGAAGCCTCCGACTAGTCCAGACACGAACCGTCCAATTTGCATGCTGGACAATTTCGCCAAGTTGTTCGAGAGAATCCTGGTTAATAGGTTTAACAACGAATTGACAGGGAAGGCGGCGCTCTCTGCGAGACAGGGAAGTCCACTGTTACGGCCGCAAAATACATCTTCAACCTGGCAGAGGAAGTACGAAGGAGATCGCTTAAAACAAGGAAACTGGTAGCACTGGTAATGATAGACGTAAAGAATGCCTTCAACTCGGCACCGCGGAGGATCATTGTAGAGGAGCTGGAACGCAGGAAGATGCCCGAATACCTGGTAGGCCTGACCATGAGCTACTTCAGCGACAGGCGTCTGCTGGTGGAGGGACATGACGAGATAGATGTTACAGCCGGGGTCCCACAAGGATCTGTGCTGGGTCGCTTTATGATGGAGTTCTAAATGTAGCCTTACCGGACAGTGCGGAATCCGTCGCCTACGCGGACGACCTGGCCCTACTGGTCAAAGCAAGAAGAGAAGACGAGCTCAAAGAAATAATGAACGCCGCCCTAGACACCACACAGGACTGGATGGACTCAAATCAGCTGGCTATTGCACCGGACAAAACCGAGGCGGTGCTGCTAATCGGCAGGAAGAGATGTGGCCCGGTGGAGTTCGTTCTCGGCGGGAGAACGTTTCGCCCGCAGAAGTTCCTAAAATACCTGGGAATAGTCTTCGACGATAAGCTAACCTAAGGGCAACGGAGGGGTTCTAACCTAAGGGCAACGCAGGGGGTCTAACTTAAGGGCAACGCAATAAGGGCACGATTGAATCAAACACTTGTATAAGAAAGAAAGCGCGTACACAAACTCGGATGACGGATTAGGTACGCTAGCCGTTATGCTCGTTCTGGGCTCGGGAAAGTTCGGGTTGCTTGGGTTCAAATTTACGAAGAAAATGTTACGGCTCGCGTACATCTAATCCGTCATCGGCCGAAGTTTGCTCGGGCGACGACGGCCGATTGAATCAAACACTTGTAAAAGAAAGAGAGCGCGTTCACAAAATACACGACCGTTAACGTCCCATGAAGATTTAGTGTACGCGCTCTCTTTCATTTACAAGTGTTTCATTCAATCGTCCGAGTACGGCCGTCGTCGCCCGAGCAATCTTCGGCCGATGACGGATTAGGTGTACGCGACCCGTAACATTTTCTTCATAAATTTAAACCCGAGCAACGATGGAATCAGAAACGAGACTCTCGTGTGAAGCCCTAATCTAGTTAAGTTGAATGTTGGATTAATCCAGTCTTAGGACTGTTCTAACTAATCCAGTAAAATTTAATGTGATGGTGTTCGATTAATCTACTCGCAGGAATGTTGGATTAACCTAGCTGTAGGACTATTCTAACTAATCGAGTTAAGTTGAAAGTTAGATTAGCCTAGTTCTAGGACTGTTCTAACTAATCCAGATAAGTTGAATGTTAAGCTGTTGGATTAATCTAGTCGTTGGTTTGTTCTAACTAATCTATTTACGTTAGTTATTTAGTTTGTGGATGGTGTATTGAAAGGAAAGTAATAATCGATGGAAAACTTGTCGTTGGAAGCATCGATCCGAATTAATAAATTACAAGCTTTTCCCTCGAGAGTTTCAATTTCTTTTTTTAAAGTTGTTGGACAGTTTATTGGTGCCGAGAGCCGGTAATCGATCGGCTTACAAATCATTTTTCCTCTCTGATTGAGACGTCTCGGCCGAACGAACAGAAAACTTGCACGCAAATCAAACGGAAGCTACTCGGCCGAGTGAATACAAAATGTCCATTCAAATTTAACTGTCTCGGTCGTGTCTATCTAGTTTTAGCTAGTTTAAGCACTCCAAAGAAATCCTTGTTTGGTCAAGCATTCGCAAATAAAATAAAACTGCACGCTAATATTATGAATTTTTTTAATGGAATTTGGCAGTACTTTTCCTCTTTGCAGTCCTTCGCTTCATGCTAAAACTAGATAGACAAGAGCGAGGTAGTAAAAATTGTATGGAAATTTTGTACTTACTCGGCCGAGTAGCTTGTTGGGATACTTTCGGATGGTTTGCGTGCGAGTTTTCTGCTCGTCCGGCCGAGATGTCTTAATCAGAGAGGAAAAATGATTTGTAAGCCGATCGATAACCGGCTCTGGGCCCCATTAGACTGTCCAACAACTTAAAAAAAAGATATTAAAACTTTCAAGGGAAAAGTTTGTAATTTATTAATTTGGATTTTGGCCGCACATCAGGCACATCTTCTGTCTGTCTGGTCCTTTACATGTGTTTGCAAAATGCCCGGTCTCCCAGCATTTATAGCACCTTACCAGGTCTATCCTCTCCCTAACTCTGCAATATAACTAGCCAATCTTTAACTTTCCTTTCTCGATGGGGGCAGTAGGAAAAGATCCTTCGTTATATTCCCACTTCCCGCTCCGAGCTTGAAATCTTATCAGTAGTTCTAAACGCGGCCGAGCGTGGATGTGTAGATGGCGCCACGATTTATCTGTAGTTCTGAACGAAGCCGAGCGTGGATCTGTAGATGGCGCCACGATTTATCAGTAGTTCTCAACGCGACCTAGCGTGGATGTGTAGATGGCGCCACGATTTATCAGTAGTTCTGAACGCGACCTAGCGTGGATGTGTAGATGGCGCCACGATTTACCAGTAGTTTTGAACGCGGTCGAGCGTGGATGTGTAGATGGCGCCACGATTTATCAGTAGTTCTGAAGGCGACCGAGTATGGATGTGCAGATGGCGCCACGATTTATCAGTAGTTCTCAACGCGGCCGAGCGTGGATGTGTAGATGGCGCCAGGATATATTCAAAAATGCGCGGTGAGAGGATAGTTGTAAAGTTTCATTTATAAATTTGAACGTCGTAAAATTGTGTATAGTTGGTTGCATATATCAGCGGGTATTGGGATAGAAAATATCTTGTGCAGTTGGTTGCAGAAGACTAGACTAGGCTGAACTAGATCAGATAATACCCTACCAGGCTGGATTACATCAGATAATACCAGACTAATACCAGAGTAGTCCGGTCTAAAAATACCATGGACAGCCCACCGCACAAACGACTCTATTATTCAACAACTCGGTATAAAGACCAGACTATACCAGACATTAAACCAATGGTAATTGGGATACCTGGGTCATGTTGCAAGGAGGTTCGACAATATTGATGGACTCATAGTATACGGCAAAGTCCAAGGCCGCCGCCCAAGAGGAAGATCGCCGACACAATGGATAGACGGGTCAAAACTCCTGACGGAACAAGGGATTCAGGAAGTAATGAGAACTACCCAAGATAGAGAGCGCTGGCGAGGAGTCATTGCGATGGCAGCAAATTAATGTCACCACACCCTGCAGAAGTGTTATGGACTGAAAAGAGAGAGAGATAGCCCGACTAGATCAGATAATATCAGACTAGGCTGGACTAGATCAGATAAGACCAGACTAGCCCGAACTAGATCAGATAATACCCTAACAGGCCGGACTACATCAGATAATACCACTACGCCGGACTAGATCAGCTAATACCAGACTAGCCGGAACTAGATCAGATAATACCCTAACAGGCCGGACTACATCAGATAATACCACTACGCCGGACTAGATCAGCTAATACCAGACTAGCCGGAACTAGATCAGATAATACCCTACCAGGCCGGACTACATCAGATAATACCACACTAGGCCGGACTAGATCAGATAATACCAGACTAGGTCGGACTAAATCAGATAATACCAGACTAGGCCGGATTACTTTGCTTATTTTTTGGGATGCGCGACAGTTGCAATCTGACTATCCCATACCCGGGTCGGATGTTTTTTATTGTGATACCTCCTCTTGTATTAGCAAATGCAGATTTTATGGCTTCCTCTACTTCTTCTAGTGTGGTAACAGCATCTATCTTCTTTATATTCACCAAGGTGTCCGCATTTTTTGATCGAATATCGATCTCTGGCAATTTGTTCGAGATCAGTTCTTTCAGTTCGATTGCACTCCCTTCTTTTACTTCAAGCAGGAGCTCCTTTTGCTTCCCTGCTGGTCCTTGGGGCAAAAACACTCTTATATCAACATCTGTCCCTACAAATGTATACTCTACCATTTTTGGTAAACTTGACCATTTTGCAACCGTAGAGAGAGAGAGAGAATATATTTATTGTATATTTTACACAAAGGGCTATCGACCACAAGGTCCTTCTGCTCTCACCCGCAGATTTAGCGAATGCCAATTTCTTCCTGGTGTGCGCTTCAGTTAGCTATTTTAGCTTTTGTAGACTCTCAAATGTATGTCGTAGCATGACAGTTTTGTCTGCTTCTTCCTCACCTGCTTTTTTACCAATCAGCTGCTATATGTAGCGATTCGTTGTTTTAAGGCGGATTCTCATATACGCGACATTCAGCTACGCAACATCATTATGGCATTATGGCTACGCGACAGATACGCGACGTGCCCATTTAAAACAATGTAATCATTACTTGACAGGCGATGTCGCACGACGTCGCATAGCTAATTGTCGCGCATATGGGAATCGACCTTTAATTTGCTGTTGGGACTCCTATGGAGTGTGTTAGGTAGACTACATTGCTAGGCTGCTTTGTCTGGCTCTCTAGCTCAATTGATCTCATGTATGTGTTGCATTGTGCTTGGGGCACCCCTTCCTCTGGATGTAGTCGTTATCGGCCACGCATCAGACCAAGTCCTAGCCGAGTGATGCTAACTGCATATTTCCCGTTTCTATTTTTACTCGTTTGAAGCTGCGCGGGCCAGATTTCTTCTGCAACTTTCTGAAATTTTTGATACGAATTACGCAAATCAACCAAAACTATCTCAACAAGCTACTCGACCGAACGGGCGTATCCACTAGGCCGCGTGGTTGTATCCACTCGGCCGAGTAACTTGTGACAAGACTAGAGAGACAAGACTAGGTATGAGCTGTGACAAGACTAGAGAGCCAAGACTAGGTACGAGCTACAGGGCCGAGTGGTTGTATCCACTCGGCCGAGTAGCTTTTTTTATATTTATTGATATCCATTCAAATTCCAGTTCGGTCAAGTCTCGAAATAAATCCATTTTTTGTCATTGTGTCGGTAAAGGTGGCAGAAACAAGGATTTGCATAAAAAAACAGCACGTTAATATTACGGGTTTTTTGAATGGGACTCGACTCGGCCAAAAAGTAATCGCACAAGCGGCAAAGTGGTTTTGTAACGAGCGGCCGTGTGATCATGTTTTATTGCGTGTGCTTCACATTCACGCCCAATTCCAAATCGTACCACTTTTAGGATTCCCAATTGTTCCATCGATTTGCCAAAACTGTGTTAATATTTTCTGTGTTACGAATGGTTTGCAATGCGAAATAATATCATTTGCGAAAATAGGCAGAGAGGACTAGACAGACAAGACTAGAGAGACAAGACTAGAGGGACAAGACTAGAGGGACAAGACTAGACAGACAAGACTAGACAGACAAGACTAGACAGACAAGACTAGACAGACAAGACTAGACAGACAAGACTAGACAGACAAGACTAGACAGACAAGACTAGACAGACAAGACTAGACAGACAAGACTAGACAGACAAGACTAGACAGACTAGACAGACAAGACTAGACAAGACTAGACAGACAAGACTAGACAGACAAGTCTAGACAGACAAGACTAGACATACAAGACTAGACAGACAAGACTAGACAGACAAGACTAGACAGACAAGATTAGACAGACAAGACTAGACAGACAAGACTAGACAGACAAGACTAGACAGACAAGACTAGACAGACAAGACTAGACAGACAAGACTAGACAGACAAGACTAGACAGACAAGACTAGACAGACAAGACTAGACAGACAAGACTAGACAGACAAGACTAGAGAGATAAGACTAGACAGACAAGACTAGACAGACAAGACTAGACAGACAAGACTAGACAGACAAGACTAGACAGACAAGACTAGACAGACAAGACTAGACAGACAAGACTAGACAGACAAGACTAGACAGACAAGACTAGACAGACAAGACTAGACAGACAAGACTAGACAGACAAGACTAGACAGACAAGACTAGACAGACAAGACTAGACAGACAAGACTAGACAGACAAGACTAGACAGACAAGACTAGACAGACAAGACTAGACAGACAAGACTAGACAGACAAGACTAGACAGACAAGACTAGACAGACAAGACTAGACAGACAAGACTAGACAGACAAGACTAGACAGACAAGACTAGACAGACAAGACTAGACAGACAAGACTAGACAGACAAGACTAGACAGACAAGACTAGACAGACAAGACTAGACAAACAAGACTAGACAGACAAGACTAGACAGACAAGACTAGACAGACAAGACTAGACAGACAAGACTAGACAGACAAGACTAGACAGACAAGACTAGACAGACAAGACTAGACAGACAAGACTAGACAGACAAGACTATACAGACACGACTAGACAGACAAGACTAGACAGACAAGACTAGACAGACAAGACTAGACAGACAAGACTAGACAGACAAGACTAGACAGACAAGACTAGACAGACAAGACTATACAGACACGACTAGACAGACAAGACTAGACAGACAAGACCAGACAGACAATACTAGACAGACAAGACTAGACAGACAAGACTAGACAGACAAGACTAGACAGACAAGACTAGACAGACAAGACTAGACAGACAAGACTAGACAGACAAGACTAGACAGACAAGACTAGACAGGCAAGACTAGACAGACAAGACTAGACAGGCAAGACTAGACAGACAAGACTAGACAGACAAAACTAGACAGACAAGACTAGACAGACAAGACTAGACAGACAAGACTAGACAGACAAGACTAGACAGACAAGACTAGACAGACAAGACTAGACAGACAAGACTAGACAGACAAGACTAGACAGACAAGACTAGACAGACAAGACTAGACAGACAAGACTAGACAGACAAGACTAGACAGACAAGACTAGACAGACAAGACTAGACAGACAAGACTAGACAGACAAGACTAGACAGACAAGACTAGACAGACAAGACTAGACAGACAAGACTAGACAGACAAGACTAGACAGACAAGACTAGACAGACAAGACTAGACAGACAAGACTAGACAGACAAGACTAGACAGACAAGACTAGACAGACAAGACTAGACAGACAAGACTAGACAGACAAGACTAGACAGACAAGACTAGACAGACAAGACTAGACAGACAAGACTAGACAGACAAGACTAGACAGACAAGGCTAGACAGACAAGACTAGACAGACAAGACTAGACAGACAAGACTAACAAGACAAGACAGACAAGACTAGACAGACAAGACTAGACAGACAAGACTAGACAGACAAGACTAGACAGACAAGACTAGACAGACAAGACTAGACAGACAAGACTAGACAGACAAGACTAGACAGACAAGACTAGACAGACAAGACTAGACAGACAAGACTAGACAGACAAGACTAGACAGACAAGACTAGACAGACAAGACTAGACAGACAAGACTAGACAGACAAGACTAGACAGACAAGACTAGACAGACAAGACTAGACAGACAAGACTAGACAGACAAGACTAGACAGACAAGACTAGACAGACAAGACTAGACAGACAAGACTAGACAGACAAGACTAGACAGACAAGACTAGACAGACAAGACTAGACAGACAAGACTAGACAGACAAGACTAGACAGACAAGACTAGACAGACAAGACTAGACAGACAAGACTAGACAGACAAGACTAGACAGACAAGACTAGACAGACAAGACTAGACAGACAAGACTAGACAGACAAGACTAGACAGACAAGACTAGACAGACAAGACTAGACAGACAAGACTAGACAGACAAGACTAGACAGACAAGACTAGACAGACAAGACTAGACAGACAAGACTAGACAGACAAGACTAGACAGACAAGACTAGACAGACAAGACTAGACAGACAAGACTAGACAGACAAGACTAGACAGACAAGACTAGACAGACAAGACTAGACAGACAAGACTAGACAGACAAGACTAGACAGACAAGACTAGACAGACAAGACTAGACAGACAAGACTAGACAGACAAGACTAGACAGACAAGACTAGACAGACAAGACTAGACAGACAAGACTAGACAGACAAGACTAGACAGACAAGACTAGACAGACAAGACTAGACAGACAAGACTAGACAGACAAGACTAGACAGACAAGACTAGACAGACAAGACTAGACAGACAAGACTAGACAGACAAGACTAGACAGACAAGACTAGACAGACAAGACTAGACAGACAAGACTAGACAGACAAGACTAGACAGACAAGACTAGACAGACAAGACTAGACAGACAAGACTAGACAGACAAGACTAGACAGACAAGACTAGACAGACAAGACTAGACAGACAAGACTAGACAGACAAGACTAGACAGACAAGACTAGACAGACAAGACTAGACAGACAAGACTAGACAGACAAGACTAGACAGACAAGACTAGACAGACAAGACTAGACAGACAAGACTAGACAGACAAGACTAGACAGACAAGACTAGACAGACAAGACTAGACAGACAAGACTAGACAGACAAGACTAGACAGACAAGACTAGACAGACAAGACTAGACAGACAAGACTAGACAGACAAGACTAGACAGACAAGACTAGACAGACAAGACTAGACAGACAAGACTAGACAGACAAGACTAGACAGACAAGACTAGACAGACAAGACTAGACAGACAAGACTAGACAGACAAGACTAGACAGACAAGACTAGACAGACAAGACTAGACAGACAAGACTAGACAGACAAGACTAGACAGACAAGACTAGACAGACAAGACTAGACAGACAAGACTAGACAGACAAGACTAGACAGACAAGACTAGACAGACAAGACTAGACAGACAAGACTAGACAGACAAGACTAGACAGACAAGACTAGACAGACAAGACTAGACAGACAAGACTAGACAGACAAGACTAGACAGACAAGACTAGACAGACAAGACTAGACAGACAAGACTAGACAGATAAGACTAGACAGACAAGACTAGACAGACAAGACTAGACAGACAAGACTAGACAGACAAGACTAGACAGACAAGACTAGACAGACAAGACTAGACAGACAAGACTAGACAGACAAGACTAGACAGACAAGACTAGACAGACAAGACTAGACAGACAAGACTACACAGACAAGACTAGACAGACAAGACTGGACAGACAAGACTGGACAGACAAGACTCGACAGACAAGACTCGACAGACAAGACTAGACAGACAAGACTAGACAGACAAGACTAGATAGACAAGACTAGACAGACAAGACTAGACAGACAAGACTAGACAGACAAGACTAGACAGACAAGACTAGACAGACAAGACTAGACAGACAAGACTAGACAGACAAGACTAGACAGACAAGACTAGACAGACAAGACTAGACAGACAAGACTAGACAGACAAGACTAGACAGACAAGACTAGACAGACAAGACTAGACAGACAAGACTAGACAGACAAGACTAGACAGACAAGACTAGACAGACAAGACTAGACAGACAAGACTAGACAGACAAGACTAGACAGACAAGACTAGACAGACAAGACTAGACAGACAAGACTAGACAGACAAGACTAGACAGACAAGACTAGACAGACAAGACTAGACAGACAAGACTAGACAGACAAGACTAGACAGACAAGACTAGACAGACAAGACTAGACAGACAAGACTAGACAGACAAGACTAGACAGACAAGACTAGACAGACAAGACTAGACAGACAAGACTAGACAGACAAGACTAGACAGACAAGGCTAGACAGACAAGACTAGACAGACAAGACTAGACAGACAAGACTAGACAGACAAGACTAGACAGATAAGACTAGACAGACAAGACTAGACAGACAAGACTAGACAGACAAGACTAGACAGACAAGACTAGACAGACAAGACTAGACAGACAAGACTACACAGACAAGACTAGACAGACAAGACTGGACAGACAAGACTGGACAGACAAGACTCGACAGACAAGACTCGACAGACAAGACTAGACAGACAAGACTAGACAGACAAGACTAGACAGACAAGACTAGACAGACAAGACTAGACAGACAAGACTAGACAGACAAGACTAGACAGACAAGACTAGACAGACAAGACTAGACAGACAAGACTAGACAGACAAGACTAGACAGACAAGACTAGACAGACAAGACTAGACAGACAAGACTAGACAGACAAGACTAGACAGACAAGACTAGACAGACAAGACTAGACAGACAAGACTAGACAGACAAGACTAGACAGACAAGACTAGACAGACAAGACTAGACAGACAAGACTAGACAGACAAGACTAGACAGACAAGACTAGACAGACAAGACTAGACAGACAAGACTAGACAGACAAGACTAGACAGACAAGACTAGACAGACAAGACTAGACAGACAAGACTAGACAGACAAGACTAGACAGACAAGACTAGACAGACAAGACTAGACAGACAAGACTAGACAGACAAGACTAGACAGACAAGACTAGACAGACAAGACTAGACAGACAAGACTAGACAGACAAGACTAGACAGACAAGACTAGACAGACAAGACTAGACAGACAAGACTAGACAGACAAGACTAGACAGACAAGACTAGACAGACAAGACTAGACAGACAAGACTAGACAGACAAGACTAGACAGACAAGACTAGACAGACAAGACTAGACAGACAAGACTAGACAGACAAGACTAGACAGACAAGACTAGACAGACAAGACTAGACAGATAAGACTAGACAGACAAGACTAGACAGACAAGACTAGACAGACAAGACTAGACAGACAAGACTAGACAGACAAGACTACACAGACAAGACTAGACAGACAAGACTGGACAGACAAGACTGGACAGACAAGACTCGACAGACAAGACTAGACAGACAAGACTAGACAGACAAGACTAGACAGACAAGACTAGACAGACAAGACTAGACAGACAAGACTAGACAGACAAGACTAGACAGACAAGACTAGACAGACAAGACTAGACAGACAAGACTAGACAGACAAGACTAGACAGACAAGACTAGACAGACAAGACTAGACAGACAAGACTAGACAGACAAGACTAGACAGACAAGACTAGACAGACAAGACTAGACAGACAAGACTAGACAGACAAGACTAGACAGACAAGACTAGACAGACAAGACTAGACAGACAAGACTAGACAGACAAGACTAGACAGACAAGACTAGACAGACAAGACTAGACAGACAAGACTAGACAGACAAGACTAGACAGACAAGACTAGACAGACAAGACTAGACAGACAAGACTAGACAGACAAGACTAGACAGACAAGACTAGACAGACAAGACTAGACAGACAAGACTAGACAGACAAGACTAGACAGACAAGACTAGACAGACAAGACTAGACAGACAAGACTAGACAGACAAGACTAGACAGACAAGACTAGACAGACAAGACTATGCAGACAAGACTAGACAGACAATACTAGACAGACTAGACAGACAAGACTAGACAGACAAGACTAGACAGACAAGACTAGACAGACAAGACTAGACAGACAAGACTAGACAGACAAGACTAGACAGACAAGACTAGACAGACAAGACTAGACAGACAAGACTAGACAGACAAGACTAGACAGACAAGACTAGACAGACAAGACTAGACAGACAAGACTAGACAGACAAGACTAGACAGACAAGACTAGACAGACAAGACTAGACAGACAAGACTAGACAGACAAGACTAGACAGACAAGACTAGACAGACAAGACTAGACAGACAAGACTAGACAGACAAGACTAGACAGACAAGACTAGACAGACAAGACTAGACAGACAAGACTAGACAGACAAGACTAGACAGACAAGACTAGACAGACAAGACTAGACAGACAAGACTAGACAGACAAGACTAGACAGACAAGACTAGACAGACAAGACTAGATAGACAAGACTAGACAGACAAGACTAGACAGACAAGACTAAACAGACAAGACTAGACAGACAAGACTAGACAGACAAGACTAGACAGACAAGACTAGACAGACAAGACTAGACAGACAAGACTAGACAGACAAGACTAGACAGACAAGTCTAGACAGACAAGACTAGACAGATAGGACTAGACAGACAAAACTAAACAGACAAGACTTTACTAATTATAATTTATTAAATACCTTATTATTTATTACTTATTTGGGTTAAACTGGAATAAGAGTGCTTATAGATATAGGCAACCCAATGTACGCAATGTCAATTTGCGTTAGTTTGAATTGTGGCACGGGGGGCGCTGAACGCATGACCACGTAATAGCAGCTCTCAACCAATCAATGAACCGTAAACCAAACGCACGTGTGTGTTATCAACCATAACTTATCATTAATCGCGGACTGTTAAATACGTATGTTATTATGTATTTACATAGTCCACGAACTGGCCATTTACAATAGTGGGCGTAGATAAAATAACTTAAACGTCAATTTCGTTCAATTCGCGATACAACCAGGCGCAATCAGATAGATTTTAATTTGAACCCTCGCCGTTTCAGCAATTATCGCCGCCAATAATTGCGCGAGATCCGTCTTGAACGTGCAAATTTCGCTGTGAAATTCGCGCCGTGACGCGAAAAAAAAAAAACAAAAACGGAATCGAGGAATTAAAACGGATTGACAACGGACGGGCGTTTAATTGGCCGGATAATTGGACTTCACGGTTTGCTACGTATTAAATTCATTTTGGCGGGAAGAAAGAATCCCGGTCGGACGGACGGTTTAAGTCCGCGCGCGAGAAACGGAATTGTCCCCGAAACGGACAAACAAGGATTAGTGCCCGGATTAGGGCTAGTCATAATGTCCTGTCTACATTCCCTCCGACAAGATTAGAACGTTTTATAGCTTCTAATTATCGAACGAATGTTTTCCAACAGATTAGCATTCATACAACTAATCTTCTAACAAAACTGACTGAATGGAAATGTCTTTCTAGCTTTGTGCGATCAAACTAAACATGTTTGTTTATAGTATATTACGTAATGCGAGTTGTAAGAAGCTTGAAATTCAGGAAATTGCTTTTTATATGGTGAGCAATTTGTTTCCGGATAAATCACGTGCACGATATGAAAAATGATATTATAGTAAATTTAAGGAGTGGTGCAATGCAAATAAGGTTACAGTTGTTTCGGAATAGTATATTACGGGACAAGAGTTGTAAGAAGCATATTACGTACGAGCGGTAATTCCACGAGTACGTAATTGCCTTACAAGTCGAGTTATGTATTATACTTTATCCACGATCATATTAAATTGTTTCTGTTTATTGAGAAAAATATGTTCACCTCGACCTTATTTAACTTGATAGACATGAAAAGAGATAATGGTTAGATACCTTTTTATTTATTGCTTATTTGTAGTTTTCGTTAGATTTAAACGTGAAAAAACGAAATGAATAAATGCTTCTATGTGACGTTTAATGATTGTTTGGAAATCACGGAGTACTATATTTAAAAATAGTATCGACGTGCAGCTCTCAACCAATGAAGGAAGCGTAAACCAAACGCACTAGTGTGTTATCAATCATTACATATCATTAATCGCGGACTGTTACACACGTGTGTTATGGTGCATTTACATAGTCCATGTACTAGATAAAATTAATTAATAAAGCAGCAAATTTAAAGATTTCTATTCGCAATGTTTCAAAACCAACAAAAGTTTCGCGACAAAAACTAAAATCGCATTTTCGCGAAATAAAAACAAAAGGACGGAAAAACGGATACGTTGCGACTAATTCCGGCGTTAACGACGTTGTCGTGCAATTCCCCTCGTGCTCGCTCGGTTTAAATTAGTTTTCGCATTTCATTACGAAAACTTTATAATCGCCAAACTATTATTATTTTCGCAGCTATACATAGCCTTATTGCCAACAATAACTGAGCCCAACTTGCTATCTAAAACTACACAAATTCACATCAACAAACAGAAATTACAAATTGAGTGTCTAGGCTTGTCCGCCTTTGTAATCACCACATATATCTAGTCTTGTCTGTATAGGTCACCCACGGACGCAGGTCAGGAATCAAGCGCTTGGTCCATATAGCCTTCCCTGTTTCCTTTCATCTGCGTTGCAGGCGTCTGCGGGCTTCTGCCGTCTTGTCTATCTAGTCTTGTATTCGATGTTTGAAGATTTTGTGACTGAGTTATTAGATACGGTACTTACGTATTAACGCCACCACCGCTACATTTTTAAATGCCGCTGATCTACACCTAAAATTTAGTTGATAAATCATAAAATACAACATTTCATCTAAAATTAAAACATTTTTAAAACTCAAAATACTTTTTATTTTTTAACCCCGGTTAGGTTAGGTTGCCCGCCGCGAAACGGACAGACAACATACGCGCGGCAGTTCGAACTCTCGTTTCAATATATACAGGTGATTAATACGTAAGTACCGTATATACATACGTGGTCTGTTAGAAAAGTATCCGACCTTTAGCCTGTAAAAAAAACTGGCATACATGGAGCGTTGGAAACCTAGATTCAATATATACAGATGATTAATACTTAAGTACCGTATATACATACGTGGTCTGTTAGAAAAGTATCCGACCTTTAGCCTTTAAAAACAACTGGCATACATGGAGCGTTGGAAACCTAGTCTCGATTCAATATATACATTCAATATTAAACAGGTGATTAATACGTAAGTACCGTATATACATAGTGGTCTGTTAGAAAAGTATCCGACCTTTAGCCTGTAAAAAAAACTGGCATACATGGAGCGTTGGAAACCTAGTCTCGATTCAATATATACATTCAATATTAAACAGGTGATTAATACGTAAGTACCGTATATACATAGTGGTCTGTTAGAAAAGTATCCGACCTTTAGCCTGTAAAAAAAACTGGCATACATGGAGCGTTGGAAACCTAGTCTCGATTCAATATATACAGGTGATTAATACGTAAGTACCGTATATACATACGTGGTCTGTTAGAAAAGTATCCGACCTTTAGCCTGTAAAAAAACTGGCATACATGGAGCGTTGGAAACCTAGTCTCGATTCAATATATACATGTGAATAATACGTAAGCACCGTATATACATACGTGGTCTGTTAGAAAAGTATCCGACCTGTAGCCTGTAAAAACAACTGACATACATGGAGCGTTGGAAACCTAGTCTCGATTCAATATATACAGGTGATTAATACGTAAGTACCGTATATACATACATGGTCTGTTAGAAAAGTATCCGACCTTTAGCCTGTGAAAAAAACTGGCATACATGGAGCGTTGGAAACCTAGTCTCGATTCAATATACACAGGTGATTAATACGTAAGTACCGTATATACATACGTGGTCTGTTAGAAAAGTATCCGACCTTTAGCCTGTAAAAAAAACTGGCATACATGAAGCGTTGGAAACCTAGTCTCGATTCAATATATAAAGGTCATTAATACGTAAGTACCGTATATACATACGTCTTATGTTAGAAAAGGATCCGACCTTTAGCCTCTAAAAACAACTGGAATACATGGAGCGTTGGAAACCTAGTCTCGATCCAATATATACAGGTGAATAATACGTAAGTACCGTATATACATACGTGGTATGTTAGAAAAATATCCGACCTTTAGCCTGTAAAAAAAACTGGCATACATGGAGCGTCGGAAACCTAGTCTCGATTCAATATATACAGGTGATTTATACGTAAGTACCGTATATACATACGTGGTCTGTTAGAAAAGTATCCGACCTTTAGCCTGTGAAAAAAACTGGCATACATGGAGCGTTGGAAACCTAGTCTCGATTCAATATATACAGGTGATTAATACGTAAGTACCGTATATACATACGTGGTCTGTTAGAAAAGTATCCGACCTTTAGCCGGTAAAAAAAACTGGCATACATGGAGCGTTGGAAACCTAGTCTGAATTCAATATATACAGGTGATTAATACGTAAGTACCGTATATACATACGTGGTCTGTTAGAAAAGTATCCGACCGTTAGCCTGTAAAAAAAACTGGCATATGTGGAGCGTTGGAAACATAGTCACCCCAAAGTAGTCTCCGCTGGGAGAAGTGTGTGGAGTACACTTCTCCCAGCGGTGCCGCCATTGTTGGAAGCATTCCGAAAAAGCCTCTTTCGGAATCGACTTTGGCTGGGCTGTAGTTGCTGCCATAATAATGTCCTTTCTTGTCTGAAATCGCGTCCCTTTCAATGGCCTCGGGACTTTGGGGTCGCCAGAAGTGGCAGGGGGGCAATTGCCAGAAGTCGCAGGGGCGCATATCTTAACGATTATTTAATGTCACTTATATTTAGAGTGTTGGGGATGGCTGTGTCACGGTGTTTGACCACTGTCTTTTTTCGTGTCTTCCGTACTTGTTGGTTTACTGTCATCTTTAACATCACCTTTATCTGACTCGATTTAATCCTTGATACCTTTCTCATCGCTTCCATCATTATTCTCCCCTTTGTCTAACCGAGGACGCTTCCTCCCTTTATAGCTCCTATTATCGCTCCTCTCCCTCGTCCTCGCTATCGCTGAACTCGTTCTCGGGAACTATCCGCTTATCCAGGTCCTTCTGCTGCAGCCTCCCGTCCTTCTCCACCTTGTCCTCGTTGTCGGAGTCTTCATTGATAGCTTGGACTTGGACGCCGGGCGCATGGGGGAGCATTCGCAGGTTTTCGAATAGCCGCGTTTTGATTTTCTCCAGATATTCGGTGGTATTTTGGCTGGCCATGCTGCTGGGGCTGATGTACAGCTTGAAGTCGAGGCCGAAGTATTTGAAGTAGTCGTTCTAGGGGAGTTCGTTGGCGATTTCGACGACGAGGGCGACTGAGGTCTCGTAGGTCCAGGTGCGGGAAACGTTACGGATCGTGTAACCACCGCAGTCCGTATTTCTTATTTTCATCCTTGATATTTCATCCATTATTCTCCCCTTTGTCTAACCGAGGCGCTTCCTCCCTTTATAGCTCCTATTATCGCTCCTCTCCCTCGTCCTCGCTATCGCTAAAATCGTTCTCGGGAACTATCCGCTTATCCAGGTCCTTCTGCTGCAGCCTCTCGTCCTTGTCCACCTTGTCCTCGTTGTCGGAGTCTTCATTGGTGGCTTGGACTTGGACGCCGGGCGCATGGGGGAGCATTCGCAGGTTTTCGAACAGCCGCGTTTTGATTTTGTCCAGATACTCGATGGTGTTTTGGTTGGCCATGTGGCTGGGGCTGATGTACAGCTTGAAGTCGAGGCCGAAGTATTTGAAGTAGTCGTTGTAGGGGAGTTCGTTGGCGATTTCGACGACGAGGGCGACTGAGGTCTCGTAGGTCCAGGTGCGGGAAACGTTACGGATCGTGTAACCACCGCAGTCCGTATTTCTTAACGAATTCCACGCAGTTCCCGTGACCTCTGACGGTTAGGTTGAAGCAGCCTAAACGATCCCCGGATAGGGAATCAGCGCCGCATTGGAGCAGCACCGCAGAAGGCTGGAACGTTTCCATAACTTTGCTTAAGATAGGAACGAAAATTGACTCGTAGGATTCGTCGTCCATCCCGTCTCTTAGTAGTATTTGCCTTTTCCAGCACCAATATCTCTTAAATCTCCAGTTCCTGGAAAGTATTCTCGGTATTTGTGGAAGGAGACGGTCATAACGCGGTCGGTTGTGTAAAAAGCTTCTTCAACTCCATACTCGTGGTGCACATCTATGTCAATGTACAAAACCCTTAACCCATATTTCCATTTTAACCCTTAACAGTTCTAAAATTCCTAAAACGATGCCGTTTATTTTTTTTGTCGTGGATTTTTTGACGTGGTGAAGGCCGCCACCCCAATTAATGCAGATCTCCGAGGCTTGTTTGTTGAGCTTGACGGCGGCGGCGACGGACCCGCCGGCCGATAATTGACTCGTAGAGGCCGTCAAAGACTGGACAGTCTTCCCCCACGTTGAACCTCTGAATTTGCTTGTTGTATTTGGACGCGGATTGAGCGCAGGAAGCGGATGTAATCGTCCCAATGGAACTTGGACATTTCGTCAGCTGTCGCCTTGTGTGGACGATATATTTCCATTTTTCTGTACAGTCCGTAGTTTAGGAGTAAATTGTGGGTCATGCATATACGGAGTGGCTTCATCGTCCATAATAATAGTTCCCTACATCACTGCCGTAATAGTAGGAGACACGTTTTTTGCTGTGCGATTGCATCGCCATGGTTCTCTTTGCTTTCTCAAAGCTTCTCTTTGCTTTTATTCGCTTATTTTGCAAAAAAAACGCGTTTGTTCTTGCAAAACTGACCAAACGACAGACTGAAGCCGACCACTTCAACTGGTGCAGACGAGAGAGTAAATATCAGGAGAGTAAAGAGCCTGTCGAAGCAGAGGAGTCTGGTTTTTCGTCAAAAAAGTGCTGGAGCATTGTCGTGATGGAGTCGCCAATTTTCTGATGACCACAACTTCTCGGATAATCACACGACGGTCCCGCATCACAACAGCGTTCACTATGGCAATGACATGGTCATTTCGGCACGCTGATGGCCGACCAGAGCGTGGCTCGCTTTCCACCGATGTGTGACCGTCTTGTTGTACCACTCCTTAATCTGTGTGATGCCCGTAGCATCGTCACCGAAAGCCGTCTGAATCTTCCGAATGGTTTCCACCTGGTTGTCGCCCAGTTTCTGGCAAAATTTTATGCAGTAGCGCAGTATATATTTTATCCCCTCACGTGGAAGTCACCTTGTCGCGGTGTGAGGGCTTAGTTTCGCAACATACCGTTGGACGTCACGACGGGAACAACTCCGGTCGGGGCGTTCGGCGGAGGGCGAACAACCAAGAACTTCCAAACCCTTATCCCAAGGTGTCATGCGACCCGTGCCAAAGGGACTGGTTGATGGCCAAGGGCAACCGGCCATCGCTTACGGAGCCCCTCTGATACCTGGCGACCTCAGAGGGTATCCAGCCTTACCACTATCAAGCGGGGATCTGATGTGGTGGACCTTTAGTTCCCTTGCGACTCGTGGGATTTATATGAATTCCAAAAGTAAAAATAATCCATGTGTACAGGACCTAACCGACACAGAGAACAAGGAAGTCAGCCCGGATTCCCGGGAAGACGACCTTGACCTCACACTCGTAGACATGAGCAGTCCAGCCATGTCTACAGAGGCAGAGGTAGATGTTCTTGTAGGGACAGAGGAGGACTTGCCGCCTCCTGTCCCAAAACAAGAATGACCAGCAGGCGCACCAAAATAGCCCAAGTGAACATCCATCATGCCAAAGCAGCTTCAGCTGTGATGGCTAGGATGTTCACCAAGCAGCACCTAGGGCTAGCGCTGCTTCAAGAACCCTGGACCTACGGAGGTAAGATCAGAGACCTTAGCAACAGGAAATGTAAGTTGATATCGGACAGCCGTGAGGTCTCCCCTAGAACCCGCATTATGGTAAGAAATGGCATAAATTACTTATGTCTTTCAGAATTTTTAACGCGGGATTTAGTACCGATTCAGGCCCTCATCAAGATCGAGGGTCTCCACCGCGAAGTAGTGATCGCATCAGCATACTTCCCTGGCGATGGTAACAGCATACCACCCATTGAAGTACAAAAGCTGGTGGAACACTGTATTAGGAGAAGACTGCCACTCATCCTGGGATGTGACGCGAACGCACACAATGAGATGTGGGGCAGCACGGACACTAATAAGAGGGGTGAGTACTTTTTAGAATACCTCATTGAAGAGAACTTAATTGTGTACAACGTTGGGAACACACCAACATTTGTCACTAAAGTCAGAAATGAGGTACTGGATATTACGGTAGGTAGCGCTAACGTAAGTAAACTAATTAAAAAGTGGAGGGTTTCAAGTGAGCCGTCAATGTCATAGATATGATCATAGAGTTTGAGCTGGAAGAAGCGAGTGAGGAAAACACCCCCATTCGAAACCCCAGACAAACTGTGTGGCCTATGTTTAGTTCCCAACTAAAAGAAAACCTAGAGCAGGTGACAGTGCGGGGTAGTATCAAACACTACACCGTGCTGGAGCAGGCTGTAGGAGAAATAAATGTAGCAATCACCACGGCATTTGAATCCAGCTGTCCGGTAAAAACCGTGAAGGAGCATAAGGACGAAAAATGGTGGAACAAAAATTTGTCTACATTAAGAGCAAAAGTACGTAGGCTTTTCAACAAAGCCAAGCAATACGGAAATTGGCTAGAATACTCTGAGGTGCTTACCACCTACAACAAAGAGATCAGAAGGGCAAAAAGGGAAAACTTTAGGACCTTCTGTGAAAACATAGAATCCACGCCGGTGGCAGCTAGACTGCACAAAGCACTAGCGAAGGATAGAGTGGAAATGACAACCACTCTGAAGAAACCGGATGGGACATTCGGAGGATGAAGAGCAAAGAGCTCTCCTCCTACTAGAAACCCATTTTCCGGGATGTAGAGGATACAGGGAGACCGAGGGCTTGATGCAACCACGGAAGCCAAGTCGGGCCGACTGGAAGAGGGCAGCGTCCACCTGTACGGAAAACCGAATCAGATGGGCTATCGGCACTTTCCAGCCTTTTAAGGCCCCAGGTGTGGAGGGACTAGTTCCTGCCTTCCTACAAAAGGGAGAGAGAGAACTAATGCCGTATCTTCTAAATATCTTTAGAAGTAGCTTAGCGCTCGGATATATACCGGACCTATAGAGAAGGGCTAAGGTGGTATTTATACCGAAGGTGGGGAAGAAAGACACCACTCAACCGAAGTCATTTAGACCCATTAGTCTAACATCTTTTATGTTAAAGACAATGGAGAAGGTGATTGATAATAACCTTAGGACTATAGTGCTGGTAGGTACACCACTACACAGGAGTCAGCATGCTTACAGAGCAGGGAAATCCACAGAAACCGCCCTGTATCAGCTGACAAACGAAATAGAAGCAGCACTAGAGATAAAGGAAGTAGCGATATGTGCCTTCTTGGATATAGAGGGATCTTTTGACAACGCCTCACACGAGGCTGTCAGGGCGGCACCTGAAAGAAGGAATATCGACAGCACTATCTCAAAGTGGATGGGAGAAATGCTGAGAACTAGAACGGCGGAGACACAAGTGGGAAAAGACACCATTAAGATCTCCACAACTCGAGGGTGCCGACAGGGAGGTGTACTATCACCGCTAATGTGGAGCCTGGTAGTTGATGAACTACTGGTTAGGCTAAACGACCTAGACATCAAATGTCAAGGTTACGCCGATGACATAGTCATAATGGCCAGAGGAAAATTTGAGGGAACGCTCTGTGAAATTGTTCAGAGAGGCCTCAAAGTAACTAGTAGATGGTGTCAAACAGTGGAATTGAGAGTCAACCCGAGCAAAACCACGGTGATACCATTTACTCGAAGAAGAAAACTAAACTGCCTACATCCCATACTCATAGATGGGAAGGCAGTAGAATACCAACAGGAGATAAGGTATCTGGGTATCACACTAGATAGCAAACTCCTATGGAATAGACACGCTGAGGCAGTGGTAGGTAAAGCCAATCGCGCCATAATGGTGTGCAGAAATCTGGCAGGAAAAACGTGGGATTGTAACCCCACTATCCTGCGATGGATGTACACCATGATAGTGAGACCTGCAATCACTTATGAGGCGGTTGCGTGGGGAAGAAGAATCAAGCTGGCCTCTATGAGGAAACAGCTTGAGAAGATTCAAAGACTGGCGTGTGTCTGCATCACGGGGGCGATGGGGTCGTGGCCGACAGCAGCATTGGAGCTGCTGCTGGATCTGACTCCGCTGCACCTTGTGGTGGAGAGCGCCGCCAGATCGGCGATCGTAAGGTTCAGCAAGGAAAGAATGGACAGAGGTAAAATAATCGGGAGCAGAGACCGAAACAGCCTCGCTGCCAAGATACCCTGGCTGGAAGTACCAAAAGACGAAATGGTATGCAAATACCACTTCGAGAAAAACTACACAGCAATGTGTAGTAATAAAGCCGATTGGAGCGACGAATCCTCAGCATACCACATAGAGCAAAATGCCATCAAGTGGTATACAGATGGTTCGGAGACAAAGGATGGATTCGGAGTATCTGGTACGAGGTCCAAACACTCCTGCACCAGTGAGTGTTTGGACCTCGTACCAGATACTCCGAATCCATGGGAACATTCCCAAGTATCTTCCAAGCAGAGGTACACGCAATCGAATGATGTGCACAGTTTAACCTCGGCAGGAATTACCGCAAAAAACGAATTGCTATCCTGTCAGATAGCCAAGTAGCCATCAAGGCCATTAGCTCATACACCATCAGATCCAAACTGATATGGGACTGTGTGGGGAAGCTGAACAAGCTTGGCAGGGATAATAAAGTAACGCTATACTGGGTACCAGGACACACTGGTATAGACGGAAACGAAGAAGCCGATCACCTAGCAGACAAGGGATCCAGTATCCCCTTTATAGGTCCGGAACTCTTTCGCGGTATGAGCGTGAACACCATCCGCAAAAGTTTAGATGAAGAAATAAGAGGAAAATGGATGAAAACCTGGGAAGAACTTCCAGGGCTAAGGCAATCCAAAGTGATGCTGGGATCTTTTAACCAGAAGAGAACTAAAGCTTGCCTGAAACTAAGCAGGAACAAGCTCAGAATTCTGACAGTAGCCCTGACGGGACACTGCAGACTTAGGAAACATCTCAAGGCCCTAGGCCTAGAGGAGGAGGATGGATGCAGATTCTGTGTCTCAGCAGAGGAAACCCCCATACATCTGTTCAAAGACTGCGGAGCATTACTCCGCAAGAGACAGATGTACCTTGGGGCTCACTGCTTGAACACAGAGGAGCTGCAGGCCTTGAATCCCACCCAGATCCTGAGATTCCTAAAGGAATCAGGATTAGAGGAGGCGCTCTAAATGGGTAAGTACACCAACACTTGGAGGAGGAGGGTGGGGTACAATAGTTCTATAAAGGTCGCAGTACAAGTCGTCATCACCATATCTACAATCTACAATGTATGCAGTAGCGCTGCTGCAGTCGTTCCGTCATTTTACTTGCATTCAGAAACCAACGAGAGCACTACACACTACATCACTCGAACGCTGCTCGACAGCAACTGACGCTTTGTACAGGCGGGAAAAAATTCACGCATGCGCACGAAGGTTCAAGGTCGGTTCATGCAAGCGCGCTTGATTCAAATCCATCAGGTTTTCAAAATAAAAAATAAGGTCGGATACTTTTCTAATAGACCATTATAAAATGATTACATCCAGTCGCAGTGGATAAACTAATTCAGTTGTAGTGAAAATTTCTTGAAGGTCGATTTATTCTGTATCTCGGTTAGTGGGCTTGTTGTCGGCTTAATACTCGGCATTAAATAATAATTAAAGTTCGGGAAGATAAAGCGCCGTTAATAACTGGATATTAAATCCGGACTAAGCCGTTATGGCCTCATAAATACGAAATATAAGTCGTAAAAGAATCTAGATAGGACATAAATACAGAAGGTTTTTCTTTGTGAGTGTGTGTTTTTATTGCCTAGACGCATTTTCCTCGGGTTATTTTTCGTTTTCGCCGAGATGTAACGCAAGCGGAGGAAATCGGCGGAAACGTCGATCTGTATAATGGGAATTGTGAAATTTTTTCGTGTAAATATCAAGAGGATTGTGATATATCAAGTTTCAGATGGTATTAATATCTGATGGCTTTTCCGGCGAATTGATTAAATTTCCGGCCGATATCAATGTTTTCCCGATTGTTTGTTCCCTGAGAGAGTTTTCTTATCCGTCTGAAACCTTCAATAACAAAACCGTTGTTGATGGCGATTAAGAGAAATTCGGTCGGCGAAAAGTTTTCCCTTTTTTTGGAGATTATGGAAGTGTAAATTTGGTTTGCAAATTCGGGAAATTTCCCAGCTGATAACGCCCGGACGGGGGAACGCGAGCTGATACCGGTTTTATTACAAGCGGAAAAGTTTTCCGTGTGGCGAATAAAACCTGATTATTTTCCAATAAACTCGCTTAAAGCGACACATCCTTTTTGTTCGGAATTTAAGAAAAAAATTACAAACTCGAGATTTCCTCCCCAACTCGCGCTCAACTTATCACAATCTCGCCAACGCTTCCACATCGATCCTGTCAATCATTATATTCCAGCCTTATTTCACAAGTTTAATGGACTGTGGACAGATTCCATCCCCCTACAAAAACCTTCGCAACAAAAAGAAACGAAATATTTACATTATTAACATTAACACCTAAACACCTGACATACGTCTCTCAGACTCAAAGTAGCAGTAATTTTCTCACCTGAGACGTATGGTGGTTAAGGGTTAACAATTCTTATGGGGTACACAGAAGAAGCCTCCCCGAAGATTGCGCTGTCTCGCATGAGATCCACAATCGGGCGTACCCTGGAAACGTTGAACTTGTTCAACGGCTAATTCTTCTAACACCGAATCTACTAAATACGATAAACGAACATGAACAATGACGTTACAAGCCTGCCAAGGAGGCCTTTCTCAAGGTTACGATTTCAATTAATATTGAAGGAATTTCTAGTCTTAAGGAAGTTTTATTGGCGGATATGTGCAAGCAAACAGAATGCGACGTGTTGCTGGTATAGAAGACCCATCGAGGCATCACGCGGAACAGAACAAGGGTGGCTGACATGAGGATGGTTGTTGAAAGACCACAGTATGGGAGCGCTATTTTTGTCAAGCCTGGTGTTGATCTCCACCTCCATGACAGATTTAGATAATATCGATCTGCTAACCATCCGCACCCCAAATTCAGAGACGTCAGTGTACAAACCACAATGTTCTCAAACCCGAACGATTTCCGCCAGCAGGATATCAACTTTGTCATCGGCGACTTCAACTTCCAAAACTTGACCTGGCGCTACAGTGAAACGGATGAGAATGGGGCAGAGCTGCAAAGTGCAGAACGAACTGCAGATAATACACGATCGCAAACTCCCACCATCCTTCCACAGTGGCCGCTGGAGACGTGGATATAATCCCGACAACATCTTCGCGAGTATAAATGCGAAAAGAGGATCGGGGAGCCAATACCGCGAACCCAACATAGATCGTTAATATGTTCCATTAGCGCCGTGGTAAAATCAGAGGATGTACCCTTCAAAAGACGTTATAATTTCAGGAAGGCTAATTGGAACAAGTTCAGCAAAGACCTCGATGTAGAGATAAGGATAATCGCTCATCAGCCAGAAAGGATTCCGGATCTATTATGGGATTACTGGATCCCTTGAATGCTAGGTGACCGGCTTCTTCGTTTCTATCTATACCAGTGTGTCCTGATACCCAGTATAGCGTTACGTTATTTTCTCTGACGAGCTTGTTTAACTTCCGCACACAGTCCCATACCAGTTTGGATCTGATCTGATATATCTGATATATGAGCTAATGACCTTAATAGCTGCTTGGTTATCTGACAGAATAACAATTCGTTTTTTGCGATAGTTCCTGTTGAGGATAATTTGAGCACATCTTTCGATTGCATGTACCTGTGCTTGTAAGATCCTTGCGATTCCCATTATTGCAAAATATTTAACGTTAACACTCCTGCATCAGTACCTTCTATTGTCTACGTACCATCCGTATACTATTTGATACCACATTGCACTATTTGGTATGCTGTGGATTCGTCTCTCCACTCGGCTTTGCTACTACACATTGGTGTGTAGTTTTTCTCGAAATTGTATTTGTACCATTTCCTCTTTTGGTACTTCCAGCCAAAGGATTTTGGCAGCGAGGCTGGTCCGGTCTCTGCTTCCGATTATTTTACCTCTACCAATTCCTTCCTTGCTGAACCTTACAATCGCTGATCTGGCGGCCCCTCCACTACAAAGTGCAATGGCCAGATCCATTGCTCGCCGTCAGGTATGTCCCCATCGCCCCTGTGATGCAGACACACACCAATCTTTGAGTCTTCTCAAACTGCTTCTACATAGAGACCAGCTTAGTTCTACTTCCCCACGCAACTGCTCCGTCAGTGATCGCTGCTGGTTCGAACAGGTTCTCTAAAAGATGCTATACTTGCAGAGAAGAAAAAACTGCTAGAACAAAAGTGACTAATTTTCAAGTTAAGAACAGAATTGAAGAGAATTCCAATCAATTCGTGCGACGGTTAACGCAGCAAGAAGGAATTTCACGTGAGTCGGTAATAACAATTTTAAAGAAAGATTTTCTCTGTTTGCCTAATAAATGGAAAAAAGCCCAAAAACGTCTTCCAATGGACCAAAACTCATATTTAGAATTCTGTCGATGCATTTTGGGCAGAAGGTATAATTTTGTCAACAAAATAATTAACAGTGACGAAGGACACTTCCAATTGCATGGGGAGAGGATTATACAAAATTGAAGTTAGATACTGGTCTGTCGAAAACCCTCAAGTTATATTCGAAGAAAAACTGTTTGTTCAAAAGGTAATTGTATAGTGTGGATTATTCTCAGCTGGAGTATTGGGACCTTATTTTTTTGAAAATGAAATGAGAAACGCAGCAATTGTCAATAGCGAACGTTATGCGGAGATGCTACAAACGTACTTAATGGATGCCATCGTTCCACTTCGATTACCAATAAATGATATTTGGTATCAGCCAGATGAGCAAGACTGACTTCTCAGCGTGGGGATCAGTTATGTTCTCCTCGCTCTCCGCATATGTAGACTTTTGATTATTTAAGAACCGATTTGAAACCGTAAAAGACATAAAATGAAACATTTGGCAGGCTATTGGTGCGATTTTGCCAGAAATGAGACAGCGTGCAATGCTTTCGTTGTTGCATCGATCTCAGTCATGCATCGAAGCAAACTCTCATCTCTTGTATCTCATCTTCTATCATCTCTTTTATCTATCTAATCTTATATATTTTGCATATTATGAGTTTTAAAAGTCTATTAACTATCTATTCTAGTCTGGACTTTACTCTTCTTACAAATTTAATGGAAATAAACTATGACTGGTCAAATTTGATGTTTATGGTTTTGCTATTTCCTCATCTCCATATAATTTTCCCTGAGATATTCTCTTCGTTCATTGCCTTTGATGATGAAATGACTCCAGTTTTTCATGGGCTTCCTCTTTTACCTTCTAGTTCATTTATTATTTCTCTTGTTATCTAATAACCTTTTTACTGCCTGGTCGTTGATGATCTCCTAGATGTGCTAACAAAGAACGGGTATAAGGCGGTTGGTTATGCAGGCGATGTTACCATCATAATAAGAGGTAAGTTTGGTAATACAATCATGAACCTTGTACAGAGTGCACTTTACACCAACAACTGTTGGAGCAAGAAGGAGGGCCTTAGTGTCAATCCGAGAAAAACAGTAATGGTCCCCTTTACCAGAAAGAGGAAGCTGAACTTGAAAGCTCCGAGCATTGAAGGTCAGACGTTAGAGTTTTCCGCGAAGTTAAATATCTAGGGGTAACCTTGGATAAGAAACTCACTTGGAACTCGCATCTAAACAAAACGCTCTCAAAAGCCACAGCGGCCTTTTGGATCTGCTGTAAGCTTTTGAGGGAAACATGGGGACTAAAACCCAAAATTGTCCTTTGGTCTTACACAGCAGTTCGCACACAGCAGTACGGTTCACTCGTATGATGGTACAAAACAAAGGAAATAAAGACCCAAAACATGCTACAAAAGCTTCAACGGCTTGCGTGCTGGGGTATTACAGGAGCGATGCAATCTACTCCAACCACAGCTATGGAAGTTCTCTTGGACCTACTTCCCCTGCACAAACGGGTAGAAAAAGAAGGTCTTCTCAGTGCTCAGAGCCTAAGGTTACATCTGAGCCTAAGGTTACAAAAAACCTAAGGTATACATCGCCTATTCAGAGACACATGAAAATAAGGGAAGAAATTGGAGAGAAATTTCTGAAACGCAATGTCTACAGAATACGACTTTGACACAGCCTGTTGAAGTGGTCATCAATGACCGCCAAAGCAGTGTTCAAAGAATCGAAAACCTGAAAGACAAAGCGTCCATGGGGTACACCGACGCATCAAAAACTGCTAAGGGTACAGGAATTGGCATATACAGCCGGAGTCACAGGGAGTCCACGGCATTGGGCCAGACTCCCACGGTACTAGAGGCTGAAATTATATCCATTGAAAGATGCGCACAAATATGCCTAAAGAAACGTCTTAAAGGAGTGCAAATCTACATCCTAACGGACAGCCAGGTAGCTCTAAGGAATTTAAAAGCCCACAACTTTAATTCCAAAGTAACCTGGAACTGTAAAAAAACCCTAAAGCAACTGGTGAAAGGTCACAGACTCACGCTAATGTGGTCACCGGGTCACCAGGGCATGTACGCACTCACCAAAAGCGGGGCCGAGGCTCCCTTCTTGGGCCCGGAGCCAACTTGTAGGCTTACAAAGGCTCACTTAAGGCAGGGGGCTATGAAATGGGAAGAAGATCAAAAGCAAACACACTGGAAGAACACGCGAGGACAGCGGCAAGCTAAAATGCTCATAAACTATTCTGCCGCAATAACGCAGCAGATGCTAAGCTTCTCTAGAAGAGAAATCAGAACCTTGGTAGGCATACTCGCAGGACATTGTCCAGTGAGATATCACCTACACAAAATGGGAAAGGCAGACGAAGTTGCCTGTAGATTATATGAATCTGATGAAGAAACCGCTGAACACATAATGTGCACTTGTGTAGCGCTAGCACACATAAGGCTTGCCCACTTCGGGGTCGCAAGATTGACCACCTTGGAGCTGAGTAGCAAGCCTCTCAAAAATATCTTAGACTTCGTTCACGAAGTTGAATTCCTGGGAGAGTAATTGTAGTAGGGTCAAGCACAATAGATCAAGTTGGTCGCAGTGCAGAAAGGCTTTGCAGCCAAACGACCCCCACACAAAAAAAACTTTATACAGGTTTTTTACATTAAATTCACCCTTTTGCAATTGAAATTTAACTTTTTGCAAATCAAGTCTATTACATACATATATTTAAAAAAAAAACATGAAGTAATGTTAAATACATCAAAAGTAAAAAATCAAAAGTTGTATTATAATTCACACAACTGTATAATTAGAGTGCGCCTTATCTAACCAACACGATCACGCACTTCTAGCGTATTATAGATAAATGCGATATCAAGAATCACACAAAATTCGTCCAGATTATCGTCTTCCAATTTTTGAAGCAACCTCTTAAGAAAGTCGTCACAAAATACAAGTACTCTACTCTTTATCTAACGACTTACCTGTTTAAAGACCGCTCATTGTTAGACTTCAGAGAACTAACTCTCTGGCCAAATTTTCTGTAGCTATAAATCTCTTTAGAAATCGATCATGTTATAAGAACAAAATAAAGTATAAACGTCTAATTTACATAATAATTCCGATTGAATCGATAATCAGCTTGTAATTAGATAGTATTTTATGCTGTGTTTCAAAATTAATAAAAGGTAGGATCCTTGCTTATCGACTAATTTACTTAATGACCGAGTCGTAGGAACGAAAGTCATTAAGTGTGGAGAATCGGTATTTGAGTTTATACATGTATATACTTTCATACGTCCCTTTATCTCTATATGTGATTAAGTTTTTTTCTTCGCGAATAGGCCATCTTGAACCACACAAATATCATCTCATACGGTGTTTTGTCTTTGTCTTCCTCAGCAGTACTTCTTCATTCTTTCGGAGTGATCCCTTCTCTGCAAACCATTCCCATGACGTCAGTGACTTCGTTGACGTCAGTGTATAAACCCCTGGCTGTCAAGTTCAAGTTCTTAAACCCGAACGATTTTCGCCAGCAGGACATCAACTTTGTCATCGACGACTTCAACTGCGAAAGCTTGGCCTGCGGCTACAGTGAAACGAATGAGAATGGGGCAGAGCTCGAAAAGTGGGCCGAAACCAACGAACTGCAGATAATACACGATCCCAAACTCCCACCCTCCTTCCACAGTGGCCGCTGGAGACGAGGATATAACCCCGACAACATCTTCGTGAGTACAAGGGTGGCGGCACAATGCGAAAAGAGCATCGAGGAACCAATACCGCGAACTTGACATAGACCGTTAATATGTTCCATCAGCGCCGTGGTAAAACCAAAGGATGTACCCTTCAAAAGACGATTTAATTTCAGGAAGGCTAATTGGAACAAGTTCAGCAAAGACCTTGATGTAGAGATAGCAAGGATCGCTCCTCAGCCAGAGATGTACGAAGCATTCATAAAATTGGTTGGGAAGGCCTCAAAAAAAACATTCCCAGTGGCTGTCGCACCGAGTACATCTCTCTGCTCTTTCTGGAGATGCAAAACCCCTTCTTTTACGCTACCAAGAATTGTACAACGCAGACCTTTTTGCCGAAGAAACATCTGAGACCGAAGAAATACTGATGGCGAAAATGGCAGAGGACCGAACGGCCAAGTGGTATAACATGCCAGAAAACCTAGATATGAACGTCAACAGCAGACGGGCATGGAAGACCCTAAAAAACCTGAGTGGTGACGCCACAAAACCAGTTCGGAACTTTGTTCCAGTCACTTCAGATCAAGTACCCACCCAACTGCAAACGAAGAAGGCCCGTCGATGGAACAAAATCCAAAGAGAAAAAGACTAGATCTGAAAGAACAAGATCAACTAACTGAATACGAGGAAGACCTTGAGATCATAATAAGGAAGCTATCAGTAAGAGCTCAAGAACTACGCTTTCTAGTCAAAGCGAACTCAAACACGAAGAAAGTCACAGAGGAACTCTGCGGTCTAACAAATGCCATGTCAAGATCATTCAAGGATAACCAACGAACAGATACGCAGGCAAAGGCTTCCCCCAAATGCGAAATGGGTACACAGACAGTGAACGCAAAAATAAATCAACGAGCTATAGTACGAAATAGACATACGAGGATTTCAAAAAAGTAGCAGAGAAGCCTTGGAGAGAAGCAATATATAGGAGAGTAAAGGAAAGCACCGGCAACATTGTGGAAGCATCCTTAGAATGGGATCTAGCCTGGAAGCTACGTGGAAGAAAATCTCAGGCCTGGCAAAGAACTACCCCAAGCACTTAGCGATGTCTATACCAAGCCTATTGAGCTTGGAATGCAAAATAAAAACCTGGTAAAGTAGTCTATCTAAGACAAACGATTGGAATACCTACTGAGAGTGGCAATACAAAAGATATATTCCGGTACGTGTAGCCTGATTCCGCTACGTGTAAAAAAACCTTGTGGTAGGAAAACTTGACTCAGAGCGTCTTAATATCCAAACGATTTACGCCAGCCTCCAAGAACTAAAAAACCTGCTATTTAAACATAGTTGTTCCAAGATCCATAGGAGTGGAGTGGGTGACCATAAAGAAGGCAATGCAGTTTCACTTCGCAGATTCCGAAATAGAATTAAGGGTATTCATACCGAGGGATAAAGCGACTGCGGGATCGACTCCCAAAAACCAGACAACGCAGTACATGCGAAAGCAAGGTGCGAGACAAACGGAGGCGGAGACAACAATAAGACCTACGCAGACCTGCTAATGAAAGTTAAAACAGGGATAAACATATAGGAGCAGACATTGAAGGCATAAGAAGAACAAAATCGGGAGAAGTATTACTGGAAGTAGAGGCAGGTAACACAAAGTTACTAAGAGATGAAATAGCCAAACGAATGTTGATGTACGAGCTAATAACACAGACGTGTCATTGAGTATAAGAGACCTGGATGCCACCGCTACAGAAATTTGAAAACCAAATGCAGATAGAAGATACAAACAAGGTTGTAATCAAAAATCTAAGACTGGCATACGGGGAAAATCAAATCGCGACAATAGTGCTACAAAGAATGGAGGCCCAAAAACTCCTGGCATTAGGAGAAATAAAGATTGGCTGGATAAATGCAAAGAGAGGATTTACCTAATTAGGTGCCACAGATGCTGGCTCGCAGGACACAAGGCTGTAAATTGTCAAGGACCGAACAGGCAAGAGCTCTGCCTGAAGTGTGGAGAAGAAGGCATTCCAATGTCAAAATGATCCATTCTGCCGGATCTGTAACGAAAAAGGTCACCGAGCAGAGACTTGACAATGCCCGGAATATAAAAAGGCACTGTCGGAGGCCAGAAAGAAGAGATGCAACTGAAAATGACCAAGATACTCCAAAAAAACATGAACAGGTGCCGCGCAGCCCACGATCTGCTAAATGCCGCGACATTAGAATTAAAAGTAGATTTCTTGGTCCTAAGTAAACCAAATAAATACATCGTGAGCAATCCGGAATGGTCCACCGATGAGAAAAAGGACGCAGCTATAAAAATCACCAATAAAACAATGATAGTGATAGACTCGGGTAGTGCAAGCAAACAGAATGCGACGTGCTTCTGGTACAAGAGACCCATCGAGGCGTCACGCGGAACAGACCAAGGGTGGCTGGCATGAAGATGGTTGTTGAGAGACTACATGATCAGTATGGGAGCGCCATTTTTGTCAAGCCTGGTGTAGACGTCAACTCCACCTCCATGACAGATTTAGATAATATCGAGCTGCTGACCATCCGGAATTTTTCAGTGACGTCAGTGTCAAGTTCTCAAACCCCAAGGATTTCCGCCAGAAGGACATCAACTTTGTCATCGGCGACTTCAACTGCAAAAGCTTGGGGCAACAGTGAAACGGATGAGAATGGTGCAGAGCTCGAAAAGTGGGCCGAAACCAACGAATTGCAGATAATACACGATCCCAAACTCCCACCCTCCTTCCACATTGGCCTCTGGAGACGAGGATATAACCCCGACAATATCTTCGTGAGTACAATGCGAAAAGAGCGAAATACCGCTAACCCAACATAACCCGTTAATATGTTCCATCAGCGCCGTGGTAAAACCTCAGGTTGTACCCTTCAAAAGACGCTTTAATTTCAGGAAGGTTAATTGGAACAAGTTCAGCAGAGACCTCGATGTAGAGATAGCGAGAATCGCTCCTCAGTCAGAGATGTACGAGCATTCATAAAATTGGTTGGGAAGGCATCAAGAAAAAACATTCCCAGAGACTGTCGCATCGAGTACATCCCAGCTCTATCTAGAGATGCGAAACCCCTTCTTTCACGCTACCAAGAATTGTACGACGCAGACCCCTTTGCCGAGGAAACATCTGACGCCGGAGAAATACTGATGGTAAAAATGGCAGAGGAGTGGTGTAACATGCTAGAAAACCTAGATATGAAGGTCAATAACAGACGGGCATGGAAGACCCTAAAAAACCTGAGTGGTGTCGCCACAAAACCAGTTCGCAACTTTATTTCAGATCAAGTAGCCACCCAACTGCTACTGAATGTTAAAACAAAGGGCAAGAAGTCCAAGAAGCACATTAGCAGGGACCTGGAGCATGAGAACAACTCCCTCGGTGCCCCTTTTTCCTTGACAGAACTTGTGGCTGGAATTAAAGGGATGAAACTCAAACGAGCGGCGGGCGTGGACGATCTGAGGGCAGAACAGATCAAGAACTTTGGACCACAGACCCTGCAATGGCTCCTTAATATGTTCAACGTATGTGTCACGCAACTGAAGATCCCCAAAGAATGGAGGAAGGCTCGTGTGGTCGCGTTACTGAAACCTAGCAAGGAACCGACTGACCCTAAGAACTTCAGGCTGGAACGACTGATTCTAAACCGAACAGCGGAGATTATCGAAGATATCGAGATATATAAGATACCGAGATATCTGGCCGGCTTTCGTCCAGGGAAATCATGCTGTGGCCAAATCCTCAACCTAACTCAACACATAGAGGATGGTTTAGAGAAAAGGAGAATTACTGGAGTGAAGGTTACATCGATTTGACAGCCGCTTATGACACTGTCAACCACAGGAGGCTGTTAAGAAAGCTTTATGAGACAACAAAGGACTATAGGCTCACTATGGTCATCGGTCTATTCCTCCAGAACAGGAGATTTTTTGTTTCACTCCAAAACAAGAATAGCAGATGGAGGGTCCAGAAGAATGGTCTGCTGCAAGGCAGTGTCCTGTCCCCAAGGCAGTGTCCTGAACAGGAGATTTTTTGTTTCTCTCCAAAACAAGAATAGCAGATGGAGGGTCCAGAAAAATGGTCTACCAGGATACAGGGTACTCTTGTACAACGTGTACACTGACCGATTCCTGACAATATAAGGCAAATCATCTATGCCGATGATACAGCTGTAGCAGCCCAGGGTACCGAGTTTATCGGAGTGGTGGAGAGGTTGGAGGTCGCCCTTGAGGAACTGGCAATCTATTACCAGAAAAACCATCTAAAGCCGAATCCCAGCAAGGCTCAGGTCTGCGCCTTCCACCTGAAAAACAAAGAAGCACGACGGGAGCTCGAGATACATTGGCGAGGCGATCGACTGGAACACTGCCCGACGCCGAGATACCTGGGCGTGAGCCTGGACCGTACTCTGTCCTTCAGACAACACTGCATCAATACTTAAGGCAAAGGCAATAACATATTGCGAAAACTCACAGAAACGCTCAAAAGCTCGGCTTTGGCGCTCTGTGTGTCCACTGCGGTATACGCCGCACCGGTTTGGGCAGCTTCAGCTCACGCGAAACATGTGGACGTCGCTATCAACGAGACAGGCTGCCTAAAGCCAACTCCAGTTAATAGTTTGTACTCATTGGCGTGACACCCCCATCTGTGCTAAGAGCCGTCGCCACGGATGCTGAAAAGACGAAACAGGAAACCGATGCTCGCCATCACCAACACGAGCCAGTCGGTCGACGTCTAAGATCAAGGAAGAGCTTCATGGCAAGATCACACACATACTCGAGGGGTCCATAGAAAATAACCGTACCACTAGGTGGACCCAACAGTTAACTACTCCGGAACCCCCAAGAGAAAAACACATCCCTTTCGCGGTATGGAAATCTTTAAATCGTCTCAGGACAGGAGTGGCAAGGTGCAAGACAAATCTGTTGAGGTGGGGAATGTCTGAGAACGACGATGTGCTATGTGCGTGTGGTCAGCCCCAGGATATGACCCACAACTGGAAGAAGGATGCCGTTAGTTTGAATTGTTGCCCGGCAGGCGCTGCACGTTGTAGCAGCTCTCAACTAATCAATGAGTCGTAAACCAAACGCACGTGTGTGTTATCAATCATAACTCATCATTAATCGCGGACTGTTACATACGTGTGTGTTATGATGTATTTACATAGTCCACGAACTGTACAATAATGCGCATTTACAATAGTGGTCGTAGATAAATGTCAACATTTTTGTAAAGACATTGTATGTATTTGAACGTTCGCGAGTTTGTTTAATTCGCGAACAATTCACATGCGAGTGTACGAACCCGTCGAGCGGTTTGCATGCGAGTTATTGACGAGAAGATTAAAGGGAAGAGAGCGAATTTATCCGCGCAAACGTGTGTCTGTGTGCTTTACTTGCCCTAAAAGCCCTCGGCTTGATTAAATGGACTCGATCTATAAAGCGCAGAATAAAAAACGGACGAAATCATATAAATCGCTCCGTCAAAACGCAATTAGCAAATGCAATCGCAAAAGATAAAACACAAATGTCCGTTTGAAGTTGAAATAGAAGTAGCTGCATTAAAGTGAGTTTACAATAGAAGCGAGGCTAGACAAACAATTCCCTCTAATTCACTCGATTTCTTTGTTGTCTGTGCTATCAGTATAAATTTAGAAATAAAATATCGAGATCATTAAAAGCGAAAGATTTGAATTGAGTGAAGTTTGGGCCGGGCGCGAACTTTTTTAATTGTGATAAATAATTTATGACCTTTGTGCGGTGTTAATTTATTCGCGAATCGATAACGAAAGGGGTTGCAAAAAAGCCTGGGAGAGGCGGAAGCGAAGGCTTTAAGTGGGATGGGATTAAAGCCGACAGTGTCAAGAGACTAACGCCCTAGTTAGCGAGCGAGAAGAAAAATCCCTCGACGAAAAAAAAAAGAGGACGATAATGAAGAGGACGCTTTAAGGGTGGATTATTGCGAGCCGTCTGCAAATTGTTTTCCCTGCGAAATTGCGAAAATTTAATTGCAATATTCTAGTTTTTAGTCAAAACAATCGGAACACAGCCGGAATATATATTATCTCTCATCAGTATAGCTTTGCTAGTTTTTAGTCAAAACAATCGGAACACAGCCTGAATATATATTATCTCTCATCAGTATAGCTTTGCTAGTATTTAGTCAAAACAATCGGAACACAGCCTGAATATATATTATCTCTCAGCAGTATAGCTTTGCTAGTTTTTAGTCAAAACAATCGGAACACAGCCTGAATATATATTATCTCTTATCAGTATAGCTTTGCTAGTTTTTAGTCAAAACAATCGGAACACAGCCTGAATATATTATCTCTCAGCAGTATAGCTTTGCTAGTTTTTAGTCAAAACAATCGGAACACAGCCTGAATATATTATCTCTCAGCAGTATAGCTTTGCTAGTTTTTAGTCAAAACAATCGGAACACAGCCTGAACATATATTATCTCTCATCAGTATAGCTTTGCTAGTTTTAAGTCAAAACAATCGGAACACAGCCTGAATATATATTATATCTCATCAGTATAGCTTTGCTAGTTTTTAGTCAAAACAATCGGAACACAGCCTGAATATATATTATCTCTCATCAGTATAGCTTTGCTAGTTTTTAGTCAAAACAATCGGAACACAGCCTGTATTATCTCCAATCAGTACAGCTTTGCTTTTAACATGAGATTTGTTTTGGAAGTCTTGAAAAGGTTCAGTCATTGTCATAGAGCCCCGGAAACGTTGAATATATTAACTTTAGCCCTCTGCCGACGTGTTTCGAGATTTATTTCTCATCAGTGCAGCTTTGCTTTTTACCTGAGATTTGTTTTGGAAGTTCTGAAAAGACGCAACCATTGCTTTAGAGCTCCGAAAAGGTTGAATATATTTATATATTCAGTCTGCGTTCCGATTGTTTTAAGTTTCTATGATTATCTATAACGTAGGATGGTTTTACCAATTCTAGTTATTAGTCTAAAATCAAAACACAGCCTGGATATATAAATATGTTCAACCTTTCCGGAGCTCTATAACATTATTGAGTCTTTTTAGGACTACCAAAACAAATCTTATGTTTAAAGCAAAGCTGTACTGATGAGAGATATATCTCGAAACGCGTCGGCAGATGTCTACTTACTTAAGTTATCGGAAAGACACGATCTTAAAACAATGTTATTTTTATGGTTCCTTGCAAAATAGCGAAAATTAAATTGCATTATTCTAGTTTTTAGTCAAAACAATCGGAACACAGCCAGAATATATATTATCTCTCATCAGTATAGCTTTGCTAGTTTTTAGTCAAAACAATCGGAACACAGCCCGCATTATCTCTCATCAGTGCAGCTTTGCTTTTACATGAGATTTGTTTTGGAAGTCCTGAAAAGACTCAGTCATTGCTATATAGAGCTCCGGAAATGTTGAATATATTTATATATTCAGTCTGTGTTCCGATTGTTTTAAGTTTGTATGATTATCTATAACGTACGTTGGTTTTACTGAATATATATATATATATATATATATATATATATATATATATATATATATATATATATATATATATATATATATCATCTCTCATCAGTACAGCTTTGCTGTTTATACGAGATTTGTTTTGGAAGTCTTGAAAAGACGCAGTCATTGTTATAGAGCTCCGGAAAGGTTGAATATATTTATATATTCAGTATGTGTTCCGATTGTTTTAAGTTTGTATGATTACCTATAACGTAGGATGCTTTTACCAATTCTAAATTTTAGTCTAAAATCGGAACACAGCCTGAATATATAAATATGTTCAACCTTTCCGGAGCTCTATAACAATTACTGAGTCTTTGTTAGGACCACAAAAACAAATCTCATGTAAAACGCAAAGCTGCACTGAAGAGAAATAATTCGCGAAACGCGTTGTCAGATGTCTACTTACTTAAGTAATCGGAAAGACATGATCATAAAAACAATTTTATTTTTATGGTTCCCTGCAAAATAGCGTAAATTAATTTGCATTATTCTAGTTTTTAACCAAAACAATCGGAACACAGCCTGAATATATATTATCTCTCATCAGTACAGCTTTGCTAGTTTTTAGTCAAAACAATCGGAACACAGCCTGCATTATCTCTCATCAGTGCAGCTTTGCTTTTTACACGAGATATGTTTTTGAAAAGACGCATCAGTACAGCTTTGCTGTTTACACGAGATTTGTTTTGGAAGTCCTGAAAAGACGCAGTCATTGTTATAGAGCTCCGGAAAGGTTGAATATATTCAGTATGTGTTCCGATTGTTTTAAGTTTGTATGATTATCTATAACGTAGGATGCATTTACCAATTCTACTTTTTAGTCTAAAATTGGAACACGGCCTGAATATATAAATATGTTCAACCTTTCCGGAGCTCTATAACAATTACTGAGTCTTTTTAGGACTACAAAAACAAATCTCCTGTAAAACGCAAAGCTGCACTGAAGAGAAATAAATCGCGAAACCCGTTGGCAGATGTCTACTTACTTAAGTAATCGGAAAGACATGATCTTAAAAGCAATGGTATTTTTATGGTTCCCTGCAAAATAGCGAAAATTAATTTGCATTATTCTAGTTTTTAACCAAAACAATCGGAACACAGCCTGAATATATATTATCTCTCATCAGTACAGCTTTGCTAGATTTTAGTCAAAACAATCGGAACACAGCCTGCATTATCTCTCATCAGTGCAGCTTTGCTTTTTACACGAGATATGTTTTTGAAGTCCTGAAAAGACTCAGTCATTGCTATATAGAGCTCTGAAAATATTGAATATATTTATATATTCAGTCTGTGTTCCGATTATTTTAAGTTTGTATGATTATCTATAACTTGGGATGGTTTTACCAATTCTAGTTTTTAGTCTAAAATCGGAATACAGCCTGAATATATAAATATGTTCAACCTTTCCGGAGCTCTATAACAATTACTGAGTCTTTTTAGGACTACAAAAACAAATCTCATGTAAAACGCAAAGCTGCACTGAAGAGAAATAAATCGCGAAACGCGTTGGCAGATGTCTACTTACTTAAGTAATCGGAAAGACATGATTTTAAAAGCAATTTTATTTTTATGGTTCCCTGCAAAATAGCGAAAATGAATTTGCATTATTCTAGTTTTTAACCAAAACAATCGGAACACAGCCTGAATATATATTAACTCTCATCAGTACAGCTTTGCTTGTTTTAGTCAAAACAATCGGAACACAGCCTGCATTATCTCTCATCAGTGCAGCTTTGCTTTTTACACGAGATATGTTTTTGAAATCCTGAAAAGACGCAGTCATTGTTATTGACCTCCGGAAAGGTTAAATATATTTATATATTCAGTCCGTGTTCCAATTGTTTTAAGTTTGGATGATTATCTGTAACGTACGTTGGTTTTACCAATTTTAGTTTTTAGTCTAAAATCTGAACACAGCCTGAATATATAAATATGTTCAACCTTTCCGGAGCTCTATAACAATTAATGAGTATTTTTTTGACTACCAAAACAAATCTCATGTAAAACGCAAAACTGCACTGATGAGAGATAAATCTCGAAACGAGTCGGCAGATGTCTACTTACTTAAGTGAACGGAAAAACGCGATCTTAAAAACAATTTTATTTTTATGGTTCCTTGCAAAATAGCGAAAAGGAAATTGCATTACTCTAGTTTTCAGTGAATCAAAGTGCGATAATGCGTTTCATAATGGGATTTTCTCGTGCAAGAAATATATTTTACCTTTCCGGAGCTCTATAATAATAAATGAGTCTTTTTAGGACTACCAAAACAAATCTCATGTAAAACGCAAAGCTGCACTGATGAGAGATAAATCTCGAAACGCGTCGGCAAAGAGCTACTTACTTAAGTTATCGGAAAGACACGATCTTAAAAACAATTTTATTTTTCTGTTTCACTGCAAAATAGCGAAAATGAAATTGCATTCCTCCAGTTTTCACTCGAAATCAACGTTTCGTTTCATTCCGGGATTTCCTCGCGGCAGAGTTTTCTTGGAGGGGCGCGTTTATTGGCGCCCGTAAAACTCGAGGGCTGGTAATACGTTCTCCTACGGTTAATCAAAACTGATAAGTTTAATTCGAAATGTTCGCGATAACACCGGGATTTACGGCCTAATCCGCTTCTCACCGCCCGCAATAAATCCCGCAATGTTTATGGACCTCGCGAAAAATTAAAACTGATAAACGCTTTTAGAATCACTCACAGATTAGATTCAATAATATACAATAATTATTAATTCTATATAGACAAGACTAAACAGACATAGGCATGTAACAACCAAGCCTAGGCATTTAAGACTAGAGAGACGTAGACTGTGCATTCAAGACAAGCCTAAACACACATTTAGGACTAGAGAGACGTAGACTGTAGATTCAAGACAAGTCTAAACACACATTTAGGACTAGAGAGACGTAGACTGTAGATTCAAGACAAGTCTAAACACACATTTAGGACCAGAGAGACGTAGACTGTAGATTCAAGACAAGTCTAAACACACATTTAGGACTAGAGAGACGTAGACTGTAGATTCAAGACAAGTCTAAACACACATTTAGGACTAGAGAGACGTAGACTGTAGATTCAAAACAAGCCTAAACACACATTTAGGACTAGAGAGACGTAGACTGTAGATTCAAAACAAGTCTAAAAACACATTTAGGACTAGAGAGCCGTAGATTGTAGATTCAAAACTAGCCTAAACACACATGTAGAACTAGAGAGACGTAGACTGTGTATTCAAGACAAGCCTAAACACACATTTAGAACTAGAGAGACGTAGACTGTAGATTCAAGATAAGCTTAAACACACATTTAGGACTAGAGAGACGTAGACTGTAGATTCAAAACAAGCCTAAACACACATTTAGGACTAGAGAGACGTAGACTGTAGATTCAAAACAAGCCTAAACACATATTTAGGACTAGAGAGACGTAGACTGTAGATTCAAAACAAGTCTAAAAACACATTTAGGACTAGAGAGACTTAGACTGTAGATTCAAAACAAGCCTAAACACACATTTAGGACTAGAGAGACGTAGACTGTAGATTCAAGACAAGTCTAAACACACATTTAGGACTAGAGAGACGTAGACTGTAGATTCAAAACAAGCCTAAACACACATTTAGGTTTAGAGAGACGTAGATTGTAGATTCAAGACAAATCTAAACACACATTTAGGACTAGAGAGACGTAGACTGTAGATTCAAGACAAATCTAAACACACATTTAGGACTAGAGAGACGTAGACTGTAGATTCAAAACAAGCCTAAACACACATTTAGGACTAGAGAGACGTAGACTGTAGATTCAAGACAAATCTAAACACACATTTAGGACTAGAGAGACGTAGACTGTAGATTCAAAACAAGTCTAAACACACATTTAGGACTAGAGAGACGTAGACTGTAGATTCAAGACAAGTCTAAACACACATTTAAGACTAGAGAGACGTAGACTGTAGATTCAAGACAAGTCTAAACACACATTTAGGACTAGAGAGACGTAGACTGTAGATTCAAAACAAGCCTAAACTCGCATTTAGGACTAGAGAGACGTAGACTGTAGATTCAAAACAAGCCTAAACACACATTTAGGACTAGAAAGACGTAGACTGTAGATTCAAGACAAGTCTAAACACACATTTAGGACTAGAGAGACGTAGACTGTAGATTCAAAACAAGCCTAAACACACATTTAGGACTAGAGAGACGTAGATTGTAGATTCAAGACAAATCTAAACACACATTTAGGACTAGAGAGACGCAGACTGTAGATTCAAAACAAGTCTAAACACACATTTAGGACTAGAGAGACGTAGACTGTAGATTCAAGACAAGTCTAAACACACATTTAGGACTAGAGAGACGTAGACTGTAGATTCAAGACAAGTCTAAACACACATTTAGGACTAGAGAGACGTAGACTGTAGATTCAAGACAAGTCTAAACACACATTTAGGACTAGAGAGACGTAGACTGTAGATTCAAGACAAGTCTAAACACACATTTAGGACTAGAGAGACGTAGACTGTAGATTCAAAACTAGCCTAAACACACATTTAGGACTAGAGAGACGTAGACTGTAGATTCAAAACAAGCCTAAACACACATTTAGGACTAGAGAGACGTAGACTGTGTATTCAAGACAAGCCTAAACACACATTTAGAACTAGAGAGACGTAGACTGTAGATTCAAGATAAGCTTAAACACACATTTAGGACTAGAGAGACGTAGACTGTAGATTCAAAACAAGCCTAAACACACATTTAGGACTAGAGAGACGTAGACTGTAGATTTAAAACAAGCCTAAACACACATTTAGGACTAGAGAGACGTAGACTGTAGATTCAAAACAAGTCTAAACACACATTTAGGACTAGAGAGACGTAGACTGTAGATTCAAAACTAGCCTAAACACACATTTAGGACTAGAGAGACGTAGACTGTGTATTCAAGACAAGCCTAAACACATTTAGGACTAGAGAGACGTAGACTGTAGATTCAAGACAAGTCTAAACACACATTTAGGACTAGAGAGACGTAGACTGTAGATTCAAAACAAGCCTAAACACACATTTAGGACTAGAGAGACGTAGACTGTAGACTCAAGGCAAGTCTAAACACACATTTAGGACTAGAGAGACGTAGACTGTAGATTCAAGACAAGTCTAAACACACATTTAGGACTAGAGAGACGTAGACTGTAGATTCAAAACTAGCCTAAACACACATTTAGGACTAGAGAGACGTAGACTGTGTATTCAAGACAAGCCTAAACACATTTAGGACTAGAGAGACGTAGACTGTAGATTCAAAACAAGCCTAAACACACATTTAGGACTAGAGAGACGTAGACTGTAGACTCAAGGCAAGTCTAAACACACATTTAGGACTAGAGAGACGTAGACTGTAGATTCAAAACAAGCCTAAACACACATTTAGGACTAGAGAGACGTAGACTGTAGATTCAAAACAAGCCTAAACACACATTTAGGACTAGAGAGGCGTAGACTGTAGATTCAAAACAAGTCCAAACACACATTTAGGACTAGAGAGACGTAGACTGTAGATTCAAAACAAGCCTAAACACACATTTAGGACTAGAGAGACGTAGACTGTAGATTCAAAACAAGCCTAAACACACATTTAGGACTAGAGAGACGTAGACTGTAGATTCAAAACAAGCCTCGACACACATTTAGGACTAGAGAGACGTAGACTGTAGATTCAAAACTAGCCTAAACACACATTTAGGACTAGAGAGACGTAGACTGTAGATTCAAAACAAGCCTAAACACACATTTAGGATTAGAGAGACGTAGACTGTAGATTCAAGACAAGTCTAAACACACATTTAGGACTAGAGAGACGTAGACTGTAGATTCAAGACAAGTCTAAACACACATTTAGGACTAGAGAGACGTAGACTGTAGATTCAAAACAAGCCTAAACACACATTTAGGACTAGAGAGACGTAGACTGTAGATTCAAAACAAGCCTAAACACACATTTAGGACTAGAGAGACGTAGACTGTAGATTCAAGACAAGTCTAAACACACATTTAGGACTAGAGAGACGTAGACTGTAGATTCAAAACAAGCCTAAACACACATTTAGGACTAGAGAGACGTAGACTGTAGATTCAAAACAAGCCTAAACACACATTTAGGACTAGAGAGACGTAGACTGTAGATTCAAGACAAGTCTAAACACACATTTAGGACTAGAGAGACGTAGACTGTAGATTCAAAACAAGCCTAAACACACATTTAGGACTAGAGAGACGTAGACTGTAGATTCAAAACAAGCCTAAACACACATTTAGGACTAGAGAGACGTAGACTGTAGATTCAAAACAAGCCTAAACACACATTTAGGACTAGAGAGACGTAGACTGTAGATTCAAAACAAGCCTAAACACACATTTAGGACTAGAGAGACGTAGACTGTAGATTCAAAACAAGCCTAAACACACATTTAGGACTAGAGAGACGTAGACTGTAGATTCAAAACAAGTCTAAACACACATTTAGGACTAGAGAGACGTAGACTGTAGATTCAAAACAAGCCTAAACACACATTTAGGACTAGAGAGACGTAGACTGTAGATTCAAAACAAGCCTAAACACACATTTAGGACTAGAGAGACGTAGACTGTAGATTCAAAACAAGCCTAAACACACATTTAGGACTAGAGAGGCGTAGACTGTAGATTCAAAACAAGTCCAAACACACATTTAGGACTAGAGAGACGTAGACTGTACATTCAAGACTAGATATCATGTCGATCCAATCCATGTAAATATCTCAATACAAATTGTTAAATAAACTAGTTTATCGGCGATCTCATGACGTGCATTGGATTTGATTGTCCGGCGATCGGGCGTCCGTTCCAGCTCCAGTGCGACCTTATTCTCGGCCGTTTGGCTATCTAAATGCGATTTGTCTGCGCTGGGTTTTCGTTGTTTTTTATGGTCCAATGTCGTTAAGATTCAAGCCCTTAACCCGACGGCTCCGACGCGTGTCTGCAGCGTTACGGAGCCGACAAGGTTTTGCATAATCGGTCGCCAGAAATTCGCAATTGATTGCGTAAAGTTTATATTGAAAACAAATTTAGGATTGTATCTACGATCACTATTGTAAATTCCCATTATTGTACAGTTCGTGGACTGTGTAAATACATCATAACACACACGTATGTAACAGTAGTAGTTGCACGCTAGTAGCAGCTCTCAACCAATCAACGAATCGTAAACCAAACGCACGTGTGTGTTATCATTCATAACTTATCATTAACCCCTTGACATACGAATAAAATGACTTTGACGTACATATACATGTGATCTTATCAGATATACATGACGTCTTATAGACGTCATTGTATGTCAAGGGATTAAACAGAAATAAATTAGTGTGGTCGTAGATAAAGTATAGTACATAACTCGAGTTGTAAGGCAATTACGTACTCGCGAAATTATGCACTCCCCGCTACGCGGCTCGTGCGTAACTGTTCCGCTCGTACATAATATGCTCCTTACAACTCTCGTTACGTAATATACTATTGTCTTTAAGTTCGAGTCCGGTTTCGCTTAAACAACTGGTCTAGTTCGTAGTTACGTTCTAATCAAGCCTGGCTTTGTGAGTTACTTTTAGTTGGTCCGTCCGCGGAAATTGAAATTTCTTTTGTGAGGACGTGTTCATTCTGTCTTTCTGAAGGTTTCTGTCGGTGCTATTTTTAGGGAGAAAATAATTGGAACATCGCGGAGGAAATCAATTTATGGTTTCCAATTTCCACCTTTATATTGAAACCGATTCGATTTATCATTTTTTTTTGTGTGCGAGCGCAAATTTATGCCGAGCGAAAATTAACCATTTCGACAAATCTCTTTCATTTTAAAAGCTGACAGTTTATTTGACTGACCAGTATAATTTTGCAAACTACTTAGACTAAACTTAATAAACACTCGACAATATTATAGAGTTCCGGAAAGGTTGAATATATTTATATATTCACGCTTTGGAACACAGCCTGAATATTTAAATATATTCAACCTTTCCATCCAGTGGCGCTACAGCCCAAATCGGGCCTTGGCCTCATCTATTATCTTCCTCCAGCCATCCCTGTCCTTAGCCTTTCTCCAGTTTGGATCGAGCATGGATCGAGCGTTCCCCTGGATTTTGTCTGCACATCTCGCCCCTAGTCTTCCAACCGGTCTTTTACCTCCCGGTTTTTGGTTGAAAATCCTCTTGACTCTTCCATCCTTTGGCCCATTTAAGTCTTTGTAATCTTATTGTTGCTAGGTCTACATCTGTGAAGAGCTGACCTCTGTGAAGAGCTAGACCTCTTGGTTGTATCTTATTCTCCACTGCTCGTTGGACCGGTCCATATATTCTGCGTATTCAACCATTCCGGAGCTCTATAATATTGTTGAGTCTATTTAGGACTACTGCTAAGTAAGTGTTTTACAAATTATTATTCATAAAAGCATTCAGTATTATTCAGTAAGCCCGTATTAACTTACAGAAGCGAGAGCTGGTTGTTATCCTAAGAAGCAAGAAGCAATTCAAGCAATGGAAATGAGGCACCTACAAGGAGTGAAAGGGATTACACGAAGATATGGTATTAGAAACGACGTAGTAAGAGACAAACTGGAAGTAGAACCCATCATGGAAAGCATCAAACGGCAACAATTAAAATGGTATGGCCACCTACTGAGAACGAAGGAGGAAAGATCAACAAAACAATTATAGCAATTCAAGCAATGGAAAAGAGGTACCTATAAGGACTCAAAGGGATTACACGAAGAGATGGTATTAGAAACGACGTTGTAAGAGACGAACTGTAAGTAGAACCCATCATGGAAAGCATCAAACGGCAACAATTAAAACGTTTTGGCCACCTATTGAGGACGAAGTAGGAAAGATCAACAAAAAATTATATCAATTCAAGTAATGGAAATGAGGTTCCTACAAGGTGTGAAAGGGATTACACGAAGAGATAGAATTTTAAACGACGTAGTAAGAGACGAACTGGAAGTAGAACCCATCATAGAAAGCATCAAACGGCAACAATTAAAATGTTTTGGTCACCTAGTGAGGACGAAGGAGGAAAGATCTACAAAACAATTATGGCAGGCGAGACCGCATAAGCGCAGAGCAAGCAAAATATGGGATGAGGCAGTGATAGAAAGTTTAGGAGAGAAGAGACTGTCAAGGAACGAGGAGAAAATGTAATGGATGAGTAAGGACAAAAAGGAATGAGGTAGACTAGTCCACAACTAATATTAGTTTGTCATTTCTATAATACAGGACTTCTAAACTTACCGATAAAAACCGATAAAGATAAACTTACTATTCTCATGTAAATGAGACGAATTCAATTTTTTGGTCATTTAGAAAGAAAGACTTACCGAATCCACAAATTTCTACAGAACAAACGTACAAGACCAAAGTGGTAACAAGTGGAGAGGGACCTGCTGAAGATGGGATCGCTAGATCTGATGAATAGAAATCTGATCAGGAATATTGTTTACACAGGGGGATTTGAGGTAGATCAGAAGAAACCAACACGACGTGCATGGTCGCAGGAACAGCAAATACAACACTCCGTGCATATGAAGATCTATTGGGCAAGGAGGAAGGCTCAACATACGTTGATTCCTAAGTGACCCATCCGCGAATAAAAGAAGAACACTAAGGTTTGGACTAATAACAAAAAAATTCATAAAAGCAAAACTGCACTGATGAGAGATAAATCTTGAAATGCGTGATTATTCATTTAGTTAATGAAAAGACATGATCTTAAAAACAACGTTATTTTTCTTGTTTTTGTTGTGTGCCACGAAGGTGAACTGAAAACGAGTAAATAACTGGCATATTTGACATCGTTGTTTTGGGTAGGGAAAGATGATTCGTTCTGGAACCACCCCCGCCTCTGACTTTGACAATGACCACTTCTGGAGACCTTGGTCTCTTCCGGTGACCTTGACGGCTTAACCCCTCCCCCCCCCACCACTTCCTGTCTAGGCTGTAGTAGCTGCTTTTAATCTTCATTTCATTTTTTCAATTTAATTTCACAAAATTTACCCAAAAAAATTTCTAATATTTATTTTGATAATTTTACAAGAAATCCAAAATTATTTTCGTAACTTTACGAAATTATTTTGGTATTTTTACAAAAAAAAATTCAAAATTATTTTGTCAATTTCACAAAAAAAATCCGAAAGTATTTGGGTAATTTTACAAAACTATTTTGCAAATTTTACAAAAATATCCGATATTATTTTGGTAATTTTACAAAACTTTTTTGGTAATTTTGCAAAAAAAATCCAAAATTATTTTGGTAATTTCACAAAAAAAAATCCGAAAGTATTTTACTAATTTTACAAAACTTTTTTGGTAATTTTGTAAAAAAATCCGAAATTATTTTGGTAATTTTACAAAACTTTTTTGGTAATTTTGCAAAAAAAATGCAATATTATTTTGGTAATTTTACAAAAAAAAACCTAAAGTATTTTGGTAATTTTACAAAACTATTTTGATAATTTTACAAAAAAATCCGAAATTATTTTGGTAATTTCGCAAAAAAAAATCCGAAATTATTTCGGCAATTTTATAAAACTTTTTTGGTAATTTTACAAAAAAAATCCGAAATTATTTTGGTAATTTCACAAAAAAAAATCCGAAATTATTTGGTAATTTTACAAAACCTTTTTGGTAATTTTGCAAAAAAAAAAATCCAAAATAATTTTGGTAATTTTACAAAAAAAAAATCCGAAAGTATTTTGGTAATTTTACAAAACTATTTTCATAATTTATCAAAAAAATCCGAAATTATTTTCGTAATTTTACGAAACTTTTTTGGTTGTAATTTTGCAAAAATATAATTTTGCAAAATAATTTTGGTAATTTCACAAAACAAAAATCCGAAAGTATTTTGGTAATTTTACAAAACTATTTCGGTAATTTTACAAAAAAATCTGAAATTATTTTGGTAATCTCAAAAAAAAAAATCCGAAAGTATTTTGGTAATTTTACAAAACTATTTTCATAATTTAACAAAAAAATCCAAAATTAATTTGGTAATTTTACAAACCTTTTTTGGTAATTTTGCAAAAAAAAATCCAAAATTATTTTGGTAATTTCACAAAAAAAAAACGGAAAGTATTTTGGTAATTTTACAAACCTATTTTGATAATTTTACAAAAAAATCCGAAATTATTTTGGTAATTTTACAAAACTTTTTTGGGAATTTTGCAAAAAAAATCCGAAATTATTTTGGTAATTTCACAAAAAAAAATCCGAAATTATTTGGTAATTTTACAAAACTTTTTTCGTAATTTTGCAAAAAAAAATCCAAAATTCTTTTGGTAATTTCACAAAAAAAAACCGAAAGTATTTTGGTAATTTTACAAAACTATTTTGATAATTTTACAAAAAAATCCGAAATTATTTTGGTAATTTTACAAAACTATTTCGGTAATTTTACAAAAAAATCTGAAATTATTTTGGTAATTTCACAAAAAAAATCCGAAAGTATTTTGGTAATTTTACAAAACTATTTTCATAATTTAACAAAAAAATCCAAAATTAATTTGGTAATTTTACAACCTTTTTTGGTAATTTTGCAAAAAAAAATCCAAAATTATTTTGGTAATTTCACAAAAAAAAACGGAAAGTATTTTGGTAATTTTACAAACCTATTTTGATAATTTTACAAAAAAATCCGAAATTATTTTGGTAATTTTACAAAACTTTTTTGGGAATTTTGCAAAAAAAATCCGAAATTATTTTGGTAATTTCACAAAAAAAAATCCGAAATTATTTGGTAATTTTACAAAACTTTTTTCGTAATTTTGCAAAAAAAAATCCAAAATTCTTTTGGTAATTTCACAAAAAAAAAACCGAAAGTATTTTGGTAATTTTACAAAACTATTTTGATAATTTTACAAAAAAATCCGAAATTATTTTGGTAATTTTACAAAACCTTTTTGGTAATTTTGCAAAAAAAAATACAAAATTATTTTGTCAATTTCACAACAAAAATCCGAAAGTATTTTGATAATTTTACAAAAAAATCCGAAATTATTTTGGTAATTTTACAAAACCTTTTTGGTAATTTTGCAAAAAAAAATACAAAATTATTTTGTCAATTTCACAACAAAAATCCGAAAGTATTTTGGTAATTTTACAAAACTATTTCGATAATTATTTTTTGTTAAAACACATTTTTTTTCAAGTATTTTTATTAAAATTTTGCCAACGTTTCGACCTGTATTCGGTCGCTCTCAAGGCTAATTTTTTTAGAAATTATATGATTTTGATATATTTTTTTTTTCTCAAAATTTGAAATTTATATTAATTTTTTTGTTAGTAATTGACAATTACTAACAAAATAATTATATAATTTCTAAAAAAATTAGCCTTTAGAAAGACCGAATACAGGACGAAACGTTGGCATAATTTTAATAAAAATACTTGAAAAATGAAAAAAATGTGTCCAAATACCTGAGTCAAAATACAATAATTATTTCGATAATTTTACAAAAAGATCTGAAATTATTTTGGTAATTTTACAAAACTTTTTTGGTAATTTTGCAAAAAAAAATTCAAAATTATTTTGGTAATTTCACAAAAAAAAAATGGAAAAGTATTTTGGTAATTTTACAAAACTATTTTGATAATTTTACAAGAAAATCCGAAATTATTTTGGTAATTTTACAAAACTTTTTTGGTAATTTTGCACAAAAAAACCTAAATTATTTTGGTAATTTCACAAAAAAAATCCGAAAGTATTTTGGTAATTTTACAAAACTATTTCGATAATTTTACAAAAATATCCGAAATTATTTTGGTAAATTTACAAAACTTTTTTGGTAATTTTGCAAAAAAAAAATCCAAAATTTTTTTGGTAATTTCACAAAAAAATAATCCCAAAGTATTTTGGCAATTTTACAAAACTATTTCGATAATTTTACAAAAAAATCCGAAATTATTTTGGTAAATTTACAAAACTTTTTTGGTAATTTTGCAAAAAAAATCCAAAATTATTTTGGTAATTTCACAAAAAAAAAATCCGAAAGTATTTTGGCAATTTTACAAAACTATTTCGATAATTTTACAAAAAAATCCGAAATTATTTTGGTAATTTTACAAACCATTTTGGTAATTTTTCAAAAAAAATACAAAATTGTTTTGGTAATTTCACAAAAAAAATCCGAAAGTATTTTGGTAATTTCACAAAACTATTTTGATAATTGGACAAAAAAATCCGAAATTATTTTGGTAATTTTACAAAACTTTTTTGGTAATTTTGCAAAAAAAAAAAAAAATTATTTTGGTTATTCCACAAAAAAAAATCCGAAAGTATTTTTGTAATTTTACAAACCTATTTTGATAATTTTACAAAAAAAAAAGCCGAAAAAAACCGAAAAAACTTTTTTGGGTAATTTTGCAAAAAAAAATCCAAAATTATTTTGGTAATTTCACAAAAAAAAAACGAAAGTATTTTGGTAATTTTACAAAACTATTTTGGTAATTTTACAAAAAAATCCGAAATTATTTTTTTAATTTTACAAAACTTTTTTGCTAATTTTGCAAAAGAAAATCCAAAATTAATTTGGTAATTTCACAAACACAAAAAAAATCAAAATTATTTTGGTAATTTCACAAAAAAAAATCCGAAACTATTTTGGTAATTTTACAAAACTATTTTGATAATTTTACAAAAAAATCCGAAATTATTTTGGTAATTTTACAAAACTTTTTTGGTAATTTTCCAAAAAAAATTAAAAAATTATTTTGGAAATTTCACAAAAAAAAAAGTATTTTGGTAATTTTACAAAACTATTTTGATAATTTTACAAAAAAAGCCGAAATTATTTTGGTAAATTTACAAAACTTTTTTGGTAATATTGCAAAAAAAAAATCCAAAATTATTTTGGTAATTTCACAAAAAAAAACGAAAGTATTTTGGTAATTTTATAAAACTATTTCGCTAATTTTACAAAAAAATCCAAAATTATTTTGGTAATCTTGCAAAACTTTTTTGGTAATTTTGCAAAAAAAAATCCAAAATTATTTTGGCAATTTAGTAAAAAAAACGCAAAAGTATTTTGGTAATTTTACAAAACTATTTTGCTAATTTTACAAAAAAATCCAAAATTATTTTGGTAATCTTACAAAACATTTTTGGTAATTTTGCAAAAAAAAATCCGAAAGTATTTTGGTAATTTTACAAAATAATTTCGATGATTTTACAAAAAAATCCGAAATTATTTTGGTAATTTTACAAAACTTTTTTGGTAATTTTGCAAAAAGAAATCCAAAATTATTTTGGTAATTTCACAAAAAAAAAAATCCGAAAGTATTCTGGTAATTTTACAAAACTATTTTGATAATTTTACAAAAAAAATCGAAATTATTTTGGTAAATTTACAAAACTTTTTTGGTAATTTTGCAAAAAAAAATCCAAAATTATTTTGGTAAGATCACAAAAAAAAAATCCGAAAGTATTTTGGTAATTTTACAAAACTATTTTGGTAATTTTACAAAAAAATCCGAAATTATTCTTTTAATTTTACAAAACTTTTTTTGTAATTTTGCAAAAAGAAATCCAAAATTATTTTGGTAATTTCACAAAAAAAAATCCGAAAGTATTTTGGTAATTTAAAAAAATTATTTTGATAATTCTACAAGAAAATCCGAAATTATTTTGGTAATTTTACAAAACTTTTTTGGTAATTTTGCAAAAAAAATCCAAAATTATTTTGGTAATTTCACAAAAAAAAAATCCGAAAGTATTCTGGTAATTTTACAAAACTATTTTGATTATTTTACAAACAAATCCGAAATTATTTTGGTAAATTTACAATACTTTTTTGGTAATTTTGCAAAAAAAAAATCCAAAATTATTTTGGTAATTTCACAAAAAAAATCCGAAAATATTTTCGTAATTTTACAAAACTTTTTTGGTAATTTCACAAAAAAAAATCCGAAAGTATTTTGGTAATTTTACAGAACTGATATAATAATAAAACATCTTTATTGTTATACTTATAAACACAAACATCTACAACTACAACAATTGGCCATCGACCTGTGGTCTTTCAGCTTGAAATGAACAGATATATATATATATATATATATATATATATATATATATATATATATATATATATATATATATATATATATATATATATATATATATATATATATAGAACATAAATTGAAAAAAAAATACTTAATCTAAACATTGGATGAGAATGAGTGAGTCAGTCGTCTTCTAAGGATTCAAGAAGAGTTTTGGAGGGGTATTGTCTGTTAGAATGTCTAGATGGACGTTTAATGCATAGTTCGTCAAGGATGTTGAACGTCATGTGGTTGTGTCTAAGCTTTCTCCTAAGTCTGTCATGTCTGTCAGCTAGAGGAGGGACCCGGGTTTGTCTATAGAGATCTTCGTTGGAGGGGTTGTGGAGAGGGCTGTGTGGATGTCTGAGTTTGGTGATGAGACGTGATGCGATTCGCTCTGCGACCTCAAGGGTTCGTCTACATTTATGATTGGTGGAGGTAATTACGTGTCCATAATCGAGAATGGGACGACAGATAGATTTGTAGATTTTCGCCGCGGTCTTTATGGAAATACCCTGGTTGCCAATCGTAAAGGCTCTGAAGTGCTTTCATCGTTTAATTATCTGGGACTTGCGTAATTTGGCGTCGTTATTGAATTTGTGTTTCGAGTCAATAGTTAGTGAAAAATATTTAACGCTGCTGGAGGGCCGTACGTCGGAGGAGCCTGTGTTTTACAAAACTATTTTGATAATTTTACAAAAAAATCCGAAATTATTTTGGTAATTTTACAAAACTTTTTTGGTAATTTTGCAAAAAAAAATCCAAAATTATTTTGGCGATTTCACAAACAAAATCCGAATTTTTTTTGGTAATTTTACAAAATTAAATTTAACAAACTTTGTTCACCAATATCTTCGTAAAAGTAAATCGTAATTTTTAAGACGTGAAATTACGTCTAGATTAGACAGTAAGGATGGTTTTACAAATCTCGTTAATTAAGGTTTTTTTTTCTAAAGAGATATTCTATGCAAATGCATGACGATAAAAGCGATTAAAACACTTCTCGAGATTTCCCGTTCATTGCGCGAAATTTTAGTCTACAAGTTTTTTTGCGCAATTCCGGAATTAATCGAAAGCTCGCCAAAACCAAGCGGATTTGCCTAAAACTTGTTATTGTGAGCCTGATCACATTCCGATAATGCAATCACTGCGAATGTGCAACGCGATGATCAAAGCCCCATCCACATATTAATTACGCAACGGCGTAATTTCCCAAACTCGTGTCGTTTCGCATTCGAAACTTGCAGTCTTCGACTCGCTGTTTGCACAACTGCAATCTCATACGTTTCACCTGTATCTATATTTACTATCTCCGCGAAATGCGACGTTATGTAGACTATAAATGTTGGTATAATACGGGCCACAGCGCTTCGCCGATTTTCCAGCGAACAAATATTTAAATTTTCCGGAAAATATCTCAATCTCGTGAGTAATTAATGCATCGCGGAGCGAGGGGCTCGTCTTCATTCCGCCAAACCAATTCAAACAAAATCTCAGGAATTGAATTGTTAAAATCACAGTGATTAAGATATCAAAGCATTAAGATATGGCACACAGAAGAATTTTAATAAGCTAATTTAGATTATGTAAGTTTGTGAAATTATCTATAAAATTGCGTAATTTATGTTTATCTACTTAGTCTAGTTCTAGAGTTATTGCTGCGCAAACTTAAGTCTACTTAAAATCTCGAGTTAACATAGAAAACTTGTTTGCGTGTTGTTACTAGGCTATATAGAATAACAACTTGCAGCACATATTCTTAATCCTAAATAAATGACCTATAAAATGACGTAACTCATGTTTATCTAGCTAGTCTAGTTCTAGAATTACCGCTGTCCAAACTTAAGTTTGCTTAAAATCGTGAGTTAACGCAGAAAACTTGTTGGCGCTTTATTACTAGGTTATATAGACTAACAGCTTGCATATAATCTTAATCCTAGATAAATTATCTATAAAACGACGTAACTCATGTTTATCTAGCTAGTCTAGTTCTTGAATTACCGCTGCCCAAACTTAAGTCTACTTAAAATCGTGAGTTAACACAGAAAACTTATTGGCGCTTTGTTACTTGGCTATATATAATAACAGCTTGCATAGATTCTTAATCATAGATAAATTATCTATAAGATGGCGTTTCACTTGTTTATCTACCTAGTCTAGATCTAGAGTTATTGATGTATAAACTTAGGTCTATAGTATATATACATTTGTCTGTTTGTAGAGTGAGAATGTGTCTGGACTAGACAGACAAGACTAGACAGACAAGACTAGGGAGACAAGACTAGACAGACAAGACTAGACAGACAAGACTAGACAGACAAGACTAGACAGACAAGACTAGACAGACAAGACTAGACAGACAAGACTAGACAGACAAGACTAGACAGACAAGACTAGACAGACAAGACTAGACAGACAAGACTAGACAGACAAGACTAGACAGACAAGACTAGACAGACAAGACTAGACAGACAAGACTAGACAGACAAGACTAGACAGACAAGACTAGACAGACAAGACTAGACAGACAAGACTAGACAGACAAGACTAGACAGACAAGACTAGACAGACAAGACTAGACAGACAAGACTAGACAGACAAGACTAGACAGACAAGACTAGACAGACAAGACTAGACAGACAAGACTAGACAGACAAGACTAGACAGACAAGACTAGACAGACAAGACTAGACAGACAAGACTAGACAGACAAGACTAGACATACAAGACTAGACAGACAAGACTAGACAGACAAGACTAGACAGACAAGACTAGACAGACAAGACTAGACAGACAAGACTAGACAGACAAGACTAGACAGACAAGACTAGACAGACAAGACTAGACAGACAAGACTAGACGGACAAGACTAGACAGACAAGACTAGACAGACAAGACTGGACAGACAAGACTGGACAGACAAGACTAGACAGACAAGACTAGACAGACAAGACTAGACAGACAAGACTAGACAGGCAAGACTAGACAGACAAGACTAGACAGACAAGACTAGACAGACAAGACTAGACAGACAAGACTAGACAGACAAGACTAGACAGACAAGACTAGACAGACAAGACTAGACAGACAAGACTAGACAGACAAGACTAGACAGACAAAACTAGACAGACAAGACTAGACAGACAAGACTAGACAGACAAGACTAGACAGACAAGACTAGACAGACAAGACTAGACAGACAAGACTAGACAGACAAGACTAGACAGACAAGACTAGACAGACAAGACTAGACAGACAAGACTAGACAGACAAGACTAGACAGACAAGACTAGACAGACAAGACTAGACAGACAAGACTAGACAGACAAGACTAGACAGAAAAGACTAGACAGACAAGACTAGACAGACAAGACTAGACAGACAAGACTAGACAGACAAGACTAGACAGACAAGACTAGACAGACAAGACTAGACAGACAAGACTAGACAGACAAGACTAGACAGACAAGACTAGACAGACAAGACTAGACAGAGAAGGCTAGACAGACAAGACTAGACAGACAAGACTAGACAGACAAGAGTAGACAGACAAGACTAGACAGACAAGACTAGACAGGCAAGACTAGACAGACAAGACTAGACAGACAAGACTAGACAGACAAGACTAGACAGACAAGACTAGACAGACAAGACTAGACAGACTAGACTAGACAGACTAGACTAGACAGACAAGACTAGACAGACAAGACTAGACAGACAAGACTAGACAGACAAGACTAGCCAGACAAGACTAGACAGACAAGACTAGACAGACAAGACTAGACAGACAAGACTAGACAGACAAGACTAGACAGACAAGACTAGACAGACAAGACTAGACAGACAAGACTAGGCAGACAAGACTAGACAGACAAGACTAGACAGACAAGACTAGACAGACAAGACTAGACAGACAAGACTAGACAGACAAGACTAGACAGACAAGACTAGACAGACAAGACTAGACAGACAAGACTAGACAGACAAGACTAGACAGACCAGACTAGACAGACCAGACTAGACAGACAAGACTAGACAGACAAGACTAGACAGACAAGACTAGACAGACAAGACTAGACAGACAAGACTAGACAGACCAGACTAGACAGACCAGACTAGACAGACAAGACTAGACAGACAAGACTAGACAGACAAGACTAGACAGACAAGACTAGACAGACAAGACTAGACAGACAAGACTAGACAGACAAGACTAGACAGACAAGACTAAACAGACAAGACTAGACAGACAAGACTAGACAGACAAGACTAGACAGACAAGACTAGACAGACAAGACTAGACAGACAAGACTAGACAGACAAGACTAGACAGACAAGACTAGACAGACAAGACTAGACAGACAAGACTAGACAGACAAGACTACACAGACAAGACTAGACAGACAAGACTAGACAGACAAGACTAGACAGACAAGACTAGACAGACAAGACTAGACAGACAAGACTAGACAGACAAGACTAGACAGGCAAGACTAGACAGACAAGACTAGACAGACAAGACTAGACAGACAAGACTAGACAGGCAAGACTAGAGAGACAAGACTAGACAGACAAGACTAGACAGACAAGACTAGACAGACAAGACTAGACCGACAAGACTAGACAGACAAGACTAGACAGACAAGACTAGACAGACAAGACTAGACAGACAAGACTAGACAGACAAGACTAGACAGACAAGACTAGACAGACAAGACTAGACAGACAAGACTAGACAGACAAGACTAGACAGACAAGACTAGACAGACAAGACTAGACAGACAAGACTAGACAGACAAGACTAGACAGACAAGACTAGACAGACAAGACTAGACAGACAAGACTAGACAGACAAGACTAGACAGACAAGACTAGACAGACCAGACTAGACAGACAAGACTAGACAGACAAGACTAGACAGACAAGACTAGACAGACAAGACTAGACAGGCAAGACTAGACAGACCAGACTAGACAGACAAGACTAGACAGACAAGACTAGACAGACAAGACTAGACAGACAAGACTAGACAGGCAAGACTAGACAGACAAGACTAGACAGACAAGACTAGACAGACAAGACTAGACAGACAAGACTAGACAGACAAGACTAGACAGACAAGACTAGACAGACAAGACTAGACAGGCAAGACTAGACAGGCAAGACTAGACAGGCAAGACTAGACAGACAAGACTAGACAGACAAGACTAGACAGACAAGACTAGACAGACGAGACTAGACAGGCAAGACTAGACAGACAAGACTAGACAGACAAGACTAGACAGACAAGACTAGACAGACAAGACTAGACAGACAAGACTAGACAGACAAGACTAGACAGACAAGACTAGACAGACAAGACTAGACAGACAAGACTAGGCAGGCAAGACTAGACAGGCAATACTAGACAGACAAGACTAGACAGACAAGACTAGACAGACAAGACTAGACAAGACAAGACTAGACAGACAAGACTAGACAGACAAGACTAGACAGACAAGACTAGACAGACAAGACTAGAGAGACAGGACTAGACAGACAAGACTAGACAGACAAGACTAGACAGACAAGACTAGACAGACAAGACTAGACAGACAAGACTAGACAGACAAGACTAGACAGGCAAGACTAGACAGACAAGACTAGACAGGCAAGACTAGACAGACAAGACTAGACAGACAAGACTAGACAGACAAGACTAGACAGGCAAGACTAGACAGACAAGGCTAGACAGACAAGACTAGACAGACAAGACTAGACAGGCAAGACTAGACAGACAAGACTAGACAGACAAGACTAGACAGACAAGACTAGACAGGCAAGACTAGACAGACAAGACTAGACAGACAAGACTAGACAGACAAGACTAGACAAACAAGACTAGACAGACAAGACTAGACAGGCAAGACTAGACAGACAAGACTAGACAGACAAGACTAGACAGACAAGACTAGGCAGGCAAGACTAGACAGGCAATACTAGACAGACAAGACTAGACAGACAAGACTAGACAGACAAGACTAGACAAGACAAGACTAGACAGACAAGACTAGACAGACAAGACTAGACAGACAAGACTAGACAGACAAGACTAGACAGACAAGACTAGACAGACAAGACTAGACAGACAAGACTAGACAGACAAGACTAGACAGACAAGACTAGACAGACAAGACTAGACAGACAAGACTACACAGACAAGACTAGACAGACAAGACTAGACAGACAAGACTAGACAGACAAGACTAGACAGACAAGACTAGACAGACAAGACTAGACAGACAAGACTAGACAGGCAAGACTAGACAGACAAGACTAGACAGACAAGACTAGACAGACAAGACTAGACAGGCAAGACTAGAGAGACAAGACTAGACAGACAAGACTAGACAGACAAGACTAGACAGACAAGACTAGACAGACAAGACTAGACAGACAAGACTAGACAGACAAGACTAGACAGACAAGACTAGACAGACAAGACTAGACAGACAAGACTAGACAGACAAGACTAGACAGACAAGACTAGACAGACAAGACTAGACAGACAAGACTAGACAGACAAGACTAGACAGACAAGACTAGACAGACAAGACTAGACAGACAAGACTAGACAGACAAGACTAGACAGACCAGACTAGACAGACAAGACTAGACAGACAAGACTAGACAGACAAGACTAGACAGACAAGACTAGACAGGCAAGACTAGACAGACCAGACTAGACAGACAAGACTAGACAGACAAGACTAGACAGACAAGACTAGACAGACAAGACTAGACAGGCAAGACTAGACAGACAAGACTAGACAGACAAGACTAGACAGACAAGACTAGACAGACAAGACTAGACAGACAAGACTAGACAGACAAGACTAGACAGACAAGACTAGACAGGCAAGACTAGACAGGCAAGACTAGACAGGCAAGACTAGACAGACAAGACTAGACAGACAAGACTAGACAGACAAGACTAGACAGACGAGACTAGACAGGCAAGACTAGACAGACAAGACTAGACAGACAAGACTAGACAGACAAGACTAGACAGACAAGACTAGACAGACAAGACTAGACAGGCAAGACTAGACAGACAAGACTAGACAGACAAGACTAGACAGACAAGACTAGGCAGGCAAGACTAGACAGGCAATACTAGACAGACAAGACTAGACAGACAAGACTAGACAGACAAGACTAGACAAGACAAGACTAGACAGACAAGACTAGACAGACAAGACTAGACAGACAAGACTAGACAGACAAGACTAGAGAGACAGGACTAGACAGACAAGACTAGACAGACAAGACTAGACAGACAAGACTAGACAGACAAGACTAGACAGACAAGACTAGACAGACAAGACTAGACAGGCAAGACTAGACAGACAAGACTAGACAGGCAAGACTAGACAGACAAGACTAGACAGACAAGACAAGACAGACAAGACTAGACAGGCAAGACTAGACAGACAAGGCTAGACAGACAAGACTAGACAGACAAGACTAGACAGCCAAGACTAGACAGACAAGACTAGACAGACAAGACTAGACAGACAAGACTAGACAGGCAAGACTAGACAGACAAGACTAGACAGACAAGACTAGACAGACAAGACTAGACAGGCAAGACTAGACAGACAAGACTAGACAGACAAGACTAGACAGACAAGACTAGACAAACAAGACTAGACAGACAAGACTAGACAGACAAGACTAGACAGACAAGACTAGACAGACAAGACTAGACAGGCAAGACTAGACAGACAAGACTAGACAGACAAGACTAGACAGACAAGACTAGACAGGCAAGACTAGACAGACAAGACTAGACAGACAAGACTAGACAGACAAGACTAGACAGGCAAGACTAGACAGACAAGACTAGACAGACAAGACTAGACAAACAAGACTAGACAGACAAGACTAGACAGACAAGACTAGACAGACAAGACTAGACAGACAAGACTAGACAGACAAGACTAGACAGACAAGACTAGACAGACAAGACTAGACAGACAAGACTAGACAGACAAGACTAGACAGGCAAGACTAGACAGACAAGACTAGACAGACAAGACTAGACAAGACAAGACTAGACAGACAAGACTAGACAGACAAGACTAGACAGACAAGACTAGACAGACAAGACTAGACAGACAAGACTAGACAGACAAGACTAGACAGACAAGACTAGACAGGCAAGACTAGACAGACAAGACTAGACAGACAAGACTAGACAAGACAAGACTAGACAGACAAGACTAGACAGACAAGACTAGACAGACAAGACTAGACAGACAAGACTAGACAGACAAGACTAGACAGACAAGACTAGACAGACAAGACTAGACAGACAAGACTAGACAGACAAGACTAGACAGACAAGACTAGACAGACAAGACTAGACAGGCAAGACTAGACAGACAAGACTAGACAGACAAGACTAGACAAACAAGACTAGACAGACAAGACTAGACAGACAAGACTAGACAGACAAGACTAGACAGACAAGACTAGACAGACAAGACTAGACAGACAAGACTAGACAGACAAGACTAGACAGACAAGACTAGACAGGCAAGACTAGACAGACAAGACTAGACAGACAAGACTAGACAGACAAGACTAGACAGGCAAGACTAGAGAGACAAGACTAGACAGACAAGACTAGACAGACAAGACTAGACAGACAAGACTAGACAGACAAGACTAGACAGACAAGACTAGACAGACAAGACTAGACAGACAAGACTAGACAGACAAGACTAGACAGACAAGACTAGACAGACAAGACTAGACAGACAAGACTAGACAGACAAGACTAGACAGACAAGACTAGACAGACAAGACTAGACAGACAAGACTAGACAGACAAGACTAGACAGACAAGACTAGACAGACAAGACTAGACAGACAAGACTAGACAGACCAGACTAGACAGACAAGACTAGACAGACAAGACTAGACAGACAAGACTAGACAGACAAGACTAGACAGGCAAGACTAGACAGACCAGACTAGACAGACAAGACTAGACAGACAAGACTAGACAGACAAGACTAGACAGACAAGACTAGACAGGCAAGACTAGACAGACAAGACTAGACAGACAAGACTAGACAGACAAGACTAGACAGACAAGACTAGACAGACAAGACTAGACAGACAAGACTAGACAGACAAGACTAGACAGGCAAGACTAGACAGGCAAGACTAGACAGGCAAGACTAGACAGACAAGACTAGACAGACAAGACTAGACAGACAAGACTAGACAGACGAGACTAGACAGGCAAGACTAGACAGACAAGACTAGACAGACAAGACTAGACAGACAAGACTAGACAGACAAGACTAGACAGACAAGACTAGACAGACAAGACTAGACAGACAAGACTAGACAGACAAGACTAGACAGACAAGACTAGGCAGGCAAGACTAGACAGGCAATACTAGACAGACAAGACTAGACAGACAAGACTAGACAGACAAGACTAGACAAGACAAGACTAGACAGACAAGACTAGACAGACAAGACTAGACAGACAAGACTAGACAGACAAGACTAGAGAGACAGGACTAGACAGACAAGACTAGACAGACAAGACTAGACAGACAAGACTAGACAGACAAGACTAGACAGACAAGACTAGACAGACAAGACTAGACAGGCAAGACTAGACAGACAAGACTAGACAGGCAAGACTAGACAGACAAGACTAGACAGACAAGACAAGACAGACAAGACTAGACAGGCAAGACTAGACAGACAAGGCTAGACAGACAAGACTAGACAGACAAGACTAGACAGCCAAGACTAGACAGACAAGACTAGACAGACAAGACTAGACAGACAAGACTAGACAGGCAAGACTAGACAGACAAGACTAGACAGACAAGACTAGACAGACAAGACTAGACAAACAAGACTAGACAGACAAGACTAGACAGACAAGACTAGACAGACAAGGCTAGACAGACAAGACTAGACAGACAAGACTAGACAGACAAGACTAGACAGACAAGACTAGACAGACAAGACTAGACAGACAAGACTAGACAGACAAGACTAGACAGACAAGACTAGACAGACAAGACTAGACAGACAAGACTAGACAGACAAGACTAGACAGACAAGACTAGACAGACAAGACTAGACAGACAAGACTAGACAGACCAGACTAGACAGACAAGACTAGACAGACAAGACTAGACAGACAAGACTAGACAGACAAGACTAGACAGACAAGACTAGACAAACAAGACTAGACAGACAAGACTAGACAGACAAGACTAGACAGACAAGACTAGACAGACAAGACTAGACAGACAAGACTAGACAGAGAAGACTAGACAGACAAGACTAGACAGACAAGACTAGACAGACAAGACTAGACAGACAAGACTAGGCAGACAAGACTAGACAGACAAGACTAGACAGGCAAGACTAGACAGGCAAGACTAGACAGACAAGACTAGACAGACAAGACTAGACAGACAAGACTAGACAGACAAGACTAGACAGACAAGACTAGACAGACAAGACTAGACAGACAAGACTAGACAGACAAGACTAGACAGACAAGACTAGACAGACAAGACTAGACAGACAAGACTAGACAGACAAGACTAGACAGACAAGACTAGACAGACAAGACTAGACAGACAAGACTAGACAGACAAGACTAGACAGACAAGACTAGACAGACAAGACTAGACAGACAAGACTAGACAGACAAGACTAGACAGACAAAACTAGACAGACAAGACTAGACAGACAAGACTAGACAGACAAGACTAGACAGGCAAGACTAGACAGGCAAGACTAGACAGACAAGACTAGACAGACAAGACTAGACAGGCAAGACTAGACAGACAAGACTAGACAGACAAGACTAGACAGACAAGACTAGACAGACAAGACTAGACAGACAAGACTAGACAGACAAGACTAGACAGACAAGACTAGACAGACAAGACTAGACAGACAAGACTAGACAGACAAGACTAGACAGACAAGACTAGACAGACAACACTAGACAGACAAGACTAGACAGACAAGACTAGACAGACAAGACTAGACAGACAAGACTAGACAGACAAGACTAGACAGACAAGACTAGACAGACAAGACTAGACAGACAAGACTAGACAGACAAGACTAGACAGACAAGACTAGACAGACAAGACTAGACAGACAAGACTAGACAGACAAGACTAGACAGACAAGACTAGACAGACAAGACTAGACAGACAAGACTAGACAGACAAGACTAGACAGACAAGACTAGACAGACAAGACTAGACAGACAAGACTAGACAGACAAGACTAGACAGACAAGACTAGACAGACAAGACTAGACAGACAAGACTAGACAGACAAGACTAGACAGACAAGACTAGACAGACAAGACTAGACAGACAAGACTAGACAGACAAGACTAGACAGACAAGACTAGACAGACAAGACTAGACAGACAAGACTAGACAGACAAGACTAGACAGACAAGACTGGACAGACAAGATTAGACTAATTTAGATTGTTTAAGACTGGACTAAAGCTAGTATTATTATGGATTGAACAAAGATTAAACTTTTTCTGTTAAAAAGGATTGGCGTAGATGAGCGTGTTTGTTGAAGACGTGTGGGAAGAAATGAGATGTCGCTAAGCGCAAATCCGGGAGTAATTTGTCGAGGTGTTTTGAAACTTTCCCCGTAAGATTATGTTCCATCGATCTGTCCACTCAAACGCACATTCCTCTGCCGCTACAAATGACATTTTTCCCTTAACAGAATCCGATAGCGCCGAGGGAAATATTAAATCCGCACGGCAAAAAGGAACTGTTAATAAATGAGTTTTCTTTGAGCTCGAGGGACGGGTCGAGTACGCACGCTCGTTCACTACCTGCCCCGGATTAAATTACCGGAATATTTTAATTCGCACTGCATAAAAGGGAAAAAGTAATTAATTTCGCACTTGCCGCCGTGTTTCACCCCCAAAGTTTCACCCCCAAGCTCGATGAAATTTTAAAATTTATGCAACAAGTTTTTACAGAAAAGATAAGATTCGACAGACAATTACTTGATCTCTTGAGACAATTACTTGCTCTGTCTACATTAATAGCGTATAGGAAAATTTGTATTTTTCGGCGTTCATGCTGTTTAAACGAAATCGGAAGTTCGAATTTCCATCATGAAGTCGTGTTGTATATTTTGCTTTCTTTTTTTTGTGAGTTGCACATTTTGCTTTGCGACTCTTATTATTATTCGTTTCCAATTACAATTGTTTATTTAGATTGACCCGACACACAAAAACGAGTCAACGTGCCCGTAAATTGTGTGTAAAACATGAAATTTTATTGCAGATTTTGTTTTTGTGCGAAAACAACAGAAATCGATATCTTCCATCCGCGTTCCGCGTAACGTGACATCGGTCGGGATTTAAACATTCGAACATAATAAAACAATGGGACCGGGCGGAATTTGATGGCGTATAAAAGTTCGAAAGGAAATGACGCAACAAAACCCGGCCGCACATCAAAACATCGATCCGACACACAATAAACAGAAATCAATTTTCAGTTTACAAATTTTTGTGGGGAAATTCGTTGAAAAACACAAATTAAATCAACTAATTTATCTGGAATTTCGCGCTAATAAACTACCTACACATTCCATTGATTAGATGCCTAAACGACCAAGCGTGATCAACGCTATAAGCCAACGATCGAAATTGGGAGAGAAGTTAGTCAAGCAGCTAGATCTCAATCTAGTAGAAGATTGCACTAACCCTGAACATGTCATTAAGCTGGGGAAAGGAAATACAGAACACAACAAGAGTAAGACCTTTAGCAGACTAAGCCACATCCTCAGAAACAAAGACATTACTATACATCTTAAGCGCAAAATTTTCGACTCCTGCGAACACCTGTAACAACATACGGCTTGGAGACAATGGAAAAGTACGAACCATCTAAGGACAATGCAAAGAGCGATGGAACAAGCCATGTATCGGGCCCTTTTTATTAGTTTTGCGACCTATCAAAAGAGGACGTACGAATGTTGATAGCGCGATGAATTAATTCCGACAGGTCTCGATCGCGCTCAAAGAATTAGAATTAGTTAGTGTGATTAGAGTCGCAGCGAAAGCAAACGTATTAATAGAGCGTGCGTTTTGTCTCAGCCGGCATGCGACCACGCTCCTTTTGTTGCTGGGGATTCTGCCCATTCTAGAAGATCTGTATTGCAATAGCACCGAACATGCGCTTCAAATAACGAGAAGTAACAACAATTCATTACTCAGAAGAAATTACAGTTTGATCTAAAAGCGTCTGAATAATGATAAACATCCAACTACAATGCATGTAAATATTAACTAAATTGTCGGTTCCTTGTAGTGGTAATGTCCGCTACAACGGCGACACAATGCCTAAGAACGTTCCTGGTTAATTATCACCGGGACAATTCGCAAAAACAATTCATTACGTTTGGTCGGTGGGCGGGTTGCACGGCGTAATCTGGCAAGCTAATATGATTAAAGCGGCCATTATTCCGAAGTTATTATCGCCAAATAACTACGTATAGAAAACACGGCGGATTTATGTCGGGCGCGCGCTGCATATTGCAGAGATTACATTGCCTTCCATGTCCGGCCCTGTTTTTCTTTTGCCCCGTCGGGTGGGTTGGCGATTCTAATGCGAAACTTGGTTAAATGTAATAACGCGCACTTTGTGGAATTAGTTTTAATAGGTGGGCGAATTAATTCGCTTTGTGAATTCGTTACGGATCTACGTTGACCGTGCCCAGAAATTCTAAACAACTAAAAACTGTAATGAGTGTTTCATCCCGAATGGACAGTGTCATTAGTGAGGTAAAGTCTAGTCAGATGGACGAGACTTTGGTCTCGCTGCTCTAGCCATCAAGGTGTTGATATTGTACTCACAAGTCTATAATCTCACTTTTATAAACTTCGGCATTTTTCTGGCGACCCGCGTGGTCTCTCTCAGCAGTAAAATGCATGAGCCACACCGTATCAGTAAAATGCAGGAGCCACACCGCAGCAAAAAAATGCAGGAGCCACACCTTAGCAGTAAAGTGCAGGAGCCACACCGTACTAATAATTATATTTTATTTATGTTATTAGTCAATTTGTGAATTATAGGACTAATTCTTTCCTTTTGTAAACTTGTTTACTGTCACTTGTTTGATTGCGATCATAGACATAGACTTGCGAATCTATGTCTATAATCACAGGTTTATAAAAAATTTAAAAAAAATTAACGGCGTCTTGTTAAAATTAACTTTTAACGTTTCCCTGGCAGAATCTGATCCGCGACTACTTCTCGAACAAAACTAGATATTTAAGTTTGTTCTGTGTAATGTTATCTAGCTATTCTATAGAATTTGCATTACGTACGAATAAATTGCAGAAAAGCAGTTATTATGAAAAATCTGCGGCATTGTCCATTTAGTGGTGTATGAAAGCAGTGCACTTGTAGATAAGGCTAACGACGGCAATTCCGCTTATTTATCACTTCGCCCTAGTCGAGCGGATGGTATTTATGACTAAATACAGATTTGTTGTTGCTCAACCGTCACGCAAACCTTTTCCCAATAATTTACCACCCTACACAAAATATTAACAACCTGTACATACATGCTAGAATTAGTTTATATATATATATATATATATATATATATATATATATATATATATATATATATATATATATAATAATCCAGATTACAAAATCAATATATATTGTGTCATCAATCTCATGTTTTACCTCGGGGATTATGTAGATTGATTATCTTGAGCTTTCTAGATAAATCATCACCCAAATTAGTTACAATCTAATATTAGCTAGTTGTTCCAGTTACAAGGCCTCGATTGCCTAATCTATTGAATTTATACGCAGTTTATTACGACAGGAAAGTTTTTTCGAAATCAATTTCTATTTATTATCTCGTATCGCATTATCTGCTTTTGTCTGAAAATGGCTAGTCTTGCCTGACATTATCTACTCCTGTCTGACTTCTCTAGTCTTGTCTGGTATTGACTAAACTGGTCAGACATTGTCCACTATTGTCTTAAATTATCTAGTTAAGTGGGATCAGATGGGGTCATCAGAGTTTGTGTTCATCAGGAGTCAGCTCTGTCCCTGCTCCTGTTCATCATCTATCTTGGCACCATCGAAGCCGAACTACTACAACCACATCCCTGAACCTTGTCCTATGCTAAATCTCGTCAAAAATTGGAACAACTGCACTAGACACCAATAGCCTGCGACTAAACATTGGGAAGACACAGTGTATGGAGTGTGGTAAGGATCTATTCACATTGATGGCGCTGAAAATCATCTATATTCAAACACTTGGCTACGTTAATCTGTTCAGATGGTCAAACACTCCCGGATGCTCGAAACAGAGACAACGCTGCATGGCTGAAGGAGTCTCTGGATTCCTTTTCGGCTATATCTAGAGTCAAAAATTTACAGAGCCTTCGTTCGACCAGTAACACTGTATGGTACTGAATGCTGGGCAGTAACGAAGAGACATGAACAACAACTACATGGCATGGAGATGAAGATGACTCGCTGGACTTACTAGACTGGACCGCATCACGATTGATAATGTTCGAGCTACATTTGGTGTGGCTCCAATCCCTGAAAAAATGAGGGAGAAACTGCGTATCAGTCACTCTTCAGTCGCGAGAGTAGGAAAAGATCCTTCCTTCTGGAACCTCCTCATCCCCTTGCTATAGGTTTTAAGACCTGATTAAAAGCTGATTAAAGCTAATTAAATCTGTAGCGTGAGGCTACATAGACCTACATAGACCTCACGCCCTATTTAGCCTGCGGTTACATAGACCTCACATTCTTGTGGCGTATTAAAGCTGATTACAAGCTGATTAAAGCTGAATTAAAGCTGATTAAAAGCGAAATAATGCTGAGTAAAGCTGATGAAAAGCTGATTGAAAGCTGATTAAGGCTGATTAAAACTGACAAAAAGCTGATTGAAAGGTGATTAAAAGCTGATTAAAAGCTGATTAAAAGCTGATTAAAAGCTGATTAATTGAGGAGTGAACTTCCTCACGCCTTCTGAGAGAAGGATCTTTCCCTACTAGCGATAACTGCACTTAGACCTACATAGCTACATAGACCTCACGCCCTATTTAGCGTGGAGTTACATAGACCTAATACTCTCGTAGTGTATTAAAACTGATTAAAGGCTGATTGAAGCTGAATTAAAGCTGATTAAAAGCTGATTAATGCTGATTAATGCTGATTAAAAGCTGATTAATACTGATAAAAAGCTGATTAAAAGCTGATTAATGGTGATTAAAGCTGATTAAAAGCTGATTAATGGTGATTTAAAGCTGATTGAAAGCTGATTAAAAGCTGATTAAATGAGGAGTAAACCTCCTCACTCCTTCTGAAAGAAGGATCTTTCCCTACTTCGCTTTCCCTACTCGCACTTGACGTCAGTCCAGAAGGCCGACGAATTCGAGGGCGACCGAGAAAGCGCTGGCTGGATACTATGCGGGAGGACATGGAACTATGCCACAGCTATAGACGCTCAAGATCGATCAGTATGGAAGAAAAAGTGCAGAAAAGCAGACCCTGCAATAAAGCGGGATTAATGCTAGGAAGATGATGATTTGAAGGGTTTGTACTTATAATTAGTTTTTATTGGGTTTTCTAATTATTTTAGGAAATTTTAAGTTTGTTTCTGTACTTTGGTAGCAAAAGGGCTAATGCCCATTCTTCTCGGATTTCCTCATAATTCTACCATTTAGCTTGGAATTCAATTGTATAAATAGAAACAGAGCATTGGAACTTTTGCAGCTATATCAAGCCCTTTCACTACTTACCCAATTGATTATACAGAGTTTAATGGAAGACTTAGATCGCTGATTTCGGTGATGACTTGTTCTGCGACCTATAGCTCCCATCCTCTTGCTCTAATCGTTGATATTTGATATACTTACCCATTTAGAGCGCCTTCTCTAGTCTTGGTTCCTTTAGGAACATCAGGAGCTGAAGATGATGTTCGGAGTTCAGTGTCATCAATGTGAATAGATCCTTCACTTGGTAGTCCACACTCCATATACTCTGTCTTCCCAATGTTAAGTCGTAGGCCATGGGTGTCTAGTGCAGTATTTCAACATGAAACATGTTGTTCCAATTCTTGCCGAGATTTGCAGTCTACCGTGATATCGTCAGCGTATAGTAAGGTCCAGGGATGTGGTTGCAGTAGTTCGGCTGCGATGGTGTCAAGACAAATGATGAACAGGAGCAGTGACAGAGCTGACCCCTGGAACTCCAGGAACTGGGTGGGATTCAAGGATTGAAACTTCTTTTCGTTAAAGCTGCGGGTCCCAAGATACATTTGTTTCAATGCTCAGCTATATTTGAGCAGATGTATGACGGGTTTCTTCTGCTAAGCCAGAGAATCTGCAATTGACATCTTCCTCTAGTCCCAGGGTATCGAAGGTGTTTACTAAGTCTGCTGAGTCTCATCAGGACTCCTACCAGAATTCAAAACTTGTTCCTGTTTAGTTTCAAATAAGCTCATAAAAGATCACAGTGTTAGATTGAATTGTTTGAGCCCTGAAAGATCATGATCTTCAATTGCCATCTTCCTCTAAGTCTAGGGTATCGAGGTGTTTTCTAAGTCAACAGGAACAAGCTTTGAATTCTGTTAGGAGTCCTGATGGGACACTCCTACCAGAATTCAAAGCATGTTCCCATTTAGTTTCAAACAAGCTTTAGTTCATTTCTGTTTAAAAGATCACAGTGTTAGATTGAATTGTTTGAGCCCTGAAAGATCATGATCTTCAATTGCCATCTTCCTCTAAGTCAAGGGTATCGAGGTGTTTTCTAAGTCAACAGGAACCAGCTTTGAATTCTGGTAGGAGTCCTGATGTGACACTCCTACCAGAATTCAAAGCATGTTCCCATTTAGTTTCAAACAAGCTTTAGTTCATTTCTGTTTAAAAGATCACAGCGGTATATTGGATTGTTTGAGCCCTGGAAGATCATAATCTTCAATTGCCATCTTCCTCTAAGTCAAGGGTATCGAGGTGTTTTCTAAGTCAACAGGAACAAGCTTTGAATTCTGGTAGGAGTTCTAAAGGGACACTCCTACCAGAATTCAAAGCTTGTTTCTGTTTAGTTTCAGACAGGCTTTTCTTCACTTCCGTTTAAAAGATCCCAGGGTTATTTTGGATTGTCTTAGCCCTGGAAGATCCTCTCAGGTTTCCATCGAGTGTTTTCTTATTTCTTCATGTAAAATTTGGTTCTTATTTCCTCAACTGTAAACCTCAACTGGGCAGCTTTTGGCAAACTCGGATTCATTCTGAGATCTAGGGACACCCCCATAAACCTCAAAAGAGAAGTTTTCGAGTCGTGTGTTCCACCAGTCCTCACTTATGGCCTCGAAACAATCCCGCTAACATACAAAGCAGTTAATAAACTTCACACAACGAGCATTGGAGAGGGGATTAGTGCTGGTGATTAGTTTACGAAATAAACGTTGCCTGTAAAGGAAAACAGAATAGGAAACAATTAACAGATTTTAGCGAAAGAGTAGCGCAGCTAAAATGGAGATGGGCTGGCCATATTTCCGGACAGAGAACGGAGAGATGGACGTACAAATTAACTGCTTGGCCGCTAAGAGCGGGTAGAAGAAGAGACCTCCAAAAAGATGGCATGATGATATCCAGCAGATTGCTGGAGAAAACTGGATGAGAGCTGCTATGGACAGGCTGTAATTCTTCTTCTAATCTCTCCAGGTGTTCATCTTGTCTGAGTGTTTTTTATATTATAAGTAGCGATATACATTCTTCTGCTCCTGGAGAAATTCTTGCTTTTTTAATCGTTAATCGAGTTTCTGCCTCCCCCAGAATCGGCATGAGGCTGACTGACAAATCAGTATGGGATTCAAAACGCTGTGCGCCACCCACCTGGGGTACTTTTGTTTTGAAGTTCGACATGTATCCATGGAGTTTTGGAAGGTGTTTGGCCTTAAAACGCCACGATGGCCGTAAGTGTTGGCGAGTTGGATAGTCAGCCGCTCCTAATCTGGAGACAGACGCTGTTTGCAGCCGTCCACTCTGGGTTAGACGCTGCGCAATGGACAGGCAGGAATAGAAAAATATGAAAGAGGCCTACATTCAGGAGTGGATGAGAACAGGCTGATAAGAAGACGAAGAAACTTTTGTGGATGGTGTTCATACTCATATCACAAAAGGCTTCTGGACTTACAAATGAAATTACTAGATTCCTTGTTTGCCAGGTGATGGACTTCCTAATTTCTTACTATACCAGTTCCCTCTAGTACCCAGAATAGCGTTCCTTTATTTTCTTTGTCCAGCATTTTTAGCTTTCCGACACAGTCCCATACCAGTTTTAATCTGATGGTTTTTTAATCTAATAACGTAGATCTCTGTTTGATTCTCTGTTTGGAGGATACTTGGATAGATTTCCGAGGATTCGAAGTATTTGGTATGAGCTGAAAACCTTCCTTCGTCTTTGAACCATCTGTATAGCACTTGATAGCACTGTGTTCAATGTGGTATTCTGAGGATTCGTCGCTCCAATCGGCTTTACTGCTACACATTGATTTGTAGCAAAATGCTATTTGCAACCGATTTCGTCTTGTGGTACTTCCAACTAGAGAATCTTGGCAACGAGGTTCCAAAAACCCAACGAGGACCCTTCAACGACAAGTTGCAACGGAGTCAGACCGCTTATTTATTGGTTTACACAAGTTTACATAGGTAGCTTATGTGGCCAGCACTCCGTCTGTTGGACACTATGCTAAACGGAGTCAGACCCAGCAGCAGTTCCATTCCTGCTTTCGGTCATGGCCCTATCGCCTTCGAGATGCAGACACAAGCCAGTCTTTGAATCTTCTCAAACTGGTAGACTTAACTACTACTTGACTTGCTTCTCTAGTATTATTGTAAAATGTTTAGAAAACTTCAGACAAATCTTTCAGATATTGTGGTGTGGCCGAAGGCGACGGGGGTGCGACGTGAAAACGAAACTTTTGTTTCTTGGCCGTCGAGCGGCCGTATTTGGACCGATCGCGACTTAAGTGGTGCTATTGGGAGCGCCGATTTTTTTCGCACAAAACTGTCTTCTTCAAAACTTGTCGTGACAATCGCGAAAAACCGAAAAAAAATTGCAAAAAACGATCTTCTTTGATGTTCTATTACAAGCCGACAACTGAACGGAACTTATTATTACAATAATTGTTAACGACACAACTCCAGTTAACCCTTTGAGTACATTTGACGGATGATACCCATCATCTGCTTACTTGGGCAAAGTTACGGTGGACGAGTCTGACTCGTCATCTGGCTTTAAGAAGCAGGTGTTGATTTCTGTGGTACCCCCTCACCCAAATAATTGCCTGACGTTTGTTTATGACATCTTACAGTCGCAAATAAGATGAATTCCACCTATGTTTATTATTATCCCTGTTTTTTGATAAGAACCTAAGATGAACCTAATATTTTGTGATAGCGAAAATGATAGTTCCAATGAAGTAGAATGAGAGCTGTATGATAACAGTGATTACAGTGAATTAGATAGTGAAAATGATGAAAACTACAATGAATTGGAAAGTGATAGTGGAATAACACCGGTACATCGAAAATGCACGCGGCTTTTATTAAGTCTATTATTAAGTATAATCAAACAATTGCAAGAACAATGGATTTGTGACGAAAAAAACTATTTCAAGAAAAAGCTGGAATCAGTGTTTTGAGCAGTGTAGATTAGGTGATAATTAAGTAGGTGATAATTCCCAAGCATTAAGTAGGGAAGAAGTAGAATATGCGCTAAAGAAAATGAAAAATGGAAGGGCAGTAGGTCCAGAACAAATTCCAACAGAAGCCTCTGAGACCGGGGTATTGAAATCTTCTGGGATTTAATGAAGAAGATTTGGAACGGAGAAACATTGCCACATGCGTGGAGACGTAGTATTCTTGTCCCCATATACAAAGGGAAGTATGATATCCAAAATTCTGGCAATTATAGAGGCATAAAGCTGATGTTTCATACAAGGATCATTGACACGGTTGCGAAGGGAAAATGAAGTATGGGAAGAACAGTTTGGATTTATGCCAGGAAGAGGAGCAACTGAAGCAATATTTGCACTAAGGCAACTGACTGAGAGACACAGGGAGGTTCAGGTTGATTTACATATGGCCGTTGATCGTTGATCTGGAGAAGGCGTATGAGAGAATGTCCCCAGGCAAGAGATATGATATAGGAAAAGACAGAGAAAATAAGAAGAAGATTAGGTGATAATTATACACAATAATCCAGTACTCAAGGGGTTAAGATTAAGTGCGATCAGACAAGACCTAGATTAGATTATTAATTGTTCAATAGCCTTATTATAAGAATAATTGTTAACGGCACAACTCCAGTTAAGATTAGGTGCGATCAGACAAGACGTAGATTAGATTACTATTTGGTCGATAGCCTTATTATTACAATAATTGCTAACGACACAACTCCAGTTATGATTAGATGCGATCAGACAACACCTAGATTAGATTATTATTTGGTCGATAGGCTTATTATTACTGTTCGCGCCAATTTTAGTAAATCTGTATTTTTAATTTAATATTTGAATCGATTTCGGCACCAAACAACAGATGAGGAAAGGTGTACCGACCTGGGCCGAAATCGCGTGATTTACCAATTAATTACGTCGCGAATTTATATATTTTGCGGCAGTATGCTTCGAGTGCGTGAAGCGTAGATACAAGAATCGAAGCGGGAACGAAGCTCGACCGACACGTCGATGCACGCATGTTTAAGTTTCTCGTTTTAATTCAAATTAATCAGGGATGTAATCACGAGCCCAAAGCGCTGAAGCGGCATCCAACGTCTGGAAGACAACGATTTTAAGGGAATCCCTCCACTTACTATCCCCATTTCCTCCCTTAAAAAAAGGCGGCGGAAGGACGATCACACGTGGCGGTGACGCGAGCAGCCCTAACAGGTAGGTGATTAGACCAGCCCTGTGTTAAAACTGGAAAATTTTGATTTTCGTAAGACACGGTCCAAACAATTACAATATTTGCTAACGACATAACTCTAGTTAAGATTAGGTGCGATCAGACAAGACCTAGATCAGATTACTATTTGGTCGATAACCTTATTATTATAATAATTGCTAACGGTACAACTCCAGTTAAGATTAGGTGCGATCAGACAAGACCTAGAGTAGATTAATATTTGGTCGATAGCCTTATTATTGCAATATTATTCCCATTTTCGATATTCTCGATGAGCAAATTTTGGAATAAACAATTAGTAACATAAAAAGTTTTTATGCGGTTGAAAATTGTTTAGTTTTGAATGATTTCTTCACGTATAGAAAACTAAATTGCATAATGATCTATATGAGCGTAATCTGTGTAAAATTCTGCGTGTTTTGATATGCAATTTGTAAAAATCGGAGAGATGTCTAAAACCGCGATTCGCGAAATCGCTTCTTCGAAATCGCGATTTTTGACATGTCATGGATATTGACATATGATACATCAAAAGACGCGAAATTTTGTATAGAACAAACTAGTAATAACCTTCTTCTGATTTGGCGAGATATAAGTCTGAAATGGCGATTATAAAAACGCACCTTCGTATTTTTGCGCAAAACTTTTTTCTAAAATATTCTAAATCTTTTACAAAATTATGCAGATTAAAACTATCTATTATATTTGCAGTTGCAAAGCGAATAAACCTCTCAAATTGTCTATAAAATCTTCTTCTTTCTCTCATTAGAGACAAGCCTACCTGTTCATCCATCATTATGGTCGGTCAAGGTGGGGGCTATTGTCGCTCCACCGCTTTCTGCGTCTCCCTGGGCTTCTTTTCCCTCTTGGCGAATTATCTCGTGCTATTCGGACCAGCCTGGTTTTGTTGTCCATCCAGTCCACATTTCTTTTAGTTTTTCTATCCACTCGTTTATGGGTTGTACGTCGGACATTTGCCCTGTGCTCCTAATCCTGTCCATTAAGGTTTTTCTTTCGTATCACCGACATTTCGACGCTCTCCAGTATTCTTTGTGTTGTTGCTGTCACAGGGCAAAAACTTCAGGCGAGTTTCTGCTGTGTATGTGTGCTCTGATTATACTCTTGTAGATGCGTGATTTCATGTGAGTGTTTTTAAAAATGACATTTCATAGCTTACAGCTTGACGCTTCTTCTATATCCCTAAAAGCCGATATCTCGACCCCCAGTCTATAAAGTGATTCGATCAATTTTTGAGGGACTCGAAAACGTTGATCTTGATTTTATCAACTTAGTCAGTTCAGGTCAGTTCAGTTCAATTCAATCCAATTCAATTCAATTTAATTCAATTCAATTCAATTCAATTCAGTTCAGTTCAGTTGAGTTAAGTTCAGTTCAGTTCAATTCAATTCAATTCAGCTCAGTTCAGTTCAGTTGTGTTCAGTTCAGTTCAATTCAATCCAGTTCAGTTCAGTTCAGTTGGGTTCAGTTCAGTTCAATTCAATCCAGTTCAGTTCAGTTCAGTTGTGTTCAGTTCAGTTCAATTCAATCCAGTTCAGTTGTGTTCAGTTCAGTTCAGTTCAATTCAATCCAGTTCAGTTCAGTTGTGTTCAGTTCAGTTCAATTCAATTCAGTTCAGTTCAGTTCAGTTCAATTCAATCCAGTTCAGTTAGTTCAGTTGTGTTCAGTTCAGTTCAATTCAATCCAGTTCAGTTCAGTTCAGTTCAGTTCAGTTCAATTCAATCCAGTCCAGTTCAGTTGTGTTCAGTTCAGTTCAATTCAATTCAGTTCAGTTCAGTTGTGTTCAGTTCAGTTCAATTTAATTCAATCCAGTTCAGTACAGTTCAGTTGTGTTCAGTTCAGTTCGGTTCAATGCAATTCAGTTCAGTTCAGTTGTGTTCAGTTCAGTTCAGTTCAATTCAATTCAGTTCAGTTCGGTTCGGTTTGGTTTGGTTCGGTTCGGTTCTGACTTGACTAAGTTTGTCGACCTTTTGTGTCGAACTTTCTTCTTCTGTTAGCCTGTTTCCGTCCACTACTGAACATAGGTCTCTTCCTTAAGTCCCTTCCTTATAAATAATCAAAAAATCATCTTCAGCGATGGTGCCCAATTCTGGCCCAAAATTGTCGAATTTTGGACAAAACCAATCCACATGAGATCCAAGAGCGTTCAACGCATCCCGCAAAAGTCACCGCTTGGTGAAGATTTTGGGCTGGCAGCGTCATCGGTCCATATTTTTTGAGAACGACGTTGGCAAGGCCATCACCGCCAACGGCGAGTGTTATAGGTCGATGATTACCAACTTCTTTAGGCCTGAATTGGATAATAAGGACACGAACGACATGTGGTTTCAACAGGACGGCGCTACGTGTCACACAGCTCTTGCCACATTGGACAATCTGCACGAGCGATTTGGGGGCATCATTTCACGTGGTGGTGATGTGAACTGGCTACCGAGATCGTGCGATTTGACCTCGTTAGATTTTTTCTTGTGGGGGTTTCTTAAGTCACACGTCTATGCAAATAAGCCACAAACCACCGCGACCCTCAAAGCCAACATAACTAATACAGCAAATGACAGCCTGATCATTTCGGATGCGCACCACTTAGTGAAGCCGCGGAAAATTGCAGGATTTTATGTTTCATACATAATGGCATCGATAGACCTTTCAATCAAATAAAAAATATCGACAATATCTCACACACACTTTGCTTTATTTAAATTTAAAGATAGGAAGCGCCTAATGAAAGACCCTACACTATAAACTATTAGTTTATAGTATAATGAAAAGAATCGGCAAAAAAATAACGAACATTTTGGTAAATTTTGCTTCTGGGAAAAATTTAAAAAACTTCCAACTTTTTTTCCAAAAAAGTCTCAACTTTGGCCGTTTTTAGAGGTTTTTTGAAAAAATCGCACCATCAAGCCTGCAAGTCGCAGAACGGCCGAACTCGCACCCCGGATAGAAAAAAGACCGGGCTACATCGTGTCGGTTTTCGCGATAGAACGCGTTTCGGTGACTTGCGCGTTTTCCAAATCAATCTCTCCTGTGCAACTTTCATCCAGTTTCCTCCCTCGTAGCGTCGGATGTCGTCTCCCCATCTTGTCTGAGGCTTGTCTGAGCTGGTATGATATTGTCTAGGGAAAGAGCCAGCTGCGACTCTATAGAGAACGCATTGACGCGCAATCAACTGCGTTGTTTAGAGCGATGATCAGATCCCAAAATAAATTCTCTTTGGTCAACGATACCCTGGTGGTCAGCTGAAGAGGTATAAAGATGTCATTTACTCCGTAGTAAAGAAGCGGGAATAGCCGGAAATACCGGAATCGATCGATCGGGCTCGCAGCGTGACGTTCTTTAAGCAAACATAGGTCAAATTTGACATTTGACAGCTGTCAACTGTCAGTGCAGCGAGCAAATGAAATGAAATGCCGTTTGTGCAATGCTTTACTACTCTGGCTCGAGGCGCGACGTTCCTTAAGCATACATACGACAAATTTGACATTTCACAGCTGTCAACTGTTAGTTCAGCGAGCAAGTGAAACGAAATGCAGTTTGTGCAATGTTTTACTGCTCGGGCTCGAGGCGCGATGTTCTTTAAGCAGACATACGTCAACTTTGATATTTGACAGCTGTCAACTGTCAGTGCAGCGAGCAAGTGAAATGAAATGCAGTTTGTGCAATGTTTTACTGCTCGGGCTCGCTGTGTGACTTACTTTAAGCAGACATACGTAAAATTTTACATTTGACTGCTGTCAACTGCCAGGGCAGCAAGCAAGTGAAACGAAATAAAGTTTGTGGAATTTTTTACGCTCGAGCTCGCGGCGTAACGTTTTTTAAGCAAACATACGTCAAATTTGACATTTGACAGCTGTCAACTGTCATTTTAGCGAGAAAGTGAAATAAAATCAAATTTGTGCAATGTTTTACTGCTCGGGCTCGCGGCATGACGTTCTTTAAGCAGAAATACGTCAAATTTGACAGCTGTCGTCTGTCAGTGCAGCGAGCAAGTGAAACGAAATGCAGTTTGTGCAATGTTTTACTGCTCGGGCTCGCGGAGCGATTATCTTTAAGCAGACATACGTCAAATTTGATATTTGGCAGCTGTCAACTGTCAGTGCAGCGAGCAAGTGAAATGAAATGCAGTTTGTGCAATGTTTTACTGTTGGGGCTCGCTCGCGACGTTCTTTAAGCAGACATACGTCAAATTTTACATTTGTCAGCTATCATCTGACAGTGCAGCGGGAAAATGAAATGCCGGAAATAGAGGATACCTGGCAATCTTTGTCAAGACAGAGGCTCTTGGCGTAACATCCGCCACAATAATTCCGGCATATTCTCTACACACTACATACCACGCTACATACCACCATAGCACTATAAGATCACGCGGCATCGAGACATTTGTATGTTCTCAATGCCAACGTACCATCCGATCTCGCATCGATCTCTGGAACCACCAAGAGACCTATGAGCGAAGGTGGCGAAAACAATGAAGGAAGGATTTTCGGCAAAGAAGAAATCCCTTGTCCTTATCGGCACGTGGGTAGGTTTTTACACTTGTGAAGTTATGATAACATCTTCACCATTATCTCTAGGCGACTTCCACGTATACAGGCGTCCAGCTAGGAGTTTGAAAAAGGTGTTTTTGTGTTCCGTCGCAAACATACTCCTCTGTCGTTTCTCTCTCCGAGCCCGTGTGGTCCAACATGATGTTCTTCCCTTCCTTCACCTATTTTTGTGTTGAAATCTCCCAGCAATATAAGAAGTTCATGTTTCGATAGATTATTGAAACCTTGTCCAACATTGACAAGTCATGTCCGACATGGTCTACTCTTGCCTGAGATTGTATAGTCTTATCTGATATTGTCTAGTCTTATCTGACATTGTATATTCTTGTATGGCATAGCTATTCTAGTTTTGTCTGGCATTATCTAGTCTTGTCTAGTCTCAAAGAAACGAACGGGAACAGATTCTGAGGTTTGAGACTCAAAAATCTCTCAAAAGTTTGAGACTCGATTTCTAAAATATGTGTTCACCGATTTGTTTGAGACTTAAATAACTTATGCTTTTAGAAAGATTTTTGCTAATTTTGAAGTAAATCCAGTGAAAACGTTGTATTTTTAAACATTTGATATATAACCACTCGCACTAAATATTTTTATTGCTCACGTGGGATAAGTACTATCTTGGTGTCCGTTTTTTAGTGCGAAAAATGGCTGTTTTTGGCTATATTACCACAAAACTTGGGTAACGCTCCCAAATCGCTAAGTTACATTAAAAAACAAATTTCGCAAATTTCAACTTTTTTCTGCGATTCGGCGAGGGGGAATTTTCCAAAAATCCTCAACTTTCTTAACGTTACGTCAAAATTGGAATTTTCTTACCACGACATTTACACTGCAACGAAGAACACCTATCGGTGGGAACACATTTCCGCACTTTCACCTGCAAGATGATTCGAATTTTTTGCAGCATTTTCTCTACCGAGAATTCACCAAAAAAACCGGCCAAGTGCGAGTTGTGACATTCCGTACAAACTTGAAAGTAAGGTATCTTTAGGAGGACCTAACTGTATGCAACCCATATGCTTCTGGTGTCTGACAATACCACGCAACACATTGGTGTATTTTCATAAGTTTCTAATAGTAAATTCGCATTTTTCTTGCAATTAAACTACATATTTACGGTTTTTAGATTTTTCCCTTAACATGTGCTGTAAGACACCGCTTCTTGCCAAATTTCATGATTCTAGGTCAACGGGAAGTACCCTATAGGTTTTGATTCCCTTGTGAAATCGCAAAATATGCGACATAAACGGTCATATCTTTTGATCGCGTTGACTTACAAGTTTGATTTTTTCACAGCTGCAAGAGACCGCAGACCCGAGTATTTGATGTAAATTTCAACTTGTTAGCTCTACGCGTTCCTGAGAAAAATAGTCTTGACAGACAGACAGACGGACAACAAAGTGATCCTATAAGGGTTCCGTTTTCGGTACGTAACCCTAAAAACAAGCCGGCGCTACTGGCTGGACGCAAACACAAACGTCAGCTCAAGCATCGGTCAGTTGACACCAACTACGACCACAGAAAATGTGTTTTTTGAGCAATTCTGAGCGGGAACAGACATCGTTTTGCACTTTAACAAGGTGCAGATTTATATTCCATTTTTCATCAAGCAGAGTTCCAATAGGCAACGCAAACTCGCTTGATATCATCTCAATTTCTTCTTTTTGGTGGCTTTTGTTGAAAATCGATCGGATTGTTATTTTAGAAGCCGTTGCAAATAATTCAGTGGCGGCGTGAATAGTTTATGCGGAAGGGAGTGACGGTGCGACGGTCGGGGAGTGTCAGTCCACACGAAACGAATGCTTTAATTGAATCAAAATCCACGGCCTCGCCAATCCAACGGGGAATCGGCGGAGCTGTGAAATCGACTACTTCCAATTAGAGCAAACCGTTGCTCATCCAGTTAAGCAACAAAAAGTCTAGACGAATTAGTCCCATGATCGGGAATAACGTGTGTTATTTGTTTATGTCTTAAGTTTCTTTATTTCTTAAAGTATTCTTTGAGGATGTCCAAGATTGTAGATTGTAGATATGGTGGAGTCGACTTGCAGTACAACCTTCATAGATCTATTGTACCCTATAGTACCTATGTAGTGAGGATGTCCAAAGCTGTAGACTCCTCACCAATTAGAAGTGGTGATAACAACTTAATCCGTGATAACAACACAAGAGCAGCCGATGTCGATCTTACAAAGATCTTAAAAACATCCGGCCCACTCGCCTAGCTTCTTGTTGTTATCAACCTTCATGAGGGGGATCTGATGCTCAGAACACAAACCTGACACCAGTTTCTTGTACATGGCTTCGTCGCAGTTGTCGGCTGCGTGTAGCTTGTCGAGAGCCTTAGCTGCCTCGTGCAGCCCAAAGACCACTCCGCCGTGGATGAGTGTCGTCTTCAAGACCTGCTGGAGTGCTTCGTTGGTGTCCATCGGGCCACCCACTGGTGCTGGGAGCCTCATTGACTTCGAAATTCTTCACAATTGAACCTTTCTCGTTACAAAGTTGACCTGTTGGTCTGTGATGCGACATATTCACATTTCACTCGTAATAAATTCTTGATTTATTATAAAAGCTTTGCATTCCTCCGTGCTTTATTTTTCTTAACATCTGAGCTGAGCTTTGCGTTTAACTTGCAATTTAAGAAACTATGCACTTTCCAGCTTGATTCCTTTCCTGGTCAAAGCGTTAAGATGAGATTGTTGAGTATGAATTATCTAGGAAATCTTCATCTCTTCATTTGTAAATTTCCTTACTTCAGGTTTTAGGCACTTTGCCTGTACGATGCCCATCTTTTTCTCTGCGTTCCGATATCTCTTCTGCCATGGCATTGATAAAATCTGTTTTTGGCTGGTATCCTCCTCTCGTGCATCCGTTCTACGTGTTCTGTCAGCTCAGTTTCTGGATATCTATGCTCAGTTATCGCTGCAACTGCAGAGAAACGATAATGCTTTATGTAAACGTAACTTTTTATTGAATTGGTTGAATAAATTCTTGTGTTAAATTTAGCTAGTACTCGGCCGAGTGTTAACAATTAGTTGATGCTTAGCTCGTCTCGGCCGAGCAGGAATGAATTGGTGTGCTAAAATAACGTCATAATTGATGGAGACATCAAGAATCTCCGGTGTTAAATTTGGCCAGTGCTCGGCCGAGTGTTAACAATTATTTGATGTGTAGTCCGTCTCGGCCGAGCAGGAATGAATTGGTGTAATAACACTAAGTCATAATTGATGGAGACATCAAGAATCTCTGACGTTAAAGTTAGCCAGTGCTCGGCCGAGTGTTAATAATTAGTTGATGCATAGTCCGTCTCGGCCGAGCAGGAATGAATTGGTGTGCTAAATTAACGTCATAATTGATGGAGATATCAAGAATCTCCGGTGTTAAATTTGGCCAGTGCTCGGCCGAGTGTTAACAATTATTTGATGCGTAGTCCGTCTCGGCCGAGCAGGAATGAATTGGTGTAATAACATTAAGTCATAATTGATGGAGACATCAAGAATCTCTGATGTTAAAGTTAGCCAGTTCTCGGCCGAGTGTTAATAATTAGTTGATGCATAGTCCGTCTCGGCCGAGCAGGAATGAATTGGTGTGCTAAAATAACGTCGTAATTGATGGAGACATCAACAATCTCCGGTGTTAAATTTGGCCAGTGCTCGGCCGAGTGTTAGCAATTATTTGATGCGTAGTCCGTCTCGGCCGAGCAGGAATGAATTGGTGTGATAACATTAAGTCATAATTGATGGAGACATCAAGAATCTCTGATGTTAAAATTAGCCAGTGCTCGGCCGAGTGTTAATAATTAGTTGATGCATAGTCCGTCTCGGCTGAGCAGGAATGAATTGGTGTGCTAAAATAACGTCATAATTGATGGAGACATCAAGAATCTCCGGTGTTAAATTTGGCCAGTGCTCGGCCGAGAGTTAACAATTATTTGATGCGTAGTCCGTCTCGGCCGAGCAGGAATGAAGTGGTGTAATAACATTAAGTCATAATTGATGGAGACATCAAGAATCTCTGACGTTAAAGTTAGCCAGTGCTCGGCCGAGTCTTAATAATTAGTTGATGCATAGTCCGTCTCGGCCGAGCAGGAATGAATTGTTGTGCTAAAATAACGTCATAATTGATGGAGACATCAAGAATCTTTGGTGTTAAATTTGGCCAATGCTCGGCCGAGTGTTAACAATTAGATGATGGCCATCTCGGCCGAGCAGGAATAAATTGGTGTGCTAACATAACATCATAAATTAAACTAACTTAACCTAACATCACATCATAAATGACATATACATAAAAAAATCCAGTATAGAGTGCTCGGCCGAGTGTTAAAAACTAGTTCGGTGCAAAGTTCGTCTCGGCCGAGCAAGATTATATTTTTAGTCTGAGATGAAGTTATAATTGACGTATTCATCAATTTCCTGTGTAGAATTTATAAATTCCAGACGATTTATAAAAGTGTGTGAAGATTTCTTAGAAATAATGTGTGCCGGATTAGGTTGGGGTTATCATATCCAAGCCTGGTTTACAAACTATTGCCGAAAGGGGAAGCTGAACTTGGGGTGATAACTTGGGGTGATAACTTGCAAGTGTTTTCACCAACCTTTATAACTCTGTTTCTTAGTCTGTTGTGCAACCTAAAGGCCGGTCCAGACGCTCTGTTTTGCTCAACCTATTGTCTGCGCAGTTCAACACGTTGCAGATAAAGCGTTGCGTGTAGATAGAAAAACTGCGCGGAGACGGTACAGTTGCAGCGATAACCGACGCATGTAGACGGTTGCTTCGTTTTCCGATTCATTTTGATAAAAAATGACCAGACTAGTACCTCCTCCATGACGATTTGTCTAAAACTGTGCGAAATATACAGATATATTTGCACCGTGTAGACGCTATACAAACGTTTTCATTCGGTCTTAAGACTGCGCAGACAAAAGGTTGTGTAAAACGGAGCGTTTGGACCGGCCTTAAGGAAAAGCCGTTCTCCTAGATATCTCCTGGTGAATGGGAAATTGTGAGAGGAACTTGAATTATATAATTATAATAATAATATTGGGGTGTAAGGGATGACGGTACACATGTAAGCTGGCCCAAATGACAATCTCACTTGCACGTTGGTGCACCCTGCTAGAAACTGACGAGGCTCTGTCGACCGAATGATTACCGGGAAAAGTAATCCCCCTCTTAATATCCAACAGCTTCAGGTGGAGGAGCGTTAAGAGGTAGGGCCATCTCTGGTCCTTGGAGTGAGAAATCGGTTCAAAAGGTGGAAGAACCAATACGGTTAACGGCAGAGGAATGAAGGAGGCAAGCGGAAGCCACTGCATTAACGATCATATTGATTTTGCCTAGTACAGATCTTCAGGGATATATTCAGATCAAATCACAAGTCTGGAGTAATAAGCTCATGGATCAGATCTCTGGGGGAGCAGTTATGAACAGAAACATGAACCACAAGATACAAACCAAATTTAGAGAAAATGCACATGGAATGCGAGAACAATGGCTCAAGTTGGAAAAATCCAGTGTGCAATAAAGGAGATGGAGCGTATGAAAATTAGCATAATGGGTGTAAGTGAAATGAGGTAGCCCGACTTAAGCTACTATGACGTAGATGGACACAGAGTCTACTATTAAGGATCCATGAATGGCAAATACGAACTCGGAGCGGGAATGCTTGTCCTCAAAAGTGTAGTAAAGCACGTACGTAACTTTGTCACAGTAAACGACAGAATCCTGCTCATACAAATCAACGCTTCACCAGTGAAGACTAATATCATTCAAGTCTATGCACCTAAAAGTGATCATAGTGTATCAGAAATGATATCAGAAAATTGTAGAAAGGACGAAGAAAAAGCCGCAAAAGCCGAAAACACGGAAGAGAAAATACAGTCACTTAACAGAGTGGTAGAGGAGATCAAGGACAAATTTCTTAAAAATGAAGCAAGACAAAACAAGACGTGGATGACACGGGAAATACTACAGATGATGGAAGATAGGAGAGAACACATACAGGTAGATACACCGTGAAATACAACGAAAGATCAGAGAAGCCAGGCAGGAAGAAATGGAAGAAAAATGCCATGAAATAGAAGCGCATTTTTCATTCCTTTTCATTAAGCAGAGTTCAAACAGCCAACACAATCGCACCACGACCTCGCCAATTCAACGGGGAATAGACTACTTCCAATAAACCATTTTACACGTAGTTAAGCGCACGCGCATTTTAAAGGCGGGAAAATGAAAGTTTGAGGCACATATTTAGTTATGCGTCAAAAATTTCGGGCACTTTTTGACGCATAACATGACGGAAGTTGACACATGCGCACAAAACAATTTCAACTATGAAAAGGTCTATTAGAGCAAACCGTTGCTCATCCAGCTAAACAACACAAACTCTAGACAAATTAATCCCTTGATCGGGAATAACGTGTGTGGCTGGTTCCTGATGAGACATATTCCACCTTTCACTCGTGATATATTCTTGATTTATTACAAAACCCTGTTTTGCAAACTTAATTTTTTGCAAACATCTGAGCTGAGGTTTGCGTTTAACATAACTTTCTATGCACTTTCCAGCTTCATTCATTTCCAGTTGTAAGGGTTAAGATGAGGTTGTTGAGTTTGAGATATCTTGGAGATCTTCATTTCTTCATTTGAAATTGAAAACCTTGTGAATAAGAAATTGTGAGAGCGATTTGAATTAGGTAATAACAATAATAATATTTGTTTTATTTGTTACCAAGGCTGAGATGGAAAGACGGCGTTTCTGAGGGTGTCAGAAAAATTGGACCTTCCAGTCAGCTACTGGAAGGTCCCTGCCAGAGACCGGGAAGGATGGCGGACGAGGCTGGGGAACGTCGAGACCCTATAGGGCTGTAGCACTGCTGATGATGAATAATAATATTGATTGTAACATAAACATGAAAGGAAGCGCTACCGACATCAAAGGCCTTCTGCCAGTAATTTGAATTATTTTCAATAAAGATTATATTTTTTAGAAAAAAGCCAAAAAAATTGAAAAAAGTCGAATTTTTTTTTTAATTTTTGCGAAAAAAAACTAATTTTCCTTGTTGTAACTTTTACAACAAAATTACTCTCCGGTTCGCAAGCCATATATTTTTTCACATAAACTTTTACTCAAAATCACAAAGGTTTTCCAATATTATTTTATTAATTCTCTAACATTACACAACCAATTCCAACTCTAATATCATTTAATAATTCAATTATATTATCATTTAAACAATTCTAATTCTCGACCATTATTTTAAACAAACAGTTTTTCCCTGCGAGCTTTCCTCGGGTAATATATCAGCCCCGTGATTTATCGCCCGTAAATTTGCGTGTTATCAGCTACATCATGTGCGCTAAGACGAGGCTCGGTTTCCTTCATATACGCTATTACCTAGTAAACTACCTGCCTCTTTGAAACTCGAACAATACAAGTCTTATTAGAAATTCATGCGAACATTAATTACATCATTTTGAACACACTAGCTCTCTTTATTACCACACTGACAATTAGTGAAGAGTATCCCTTCTTGACTAATAGACAAATTAGACTAAACAGACAAGTTTAGACAGATAATTAGTGAAGAGTATCCCTTCTTGACTGATTGTCAAATTTGACTAAACAGACAAGTTTAGACAGATAAGATTAGACCGTCAAGATTAGACTGACAAGACAGAAAAGTCTAAACAAAGAAGATTAGATGGACAAGAATCTACGGACGATTCTTAAGCTATTAAGGTATAGAAAACTAGCGTATAGTCCTACTATAGTTTGACTATAGCTGTGTGACCGCTTCATACAGTCCAAAACTATTCGTATAGTTGAACTATACGAAGCGGTCATACAGCTATACTCAAGCTATAGCAGGACTATACGCCAGTTTTCTATACCGTGTGTACGTAGCTTTAAATATAGTCTATAGTCTATAGCTATAGTAGTCAGACTATACGCTAATTTTCTATACCGTATGTACGTAGCTTAAAGCTACGTACACACGGTATAGAAAACTAGCGTATTGTTCACAAATCACAGAGATTTAGGTACTTACGTATTAACGCCACCACCGCTATATATTGGATCAAAACTTCGCGCAGCGGTGCGTATGTTGTCTTAATTTATCTGTCCGCTTCGCGGCGGGCAACCTAATCTAACCGGGGTTAAAAAATAAAAAGTATTTTGAGTTTTAAAAATGTTTTAGTGTTAAATAAAATGTTTTATTTTATGATTTATGATAAATATTTTAGGTGTAAATTGGCGGCATTTAAAAATGTAGCAGTGGTGGCGTTAATACGTAAGTACCTAGATTTGCTGCCAAGGCCGCAGTGTAAAAAGCAGACGACTCCCCGTGTTCCACGACCACTCTGTCAAGAATGAACGACTTGGAAGAACCGAGATTTTTTTACATTTTTGGCGAAATTTTAGCAAACATGCAATTTCCGACGACTCCCCATGACCACGACCACTCTATCAAGAGTGAACGACTCTTTACATTTTTGGCAAAATTTTAGCAAACATGCAATTTCCATCAAGAAAATTTTAAAGCCTTACCTAAAAAAACCCACTGATTAATCCAATCTCAATACATTTAGACTTAGTCCGTTAGTTTTAAACTTACACTAATTAAGCCAAACATTCACACAAGTTGCAAAAATAAAACAACCACCAGTAAGTTTACGAAAAGAAAACCAAAAAGATGTGAAAATAAAACCAAAAAAAAGAAACCCAACACAAGAAGAAAGTAAAAGTCACGTCAATTTAGTTTAGTGTTAGTTTATTGTTAATTATTTGATCTGGAAATTATCGCCAGTTAGTTTTTCGCATAGGCGCTCGGTGATATCGGCCGGTCGAGTTTTCGCGCGGGCTGCGGCAAAATCCCGATACGCACGTTCGCCTGTGTCGAACTGAGCTGGAGCGGCCGAACTAGGGAAACCCGGTGAAAAGTCGCGCTCGCGCAATGCCGCGGAAAACCCTCGCAATGTATCGGCACGCCGTTCATTATACACATAATTGCCACCGAATATTACAAAAACAAAAAAAAACTGCAAGATTCTGCAACAGTTTCAACTCAGACTCTAGACAGATAAGACTAGAGCGACAAGACTAGACAGACAAGACTAGACAGACAACACTAGACAGACAAGACTAGACAGACAAGACTAGACAGAAAAGACTAGACAGACAAGACTAGACAGACAAGACTAGACAGACAACACTAGACAGACAAGACTAGACAGACAAGACTAGACAGACAAGACTAGACAGACAAGACTAGACAGACAAGACTAGACAGACAAAACTAGACAGACAAGACTAGACAGACAAGACTAGACAGACAAGACTAGACAGACAAGACTAGACAGACAAGACTAGACAGACAAGACTAGACAGACAAGACTAGACAGACAAGACTAGACAGACAAGACTAGACAGACAAGACTAGACAGACAAGACTAGACAGACAAGACTAGACAGACAAGACTAGACAGACAAGACTAGACAGACAAGACTAGACAGACAAGACTAGACAGACAAGACTAGACAGACAAGACTAGACAGACAAGACTAGACAGACAAGACTAGACAGAAAAGACTAGACAGACAAGACTAGACAGACAAGACTAGACAGATAAGATTAGATAGACAAGACTAGACAGACAAGACTAGACAGACAACACTAGACAGACAAGACTAGACAGACAAGACTAGACAGAAAAGACTAGACAGACAAGACTAGACAGACAAGACTAGACAGACAAGACTAGACAGACAAGACTAGACAGACAAGACTAGACAGACAAGACTAGACAGACAAGACTAGACAGACAAGACTAGACAGACAAGACTAGACAGACAACACTAGACAGACAAGACTAGACAGACAAGACTAGACAGACAAGACTAGACAGACAAGACTAGACAGACAAGACTAGACAGACAAGACTAGACAGACAAGACTAGACAGACAAGACTAGACAGACAAGACTAGACAGACAAGACTAGACAGACAAGACTAGACAGACAAGACTAGACAGACAAGACTAGACAGACAAGACTAGACAGACAAGACTAGACAGACAAGACTAGACAGACAAGACTAGACAGACAAGACTAGACAGACAAGACTAGACAGACAAGACTAGACAGACAAGACTAGACAGACAAGACTAGACAGACAAGACTAGACAGACAAGACTAGACAGACAAGACTAGACAGACAAGACTAGACAGACAAGACTAGACAGACAAGACTAGACAGACAAGACTAGACAGACAAGACTAGACAGACAAGACTAGACAGACAAGACTAGACAGACAAGACTAGACAGACAAGACTAGACAGACAAGACTAGACAGACAAGACTAGACAGACAAGACTAGACAGACAAGACTAGACAGACAAGACTAGACAGACAAGACTAGACAGACAAGACTAGACAGACAAGACTAGACAGACAAGACTAGACAGACAAGACTAGACAGACAAGACTAGACAGACAAGACTAGACAGACAAGACTAGACAGACAAGACTAGACAGACAAGACTAGACAGACAAGACTAGACAGACAAGACTAGACAGACAAGACTAGACAGACAAGACTAGACAGACAAGACTAGACAGACAAGACTAGACAGACAAGACTAGACAGACAAGACTAGACAGACAAGACTAGACAGACAAGACTAGACAGACAAGACTAGACAGACAAGACTAGACAGACAAGACTAGACAGACAAGACTAGACAGACAAGACTAGACAGACAAGACTAGACAGACAAGACTAGACAGACAAGACTAGACAGACAAGACTAGACAGACAAGACTAGACAGACAAGACTAGACAGACAAGACTAGACAGACAAGACTAGACAGACAAGACTAGACAGACAAGACTAGACAGACAAGACTAGACAGACAAGACTAGACAGACAAGACTAGACAGACAAGACTAGACAGACAAGACTAGACAGACAAGACTAGACAGACAAGACTAGACAGACAAGACTAGACAGACAAGACTAGACAGACAAGACTAGACAGACAAGACTATACAGACAAGACTAGACAGACAAGACTAGACAGACAAGACTAGACAGACAAGACTAGACAGACAAGACTAGACAGACAAGACTAGACAGGCAAGACTAGACAGACAAGACTAGACAGACAAGACTAGACAGACAAGACTAGACAGACAAGACTAGACAGACAAGACTAGACAGACAAGACTAGACAGACAAGACTAGACAGACAAGACTAGACAGACAAGACTAGACAGACAAGACTAGACAGACAAGACTAGACAGACTAGACTAGACAGACAAGACTAGACAGACTAGACTAGACAGACTAGACTAGACAGACTAGACTAGACTAGACAGACTAGACTAGACAGACAAGACTTGACAGGCAAGACTAGACAGACAGACAAGACTAGACAGACTAGACAAGACTAAAGTAATATGGCTGATGATCTTCGTTAGATTTTCTGTCTTCGTAAAAAAACACGAGGAAGAGTTTTAGTTTGGGGTATTACTGTGTGTGAGTTCTGTCCATGTTAAGAAGAAGCATTTAACAGTTACGCTAAAATGGCATATAATTGTCCAAGGGACCTGGATGGCCGTATGTAGCAAAAGCCACATCTAGCAAAAGCCGATACAAAATTTCGGCAACAAGTTAATGCTGATTTGGCATTTCTGGCAGAACCATCCCGTAACATGCTACGACATTGGACAACTTGTGAATGGCTTAATGCCATGGATGCAGAGTAGCAACAACAAGGTATCTAGCAATGGAATTGAAATTATGATTTCTCATGTCATGATTTCTGACCTTATTTGCAAACTGTATTGCCCTGTGTGATATATAGACTAGGCGATGCTCAAGACACCGCTTGAGAGAAGTCACAGCTGTTGATTCTTAAACTTCTCGAGAAGGACGTTTTAACGGCGCAGGCTTTGTTTTAACCAACTCCTGGTTTTACAACTCTTGCGTAAGAGAAGAAGTTCTTCGTTGTCTTATCGATACTATACGTGGTCTGTTAGAAAAGTATCCGACCTTTTGCCGGTAAAAAAAAGTACCATATATGTAGCGTTGGAAACTTATACACCCTCAAAGTAGTCTCCTTGGGACTCCACACACTTCTCCCAACAGTGCCGCCATTGTTGGAAGCATTCCGAAAAAGCCTTCTTTTCAGGTCCTCCTGGTTCCAGTTCTTCATTCGGTTTCATCCAATGTTGGTTTGAGGTCTTTCCCCAAAGGTCCACTCTGGTTTTTGGTTCGTAATCTTCTGTTGATTGGGGTGTAAGGGGTAATGAGAACATCATGGTAACCCAAAAGTCAACCTCAACTGCCCGCGGTGCACCCTGCTAGATAACTAAAGAGGCTCTGACGTCCGAATATTGGCGGGATAACCATAGAATCACAGGACAAAAATACCCTGTGGAAGAATAAATCTTGCCCACCTGAGCTCTCTGAAGGAAACCTACCCAAACCAGGCATGTTTGATAGCCGCTGGATGGCAGTCTTATCATCAAACTCGGGTGCGGTGGACTAATAACCTACCCATCTTAAACTCTTTATTAACGAAACCACTACAGATACTAACCGGACGGATTCTAAGATGACGACTTTGGCGAACACAAAAACTTGGACACGAATAGGAATATGGAACATTAGAACCCTACTGGAACCATCGAGACTTGCACAAGTGGTGCGCGAAATGACAGGATACAACCTGGAAATCTCAGACGGAAGGTCTTTGTAGAGGCCCTATGCTCCGCGTAGGAGTTTGAGGACAACAACAAATTGTTGTTGTTGTCCTCAAACTCCTACGCGGAGCATAGGGCCTCTACAAAGACCTTCCATCTGAGATTTCCAGGTTGTATCCTGTCATTTCGCGCACCACTTGTGCAAGTCTCGATAGTTCTAGTAGGGTTTTAATGTTCCATATTCCTATTCCAAGGCGAAGCTTCCTGAGATCAACAGAAGATTGTTCTGTTGATCTCAGGAAGCTTCGCCTTGATTTCAATCGCTGGTGGGCCGGTTGCAAGGGGTAGCGTTCACATACTGCTGCTTTGCATCGTTCTTTGAGTGCTGCTGCTTCTCCACGGATGGCAGTGGAAGCGATGCCAGCTAGGTGGTGGATTTTGTTCAGGGGTGTTGGCTTTAAGCATCCGGTGCTGATTCTGCTTATCTCGTTGAAGGCGACATCAACTTGTTTTGCGTGTGGTGAGCTATACCAAACCGGGCATGCATACTCAGACATAGGGCGAGTGCTGAGGTTTAGAGAACCTTGGGTTGGGCTCCCCAACTAGAGCTTGTCAGCTTGTGGACTATATTGTTTCCTCCGCAAACTTTCAGTTTGGTGTTAAGGCAGTGGCGCTTGAATGTTAAGGCCTTGTCCAGTGTTACGCACAAATATTTAGGGTTGGGGCAGTGCTAGACTGGTACTCCCTTCCATTCGATGTGTAATGTTCTGCCGGCCTGTTTGTTCTTGAGATGGAAGGCACATACCTGCGTTTTTGTTTGGTGGCAGGTGGCCACGGTATACAACTAGGAGCACGGTCCCATCTGGTAACATAAATCCTCCTAAGGATTACAAAATAGATCAAAAATCGAGGTGAGAAGCCGCTATACGGCCTGGACCTGCTGTTACTGCCCAAAATATGAGCGGATCCGCAATGTACGAGTTGGTCACAAAGGGCTGGAGGTAATTAAAGAGGCAATCAAAAGTAATGCAGAAGGAACGGTAATGGCCAAGTTACTGGTAGGAGGCGATTGGAATGTTAGAATCGGGGAAGAGCAGTTTTACACAATGAATGGTGAAAGAAATAATAAGAAAAACCAAAGTTAAAGTTAGAAATGCAGAAGGAAAAGGGTTTTTGGGCTGAATGGGTAAGGGAAAAGCAATGGGATGTTGTAAATGGGTGTGTGGAAGGATTTCACGTTTGTGATGGCAGAGGGATTATCGAATATAGACCTGGTAGTGGAAAATGACCTGGCAAGGCAGGAAATTAAAGAGATGGAGATTGGACTGGGAGTTGATTCAGATCACATGCCAGTGGTAATAAGCTTGAAGCCGAAGACAATAATTGTGCCCAGGGAGAAGAAATCGGTTATAAGATGGGACAAGGAAGCAACTGAGAGGTAGAATGGAAGCAATAAGCTTGAAGCCGAAGACAATAATTGTGCCCAGGGAGAAGAAATCGGTTATAAGATGGGACAAGGAAGCAACTGAGAGGTAGAATGGAAGCAATAAGCTTGAAGCCGAAGACAATAATTGTGCCCAGGGAGAAGAAATCGGTTACCAGATGGGACAAGGAAGCAACTGAGAGGTAGAATGGAAGCAATAAGCTTGAAGTCGAAGACAATAATTGTGCCCAGGGAGGAGAAATGGGTTACCAGATGGGACAAGGAAGCAACTGAGAGGTACAATGGAAGCAATAAACTGGAAGGAAGTAAATGACACAGACAAGATTGTAGAGTTAGACCGGTGAAATCTTGTGTTAGACCGGTGGTAACCTACTGCCCTGGTATTGAAACGAGAGCTGACACGAATAAGACAAAAAGCATCCTCAGAACAGCGGAGATAAAAACATTAAGAACCATCGCACATAAGAAACGCGAAACAACGACATAAGAACGGCATGCGGGGTGGAGGACATAGTGAGATGGGGGAGGGAAAGGAGAAGATATTGCCGTGACCACATAGACGGAATGAACCAAGAGAGACAAGCATACATCGAAAACCAGATGGCCGACGCCCGCCATGAAGACCTAACTTAATCTAACCTAACCTAAGAGATGGAAGGATAGTTGGAGCTCCGCCTCACAGGATAACCAACCGAAGTGAGCCTTGTCTATGAGAAGACCTCAAGGTCTTCTCGATGTGTAAGAAGAAGAGAAGAAGATTGTAGAGAAGATGGAGGCAGGGATGTTATAGAAGAAAAACGCAGCAGTATCACCGGGAAGATCAAAGAATATATGACGGAGAAACAAAAGTACAGAGAGGTTATGAGAAAGTGGCGAATTACTAGAGTGGTTAAAGACGAAAGGAGAATTAAAGGATTTGGAGACGAGGAAAAAGCAGAATTTGGAGAGAAGAGAACGTCTACGCATACAAGACATCAGAACAGAAGCACGGCTATGGAAGTATTTAAAAGAAAGAGGAGCGAGGAAAGAACGAGTTCCAAACTGCATTCCGATGGAAAAGTGGAAAATTCACTTTATGGTTTTGTTGGAAGGAGTCGAGATGCAGGAAGAAGTAAGGAATAGAAGGGAGCAACAAGCTATGGAAGAATTATGTTAAGAAGAAATAACAACTGGTGATGTGGACAAGGTTAAAGCATCAAAACACCAAAAAGCTGCAGGGACTTACGGCGTAGGAAACGAGGCCTGGAAAGCTAATGCGAAAGAGTGTTCGCGCCAATTTTAATAAATCTGTATTTTCAATTCAACATTTGAATCGATTTCGGCACCGCTTAACAAAAGGAGAAAGGTGTATCGACCTGGGCCGAAATCGCGCGATCAATTTACTTCGCAAATTTATATTATTCGGCGAGTATGCTTCGAGTGCGTGAAGCGTAGATATAAGAATCGCAGCACAAATCAAGCTCGACCGACACGTGCACGCATTCAAGTTTCATATCGCTTCAGGTTAAGTGTAATCACGAGCCCAAAGGGCTGCAGCGGCATCCAACGTCTGGAAGACAACAATTTTAAGGGAATCCCTCCACTTACTATCCCTATTTCCTCCCTTAAAAAAGGCGCCGGAAGTACGATAACACGTGGCGTAGGCGTGAGCAGCCCTAACAGGTAAGTGATTAGATCAGCCCTGTTTTAAAACTAGAAAATTTGATTTTCGTGAGACACGGTCCAAACAATGCCTTTTAAATGGGATAGCGAAGCTGTATGAGAGCATTATAGGAGCAAGATTAAATGAGGATCTTGAGAGAGTAGCGGGACCAATATGGGTTTAGGGGCGGCCGAACCACAGCGGACGCAATGATGCGCGTGATAGAGAGACCAAGGGAAGTGAATTCGGGTTTACGTCGTGTCCGTAAGTATTGTGTGCTGGTCACCCTGGATGTGAAAAATGCCTTCAATTCGGTCCCGTAGGTCGGAGTCATAAAGGCATTGGAAGGAGATAGCTCCGAAAGTTGTTGGGCAGCTACTTGAACGAAAGGGAGATGGTGACTGCGGGGGAAAAAACCTTACAGATGAGTGCGAGTGTTCCACAGGGGTCGGTCCTAGGACCGGTACTTTGGAACATATTTTATGACGAGGTGTTGAGAATGAAGCGGCCAGACGGGGTTGCACTCGTCGGGTACGCAGATGATATAGCGGTTGTCGCTGTAGCAGGAACTGAAAAAGCGATAACGAACGAGGCAATAAGTGGGATTGCCCGGTGGATGGAGAAAAAGAGGCTTGTCCTCTCTATCAGCCTTTTTATGTCTCACTGCTGGGCACCGGCTCTTTTCTCTACCACATATCCAACCTCAGCACTAAGATTTGAATATGGGGGAATTTCCAGAGAAGGTATTAGGCGGTTTAGACACCACGGTCGCCTAAGCCGGATTGGGGAATTGAGTATGATGGGTTGCAGCCATTAGTTTTTGGCCATTAGGATTCGAACCCACGCTGTCTGACTCAAGAGCCAAGTGCTTAGCTATCTGAGTCACCACCACACTCCGTAAAACAATTGGTCCTATAAGCATTTATCCTATAAGCGGCATCCAACGTCTGGAAGACAACAATTTTATGGGAATCCCTATACTTATTATCCCCATTTCCTCCCTTAAAAAAACCCTTAAGGACGATCACACGTGGCGGAGACGCGAGCAGCCCTAACAGGTAAGTGATTAGACCAGCCCTGTTTTAAAACTAGAAAATTTGATTTTCGTGAGACATGGTCCAAACACAAACAAAGCAAGGTTTCTGAAATTAGTTGAACTAGTTGATATGTATGACAGCGCGCAGTTGATGAAAAGACTCCCGTTATCAGGAAGATCATATACTTGGCAAGTTGCGGTCTTCGAATGTGATTACTTGAAAGTCAATTCTTCCCGAATTTGGTTCAATTATTGCGCTAGTAACCCGAAATGAATTAATGAATTCGCAACAAAATATCGTTTTGTAATGGAAGCGTGCGGGTTCGGCTAATTTGTATTCCATTCGATGCCGTGCTCACATACACAAAGCATCATTGTAATTCAAATCGTATAAAGCGTAGGCCGCAATATAGACCGTGAAAAAATCTGTTGGAAAACTTTGATTAGAGGAAAATTGGCATAACCGCGTGAAAGTTAAGTTCGATTTTTGCGCGATGTTTTATCAAATTGCGTAATTTTCGTATATTCATGCCGAATAAAAACGCGGGTCTCTTTGAGTGCGCTGCTAATGGGCACCGACGGCTAATTGAGTTTTGCATCGGTTTCACACCTTCAATTTCGTTCCAACATGGACAAAGCTGATTCCAATTGAATTTTATTCATAGTATTGAAAGTAGGAGATTATCTTCAAATCTGTCAATAGCTGGAATTACATTGATATCTTGTTATTTATTTATTTTTATAATAGCTTCTGTTACTCTTTGGCACACGTAGCTCAAGATGCGTTGTGTGAGCAGTTCGCTACGTCAAAGCAAGTAACGGGAACGGTGAAGACCAACTTTTGTCAGTGGCTAAAGCCAAACAGATAAGGAAAATTAAGTTAGAATTTGTGAGATTACTACCTTAGAGTCTAAGATAAGGAAATCTCGGCGGCTCCTAAAAAAAAAAAAAAAAAAAAAAAAAAAAAAAAAAAAAAAATATGACATCTTTTTTTAATTTTATATTCATAGTTTACACCACTATATCCAAGTTTTGTTACATTTTAAGAATTTGAGTTACAGCCAAATAATGTTTTTAGAATAAAATTGCTTTTATAAATTAAAACCAGAGACAACCTGAGACAATATATATCAATATGTATCTATCTAGTACAAGTTAATAAATACAATAGACAATATATACCAATATGTATCTATCTAATACAAGTTAATATATTGATTTATCCAACACGTTTACTTAATCTAAAAACTTCTGTCTTGAAATATTAGATTTATCTAAAGAACTAGACAGATAACACCAGAGAAACGACGCCAAGGAACAAACAAGACAAGACAGACAAGAAACCCTCGAACATTTTATTTGAAATATTAATATTCTAGGTGCTAGCTCGAGGCAACATATCCAGTGTTTTACCTTCTAGACTGAATAGAGAATTCTCATGTGACACTGGAAACAAAGCTCGCTCGGGCCTCGACCACAGGACGCCATCCCAGCTCGACTTCTAATAAATTCCTTATAAACTACAGAACGAATATCCTCCTCCTCGTCTGTCACACGCATTTATCAATCAACAATGGAAATAGATACATGGAAAAACAATACATGGAACTAGATACAGCGAAATTTTAAAACAAGAGGAAGTATATCGAAGCAATACAAAAGATTAGACAGAAACTAAGACAGAAAAAAGATTATACAAGACTAGACAAATCTAGATCTACAAAATTAGACAAATCTAGATATACAAGACCAAACACTGAGTTAGTTACACCTTTGTAAGTCTTATATCTAAATAAATGAGTTTCTTAGAAATTATGGCTTCAATGAAACAAAGCCACTTAAGGTATTAGTTTAATGCTCAATCTCTTATAATCCAGATTAAATTTCTCACACGATCTGTTCCCTAATTGGATAATGCACTTCAGTTTGTTGTGTTTCTCTTAATTAAGTGTTTTGGAAGGGTGACGAAGTTAAGACTTTGGTGTAAGGGAGTAAAGTGTATCGCTTAGCTTCAAACTCGTATCGAATGATTCGAAAATCACGTGAGGTATTAGCTTAATACTCTATTAGATTGAATTTCGGACAGTATGTGTACTTTAATTGTTAAACGGGATGTGCTCCAATTACGAGTTTTTCTGCGTTAATGTAAGTTGAGTTGGGTGTAAGAGAGTAAGGTGTGTGTGGCGCTTGCCTTGACAAATTCCATTTGCAGCGAGATTTAATCCTAATAATAAGATCTCGGGCGGAGTATTAAAGCTGAGACGCGGCTCGATCTCGGCGAAACGGCGGCTTTTAATCCGGCGAGGCGAAATCTAAAGGGGACGCGGTTTTAATCGCAGCTGAAAAACTGTTGCACGGTTTGTGGATTCGCGGAGGTTCTGTTGGCTAACAGATGCAACAAAATATTATAGTTAATCAGTTTCAAAGACTATATACCCTGTGTAGTTTCCGACATTTGAGTGTAGTTTGTATGGGATCCTTAGTTCAATGGCGGTTTTGGGCGCGAGCCCGTCCTTCCGCCGTCGTTGGTTTTGTTTTCTGTTGTTGTTTTGTTTTTTGTCGTCTGTTTTTGTTTGTCTTTCGTTTTTTTTTTTTTTTAGTTTTTCATTTCGTTTCCTCCTTGGTTTCCTTCGGTGGGCTATGTTAGGTTCTGCTTGGCTGCGGGTGGGTCTTGTTTTCTTAGTTGATTCTTGGTCCTTTGTCTTTCAGTCTTGATTTTTTTTGTGCTGGTAGTTTTCTCTTTCTCTTGGTCTGGTTGCGCATCGGGCGGTTTCTTTTGCGGGCTTCGGTCGTATTTTTGGGGGTGGCATCGGTGGTTGTATTTTTGGGGTTGGCATCGGTGGTTGTATTTTTGGGGGCGGCATCGGTGGTTGTATTTTTTGGGGGCGGCATCGGTGGTTGTATTTTTGGGGGCGGCATCGGTGGAATCTTCGGCGGCGGTTACGGTGGTCTTCTTGGCGGCGGTTTCAGTGGGGTATTCGGCGGCGGTTTCGGTGTAATCTTCGGCGGCGGTTTCGGTGTAATCTTCGGCGGCGGTTTCGGTGTAATCTTCGGCGGCGGTTTCGGTATAATCTTCGGCGGCGGTTTTGGTGTAATCTTCGGCGGCGGTGTCGGTGGAATCTTCTTCGGCGGTTTCGGTGGTATCTTCGGCGGCGGTTTCGGTGAAATCTTCGGCGGCGGTGTCGGTGGAATCTTCTGCGGCGGTTTCGGTGTAATCTTCGGCGGCGGTTTCAGTGTAATCTTCGGCGGCGGTTTCAGTGTAACCTTCGGCGGCGGTTTCAGTGGGGTATTCGGCGGCGGTTTCGGTGGGATCTTCTGTGGCGGTTGCGGTGGTCTTTTCGGCGGAGATTTCGGTGTTCTTCTTCCTTTTCATTATGTAGAGAATCATTTCCTCTATAACGCTGTCCTCCAGGGTATCCATGTAGCCTGGGTCGAGGTACTTTTGCGCGGCTTCGTTGAGGGTTGTCGGAGTAGAGGTTGACACGTTGCAGCTGCGACGGTCGCTGAGACTATGAGTGTAGTTTTTCATGTGTCCTTTGCTTTCTGACGGTCGTGAGCCTTCCGCTCAGCTGTTCCGTCGTCTTGTTGTTTGTTTCTGTGTTTTTTTTTTTTTTTTTTTTTTTTTTTTTTTTTTGAGTGTAGTTTCCGTGTCTCCGCTCTTATGTACTCGTTGAATTATTCCCTCCTTCCAACTCTTTGGGACCCTCTTTGCTCCCCTCCATACTAAATCAAATTTTCGCGTTTGAAACAGGGCTGGTCTAATCACTTACCTGTTTGGGTCGCTCGCGTCTCCGCCACGTGTGGATCGTCCTTCCGACGCCTATTCTAAGGAAGGAAAAGAGGATAATGGGTGGAGGGATCCCTAAAAATTGTTGTCTTCCAGACGTTGGATACCGCTGCTGCTCTTTGGGCTCGTGATTACACCCCTAGTTAATTAACTTGACTTGAAACGCTAAGCTTAAAAATGCGTAATGATAATCTCCTACTTTCAATATAAATATAATTCAATAGGAATCAGCTTTGTCTGTGTAGGAACGGAATTAGAGGTGTGAAACCGATGCAAAACTCAATTAACCGCCGGTGCCCATTAGCAGAGCACTCCAAGAGACACGCGTTTTTGTTTGGCATGAATATACAAAAATTACGTTTCTATTTGATAAAACATCGCGTAAAAATCGTTAACTTTAACGCGGAAAAAGTTAACTTTCACGCGGTTATGCCAATTTTCCTCTAATCAAAGTTTTCCAACAGATTTTTTCACGGACTATATTGCGGCCTACGCTTTATCCGATTTGAATTACAATGATGCTTTGTGTATGTGAGCACGGCATCGAATGGAATACAAATTTGCCGAACCCGCACGCTTCCATTACAAAACGATATTTTGTTGCGAATTCATTAATTAATTTTGAGTTACTTCTGCGCAATAATTGAGTTACTTCTGCGCAATAATTGAACAAATTCGGAAAGAATTAACTTTCAAGTAAGCACATTCGAAGGACGCAATGTCATGTGTACCATTTTCTTGATAACGGGAGTGTTTTGATTAACAGTTTGCAGCTCTTTCATCTCAACCAGTTCAACTAATATCAGAAACCTTGGTTTGTTCGCCAAGATTGGATCTTCAAAAATCTCTTATAAGTCAAAAACTGGAATCACATGTGTGATTAATTCTTAAAAAAGTTAGTTTACATTTAGTTTCTAGTCTTGTAAATCTGGTGTAGTGTACTTATACTTGTATATCTAATTTTGTTTGATTAGTCTTGCTTGTCCATCCTTGTTTGTCCATCCTTGTATGTTTAGGTTAGGTTTTTTTATCTAGACTTAGGACCTTTAGACTTAGGTTATTATCTAGACTTGTCTACCTATCTAAACTTGCCTGTTTAGTCAAGTTTTTCCTGTCTAATCCTATATAGCAAGTCTTGTCTGCCTTGTCTTCTTCATCTTGTCTTGCCTCTCTAATCTTGTTTATCTAATATGTTTTGACTCCCGGATCTCCATTCTAGTCTCATCTAGTTCACATCAGACTGGTATTTTCTGTCTAATTTTGACTATTTAATCTGTGTATACTATTTAAAGGTGAAATAGCGTGACGGGCAACTGAGAGATTTACGTTTAGGGTGGATTAAAATATTTACCTAAATGTGTCATTTTATAAATGAACATAAACTGAATTCCAACAGTTTTACAATCTAATATATTCATCAAAACTGGTAACAAAAATCACTAAAATCTACATCGATTCATGCAAATTTTCATATCAAATTGTCTTGGTTATCTAGTCTTGTCTTGTCTGTATAGTCTTATCTGTCTAGTTTTGTCAGTTTGATCTTAGAAAAGACAAAACATGCAAGTTTGTTCGATAATATTTAGTTTAAAACTGTCTCTCTCTATTCTAGTAACAGACTAACCACTATGTAGTGCGGGGGGTAAATATAAACATCAGATTGTGTAGATTGAGGGCCCCTAGGTGCGGCTCGCCTTGTCTCCGAAGGCCCGCCCCGACCATCTAATACCTCATAACAATGGAATTTAGGCGCCGCGGCGCGTAAGAAAGCCCCTCCGGAACCGCTCCCCGCGGCCGCGCCATCACCGTGATTAATGCCGTTTCGAGAACGGGATCGAAGGGATGTTATGCCGTTTCATTCACTGAATCCGAACGGGTTTCAATTAAATCGGCGGAATCTGTGTGTATGTAGATGGCGTAGATTAACTCACAACGTTGATTGTAATCGGCACTAATAGTCTGTATGCACTTTGCTTGAGGAGCAAATTTTGCTAGTTGTAACAAAAATGATTATCAATTTATCAATTCATCAAAGTATGAATTGTAGTTCATCAACGTTGTAGTTACTATTGTTGACTATTGAGTTCATGTATTTAAACTCAAGTTTATCAAACGCTGAGTCTAAACTACCTTCTCTAACTAGTACTAATATATCAAGTAATCCAACTAGTAATCTAACTGGTTATCACCGATAATCTAGCTAGTTATATCCAGTAATCTAACTATACTCTGTCCGGCGAGAGAATGCAGCTCGATTATAATAAAAATAATCTTTATTTCGTTATATTTTGTTTTCGGAGAAGAGGGCTACTAAGAAATTTCACACAATTTGTCGAAAAATTTCAAAGTCCCGACCCGTTTTTTTTTTGTAGAGGTTTATTTGAAAAATCGCCCCGTGGTGACTACGGGCCGCGGAACGGCCAAACTCGCACCCCGCATAGAAAAAAGACCTGGCTACACGGTGAAGGTGCCGGTTTTGTGGTCGGACCGGGTCTCGGCGGTTTGCGGACGTGTTGAAAAAAACGTCGAAAAATCTCGACGTCTTTGTGGCTCTGCAACTCGGCGGCGCGGCGACGGCCGGCGGCGCCGATCACACTGCCGCAAAGCCAAAGGTTCAGTCTAAAGAACTGTGTCGGAAAAATCGCGAATCTCGGCGGCACGTTGAACGCAGACGGCGGTAAACTTGAAAGTTTTCTTTTACAGTGCAGCCGGCACATTTATGGAGGTATTTCCGGCCCGGAGGGCCGTACGGAGGTGCGGATCGGTTTCCTCGATTCGCGCGTCTATCCTGCACGATATGAACCCAAACTCTCTCCGCTGACCGTCAAACTCGCAGATTGGCGGCCAAAAAGGCGGCTGCGGATTTTTTTTCGACATTTCGGCGAGCATCGGGTGAAGGGGGCGGCGCAGGAAGCCGCGAGTGGGACCGAAATGCGCGTATCGGCGGGCTGCATCGCCCCGTGCCGCAAAAGGATTCGGCCGGGAGCCTTGGAAGTAATGGTGAAAAAACCGTGCAAAAAAAAGAGTGGTATTTTCTGACGTCGGCAGCTCGACGGGGAAGGCTCGGATCGCGAACCGGTAAATATAAGGGAGGCGCGGGCGTCCTTCCCGAATCGAACGGGCGAAGTTTCAAGTCGCTGCGGCCGGAAACGGCGAAACTACGGCGGGCAGACTGACCCCACCTTCCGGCGCGAATTTCGCCGTTTGGACCGATACATTTCGATGTGTGGCGGGCGACTCCATGGTCGCAGCGACGCGGCGCTGGTACCAAAATGCTCGTCTCAGTGGGGCCCACGCGCCGGTCCACTTGGAATTTCAAAAAAGCGACATCCCGGTGTCACAAATCGACATTCCAGTTTTTGTCCATGCAGATTAACAGTTATAAGTGAGAGTCGCGACGCGATTCCGCGACGTCCAATTATGGCTGCCGAAAGCCAAAAGACCGTTCTACAATCCACGGGAAAATGAAAAACTTTCATCGGGGCGCTGCAAAAATATAGCCGTTTTACTCACGTCACTTGTTTTCTGCAATAGGGCGAGTTTGGGCGGCCGTCGGGACGGTCGTAGACGACGCAGCGCGATGACACTTGCAGGAAAAGATGAAATGATCGATTCCCTGCGGGAATCGCGTGAAACCGTTCCCGTAGACTTCGAGTTGCCGGTTCCTTTGGTCTTTTCCGGTACGTCTAAAAATCGTGGTTTTTATGCCGTCACGACGCCATCTTCGACGCGATCGCGATTAAACGGACAAATAGGGTCTATGCCCGATCGAACGGCACCGGTCCCGTTCCGATCCGTCAATTGGTTCGGACGCGCTAGGTTCCACAAAAACGAACATTTGGTTTTTTTCACTTTTTACGCTTTTTCCACTTTAAACTGCCGCAGATTCGCAGACAAAGGTCGCAGTTAAAAAATTCTTGCCGGAATGGGTGCGGGCAAGTGTTTTGAAGAGAACGAACCCGGCCTGCCACCTGGACCCCGTCAAATAAGTGCGGGGCGTCCTCGGAAGTGATGACGAAATTTGCAAAAAAAAAAGTTTCATTTTCTCTTGCACCAGGTGAACGGGACGTCGCAGGACGGCGAGCGAGGGCTCTAAAAACGTGGCGCGGCGGCGGCTAAAGCGTCCGGGAAGAATTTTCGAGATTTGATAAAAAATGTGCCTGAAAGGTCAAAATAACGTGATTTCAGTTTTGAGACTGGTGCATCTGAACCTGGGGGAGTCGAGTCGCACAAATGGCGCCGCTCGACGGAGATCTCGGTTCTACACCGGAAAAATGTGCACTCCCGTTTTGCACAACCGCCGCCGCTTCCGTCTGGTTGTTTCCGCAAAAACCACGATTTTCGGCTGTTTTTGGCCCCTCGGAGGGGCGCGGCAGGCCGGAGGCCGAAACTCGGGGATGCGCGGACGGACGGACGTTCCCGGCTAAACCGTCAAAGACGCGCGGTAAAAATGTGCCAAGATGTGCCGCCTCCGGCGGCATAAAAAAGTGAAATTTGACCTTTTAAAAATCGCTCGTGGTGCGGTCCCCCGGGTGAAATTCGGGAAACGCTACACGTGAGTCGTCTCAGAATCGATCGGAATTTAAGATTCCGTCGTGAGTTGGCGATTCAGGACGAACGCTTCCCCACAAAGACCCCGAAACTTTGCACACCAAAAAACACCACTTTTACGGAGGTCACGGCGAAGATGGCCACGGAAAATGGAATTGGCGCAAGGATTCCGGTAGAAAACTTTGAGACGCGTCCTCAGACACGACTCTCGTCGCTGCGCGACTTTTACGCTGCGCGTTATTCCCATTTTTCTGCGAATCCGGGTCCCCCCGCTAAAGGGCCGCCTCCGGCGGCCCCCTTAATCCTAGAGAGTCGGTGCATGAGATTCTTGTAGCCAAAAAACAGACAAACAATCGTACGTACGGCGATTTTCGATACGACTTCCGGATCGCGTCAGTATTATGTACTGTGCCGAGCTTTGGGCACAGTACAGCTGCAAAATCGAACAGCTTTTAAAGCTGAAAAAATCAGCAAAAATCGACAAAATATATTTTGCAATAAACTACTTAGATTATCTATTCTTAATATGTTGTAGATTGTAGATATGGTGGTGACGACTTGTACTGCGACCTTTATAGACCTATTGTACTCCACCCTCCTCCTCCAAGTGTTGGTGTACTTACCCATTTAGAGCGCCTCCTCTAATACCGATTCTTTTAGGAATCTCAGGATCTGGGTGGGATTCAAGGCCTGCAGCTCCTCTGTGTTCAAGCAGTGAGCCCCAAGGTACCTCTGTCTCTTGCGCAGTAATGCTCCGCAGTCTTTGAACAGATGTATGGGGGTTTCCTCTGCTGAGCTACAGAATATGCATCCATCATCCTCCTCTAGGCCTAGGGCCTAGAGATGTTTCCTAAGTCTGCAGTGTCCCGTCAGGGCTCCTGTCAGAATTCTGAGCTTGTTCCTGCTTAGTATCAGGCAAGCTTTAGTTCTTTTCTGGTTAAAAGATCCCAGCATCACTTTGGATTGCCTTAGCCCTGGAAGTTCTTCCCAGGTTTTCATCCATTTTCCTCTTATTTCTTCATCTAAACTTTTGCGGATGGTGTTCACGCTCATACCGCAAAAGGGTTCCGGACCTACAAAGGGGATACTGGATCCCTTGTTTGCTAGGTGATCGGCTTATTCGTTTCCGTCTATACCAGTGTGTCCTGGTACCCAGTATAGCGTTACTTTATTATCCCTGCCAAGCTTGTTCAGCTTCCCCACACAGTCCCATACCAGTTTGGATCTGATGGTGTATGAGCTAATGGCCTTGATGGCTGCTTGGCTATCTGACAGGATAGCAATTCGTTTTTTGCGGTAATTCCTGTCGAGGTTAAACTGTGCACATCTTTTGATTGCGTGTACCTCTGCTTGGAAGATACTTGGGGATGTTCCCATGGATTCGGAGTATCTGGTACGAGGTCCAACACTCCTGCACCAGTGCCTTCCTTTGTCTTCGAACCATCTGTATACCACTTGATGGTATTTTGCTCTATGTGGTATGCTGAGGATTCGTCGCTCCAATCGGCTTTACTACTACACATTGGTGTGTAGTTTTTCTCGAAGTGGTATTTGCATACCATTTCGTCTTTTGGTACTTCCAGCCAGGGGATCTTGGCAGCGAGGCTGTTTCGGTCTCTGCTCCCGATTATTTTACCTCTGCCCATTCCTTCCTTGCTGAATCTTACGATCGCCGATCTGGCGGCGCTCTCCACCACAAGGTGCAGCGGAGTCAGATCCAGCAGCAGCTCCAATGCTGCTGTCGGACACGACCCCATCGCCCCCGTGATGCAGACACACGCCAGTCTTTGAATCTTCTCAAGCTGTTTCCTCATACAGGCCAGCTTGATTCTACTTCCCCACGCAACCGCCCCATAAGTGATTGCAGGTCTCACTATCATGGTGTACATCCATCGCAGGATAGTGGGGTTACAACTTCACGTTTTTCCTGCCAGATTTCTGCACACCATTAGGGCGCGTTCGGCTTTACCTAGCACTGCCTCAGCGTGTCTATTCCATAGGAGTTTGCTATCTAGTGTGATACCCAGATACCTTATCTCCTGTTGGTATTCTACTGCTTTCCCATCTATGAGTATGGGATGTAGGCAGTTTAGTTTTCTTCTTCTAGTAAATGGTATCACCGTGGTTTTGCTCGGGTTGAGTCTCAATCCCACTGTTTGACACCATTTACTAGTTACTTTGAGGCCTCTCTGAACAATTTCACAGAGCGTTCCCTCAAATTTTCCTCTGGCCATTATGACTATGTCATCGGCGTAACCTTGACATTTGATGTCTAGGTCGTTTAGCCTAACCAGTAGTTCATCAACTACCAGGCTCCACATTAGCGGTGATAGTACACCTCCCTGTGGGCACCCTCGAGTTGTGGAGATCTTAATGGTGTCTTTTCCCACTTGTGTCTCCGCCGTTCTAGTTCTCAGCATTTCTCACATCCATTTTGAGATAGAGCTGTCGATATTCCTTCTTTCGAGGGCCGCCCTGACAGCCTCGTGTGAGGTGTTGTCAAAAGCTCCCTCTATATCCAAGAAGGCACATATCGCTACTTCCTTTATCTCTAGTGCTGCTTCTATTTCGTTTGTCAGCTGATACAGGGCGGTTTCTGTGGATTTCCCTGCTCTGTAAGCATGCTGACTCCTGTGTAGTGGTGTACCTACCAGCAGTATAGTCCTAAGGTAATTATCAATCACCTTCTCCATTGTCTTTAACATAAAAGATGTTAGACTAATGGGTCTAAATGACTTCGGTTGAGTGGTGTCTTTCTTCCCCACCTTCGGTATAAATACCACCTTAGCCCCTCTCCATAGCTCCGGTATATATCCGAGCGCTAAGCTACTTCTAAAGATATTTAGAAGATACGGCATTAGTTCTCTCTCTCCCTTTTGTAGGAAGGCAGGAACTAGTCCGTCCACACCTGGGGCCTTAAAAGGCTGGAAAGTGCCGATAGCCCATTTGATTCGGTTTTCCGTACAGATGGACGCTGCCCTCTTCCAGTCGGCCCGACTTGGTTTCCGTGGTTGCATCAAGCCCTCGGTCTCCCTGTATCCCCTACATCCCGGAAAATGGATTTCTAGTAGGAGGAGAGCTCTTTGCTCTTCATCCTCCGTGAAGGTCCCATCCGGTTTCTTCAGAGTGGTTGTCATTTCCACTCTATCCTTCGCTAGTGCTTTGTGCAGTCTAGCTGCCACCGGCGTGGATTCTATGTTTTCTCAGAAGGTCCTAAAGTTTTCCCTTTTTGCCCTTCAGATCTCTTTGTTGTAGGAGGTAAGCACCTCAGAGTATTCTAGCCAATTTCCGTATTGCTTGGCTTTTTTGAAAAGCCTACGTACTTTTGCTCTTAATGTAGACAAATTTTTGTTCCAACATTTTTCGTCCTTATGCTCCTTCACGGTTTTTACCGGGCAGCTGGATTCAAATGCCGTGGTGATTGCTACATTTATTTCTCCTACAGCCTGCTCCAGCACGGTGTAGTGTTTGATACTACCCCGCACTGTCACCTGCTCCAGGTTTTCTTTTAGTTGGGAACTAAATATAGGCCACACAGTTTGTCTGGGGTTTCGAATGGGGGTGTTTTCCTCACTCGCTCCTTCCAGCTCAAACTCTATGATCCTATGATCTGACATTGAGGGCTCACTTGAAACCCTCCAATTTTTAATTAGTTTACTTACGTTAGCGCTACCTACCGTAATATCCAGTAGCTCATTTCTGACTTTAGTGACAAATGTTGGTGTGTTCCCAACGTTGTACACAATTAAGTTCTCTAATTTTGTACACAAAAAACCCCTCTTATAAGTGTCCGTGCTGCCCCACATCTCATTGTGTGCGTTCGCGTCACATCGCAGGATGAGTGGCAGCCTTCTTCTAATACAGTGTTCCACCAGCTTTTGTACTTCAATGGGTGGTATGCTGTTACCATCGCCAGGGAAGTATGCTGATGCGATCACTACTTCGCGGTGGAGACCCTCGATCTTGATGAGGGCCTGAATCGGTACTAAATCCCGCGTTAAAAATTCTGAAAGACATAAGTAATTTATGCCATTTCTTACCATAATGCAGGTTCTAGGGGAGACCTCACGGCTGTCCCATACCAACTTACATTCCCTGTTGCTAAGGCCTCTGATCTTACCTCCGTAGGTCCAGGGTTCTTGAAGCAGCGTTAGCCCTAGGTGCTGCTTGGTGAACATCCTAGCCATCACAGCTGAAGCTGATTTGGCATGATGGATGTTCACTTGGGCTATATTGGTGCGCCTGCTGGTCATTCTTGTTTTGGGACAGGAGGCGGCAAGTCCTCCTCTGTCCCTACAAGAACATCTACCTCTGCCTCTGTAGACATGGCTGGACTGCTCATGTCTACGAGTGTGAGGTCAAGGTCGTCTTCCCGGGAATCCGGGCTGACTTCCTTGTTCTCTGTGTCGGTTAGGTCCCATACACATGGATTATTTTTACTTTTGGAATTCATATAAATCCCACGAGTCGCAAGGGAACTAAAGGTCCACCACATCAGAGCCCCGCTTGATAGTGGTAAGGCTGGATACCCTCTGAGGTCACCAGGTATCAGAGGGGCTCCGTTAGCGATGGTCGGTTGCCCTTGGCCATCAACCAGTCCCTTTGGCACGGGTCGCATGACACCTTGGGATTAAGGGTTTGGAAGTTCTTGGTTGTTCGCCCTCCGCCGAACGCCCCGACCGGAGTTGTTCCCGTCGTGACGTCCAACGGTATGTTGCGAAACTAAGCCCTCACACCGCGACAAGGTGACTTCCACGTGAGGGTTCTTAATATGTTATAGAATATTCTAAGGTAAACTATACTCAAACCGGCGAGAGAATGAAGCTGTACTGGCAGGGGATGCGCCGAGGTACGCGCAGATTAGTTTGAGTTAAGAAATTTGCGTCAGTTTTTCAAATACGGACAACTAAACAACGCGCACTCGAAATAAAGTGGGGGTATGCGCAAAGCAATGCTAAACTGGTTGAGAAGCGATGCATTCTCTCGCTGGACAGAGTATAGTTAACTAGTTATATCCCCTAATTTGTGCAGTCTGACTTAGTAGAAAACAGTGTGAGTCTAATACCGTTGAAAGTTCACATTTCACCTAATTCGCGACAAAATGAAATTATTTAGCAAAGACTAGAAAAGTGGCTCTAAAAGTCTTAATAATAGTTTTCGCAAGCGCCTTGTTTCAATTTTGCACTATTTCCAATTAACGCCCTCGTCGCGCTTTTTCGCCACAAAGTTTTTAATCCAAATTAGAATGTGGCGCCGCCTCCGCGCTGGCTTATGCAAATGTCGCCGACTAAACACGTCCACACGGTAACGCAAAAATAATTGGTTTCAATTGTAACCGAGAGTTTGCGAAAACAGAAATAATTGAAAATACAAACTTTTTTTGCAAAACCCATCCTTCGGACTAGTCTAGACGGACGAGATTAAACAGACGAGATTGCACAAGATAATAATGAGTAAACAAGTTTGGACAAACAATAATGAACAGGGTAGAAACCCCTTCAACTTTTTTCCCATTTTATATTTTTTAATATGTAGAAATAAATAAATTAAATTAATAAAAAATCGATTCAATGTTTTTTATATTTTTTACTTTTGCGACTAAACCGAAAGTTTTTGCTAAATTTGCAAAGAATACTTTTTTGTAGACACTGACTTCCTACATACGGATATCCCGGTTATAATTTTCTATTTTGAGGCGCTGACGAGATATTTGGAAAAAAGCTTTGAAGACAAAATAATTCCGCACGGCGTCCCTATTGGAGGGCGAGCGTTCAACTTGTGTCAGCAGACACTTTATGTGGCTACTCACATTCAGTTAAAGTTTTATTGAAATCCCTCAAGGGTTAATTCATTTTTTCGCAATTTTTGGATATTTTTGAATTTTCGTGCTCGGTTTTGATCGGAATTCTTGATGTTAATGTTTATGTTTGGATTTGTTAAAAAAATTTTGTAGTAAGTTTCACAGAACGTACAACAATAAAATTTCACACATTTGTAGAGAATTAGTTAGTCTATGATATCCATCAGTTAGTTTTGCAAAATATTTTATCTGGCGGCAGTCGCCTTAGACTTTGACAGAAAGTAATAAATTCAAATAAATTGAAAACTGCAAGAGATATATTGAAATTTCTTTTACATCTATATAGATTATATTTTTTTCTATTGAAACTGACGTTTTGGTATCTTCGTGGTTGATAGCCTTGACACAGGATTTTTTCTAAAAAAGAAATACTCATTGAAAACTTGCAAATAAATTTTTTGCTCAAACTCTCCGAAGTCTAACAAACATGCATTTAACACTAATTTATAGAGCAGATTTTCATCTAAAAATTGTGTCATTTTCATCTTTCCAAAGCGAACCGTTTTTGCAGAATAAATTTATTTGCAAACCTCTTAAAGCGTTCTCCGTTTAAACCCATGCAAATTGAAACACGAAATTCAGAGATGGGAAAAATTTTTAGATTTTTTACTTTTGTGACAAAACCGAGGTATTTTGCAAAATTTACAAAGAATACTTTTTTGTAGACACTGACGTACTACATACGTATATCCGACGAATAATAAAAATTAACAAACCATACTGGATAAACAAGCTTGGACAGACCAAGCAACAGACAAACAAAACTATTCGAATAAGATTGGGCAAACAAGATTAGGTAGCCAAAACCCAGCAGATAAGACTAAACAAACCGTTCTGGATAAACAAGCTTGGACAGACCAAACTACAAACAAAACTACACAGACAAGTTTAGATAAACAGGACTTGCCAAGTTTATATAAACAGGACAATACAAGCTTAATTAGACCAGTAATTTATTGTTGCAGTGATGGAAAAAACTGTGAGCTAATGCTCCGGTTATCAAGATTAATTAAATTTCCATGCGTTCTAATAATAATTAGGTTTTAAATTAGAATCTCGTGAAATTAATAAGGTGAAGAAAACATTAGTAGAAAATAATTAAGTTTGAGGATCGTTCCAATTAATCTCAAGCTTTACAAATCTAATCAAAACATTAATAGCCATTACATTGATCCATATTAAACACCTAGTACCTACAACGCATCGACAATAACAATTTCTGTCTAGTCTTATCTAGCTAGTTTTACCTGTCTATCATTTTTCTGTCTAGAGAGGGACAGAATATATTTATTGCATACTTTATACAAAGGGCTATCGACCACAAGGTCCTTCTGTCCGTTCTGTCTAGATTTATCCACCTAGAAGGGAAATATAGTTCCTTCTATTCCCACCGCCACCATATGACCGGGGGATGTGAGGTCTAAGTAACCCCACATCCACCGGTCATGTGGTGGCGGTGGGAATACTATGGAACTATCTTTCATTACTTTTAGTTTTGTCTATCTAGTTTGCTCTGTTTAGTTTGGTCTGTCTAGTCTTATCTGTGTGATGCGGGTTCGAATCCTAGCCGGGGAAACAACAACTAGAGCGGTTTTAACTAACCGTCCACCGGTGGGCAGCCCACCCTGAATGAATGCGATACCAGGTTGTCGCATACTAAAAGCCAAGGTGGAACAGAGGGTTTAATGAGAGCTTCTCGCGAACCACTTAGTCTTATCTGTGTAGCATTTTCGAACTACTCTTGCCTATTTTAGTCTAGTCTAATCCATTATAAACGTATTGGATATGAGCTAGCTAACGGAGTTTGAAAGTTGTGTGTGAATTTAGTAGACTAGGTGGATGTACCGAATCGATATGTGTCCCGCGGCGGGATAAGCGAGCGATATTTATTTAATTTCCGCGCAAGATACTCGATGAGCAAACAGATGGACGGCGTCGTTTACATTCAGGCTATGTCTGCGTCTACGTTCGTCTACATTTAGTTTAAGAACAGAAGGAAAAAAGAACAAGGGAGATAAGTATAAGCAACAAACTAGCTCGGTTTAATAAATATCTACGTTTCGAAGCAAATTAGGGAAATATGCGTCTACGTTCGTCTACATTTAGTTGACTAACAAAAGGAAAAAGATAACGCGGGAAATAAGTATAAGCAACAAACTAGCTCCGTTTAATAAATATCTACGTTTCGAAGAAAATTAGGGAATCAGTTATACTGAGTATAACTAATATCCAGTTTGTTTACGGTATAGTTTTTTTCCCGCTGCGGAGTTAGTTGACTTGTTGTTGTTTTCGTGGTTCGTGGTCTAATTCAATTAGTTCTAATGCGATCGGCTGGACTAAATTACATCAGACGGGGAAAAAGTCAGACGGTTATTAAAACTAGATTACTTCCATATTTTTGGGGAAATTACCGAAACATGACTAGGCTGACTATGCAGACGACAAAAACTGATTTAATCGAGTTATTTCAAAACTACACAAACAATACTTAATAGAACACGACTGGGCAGAGAAGATTAGAGAAGCAAGACTAGACAGGCAAGACTAGAATGGTGAGACTAGACAGACAAGACTAGGCAGACAAGACTAGGCAGACAAGACTAGGCAGACAAGACTAGGCAGACAAGACTAGACAGATAAGACTAGACAGACAAGACTAGACAGACAAGACTAGACAGACAAGACTAGACAGACAAGACTAGACAGACAAAACTAGACAGACAAGACTAGACAGACAAGACTAGACAGACAAGACTAGACAGACAAGACTAGACAGACAAGACTAGACAGACAAGACTAGACAGACAAGACTAGATAGACAAGACTAGACAGACAAGACTAGACAGACAAGACTAGACAGACAAGACTAGACAGACAAGACTAGACAGACAAGACTAGACAGACAAGACTAGACAGACAAGACTAGACAGACAAGACTAGACAGACAAGACTAGACAGACAAGACTAGACAGACAAGACTAGACAGACAAGACTAGACAGACAAGACTAGACAGACAAGACTAGACAGACAAGACTAGACAGACAAGACTAGACAGACAAGACTAGACAGACAAGACTAGACAGACAAGACTAGACAGACAAGACTAGACAGACAAGACTAGACAGACAAGACTAGACAGACAAGACTAGACAGACAAGACTAGACAGACAAGACTAGACAGACAAGACTAGACAGACAAGACTAGACAGACAAGACTAGACAGACAAGACTAGACAGACAAGACTAGACAGACAAGACTAGACAGACAAGACTAGACAGACAAGACTAGACAGACAAGACTAGACAGACAAGACTAGACAGACAAGACTAGACAGACAAGACTATTAAATTAGCACAGACTTCAGTACACTAAGAGACTTAGAGATTGAGTCAGTCTCCATCGAAAAACATCTTGAAATATGCAGAATTGAATGGAAAACGAAGAGTCACATCACCTATATTATCACAGTATATAGATCACCGGCAGGATGCTTCGCTACTTTTATGGCTAAATTAGCACACTCTACTGATAATATATATTGTGAATCCACGGAAATAATATTGTTCGGAGATTTCAATATCAACTTTAACTTAATTTCCACAAATGTCACAAATCTGAAAGACCTCATGATATCATATGGCCTATCAGACATTATAACTAAGCACACTAGAGTAACGAGAACATCCAAAACATTCATTGACAACATTTTTAATCAGTCGACAAAGGATTCAAGGACCGACGTACTAAACGCTACGCTATCGGACTACAAACTAATAGTTCTAAGTAGCTACAACATAGACAATTGTAAACCAGTTAACAGAATGAAAAGAAACTACAGGCTCTCGAACAAGGAAAAATTTCGGAAGGCCCTACTGGAGGAAACATGGAAGGAAATGTATGAAAAAACTGACTGCGATAGCAAAACTGATACTGATGCAACAATGCAACACCACTACTTTTCATGTTTTCCTCTAATAAAGGTAAAAGTACAACGAAATTCCTGGATCTCAGAAGATTTCAAGTAAGAAATTAAAAGACCTCTATATATTACAGAAAAATTTCCCAACGCTTAAAAAAAGATATCAGCAAGAAGAAAAAACATAACTCTATAATAATACAAACAAAACGTAATTATTATGAATCTAAAATTGAACAGGGGGTTAATAAGCAAAAAGCCAAATGGCAGACGATTAATCAACTGACCAACAAAACCAAAGCGAGGGAAGACATTAACATTGAACAGAATGACATTCTTTTAGAAAACCCCGATGAAATTGCTGAAGCGTTTAATACTTTCTTCATCAATGCGCCCACGAGCATAGCCAATAATATTCCTAACATCAATATTACTAATCATCATATTCCGTGGATTGAGCACTCAATGTACTTAGAAGACTACACGGTACTGGAAATGGCAGAACTTTTGCAAAACCTTAAAAACAAAGCGAGTTATGTTTACACCATATATGCTGCCCTACAACATCATAAAGGAATTTGGCAATGAGCTGGCACGGCCAATTACAGATCTAGTAAACCATTCATTCGAGAGTGAATCCTATCCTACAGCACTAAAAACAGCCGCTATCATCCCGGTACATAAAAAAGGAAATAAACTAGACAACTACAGGCCAATCTCTCTACTATCAGCACTGGTAAAAGTAATGGAGTACAGTATGGAGAAAAGATTGTTGAGTTTTATAAACAAAAACAATTTAATACCAAAGGAACAATACGGTTTTACAAAGGGAAAATCAAGTACAACAGCAATCCTGGATTTTTACAACAGAATTCTCAGCAAGGTCGACAAAGGCAAATCGCCAGTCGGTATTTTTTGCGACTTGTCCAAGGCCTTTGATTGCATATCACATCAGACACTCATTAATAAATTGCATAGATACGGTATCAGAGGGAAGACAGGTCGCTGGTTCGCTGGAGTCGTATCTCCACAACAGGAAGCAGGTCACCAATATCAACCACAACCACAAAATAGGTCTCTCTAAAATATCATACAATACCAATATCGGCGCAAGGGAGTGTGCTCGCGCCGACATTATTTTCCTTGTACACTGCAGATATTGTTCATTATCTTGAGGGAAAACACTGCACCTTATACGCGGATGATGCCAGTTTTATAATATCAGCGGACTCCTTGATTGAGACTAAAGCCTCAGCAAATAAGCTCCTAGAGGACATCTACAAATGGTTCTCGAGCAACCACTTGTATCTAAACATCAACAAAACTAATTATGTTATATTTCAAGCGGGCAGAAGAACACGCTCGCAAAATCTTAATTGGCTCAACTTAATTGGCTCTTTCTCAATTGGCCAAGAAAAATTACTAAGAAGCAACAACACTAAATTCCTGGGAATAGTTTTTGAGGAATTCCTGACGTGGAACACCACAAGTGATTCGATTGTTAGGTCAATTAACAGTAAAATATATTCCCTGAGGTTAATAAAAAAGCTAGTTAGTAGAGGTATGCTGTTACAGATATACCACGCAGAAATTCAATCCACACTCTCATACGGAATTATGGTTTGGGGACAATCCCCACATATACACAAAATATTCAAAGCTCAAAAGAGAGCAGTTAGATGCATTATAGATGTTACCAAGAGAACGTCCTGTAAGGCCTATTTTATAAAACTGAAAATCTTAATTGTGCACTGTCTATATATATATATATATATATATATATATATATATATATATATATACTTACTGTGCATATATACTTACTGTGCACTGTCTATATATATATATATATATATATATATATATATATATATATATATATATATATATATATATATATATATATATATATATATACATATGGGAGTTGGCCTGCTATATACACAAGAACAAATCTCAATTACCAACATTCATGGACCAACATCACCACAATACGAGAGGCTGTTCAAATCTAATTATTGAAAAATCAAATCTAACGATCTGTGGGAAACACAGCTGTGTTTCATATACCAGCAAAGATAAGAGCCATCGTACCCATTATTTAGGAAAAAACTAAAAAATGCCCTAACAGAACAACCATTCTACAGCCTAGAAAATTTTTATAAAAACAGTTTATGCTCATACTCAATGTAATGTTACTTAAATTTCGCATAAAATTTATTCATCCAATATTTGGTTAGAAGGGTACAAAACTCAATATTCAATAAATGGATGAAGTTCTACAATAAATAGCTGGATTAATACGCCAAGATAATTCGAGGAACAAAACGAACCTTCACACAAAACCAACTAACCCAAATCGAAGAGAGCTTTGCTAAGAATAATTCAAGAGATTTCTTGGGAACCTTTAAGCAGGTACTCAGAAAATACGCTCCGCCAAGCCTCCACTTCAGAGACTCACATGGCAAACTGGCTTATAACGACAAGGAGAACTGCCACCTTTTGGCTCAGTACTTTAAAAATCTACTCAACTGTGACCCACCCAGCGAAGACTTCGACTATAAACAAACCACACCAAACCCGGACTCGCTTGCCCCTTCATTGCAAGAAGTTGGCCAGATCATTCAAATTCTTAAGAATAATAAGGCAGCTGGAGAGGACTCTGTCGTTGCTGAACTGTGGAAAGGTGCTGGAAACAATGCCGTGCGCAAGCTAACCCAGATCATCCAGGACATCTGGGATACAGAGAAATTACCACCCGATTGGAAATCTGTTCTGATCCATCCGCTTCACAAAAAGGGAGATTTTACGGATCTAAACAACTACCGTGGAATTTCTCTCGTCCCGGTAACATACAAGATTCTCTCGAAGGCGTTACAAACAAGGCCAGAAAATCAGTTGGATAGTCAACTGGGAGAATACCAGGGAGGCTTCAGGAAGACCCGATCCTGTGTTGAACAGATCCTCCACCTTAAAACTGTACTTGCATACTCCAAGATGAGAAACCGCAAGGTGGTCGTCTCCTTTGTTGATTTTAGGAAGGCCTACGATTCCATCGATAGAGAAAAGCTTCACAAAGTACTCCAGGAACTAGCGCTAGACAACAAAACCCGCAGACTAATCCTAGAAACTTTGACCAAGGTTAAATCTAGAGGCGAGATTTAAGAGAGCTTCGAAATAAAAACTGGAGTGAGACAAGGACATGGACTTTCCCCACTTCTCTTCAACTGTGTCCTTAAAAAGGTTATGAGAGAATGGCGCAAGGAACTGAACAATTTGAGTGCTCAGAGTGCTATCTACTTGGGACGTAAGAACGATGGACTGGTTGTAGATTGCCTGGCCTTTGCAGATGACATGGCACTGTTTGCTGATTCTCTTGAGATGGCAACAATGCAGGTAAACTGCCTCAGAAAATAGGCTGCCAAAGTGGGTCTTCAAGTGTCGCTGGAGAAAACAGAATTCTTCACAAACATTAGAGAAGCAAACAGCGAGATGTTACTAGAACAGGGAAACATCAGAGAAATTTAAGTATCTCGGCGAATGGATTGAACCCAACTTATCAGAAAGAGCATCATTATCCAAGAGAGTCAGTAAGTTAGAACTAGCCTATCGGCTGACTAAGAACACTTGAAACGCAACTTGAAACTTAAGCACTACAAATCAGTTTTACGACCAGAACCCTATATGCCATGGAGTGTCTTCCCTTGAACCGAAGAGGTCTTATAGAGAAATTGGAAATCAGAGAGAGAAGAATCCTAGGCCCGGTAAAGCAAGATGGCGAATTCCGAAGACGGCATAATTCTGAGCTCTTCGAACATATTGAGATGCTCTCTGACTGTGCAAGGAAAAGAAGGGTAGGTTTCTATGGCCACATTGCAAGATTACCTCCAAACCGACTAACCAACCGTCTGTTCACCTTCTGGCAAAACAAGAAGCTTCGTACCACTTGGTTGACAGAGACCGAGAAGGATATTAAAGAACTGGGAATAACAGATCTCAAAAACAGACAGTCTGTGAGACGCACCCTAAAGGAAGTCCTTGGATTTCAGGAAAAACCTCGAAGGAAAGGTACCCCCTGGACAGAAGAGAGAAAGGAGTTACACCGGCAGAAGATGCGACAATACTGGGCAAAGATCAAAGCCGACAATACTGGGCAAAGATCAACAGTTGAACAAGCGTGGTCCAAAGTAGGCCTATTCGAAAGAAGAAAAAGCTGGATTAATACAAAATAAATTAATCAATCCAAAATTCTGTTACTTCGTGCAAAATAAATTACTTCAAACAAAAAAAGGTTAATTCATCCAAAACAAAATGTAATCATCCAATAATTGATTTTTCGTACAAACTATGATTTTTCCATACAATAATCGATTGAGTCCTTCAATATATTCGCAATTCACCCAAAATAGGTTTTTTATGAAGTGCAAAATGCAAATTTACGAGTGTATTTAATAATCTTCACACTTTTATTATATAATATGTGTACATAGGTATACGCAGGTGTCCATAAAAATACTGAAAGAAAAAACTGTTTACCTTATTGATGAGTAGATTAGCTCGGAAATAAATTATGTTTCAGAATTAACACTGTAAAATTACTAATGGCCAAATATGACAATATATAACTAAATTATAATAATTGTAAAATCATCCGTTTTTCTCGGATTTCTATCTCACATTTTTAAGCAAGGCGGCAGAAAGAAGAAAGCTTTATGCTTAAACAGTCGTCGGTTACTTTCTATTTTTGGAACGAAGTTCCTTTAGGAAGGTCTCGATTTAGATACCGCGCGCTCTCTATTTCTTCTTGTTTGGAATAGGCCTACTTTGGACCACGCTTGTTCAACTGTTGGGCTTTGATCCTTGCCCAGTATTGTCGCATCTTCTGCCGGTGTAGCTCCTTTCTCTTTTCTCCTTTCTCTTTTCTGTCTAGGAGGTATCTTTCCTTCGGGTTTTTTCCTGAAATCCACGGACTTCCTTCAGGGTTTTTCCTGAAATCCACGTACGTACTTCCTTCAGGGTGCATCTCACAGACTGTCTGTTTTGGAGATCTGTTATTCTCACTTCTTTAATATCCTTCTCGGTTTCAAACAAGTGACTGTTGGTTAGTCGGTTTGGAGGCAATCTTACAACGTAGCCATAGAAAGCCTTCTTTCGCTTGCACAGTCCGAGAGCTTCTCAATATGCCCGTAGAGCTCAGAGTTATGTTGTCTACGGAATTTCCCATCTTCCTTTACCGGGCCCAGGATCTTCCTGTTGATTCTCCTCTCTCTGATTTCCAATTTCTCTACTAGACCTCTTCGGTTCAAGGAAAGACACTCCATGGCATACAGTGCTTCTGGTCGTAAGACTGATGATGACGAAAGACTCTATGCGCTCTATTTCATTATACGGCGCGTTAGTTAGAAATAAAGTTTGAAGGAATCAAGTCATTGTTTAAAAAAATCGTTTATTGTGAAGAAATTCACACTTTTTAGAAATATTACTTTTTTACGCCATTTTATTCATTGGTGCGTTTTACATATCCGATGCGAAAAGAGCACATGTGTATACACCACAAGTCAACTTAAAAAGCAATGAAAAAGGCAGGAGTCCTGGACTTATGTCCCTTTCAAGTGAAACGAAACCCATCTGTGAGATATGACATAACATCACTTTATTAGTTACGGAAATGGAGCATCGTGAGCTTGCCGAAAATGCTTTTAGACCTAGAAAAAGATTCTCTCGTGACAGGAATAGTGAAAACTATAAACATAAAAAAATGATGATTAACTAACTAAAATGCCTTTGACTAATGCCTTTTTCGAAATGATCCCTTGATCATTTCGAAAAAGGCATAAGTCCAAAAGTTTTAATTCAAAATATCTTGATGAAAATTGTTTCCTTTTTAATAAATAAATATTAAAAAAAACGTTTATTTAACTAACTCCAAATACAGTTTCTTCAACATCAATGACTTTTTTTTACAAAAAACATATTTTTCTATGACGGGTCCCTTTTCGAAATGACGAGTTCAATTGTATTTTGTATAAAAAAATTGTTTGTAAAGAGCAATCAAATTTTGGATGGATCAACCTTTTTGCACAGTTAAACCTTTTTTGTGTGTATTCATTTTATTTTGTATAAAATCATCAATTATTGTACTAAACCATTATTATTTGTAAGATTTAAACGATTATTGGGTGCTTATATTTTATTTTGGACGAAGTAACCTTTTTTGGATGAAGTAATCATTTTTTGTATGAATAAACCGAATTTTTTATTTTTCCAGATATTATTTGTAAAAAAAACATCTATTTATTGTACGCAAAAAATTCAAGCCTTTAAATTTTCTATTTTTCTATTGTGACGTTTTTAAATTTGTACAAGCTACATCTTTCGGAAATAAATTAATTTTGATTTGATTGATTTGATTTGACTAGACAGACAAGACTAGACAGACAAGACTAGACAGACAAGACTAGACAGACAAGACTAGACAGACAAGACTAGACAGACAAGACTAGACAGACAAGACTAAACAGACAAGACTAGACAGACAAGACTAGACAGACAAGACTAGACAGACAAGACTAGACAGACAAGACTAGACAGACAAGACTAGACAGACAAAACTAGACAGACAAGACTAGACAGACAAGACTAGACAGACAAGACTAGACAGACAAGACTAGACAGACAAGACTAGACAGACAAGACTAGACAGACAAGACTAGACAGACAAGACTAGACAGACAAGACTAGACAGACAAGACTAGACAGACAAGACTAGACAGACAAGACTAGACAGACAAGACTAGACAGACAAGACTAGACAGACAAGACTAGACAGACAAGACTAGACAGACAAGACTAGACAGACAAGACTAGACAGACAAGACTAGACAGACAAGACTAGACAGACAAGACTAGACAGACAAGACTAGACAGACAAGACTAGACAGACAAGACTAGACAGACAAGACTAGACAGACAAGACTAGACAGACAAGACTAGACAGACAAGACTAGACAGACAAGACTAGACAGACAAGACTAGACAGACAAGACTAGACAGACAAGACTAGACACACAAGAGTAGACAGACAAGACTAGACAGACAAGACTAGACAGACAAGACTAGACAGACAAGACTAGACAGACAAGACTAGACAGACAAGACTAGACAGACAAGACTAGACAGACAAGACTAGACAGACAAGACTAGACAGACAAGACTAGACAGACAAGACTAGACAGACAAGACTAGACAGACAAGACTAGACAGACAAGACTAGACAGACAAGACTAGACAGACAAGACTAGACAGGCAAGACTAGACAGACAAGACTAGACAGACAAGACTAGACAGACAAGACTAGACAGACAAGACTAGACAGACAAGACTAGACAGACAAGACTAGACAGACAAGACTAGACAGACAAGACTAGACAGACAAGACTAGACAGACAAGACTAGACAGACAAGACTAGACAGACAAGACTAGACAGACAAGACTAGACAGACAAGACTAGACAGACAAGACTAGACAGACAAGACTAGACAGACAAGACTAGACAGACAAGACTAGACAGACAAGACTAGACAGACAAGACTAGACAGACAAGACTAGACAGACAAGACTAGACAGACAAGACTAGACAGACAAGACTAGACAGACAAGACTAGACAGACAAGACTAGACAGACAAGACTAGACACACAAGAGTAGACAGACAAGACTAGACAGACAAGACTAGACAGACAAGACTAGACAGACAAGACTAGACAGACAAGACTAGACAGACAAGACTAGACAGACAAGACTAGACAGACAAGACTAGACAGACAAGACTAGACAGACAAGACTAGACAGACAAGACTAGACAGACAAGACTAGACAGACAAGACTAGACAGACAAGACTAGACAGACAAGACTAGACAGACAAGACTAGACAGGCAAGACTAGACAGACAAGACTAGACAGACAAGACTAGACAGACAAGACTAGACAGACAAGACTAGACAGACAAGACTAGACAGACAAGACTAGACAGACAAGACTAGACAGACAAGACTAGACAGACAAGACTAGACAGACAAGACTAGACAGACAAGACTAGACAGACAAGACTAGACAGACAAGAATAGACAGACAAGACTAGACAGACAAGACTAGACAGACAAGACTAGACAGACAAGACTAGACAGACAAGACTAGACAGACAAGACTAGACAGACAAGACTAGACAGACAAGACTAGACAGACAAGACTAGACAGACAAGACTAGACAGACAAGACTAGACAGACAAGACTAGACAGACAAGACTAGACAGACAAGACTAGACAGACAAGACTAGACAGACAAGACTAGACAGACAAGACTAGACAGACAAGACTAGACAGACAAGACTAGATAGACAAGACTAGACAGACAAGACTAGACAGACAAGACTAGACAGACAAGACTAGACAGACAAGACTAGACAGACAAGACTAGACAGACAAGACTAGACAGACAAGACTAGACAGACAAGACTAGACAGACAAGACTAGACAGGCAAGACTAGACAGACAAGACTAGACAGACAAGACTAGGCGGACAAGACTAGACAGACAAGACTAGACAGAAAAGACCTTGATGTAAGTTTGTTTTGGGAATAGTCGGGTGTGTACTAGGCCTGGAATTAAGTAATTTAAGGGATGTGGAACAATATTTCAGGGTTGAATTAAGACTAGCACGTTGTGTAGTTAGAAATGTCTCTAAAGTTAGTGGGAATTATGAGAAATCGATGGGAGAATTGGTGCTATATCGACGTTTAGAGCCCATCCTGGGCCTTCGATAACCCTACAAAGTGTTTATGAGAGGAACAAAACAAGATAAACCTGTTATTAGACCTTGCCTCGTTTGTCTCCTATAATAGTTCTAGTCTTGTATCTCTAGTCTAGTTCTAGTCTTGTAGAAGTTTTCTAGTCTTGTCTATCTAGTTCTCTTATCGTAGTCGTGTTTCTCTAGTTTTATTTGTCTAGTCTTACCTACCGAGTCTTGTCTGTTCTCTAGTCTAGTCTCGTAGCAGTCTTGCCTGTTTAACATTAGGCATTAGCGCCAGCCGAAGGATATATCCTTGGGCTAGGAACAAATTTGAGTCAGCACAAGTCGTATTCAAGACTAAACAGACAAGATTATCAATCTTATCGTAATAACGCGTTTTTTTAATTTTTTGATAATTCCGCCGCTGCTCGCGTAATCTATTGTGTCGTACAGGGTGCGGTGGTTTTGCAGCGACGGCACGTCCGGAATGTAGAGTGACGGAAGCGCCGCCACCGCGATCGCTGTCACAGTGACAGCCTGCGCTGGGAGCGAAGACTGGCTTTGCTTTCTTCCGGGGGATCTTACAGTCCGTTTGATGTGTCGCCGCCCCACCGCGTTACCGAGTTGATGTATGCGTGATGGGAATTTAAATAATTTATCGACTTCCGGATCCAGTCAAACGAAATCTCACCCTCGATATATTAAAGCCATCGCACCAGTCACAGAAACTTTATCCAAACGCAAGTTCAGACGCAACTAGACAGACTAATATAGGAGCATAAAAAATCGGAAAGTGGAGTGGATACTTGTCCCACATTGAAGCTCCTTCTCGAGCTTTCTATGGCCGCCCCTTGGTCGGCTCGAGAGGCGTAGGAGAGGTCCCTCCGCCGCGCTCTCTAGACGAAAGGTGTTGTTTTTGTTCGAGAGCTTCTGCATCGATAAAGCTCGCTTTTCGGCTTTATCCTCAAACGCCGCCGAAAACTCCAACCCGCCACCCAACCCAACAAACCCTTTTATGTAACACATTTGTTCTTACACATAAAAGAACTTGAACTTTAAAGAAGTAAAAACTATTATAAGATTGACTAATTTGTCTTATCTGGGCGCACGGAACCTAGTCTTGTCTGTCTATCTATTATCACTATTATCACTATCTATCTGTCATTTGTCTACATTACTATCTATCTGTTTGATTTCTAGTCTGTCTTGTCTGTCCTTTTTTAAAGTGGTTTAGGGAAGCTCTCACTAAACCCCCTATTCCACTTTGGCTTTTAGTATGCGCCACCCCGGTGTCGCATACTTTGCATTCATTCAGGCTGGGATGTAAAAACCACCCTAGTTGTTGCCTCCCCGAACAGGAATCGAACCCGGGTCTCCTGCACTGCCAGGCGGGTGTATTGTCAACTACAGTACCGAGGAGGACCGAGGATCCTGGCCTGCCTAGTTGTCTGTCTATCTAGTCTTGTCAATTTAGTTTTGTCTGTTTAGTTTAGTCTGACTAGTTAGTTAGTATTTGTGGTTGTAGGGTTATCGAATACCGGACGTGACGCACGACACAATGGCGCCGTTATGAAACCGGAAATGTATGAGACCGGGTTATTGTGGCGGCGAGGCAATTGTTTCGGCGGCGGTATTAGTGCAGGAATTAGCACGGCATACCGGCGGTGGCAGGCCGTCTTTGATCGGGTTTGATTTGTCGCCAAAAGGCCGACAACGGCGGAATTAATGAATTTGATTTCGGGCAATTCGGATGTGGGTCGGAATCGAGGACTTTTATTGAAAATTGTCGAGCTGTAGCTATACAAACCGAATAGACTTACTTCTAACTTTCACGGATATTATCACAAGTCACTAAGAATCGACCAATATTATAAATGCCGATTATTCTACAGTTCGTGGACTATGTACATACATCATAACACACATGTATGTAATAGTCCGCGAGTAATGATAAGTTATGATAACACACACGTGCGTTTGGTTTACGATGCGTTGATTGGTTGAGAGCTGCTACTACGTACTCATACCTTCAGCGCCACCCGTGCCACAATTCAAACTAACGGTAATTGGCATTGCGTAAATTGGGTTGCCTATATCTATGAGCACACTTATTCTAGTTTAACCCAAATAAGTTTTCAAGCAAAATTTAGACCAAGTTTGGAAAAAGATATAGGCTAGATAAATATGTCTAGTTAAGGCCTTACATACAGTTAGAAGGCTTTAAAAAGACGGATTTTCAAGAATTTTTTTCGCGCAGACTATTCAACTTATTAATTTGAAAATTGGTGTACATATTATAATAACCTTATAATATATTAACATATTTTTTATTTGTAAAAATAATCATCGCGAATGTTGCTATCGCCGATCTCCTAGAGCTCCGCAAAAAAAACCAATTTTGCGGTGATCACGATATCTCTGGACCAGATTATCTGAAATGAAAAAACCAAATAAATTTCCTTAACATAATACATTATCTAGTATTTCATCGAAGGAATTAGCGAAAAAAGAATTTTTGACAAAATGGCGACTTCTCAAAATAAAAGACTCGATTTTGAACGAAAATTTAAGCCTTAAATTGTTTATAAAATGGAAAATATTTATCGGAGAAAAAAAATCTTCGATTAATTACTAAAAAATCTAGTTAAAAAGGTTGTGTTAAAATTTGAGACTGATCGGTTCAGCCGTTTTCGAGAAATCTTGATCACCGATTTTGAAAACATAGTTTTGAGAAAAACGCGTTTAAAGTTTCAAAAGCGTTTTACATGTGGTAAATTTTGTTTTTTTTCAACTTAGATGGAGTCATCTATTCCAGGGCCATATAATAATCAGTTCGCATCGTTGGCAGCTTCTAATAATTCGATTTAATGCTAGACAAGCAAGTTTTCAAGTTAAATTTAGACCAAGTTTGGAAACAGATATAGGCTAGATAGATAAGTCTAGTTTGGGTATTACCTACCTAAATCAGTTTAATAATTGCGTTTTCATTTTCATGTGTCTGGTTTGTCTAGTTCCCGAGATATAGACTAGTTAAGACGAGCTAGTTTTCAAGATAAATGTAGACAAAGTTTGAAATTCGATAGACAACAATCTAGTCTAGACAGAATGTCCTAGTTTTCGTTATTACCTAACTAGACTAATTAACTAATTGTGTTTCAAATTTCATCTATATATCTAATCTAATTCCTGAGATCTGGATTAGTCTAGACCAGGTGGTTTTCAAGAGAAATTTAGACAAAATTTGTAATAAGATTGTATAAAATCTAAACTAGTTCGAATATTCTAGTTTCCGGGTTAATCTAGCTTGACTAGTTAGCTATTTGCGTTTCAAATTTTATTTATCTACCTAGTCTAGTTTGTGAGATTTAGATTAGTTTAGACCAGCAAGTTTTCAAGTTAAATTTAGACCAAGTTTGAAAAAAGATATAGGCTAGATAGATAAGTTTAGTTTGGGTTTTATCCACCTAGATCAGTTTAATAATTGCGTTTCCATTTTCATGTGTCTGGTGTGTCTAGTTCCCGAGATATAGACTAGTTAAGACGAGCTAGTTTTCAAGATAAATTTAGACAAAGTTTGAAACTATCTACACAAGAATCTAGAGCAGATAAAATATCTTAGTTTTTGTTATTACCTAACCAGACTAATTAACTAATTGTGTTTCAAATGTCATCTATTTATCTAAGCTAGTTCCTGAGATCTGGATTAGTCCAGACCAGGTAGTTTTCAAGAGAAATTTAGACAAAGTTTGGAATAAGATTGTATAAAATCTAAACTAGTTTGAATATTCTAGTTTTCGGTTTAATCTAGCTTGATTAGTTAGCTAATTGCGTTTCAAGTTTCATTTATTTACCTAGTCTAGTTTGTGAGATTTAGATTAGTTTAGAGAAGCAAGTTTTCAAGTTAAATTTAGACCAAGTTTTGAAAAAGATATAGGTTACATAGTTAAGTCTAGTTTGGATATTATCTATCTAGATCAGTTTAATAATTGCGTTTCAATTTTCATGTGTCTAGTTTGTCTAGTTCCTGAGATATAGACTAGTTAAGACGAGGTACTTTTCAAGATAAATTTAGACAAAGTTTGAAACTAGTTAGACAAGAATCTAGAGCAGATAGAATATCTTAATTTTTGTTATTACCTAACTAGACTCATTAACTAGTTGTGTTTCAAATTTCAACTATATATCTAGTCTAATTCCTGAGATCTGGATTAGTCTAGACCAGGTAGTTTTCAAGAGAAATTTAGACTAAGTTTGAAATTAGCTAGATAACAATCTAGACTAGATAAAATGTCCTAGTCTTCGTTATTACCTAACTAGATTAATTAACTTATTGTGTTTCAAATTTCATCTATTTATCTAAAGTAGTTCCTGAGATCTGGATTAGTCCAGACCAGGTTGTTTTCAAGAGAAACTTAGACAAAGTTTAGAACAAGATTGTATAAAATCTAAACTAGTTCGAATGTTCTAGTTTTAGGTTTAGTCTAGCTTGACTAGTTTTTTTATTTTCGTTTCAAGTTGTATTTATCTACCTAGTCTAGTTTGTGAGATTTAGATTAGTTTAGACAAACAAGTTTTCAAGTTAAATTTAGAGCAAGTTTGGAAAACAGATATATTAAGATAGATAAGTCTAGTTTAGGTATAAACTACCTAGATCAGTTTTTTAATTGCGTTTTCAATTTCATGTATCTAGTTGGTCTAGTTCCCAAGATATAGACTAGTTTAGACGAGCTAGATAAATTTAGAGTTTGAAATTAGCTAGACAACAATCTAGACTAGATAGGATATCCTAGTTTTCGTTCTTACCTAACTAGACTAATTAACTAATTGTTTTTAAAATTTCATCTAATTATCTAGTCTAATTCCTGAGATCTGGATTCATCTAGACCAGGTAGTTTTCAAGATAAATTTAGACAAAGTTTGGAACAAGATTGTATAAAATCTAAACTGGTTCGAATATTCTAGTTTTCGGTTTAATCTAGCTTGTCTAGTTAGCTATTTGCGTTTTAAGTTTCATTTATCTACCTAGTCTAGTTTGTGAGATTTAGATTAGTTTAGACCAGCAAGTTTTCAAGTTAAATTTAGACCAAGTTTGAAAAAAGATATAGGCTAGATAGATAAGTCTAGTTTAGGTATTATCTACCTAGATCAGTTTAATAACTGCGTTTTCATTTTCATGTGTCTAGTTTGTCTAGTCCCCGAGATATAGACTAGTTAAGACGAGATTGTTTTCAAGATAAATTTAGACTAAGTTTGAAATTAGCTAAACAACAACCTAGACTAGATAGAATATCCTAGTTTTCGTTATTACCTAACTAGATTAATTAACTAATTGCGTTTCAAATTTAATCTATTTATCTAGGCTAGTTCCTGAGATCTGCAATAGTCCAGACAAGGTAGTTTTCAAGAAAAATGTAGACAAAGTTTGGAATAAGATTATATAAAATCTAAACTAGTTCTAATGTTCTAGTTTTCAGTTTAATCTAGCTTGACTTGTTGGCTATTTGCGTTTCAAGTTTCATTTATCTACCTAGTCTAGTTTGTGAGAATTAGATTAGTTTAGACCAGCAAGTTTTCAAGTTAAATTTAGACCAAGTTTGAAAAAAGATATAGGCTAGATGGATAAGTCTAGTTTACGTATTATCTAACTAAATCAGTTTAATAATTGCGTTTCTATTTTCATGTGTCTAGTTTGTCTAGTTCCCGAGATATAGACTAGTTAAGACGAGCTAGTTTTCAAGATAAATTTAGACAAAGTTTGAAACTATCTAGACAAGAATCTAGATCAGATAGAATATCTTAGTTTTTGTTATTACCTAACTAGACTCATTAGCTGATTGTGTTTCAAATGTCATCTATTTATCTAAGCTAGTTCCTGAGATCTGGATTAGTCCAAACCAGGTAGTTTTCAAGAGAAATTTAGATAAAGTTTGGAACAAGATTATATAAAATCTAAACTAGTTCGAATATTCTAGTTTTCGGTTTAATCTAGCTTGAGTAGTTAGCTATTTGCGTTTCAAGTTTCATTTATCTACCTAGTCTAGTTTGTGAGATTTAGATTAGTTTAGACAAGCAAATTTTCAAGTTAAATTATGACCAAGTTTGGAAAAAGATATAGGTTAGATAGATAAGTCTAGTTTGGATATTATCTATCTAGATCAGTTTAATAATTGCGTTTCAATTTTCATGTGTCTAGTTTGTCTAGTTGCTGAGATATAGACTAGTTAAGACGAGGCAGTTTTCAAGTTAAATTTAGACAAAGTTTGAAACCATCTAGACAAGAATCTAGAGCAGATAGAATATCTTAGTTTTTGTTATTACCTAACTAGACTAATTAACTAATTGTGTTTCAAATGTCATCTATTTATCTAAGCTAGTTCCTGAGATCTGGATTAGTCCAGACCAGGTAGTTTTCAAGAGAAATTTAGACAAAGTTTGGAATAAGATTGTATAAAATCTAAACAAGTTTGAATATTCTAGTTTTCGGTTTAATCTAGCTCGAGTAGTTAGCTATTTGCGCTTCAAGTTTCATTTATCTACCTAGTCTAGTTTGTGAGATTTAGATTAGTTTAGAGAAGCAAGTTTTCAAGTTACATTTTGACCAAGTTTGGAAAAAGATAAATTAAGATAGATAAGTCTAGTTTAGGTATAATCTACCTAGAACAGTTTAATAATTGCGTTTTCATTTTCATGTGTCTAGTTTGTCTAGTTCCCGAGATATAGACTAGTTAAGACATGCTAGTTTTCAAGATATATTTAGACTAAGTTTTAAATTAGCTAGATTACAATCTAGACTAGACAAAATGTCCTAGTCTTCGTTATTACCTAACCAGATTAATTAACTAATTGTGTTTCAAATTTCATCTATTTATCTAAAGTAGTTCCTGAGATCTGGATTAGTCCAGACCAGGTTGTTTTCAAGAGAAATTTAGACAAAGTTTAGAACAAGATTGTATAAAATCTAAACCAGTTTGAATATTCTAGTTTACGGTTTAATTTAGCTTGACTAGTTGGCTATTTGCGTTTCAAGTTTCATTTATCTACCTAGTCTAGTTTGTGAGATTTAGATTAGTTTAGACAAGCAAGTTTTCAAGTTAAATTTAGAGCAAGTTTGGAAAAAGATATAGGCTAGATAGATAAGTCTAGTTTGGGTATTATCTACCTAGATCAGTTTAATAATTGCGTTTCCATTTTCATGTGTCTAGTTTGTCTAGTTCCCGAGATATAGACTAGTTAAGACGAGCTAGATTTCAAGATAAATTTAGACAAAGTTTGAAACTATCTAGACAAGAATCTAGAGCAGATAGAATATCTTAGTTTTTCTTATTACCTAACTAGACTAAATAGCTAATTGTGTTTGATATGTCATCTATTTATCTAAGCTAGTTCCTGAGATCTGGATTAGTCCAGACCAGGTAGTTTTCAAGAGAAATTTAGGTAAAGTTTGGAACAAGTTTATATAAAATCTAAACTAGTTCGAATATTCTAGTTTTTGGTTTAATCTAGCTTGACTAGTTAGCTATTTGCGTTTCAAGTTTCATTTATCTACCTAGTCTAGTTTGTGAGATTTAGATTAGTTTAGAGAAGCAAGTTTTGAAGTTAAATTTAGACCAAGTTTGGAAAAAGATATAGGTTAGATAGATAAGTCTAGTTTGGATATTATCTATCTAGATCAGTTTAATAATTGCGTTTCAATTTTCATGTGTCTAGTTTGTCTAGTTCCTGAGATATAGACTAGTTAAGACGAGGTAGTTTTCAAGATAAATTTAGACAAAGTTTGAAACTAGCTAGACAAGAATCTAGAGCAGATAGAATATCTTAATTTTTGTTATTACCTAACTAGACAAATTAACTATTTGTGTTTCAAATTTCAACTATATATCTAGTCTAATTCCTGAGATCTGGATTAGTCTAGATCAGGTAGTTTTCAAGAGAAATTTAGACAAAGTTTGGAATAAGATTGTATAAAATCTAAACTAGTTCTTATGTTCTAGTTTTCGGTTTAATCTAGCTTGACTTGTTAGCTATTTGCATTTTAAGTTTCATTTATCTACCTAATCTAGTTTGTGAGATTTAGATTAGTTTAGACAAGCAAGTTTTCAAGTTAAATTTAGACCAAGTTTGGAAAAAGATATAGGTTAGATAGATAAGTCTAGTTTGGATATTATCTATCTAGATCAGTTTAATAATTGCGTTTCAATTTTCATGTGTCTAGTTTGTCTAGTTCCTGAGATATAGACTAGTTAAGACAAGGTAGTTTTCAAGATAAATTTAGATAAAGTTTGAAACTAGCTAGACAAGAATCTAGAGCAGATAGAATATCTTAATTTTTGTTATTACCAAACTAGACTAATTGACTAGTTGTGTTTCAAATTTCAACTATATATCTAGTCTAATTCCTGAGATCTGGATTACTCTAGACCAGGTAGTTTTCAAGAGAAATTTAGACAAAGTTTGGAATAAGATTGTATAAAATCTAAACTAATTTGAATATTCTAGTTTTCGGTTTAATCTAGCTTGACTAGTTGGCTATTTGCGTTTCAAGTTTCATTTATCTATCTGGTCTAGTTTGTGAGATTTAGATTAGTTTAGACAAGCAAGTTTTCAAGTTAAATTTTGACCAAGTTTGGAAAAAGATAAATTAAGATAGATAAGTCTAGTTTGGATATTATCTATCTAGATCAGTTTAATAATTGCGTTTCAATTTTCGTGTGTCTAGTTTGTCTAGTTCCCGAGATATAGACTAGTTAAGACAAGCTAGTTTTCAAGATAAATTTAGACTAAGTTTGAAATTAGCTAGATAACAATCTAGACTAGATAAAATGTCCTAGTTTTCGTTATTACCTAACTAGATTAATTAGCTAATTGCGATTCAAATTTCATCTATTTATCTAGTCTAGTTCCTGAGATATGGATTAGTCGAGAGCAGGTAGTTTTCAAGAGAAATTTAGACAAAGTTTGGAACAAGATTATATAAAATCTAAACTAGTTCGAATATTCTAGTTTCCGGGTTAATCTAGCTTGACTAGTTAGCTATTTGCGTTTCAAGTTTCATTTATCTACCTATTCTAGTTTGTGAGATTTAGATTAGTTTAGACAAGCAAGTTTTCAAGTTACATTTTGACCAAGTTTGGAAAAAGATAAATTAAGATAGATAAGTCTAGTTTAGGTATACTCTACCTAGAACAGTTTAATAATTGCATTTTCATTTTCCTGTGTCTAGTTTGTCTAGTTCCCGAGATATAGACAAGTTAAGACAAGCTAGTTTTCAAGATAAATTTAGACTAAGTTTGAAATTAGCTAGATAACAATCTAGACTAGATAAAATGTCTTAGTCTTCGTTATTATCTAACTAGATTAATTAACTTATTGTGTTCAAAATTTCATCTATCTATCTAAAGTAGTTCCTGAGATCTGGATTAGTCCAGACCAGGTTGTTTTCAAGAGAAATTTAGACAAAGTTTAGAACAAGATTGTATAAAATCTAAACTAGTTCTAATGTTCTAGTTTTCGGTTTAATCTAGCTTGACTTGTTGGCTATTTGCGTTTCAAGTTTGATTTATCTACCTAGTCTAGTTTGTGAGATTTAGATTAGTTTAGACTAGCAAGTTTTCAAGTTAAATTTAGACCAAGTTTGAAAAAAGATATAGGCTAGATGGATAAGTCTAGTTTAGGTATTATCTAACTAAATCAGTTTAATAATTGCGTTTCTATTTTCATGTGTCTAGTTTGTCTAGTTCCCGAGATATAGACTAGTTAAGACAAACTAATTTTCAAGATGAATTTAGACCAAGTTTGAAATTAGCTAGACAACAATCTAGACTAGATAGAATATCCAAGTTTTCGTTATTACCTAACTAGATTAATTAACTAATAGTGTTTCAAATTTCATCTATTTATCTAGTCTAGTTCCTGAGGTCTGGATTAGTCCAAACCAGGTAGTTTTCAAGAGAAATTTAGACAAAGTTTGGAATAAGATTGTATAAAATCTAAACTAGTTTCAATATTCTAGTTTTCGGTTTAATCTATCTTGACTAGCTGGCTATTTGCGTTTCAAGTTTAATTTATCTACCTAGTCTAGTTTGTGAGATTTAGATTAGTTTAGACAAGCAAGTTTTAAAGTTAAATTTTGACCAAGTTTGGAAAAAGATAAATTAGGATAGATAAGTCTAGTTTAGGTATAATCTACCTAGAACAGTTTAATAATTGCGTTTGCATTTTCATGTGTCTAGTTTGTCTAGTTCCCGAGATATAGACTAGTTAAGACAAGCTAGTTTTCAAGATAAATTTAGAGAAGTTTGAAATTAGCTAGACAACAATATAGACTAGATAGGATATCCTAGTTTTCGTTATTGCCTAACTAGACCTATTAACTAATTGTTTTTCAAATTTCATCTAATTATCTAGTCTAATTCCTGAGATCTGGATTCATCTAGACCAGGTAGTTTTCAAGAGAAATTTATACAAAGTTTGGAAAAAGATTGTATAAAATCTAAACTGGATCGAATATTCTGGTTTTCGGTTTAATCTAGCTTGTCTAGTTAGCTATTTGCGTTTTAAGTTTCATTTATCTACCTAGTACAGTTTGTGAGATTTAGATTAGCTTAGACCAGCAAGTTTTCAAGTTAAATTTAGACCAAGTTTGAAAAAAGATATAGGCTAGATAGATAAGTCTAGTTTAGGTATTATCTACCTAGATCAGTTTAATAATAACGTTTTCATTTTCATGTGTCTAGTGTGTCTAGTTCCCGATATATGGACTAGTTAGGACGAGCTAGTTTTCAAGATAAATTTAAACAAAGTTTGAAATTAGTTAGACAATAATCTAGACTAGATAGAACATCCTAGTTTTCGTTATTACCTAACTAGACTAATTAGCTAATTGTGTTTTAAATTTCATCTATTTGTCTAGTCTAGTTCCTGAGATCTGGATTAGTCCAGACCAGGTAGTTTTCAAGAGAAATTTAGACAAAGTTTGGAATAAGATTGCATAAAATCTAAACTAGTTCGAATATTCTAGTTTTCGCTTTAATCTAGCTTGACTAGTTAGCTATTTGCGTTTCAAATTTCATTTATGTACCTAGTCTAGTTTGTGAGATTTAGATTAGTTTAAAGAAGCAAGTTTTCAAGTTAAATTTAGACCAAGTTTGGAAAAAGATATATTAAGATAGATAAGTCTAGTTTGGGTAGAATCTACCTAGAACAGTTTAATAATTGCGTTTTCAATTTGATGTGTCTAGTTTGTTTAGTTCCCGAGATATAGACTAGGTAAGACGAGCTACGAAATTTAGACAAAGTTTGAAATTAGCTAGACAACTATCCAGACTAGATAAAATATCCTAGTTTTCGTTATTACCTAACTAGATTAATTAACTAATTGCATTTCAAATTTTATCTATTTATCTGGGCTAGTTCCTAAGATCTGGATTAGTCCAGACAAGGTTGTTTTCAAGAGAAACTTAGACAAAGTTTGGAACAAGATTGTATAAAATCTAAAGTAGTTAGAGTATTCTAGTTTTCGGTATTATTTAGCTTGACTAGTTAACTAATTGCGTTGCAAATTTCATTTGTCTATCTAATCTAGTTTTCGAGAAAAACAATAGAAATAGAAGTGCGGGGAAATTCAAATCATTGTTCAGGTCATGTTCGTTTTGGTCAGTTGGTAGTAGTGATTGTAATCTCTGTTGGATTGCATCTGGCAGCCAACTAAATTACCTTTAAACTTCATCGGAGAAGTTTTTTAGAATCATCTTACAGCGGGTTGAAGTTTCAACAAATTCAAATTTCCCGCTAATATAATCTTGCAACTTCACTCCGAAACAACTTCACCCCACTAAAACGAAATGTCCCCAAAACCTAATTAGCTGTATGAACTCAAAAAAACGTTGAACTAGTTTATTTCTTGTTAGGCAAAGCCAAACGCTTTTTTATGTTTTATTTGCATTAAAACGCAAAATTTCGCAGAAACCAAACACCTTTTTCAAAGCATCATCAAAGCACAATTTTCGAGAGCCAACTGAATTACCTACAAAGCTCATCAGAAGATTTCGTTAGTTTTAAACGTGAAATAACAAAATGAATGACATCTTCTATGTGAATGATGTGACGTTTAATGATTGTTTGGAAATCACGGAGTACTATATTTAAAATAAGTATGAACGTGCAGCTCTCAACCAATCAACGAATCGTAAACTAAACGTGCTTGGGTGATTTTGAACTATTACATTGCATTAATCCCGGATGTACTATAAACAATGTAAATACATCATACCAAACACATATGTAACAGTGTTTTGTATGATGTTTTTACATAGTGCACGAACTGTACAATAATGGGCATTTACAATATTGGTCGTAGATAAAGTATAATACATAACTCGAGTTGTAAGGCAATTGCGTACTCGCGAAATTACGCACTCCCCGCTACGCGGGTCGTTTACGGTAACTGTAACGTAACTGTTCCGTACGTGTAACATGCTACTTACAACTCTTGTTACGTAATATACTATTCTTTGGCAGAGTTTTGGTGTTAGGAAGAAACGAATAGACCTTTTTGCGGTTAGTTAAGCGCATGCTTAATCTTGTTTAAAAGGTGGGAATATGAAAGTTTCGGGCACATTTTGTTTTTTTCCCTGGTTATACGTCAAAAAAGTGCCCGAAAACATGGCGGAAATTGACGCATGCGCATAAAAAATTTCAACTATGAAAACGTCTATTAAACCAATTTCGTTAATCTCTTGTATCATTCCAAACAAATTTGTTCGCAACAATGTTTGGTACTACGAACAGCTTAAGGATCTTCTGCTTAGTTTCCTTCGATTTTTGTCAAATTTGTGTTTGGTATTAGAGCCTGACTAGACTAATAACGTTAATCTAGTTAAATGTTGATATATTTTTAAATATTGTTGTCAGTAAATTGATAGCATTAGAGCTATGAACAAGTTGTTTAATTTGCAAAGCGCTTGGCAATTTGTTGGTAGATGCATAGAATTTTGCAATATCGACCAGACACAAGTGTTATATAACAATAAATTGCGGGAAGAGGAGAGCGAGTTGCACACATAATTTCGACTGCAATGCAGGTGAACACATACACAGTCATACATACACACAGTGGGTGAACAGATTGAGCTTCGGCTTAGCTTTATGTGTTAGTTCGCGCTCCACTTGGAAATTATGATGTACGTACGGATTCGCCGATCGAACGGTCATATTTATTTCTTATGTTCCGCCCGGCTGCAGATCCGGATCTCCGGCAGCTCCATAAAAGAAATTGCCTCCTTTTAAAAATCCCCCGTAAAAATTGATTGTTGCAGATGTAATTCTCACGTTATCCGTAAAATTTTGAGAAATCGTACACTTTAAAAATTACAGTTTTAAATAGTAGCAGCGGCGTTACGAATACAAATTTGTGAAGATTGCAGTCGCGCACTGTAATTTTCAAAACATATTTACTAATAATATCGGAAACTGTAATTTTAACAAAAGCAATTAGTAGTTTTTACAGTTTGAAATTTGTAAGGCAACTGCTACTATTTGAAACTGTAATTTTTAAAGTGTAATTTTTCCGTATAATGATCAAAATCGCATTCGAATAATCGGTGGAAAATGTTAAACGAGCAATAAACCCGGCAAAAGGTCCCTTAACATCCCGCACTAATTCACCCCTTTCTTATCGGTAAACACAAAACTAGTCTGGTCAACCCAAACATTAGCGATGCTATCTTATGATTTAACGTTTACAAAACCTTTTTATAAAAAAACACTCAGTTGGTTGTAATTAAAGCCGTAACTTCGGCACCTTGACCACCTCACCAATCATCGAAACACGAGAGTATAAATCGTCGAGCTTCCAATCCAAGGACCCCGGTTAGATGGAATTAGTAGTTGTTTAACCACGTATTTTTTTCGGTTGCTGTTCACACTTGGGAACCGTCCGGCGCGAGACTAATTTATAGTTTAACACCAATTCTCCCTTATCTGATCGTTGACGACGTTTTAAAATTTAACACAAACGACTTAACTCTATTTGTAGTGACTCCACAGCGTCGCGAAGCTTTGCCTTACACGAAAAAAGTTAAAAAATTTGAAAATTTAAGTTTTATTGAGAAAACTTTAAAAATTACAGTTTAAATAGTAGCAGCGGTCTTACGAATACAAATTAGTAAAGATTGCAGTCGCATACTCTAATTTTAAAACTTATTTACTAATAAAATTGGAAACTGTAATTTTAACAAAAAGCAATTTGTAGTTTTTACAGTTCCAAATTCGTAAAGCCGCTGCTACTATTTCAACTGTAATTTTTAAAGTTTTTTAAATTAATTTTAAATTTTTAAAATTACAAACTTTTTTTCGTGTAAAGCAATGGTCGCGAAGCAATGGAGTCACTACAAATAGAGTTATGTCGTTTGTGTTAAAGTTTAAAACGTCATTAACGATTAGATAACGGAGAAGAATTCCATTAAAAGATACTTTATGTGTGTTAAACTATAAATTAGTCTTTCCCGCGTACACAAACTGCCCAATCGATCAAGTCACAGTAGATTAGACATTTGATACTCAAGACTATTCGATAATCAAGACAAGAACAATTTAATGCAGTTACAGTTGTGGATTGGATTAATAAATTTGGGTTTGTTGTGATAATGTTGCGATTAAATTTTGGGCACGTAGCCGGATGCAGGGAAACTTTGCGCGGGTTTACCTTACGTTAACTGATTAGCATGTGAAAGATGGAGGCCGGGACGTACAAACTGTTTTGATAGGATTAAGATTCAAAGCTAATGTTGTCCGAGGGACAAGTTTTCGGGGATTTGCGTGCGAAAATCTCGGCAAGAAGCTTCGATCGGCGATTTATCCGGTTTTTTATCATTTATCTCGCAAGCGAATGTTAACTCGTAAATTGGAACAAATAGTTTTTCATTTGCAAGTCAATTATAACATTTTCAGTCAATTATAAATAAAATGTGTTTCCGTGCAAAACTTGTTATAAACTTCACGGAAAATGACACTTTAAAAATTACAGTTTCAAATAGTAGCAGCGGCCTTACGAATTTGAAACTGTAAAAACTACAAATTGCTTTGGTTAAAATTACTGTATGAAATAGTAGCAGCAGCAGATTTCTTCAGCAAACAAATTTCTTTTGTAAAAATTACAGTTTCAAATAATAGCAGCAGCCTTATAGATTTAAAACTGTAAAAACTACAAATTGCTTTTGTTAAAGTTACAGTTTAAAAGAGTTGCAGCAACCTTACGAATTTAAAACTGTAAAAACTACAAATTGCTTTCGAAAAAATTACAGTTTGAAATAGTAGCAGCATCCTTAAAGATTTGAATCTGTAAAAACTACAAATTGCTTTTGTAAAAATTACAGTTTGAAATAGTAGCAGCAGCAGCCATAAGATTTGAAACTGTAAAAACTACAAATTTCTTTTGTAAAAACTACAGTTTCAAATAGTAGCAGCAACCTTATAGATTTAAAACTGTAAAAACTACAAATTGCTTTTGTTAAAGTTACAGTTTAAAATAGTTGCAGCAACCTTACGATTTTAAAACTGTAAAAACTACAAATTGCTTTCGAAAAAATTACAGTTTGAAATAGTAGCAGCAGCCTTAAAGATTTGAATCTGTAAAAACTACAAATTGCTTTTGTAAAAATTACAGTTTGAAATAGTAGCAGCAGCAGCCATAAGATTTGAAACTGTAAAAACTACAAATTTCTTTTGTAAAAATTACAGTTTCAAATAGTAGCAGCAACCTTATAGATTTAAAACTGTAAAAACTACAAATTGCTTTTGTTAAAGTTACAGTTTAAAATAGTTGCAGCAACCTTACGATTTTAAAACTGTAAAAACTACAAATTGCTTTCGAAAAAAATACAGTTTGAAATGGTAGCAGCAACAGCCTTAAAGATTTGAAACTGTCAAAACTACAAATTTCTTTTGTAAAAATTACAGTTTCAAATAGTAGCAGCAGCCTTATAGATTTAAAACTGTAAAAACTACAAATTGCTTTTATTAGAGTTACAGTTTAAAATAGTTGCAGCAACCTTACGATTTTAAAACTGTAAAAACTACAAATTGCTTTTGTTAGAGTTACAGTTTAAAATAGTTGCAGCAACCTTACGATTTTAAAACTGTAAAAACTACAAATTGCTTTCGAAAAAATTACAGTTTGAAATAGTAGCAGCAGCCTTTAAGATTTGAATCTGTAAAAACTACAAATTGCTTTTGTAAAAATTACAGTTTGAAATAGTAGCAGCAGCAGCCTTAAAGATTTGAAACTGTCAAAACTACAAATTTCTTTTGTAAAAATTACAGTTTCAAATAGTAGCAGCAGCCTTATAGATTTAAAACTGTAAAAACTACAAATTGCTTTTGTTAGAGTTACAGTTTAAAATAGTTGCAGCAACCTTACGATTTTAAAACTGTAAAAACTACTAATTGCTTTTGTTAGAGTTACAGTTTAAAATAGTTGCAGCAACCTTACGATTTTAAAACTGTAAAAAATACAAATTGCTTTCATAAAAATTACTGTTTGAAATAGTAGCAGCAGCCTTAAAGATTTTAATCTGTAAAAACTACAAATTGCTTTTGTAAAAATTACAGTTTGAAATAGTAGCAGCAGCAGCCTTTAAGATTTGAAACTGTAAAAACTACAAATTTCTTTTGTAAAAATTACAGTTTGAAATAGTAGCAGCAGCCTTATAGATTTAAAACTGTAAAAACTACAAATTGCTTTTGTTAAAGTTACAGTTTAAAATAGTTGCAGCAACCTTACGAATTTAAAACTGTAAAAACTACAAATTGCTTTCGAAAAAATTACAGTTTGAAATAGTAGCAGCAACCTTAAAGATTTGAATCTGTAAAAACTACAAATTGCTTTTGTAAAAATTACAGTTTGAAATAGTAGCAGCATCCTTAAAAATTTGAAACTGTAAAAACTTCAAATTGCTTTTGTTAAAATTACAATTTCCGATATTATTAGTAAATAAGTTTTAAAAATTACAGTGTGCGACGGCAATCTTTACTAATTTATATTCGTAAGGCCGCTGCTACTATTTAAACTGCAATTTTTAAATTGTACTTTTTTCATGTGTCTTTTAAAACCCGCGAAACGCGAATTTTAGGAAAAAATATGCAAGAAATTTTCTCGATTACTCACTGAATACTTTTATTTTTGCAAATTCGCAAAACTAGAATATTTCTCTTTAAGCAGTTAATAAACAGAAAATGTTTTAAATTTCTTCGGATTTTCCGCAGAAAAACTCGCAAAAACTTCCCCGCGACGAATTAAACGTTTCCTCTGCGACATTTCCATCCATTTGATGTACCCGCCGTGAACGTAATCCTCGCTACTTCACTTGATCCCTGAAAAACTTGTTTGAAGTGGCGACTGACCGATCCTGTTAGCCCGAAAAAGGACGTCGCAATATCAATTTCACCCTACTCAACATCAAACATATAAATTGAAAAAGATTACTTTAACAAACACTTACGAAGACGAAGCACAACAACTTAAAAACCAAATACTACAAGAATAGGCAGACAAATTAAACCAAAATTGTCGGAAAATCCGAAAATTCCACTTTCGGACCCAAATTCCCAATTGGACTTTCCCGAAATCCCAAAAAGCTGGCAAAAATTAAAAAGATTAAGATTATGTTTTCTTAATTTTTTTATGGGATAAAGTAGGGTCGTGTGCTTACGACATGAGGGTTAAAAAGGCTTATATGGGTGTACCTGATCCCCAAAGTGCGGCAATTTTTGCGCGTTAATATTTGTTCGAGTGTTCATAAAACAGAGCTGAGTGAAATAATTTCTATTATACCTTACAATTGATCGTTTTCAATCCAAAAAAATGGATTCTACATATGAATGTACGTAGAATTTAACAGTGTTTTTAAATATTTTTTATTTTATTCACATCTTGCAAAAAAAATGTTAAATTTACATAAAAATTTGAAGAATTTTTTTTCTCAATTTCTTTCATGTAGAACAAAAGTTAAAGATTCTGCGCTCTTCGGCTACGTAATTAACAAAACAGTATTATGAATAGGTTATCCTAAAATATTGAAACTAGCTTGCGATTTTTTGCGCTTTTATATCAATTTTTATAAAAGTTTTCATGGATTTGAAGATGGTGGAGGAGCCGGTTTAACAGAATAATTGTATTTTATTCGTTTATTTTTCTCTTTTCGACACTCTTTCTTCATTTTTATCTGCAGGGAATTTCAATACAATTGCTTACCTCTATTGAAAATACAAATTACAAATTATTATTATAAAGTTTGAAATGAGATGTCATGGTTTGAACCAAATTAATTGTATTAATATTATATTTACACATTTTTTCGGAAAATAACTATTGAGTGGTAATTGAGTGGTTTTTAATAGGCTCTTGATTTATTCAGATCCTAAAATTACAATTTTCCGAAAACTTCCGCAAAAGTCGTTTTTTTCCGGAAGATATCGAATTATTTGCAAAAATTACAGCTCCGATTTTGGAATCAGATGAATCAGATACACCTGATGGTGATTAATAATTTTAAGTTTTGGTGTAAATGTAGATGTAAATGTCTATAATGTAGTACGACGAGTACAATTCAACAACTTTTCTTGCAGTGTCAACAGCGTAATTTATTTACGTTTACGTTTAATTCCATTAAATTCCATTAAACTGTATGTTATTACTCGACCTGTTGTTTGGAAGGACAAATGTTGTTACGTACTTAAGTTCTGTGTCAAAATTGGAATAAAACGTTAAACATTTTTGCAAAAATTGTCAAATTATCAAAAACCAAAATCTCTATTTAAAGCAAATTTTGTTATTTTTTTATTTGAGTGGACAAAATTTGCGAAATACTTTTATTTAATGTCAAAATTGGACGAAAACGTCAAAATAGTTTGCAAAAATTGTCAAATTTTCTATTTTCTATAACACCAAATATCTATTCATAGGAAATTCTTTTTTGACTATATACGCGCGGCAGCGCCGCGTGTAGTATGTAGTCTTGATTTACCTGAACAAGATCACATATCGCGCAGCGCTGCGGTGCGTAGTATGTAATCTTAATTTATCTGATAAAGACAACAATCTTGATTTATCTGATGAAGATCACATACGCGCGGCGCTGCCGCGCGTAATATGTAGTCTTGATATATCTGAACAAGATCACATACGCGCGGCGCCGCCGTGCGTAGTATGTAATCTTGATTTATCTGATAAAGACGACAATCTTGATTTATCTGATAAAGACGACATAGTATGTAGTCTTGATTTATTTGATCAAGACCACATACGCGCGACAGCGCCGCGCGTAGTATCTGAACAAGATCACATACGCGCGGCGTCGCCGTGCGTATTATGTAGTCTTAAATTTATCTGATCAAGACCACCTACGCGCGGCGCTGCCGCGCGTAGTATGTAGTCTTGATATATCTGAACAAGATCACATACGCGCGGCGCCGTTGTGCGTAGTATGTAATCTTAATTTATGTGATAAAGACTAGACTTATGTGATAAAGACTAGTAAGAATAGTATGTGGTTTTGATCAAGATTTACATACGCGCGGCAAAGCCGCGCGTAGTATATGAACAAGATCACATACGCGCGGCGCCGCCGTGCGTAGTATGTAGTCTTAAATTTATCTGATCAAAACCACATACGCGCGGCTCTGCCGCGCGTAGTAAGTAATCTTGATTTATCTGACAAAGACGACAATCTTGATTTATCTGATAAAGACGACATAGTATGTAGTCTTGATTTATTTGTTCAAGATCACATACGCGCGGCGCTGCCGCGCGTATTATGTAGTCTTGATATATCTGAACAAGATCACATACGCGCGGCGCCGCCGTGCGTAGTATGTAATCTTGATTTATCTGATAAAGACGACAATCTTGATTTATCTGATAAAGACGACATAGTATGTAGTCTTGATTTATTTGATCAAGACCACATACGCGCGACAGCGCCGCGCGTAGTATCTGAACAAGATCACATACGCGCGGCGTCGCCGTGCGTATTATGTAGTCTTAAATTTATCTGATCAAGACCACCTACGCGCGGCGCTGCCGCGCGTAGTATGTAGTCTTGATATATCTGAACAAGATGACAAACGCGCGGCGCCGCCGTGCGTAGAATGTAGTCTTAAATTTATCTGATCAAGACCACATACGCGCGGCGCTGCCGCGCGTAGTATGTAGTCATGATATACCTGAACAAGATCACATACGCGCGGCGCCGCCGTGCGTAGTATGTAATCTTAATTTATCTGATAAAGACAACATACGCGCGGCGCTGCCGCGCGTTGTATGTAGTTTAGATTTATTTTATCAAGTCCACATACGCGCGGCGCTGCCGCGCGTAGTATGTAGTCTTAAATTTATCTGATCAAGACCACCTACGCGCGGCGCTGCCGCGCGTAGTATGTAGTCTTGATATATCTGAACAAGATCACAAACGCGCGGCGCCGCCGTGCGTAGAATGTAGTCTTAAATTTATCTGATCAAGACCACATACGCGCGGCGCTGCCGCGCGTAGTATGTAGTCATGATATACCTGAACAAGATCACATACGCGCGGCGCCGCCGTGCGTAGTATGTAATCTTAATTTATCTGATAAAGACAACATACGCGCGGCGCTGCCGCGCGTTGTATGTAGTTTAGATTTATTTTATCAAGTCCACATACGCGCGGCGCTGCCGCGCGTAGTATGTAGTCTTGATATATCTGAACAAGATAACATACGCGCGGCGCCGTCGTGCGTAATATGTAATCTTGATTTATCTGATAAAGACGACATACGCACAGCGCTGCCGCGCGTAGTATGTAGTTTTGATTTATTTGATCAAGTCCACATACGCGCGGCGCTGCCGCGCGTAGTATTTAGTTTTGATTTATTTGATCAAGACCACATACGCGCGGCAGCGCCGCGCGTAGTAACTGAACAAGATCACATACGCGCGGCGCCGCCGCGCGTAGTTTGTAGACTTAAAATTATCTCATCAAGACCACATACGCACGGCAGCGCCGCGCGTAGTATTTAGTCTTGATATATCTGAACAAGATCACATACGCGCGGCGCCGCCGTGCGTAGTATGTAATCTTGATTTATCTGATAAAGACCACATACACGCGGCGCTGCTGCACGTAGTATGTAGTCTTGATTTATTTGATCAAGAACACATACGCGCGGCAGCGCCGCGCGTAGTATCTGAGCAAGATCACATACGCGTGGCGCCGTAGCGCGTAGCCATGCGTAGTATGTAGTCTTAAATTTATCTGATCAAGACCACATACGCGCGGCGCTGCGCGCTACTATGTAGTCTTGATATATCTGAACATGATCACATACGCGCTGCGCCGCCGTGCGTACTATGTAATCTTGATTTATTTGTTCAAGACCAGATCAAATCTAAGCAAGATCACATACGCGCGGCGCCGCCGTGCGTAGTATATAGTCTTAAATTTATCTGATCAAGACCACATACGCGCGGCGCTGCGCGCTAGTATGTAGTCTTGATATATCTGAACATGATCACATACGCGCTGCGCCGCCGTGCGTACTATGTAATCTTGATTTATTTGTTCAAGACCAGATCAAATCTAAGCAAGATCACATACGCGCGGCGCCGCCGTGCGTAGTATATAGTCTTAAATTTATCTGATCAAGACCACATACGCGCGGCGCTGCGCGCTAGTATGTAGTCTTGATATATCTGAACATGATCACATACGCGCTGCGCCGCCGTGCGTACTATGTAATCTTGATTTATTTGTTCAAGACCAGATCAAATCTAAGCAAGATCACATACGCGCGGCGCCGCCGTGCGTAGTATATAATCTTAAATTTATCTGATCAAGACCACATACGCGCGGCGCTGCCGCGCGTATTATGTAGTCTTGATTTATTTGATTAAGACTATATACTCATTAATATATTTTCAATTCAGTTTCTTGAACAAGGACTTCTAAAATCCATAAATCCCGAGTGTTAACAAAATTGAACGCTTTTTTATAAAAATTATCCGCTATATTGCATCCGCCATATTGAATTTCGAAATTTCAAATTCAGTTTCTTGATTAGCGACCTCAAAAACGCGAGGAGACCAAAAATCACAATACTTGGTCGATTCCTTCATATTTTGGCCAGCTTTTTGGAATTTCCAGCTTTTAGGAAAAGATTGTATGTTCTGGAACCACCTCCCTCTCTGACCTTGACTCAGGCTACTTATGGTGACCATGGCCACTTCCGGTGACCTTGACGACTTCCTCCCGCCCGCTTCCGATGACCTTGACCACCTTCCAAGACTGAAGCGCGCTTCATTCGTTAGGTTGATCTAACCTAACCTCTCGTAACCTAATGCAACTAACCTAATGCTAACCCTACTAACCTAACCCAATGAGATTATATCTTATCAAAAGCTAATTAAAAGCTGTTTAAAAGGTGTAAAATCTAATAGCCCTCATTAATGGATTAACGGTAGTTAGCCCGTCAATTCAGGATTATGAGGGAATCATAAGATTTCATGTGAAGGACTGTAAGGTATTTAACTTGGTGCCGTGTGAATATATGGGACTGTTGATCCATCGAGAATTATATCTGGCGGTCATTTGTTGAGAATGCGGATTCTCGTACAACGAAAAATATTCAATTTACTAATAAAACTATCTTCATCAATCCCTAAACTATTAACCCCTTAACATACAATGACGTCTCTAAACGTCAGGTATATGTGATAAGATCGCATGTGTATGGACACCTCAACGCGCATTTTATTCGTATGTCAAGGCCTTAATGCTATAGCTGGCTATACTCTGTTCTTAAACTGGCACAAGTTCTGCACCGGCTCGTTTTCTTAGAAGAACCAATCATTTGGAAAAGTTGCTGAGAATGAAGCATCTCATTCATGTGGATCGACGATTTATTACTGATGTTCAAGGATTCAGTGTGAATTTTCGCCAAAAGAACTTTCAATCAAATCATGTGAGCGATGTAGACACCAACTTATTCAAACCATCAACGCCGTTCAGATCAATAGGCTCGATGGTTGGAGAATTGTCACCGCAGACTTAAATACAGCGCTGGAAATGTATCGCAAAACCTGAAGTGGTCAAGGTCGTCGGAAGAGGAGGGGGTGTGGAAGCGGGATGCGGGGGACTCTCTTTCAGCTAGGTAGTTGTCTATCATCGCTAGAAGGTATGGTGCGAATCTACGCCACGTCGCCTCATCGAGGATGTTTTGCCAGCAGGCCGAGTTGAAGGCGTTGCGCACATCCAGTGTGATAACGAGTTCTCCTGGTTCCTTTTCTGCCCTCGTCGGCGATGGCCACCACTTTCTTTAAGGCGTCGATTGTTGATCGACCTTCCCTGAAGCCGTATTGGTTTCTTGAGAGGTCTTCACCGCTGTTTAGTTCCTCTTTCATCCTTTTGAGAAGTAGCTGCTCAAACAGTTTACCTGCAGTGTCCAGCAGGCATAGAGGACATAGATGTAGACACCAACATATTCAAACCATCAACGCCATTCAGATCAACAGGCTCGATGGTTGGAGAATTATCACAGCAGACTTATATACAGCGCTGGAAATGTATCGCCAAACCAAGTGGTCAAGGAGGTCGGAAGGGGAGGGGGCGTGGTAGCGGGATCCGGGGGACCCGGAAAGACTCGATGCGGAAGGTCAACCGAATTATCCCGGGTCAAGGTCAGAGGGTCCGGGTCAATTCCCTACTACCTACAAAACAAACCACACGAGTATTCATTAAATAATTAAATCATAATTAAATCATTTTCTACTAACTAAATCATTCCCTCTCTTATGGATGATTGTGTGACGTATTTCCGCAAGCTTTGCATGTACCCCGTGTGCAACGTTAGATAACGAGACACGATTGTTGTCCAATTTCCCGACGTATGCATAATATACGATTCCTTTGTTTGGTTTGTACACGATACTACAAATGGTCCGGTGACGAAGAATTTTTAAGAAGAACGCACGAACAAAGGTGAGGTTTCTGTACCTAAGAAGTGAGGTTACACAAATTATATATATCTTAAGTTGCCTTACAAGTACATAAACCTCTGGCCTTTAGCCTCTGACATATTAAGTCTTGACCTGTGCCAAGCTGTCCCAAGGTGGATGTTATTATCACTTTTCATTGAGTAAACTACACAAGATTAGAGGAATAGAACTAAACATAATTCAACTACTAGACTAGTTGAAGCAGCTTCTTGAGCCTTTACTAAACCAGTTGGAGCTGTCAAATACTAGACAATACTATAAAATAGTTGGAGCAGTTCTTAGACCAACTACTAGATTAGCTAATATTGGTTATTGTTGGAGAAACTCTGTCGACTTCCATTTAGACGTTAACTACTAGACTAGTTAAATTAAATGATATTTTTCGAACGTAATCAGTTATACAAACTTAAAACAAACGGAACACAGCCCGAATATATAAATATATTCAGCCTTTCCGGAGCTCTATAATAATTACTGGGGACTACCAAAACAAATCTCATGTGAAATTTGTTGTTATAGAGCTCCGGAAAGGCTGAGTATTTTTAAATATTTAGGCTGTGTTCCGTTTGTTTCAAGTTTGTAGGATTATCTATAACGTAGGATGGTTTTGCCAATTCTATCTACACAAAATAGATTAGACCGACAAGACCACACAGGTAAAACTAGACAGAAAACCTTAACGGTCAAGACTAGACAAACAAAACTAAACATACTTGGTAGACTAGGCACACAAGACTAGACAAACAAAGGTTAATAGACAAAACTAGAGCAATACGTCTAGATAGATGAGATAAAGCAGATGGAACTAACTAAGTTATTGTTGATTTATTGAGATTTGTAAGGTGATAATATTTGAATGGAATCGTAGACTGTAGATTTGGTGTGCATTTACAAGGAAGGTGTAGCATTAATTGCTTAATTTCAATTATTAGTATCGGCGTCGGTTTATTGTTTAGTGTGATAATAGGTGGCTGGAAGCTGTAAACTCAATTAATAAAGTTCAATTTGATTAAAGCGAGCGCGAGAAAAGCGAGCCGAGCGCACAGACGAAACCTCACAGACTACACAAAGACGCAGACACCGTCATAAATCAGTCGCTTATCTAGCCGCGTTCATCTTATTTATCCACTCTTTGTGCATCTAAACTTATTAGTTGGCTAGTCTTGTCTAATTTTATAACTCTAATCTTGTATGTTTAGTCATATCATTTTTGCATGTCTAATGTCTCTATTTCTAACATTCGACTTCGCCATTTTATTAGCGGTATTTGGGTCATCGGACCATTCGGCTCATCTAGTCCAGTGGTGGCGAACATATGGCACGCGTGCCACAACTGGCACGTAAGAAAATTTTATTGGCACGCGAACTATTTATCACGCGTGCCATCTAAACTTCTTAAACGTTACCTTTTCTAAAAGAAATTTTTAAATTTCCCAATGCAACATATAAGGTGCAAACTATTTTCCGGCTAATATAAAAACTGATTTTCACTATCACATTGTAAAAGTCGACCTGGCACGTCAGAATTTCAAAATGTGAAAATTTAAAGAAAATTGGCACGTCGCCGGAAAAATGTTTTTAGTCCTATTGTTAGTCATTAAATTTTATCTATTGCTAATGTTCGACTTCGCCATTTTATTAGCGGAATTTGGGTCACCGGACCATTCGGTTCACTCGTGTCGTTATTTATTTACTTTATGGTCCATTATCGGTTATCAAACGTAAGCTTCGGAATAAATATCCCGGCAAGAGATAGCGGATTGAAGGCGGCTTCCTCCAAGCGGAGACCGAGACGTAAGAGGCTAAGAAGTTAAGTTACGACGTCGCGTTCGCCGATAATAAACCGACTGTGCCAATAATTCGACCAGAAGACGAAGAAGAAAAAGAAATAATGAATAATATCGTGAAGGTAAAACAAGCTCTAGCCTTAAGGTCGATTCCTACACGCGCGACACTCAGCTACGCGACGTCGTGCGACATCAAATAATGATTACATTGTTTTAAATGGACACATCGCGTAGCCATAGTGAGAACGTGCCCATTTAAAACAATGTAATCATTTTTTTTACAGGCGATGTCGCGTGACGTCGCGTAGCTGAGTTTCGCGTGTATGAGAATCGGCCTTTAAATGGGCACGTCGCGTAGCTGTCACATAGCCATAGTGAGAACGTGTCAATTTAAAACAATGTAATCATTATTTGACAGGCAATGTCGCGCGACGTCGTGTAGCTAAGTAAGCTACAAATCAAACCATCAACGTTATATGGGTGCCACGCATATGGGAATTGACCTTAAGAATGGCTACATAGGCCAAGCCAGAAAGTTAGATTAAAAGTTTCTGCATTAGAGGATACCGGCCGATTCTCATATAAGCTACACTCAGCTACGCGACGTCGTGCGACATCGGCTGTCAAATATTGATTACATTGTTTCAAATGGACACGTCGCATAGCTGTCGCGTAGCCATAGTGAAAATGTGCCCATTTAAAACCATGCAATTATTATTTCACTGGCGATGTCGCGTGACGTCGCGTAGCTGAGTGTCGCGCATTTATGAATCGACCTCAAGACGGGCTACATAGGCCAAGCCAGGAATTAAAAGTTTCATTAAAAGTTTCTGCATTCGAGGATAACGGCCGATTCTCATATAAGCGACACTCAGCTACGCGCTGTCGTGCGACATCGTCTGTCAAATAATGATTACATCACTCAAGTTTTTGCTTTCATCCAGGAAATTGAAAGCTCTATATTTTAGACAAGATCATACAAACAAACTGGACAGATGAAGTTCGATTCTCATTTACGCCACACTCAGCTACGCGACGTCACGCCACATCGCCTGTCAAATAATGATTACATTGTTTTAAATGGGCACATTCTTACTATAGCTACGCGACAACTACACGATGTGCCCATTTAAAACAATGTAATCATTATTTGACAGACGATGTCGCGTAGCTGAGTGTCGCGCATATGGAAATCGACCTCAAGAATGGTTATATAGGCCAATTCAGGAACTAAAAGTTTGATTAAAAGTTTCAACCTTAGAGGATAATGGCCGATTCTCATATAAGTGACTCTCAGCTACGCGACGTCGTGCGACATCGCCTGTCAAATAATGATTAAATTGTTTTAAATAGGCACGTCGTGTAGCTGTCGCTTATCCATAGTGAGAATGTGCCCATTTAAAACAATGCAATCATTATTTGACAGGCGATGTCGCGTAGCTGAGTGTCGCGCATATGGGAACCGACCTTAAGAATGGCTACATAGGCCAAACCAGGAATTAAAAGTTTGATTAAAAGTTTCTGCATTAGAGGATAACGGCCGATTCTCATACAAGCGACACTCAGCTACATGACGTCGTGCGACATCGCCTGTCAAATAATGATTACATTACTCAAAGTTTTGCTTTCATCCAGGAAATTGAAAGCTCTGTATTTTAGACAAGATCATACAAACAAACTGGACAGATTAGGGCCGATTCTCATTTACGCGACAATCAGCTACGCGACGTCGCGCGACGTCGGCTGTTAAATAATGATTACATTGATTAAAATGGGCACGTTCTTACTATAGCTACGCGACGTGCCCATTTAAAACAATGTAATCATTATTTGACAGGCGATGTCGCGTGACGTCGTGTAGCTGAGTGTCGCGCATATGGGAATCGACCTTAGGAATGGCTATATAGGCCAAGCCAGGAATTAAAAGTTACATTAAAAGTTTCTGCATTAGAGGATAACGGCCGATTCTCATATAAGCGGCACTCAGCTACGCGACGTTGTGCGACATCGCCTGTCAAATAATGATTAGATTACTCAAAGTTTTGCTTTCATCCAGGAAATTGAAAGCTCTGTATTTTAGACAAGATCATACAAACAAACTGAACTGATAAAGGCCGATTCTCATATACGCGACACTCAGCTAGGTGTCGATAGCTACACGATATGCCCATTTAAAACAATGTATTAATTATTTGACAGGTAATGTCGCGTGACGTCGCGTAGTTGAGTTTCGCGCATATGGGAATCGATCTTAAGAATGGTTGCATAGGCCAAGCCAGGAATTAAAAGTTTGATTAAAAGTTTCTGTTTGATAAAAAATTAGAGGATAACGGCCGATCCTCTTATAAGCGACACTCAGCTACGCGACGTCGTGCAACATCGCCTGTCAAATAATGATTATATTGTTTTAAATGGGCACGTCGCGTAGCTGTTGCGTAGCCATAGTGAAAACGTGCCCACTTAAAACAATGTAACCATTATTTGACAGGGGATGTCGCGTAGCTGAGTGTCGCGCATATGGGAATCGACCTTATGAATAGTTACATAGCCCAAGTCTGAAATTAAAAGTTTGATTAAAAGTTTCTGCATTAGAGGATAACGGCCGATTCTCATATAAGCGACACTCAGCTACGCGACGTCGTGCGACATCGTCTGTCAAATAATGATTACATCACTCAAAGTTTTGCTTTCATCCAGGAAATTGAAAGCTCTATATTTTAGACAAGATCATACAAACAAACTGGACAGATGAAGGTCGATTCTCATTTACGCGACACTCAGCTACGCGACGTCACGCCACATCGCCTGTCAAATAATGATTACTTGTTTTAAATGCGCACGTTCTTACTATAGCTACGCGACAGCTACGCGACGTGTCCATTTAAAACAATGTAATTATTATTTGACAAGCGATGTCGCCTGACGTCGCGTAGCTGAGTGTCGCGCATTTAGGAATCGATCTTAAGAATGGCTACATAGGCCAAGCCAGGAATTAAAAGTTTAATTGAAAGTTTATGCATTAGAGGATAACGGCCGATTCTCTTATAAGCGACACTCAACTACACAACGTCGTGCAACATCGCCTGTCAAATAATGATTAAATTGTTTTAAATGGGCACGTTCTCTCTATGGCTATGCGACAGTTACACGACATGCCCATTTAAAAGAATGTAATCATTATTTGACAGGCGATGTCGCGTGAAGTCGCGTAGCTTAGTGTCGCGCATATGGGAATCGACCTTAAGAATGGCTACATAGGCCAAGCCAGGAATTTAAAGTTTAATTAAAAGTCTCTGCATTGGAGGATAACAGTCGATTCTCTTATAAGCGACACGCAGCTACGCGATATCGCCTATCAAATAATGATTACATTTCTCAAAGTTTTGCTTTCATCCAGGAAATTGAAAGCTCTATATTTTAGACAAGATCATACAAACAAACTGGACAGATTAGGGCCGATTCTCATTTACGCGACAATCAGCTACGCGACGTCGCGCGACGTCGGCTGTTAAATAATGATAAGGGCACGTTCTTACTATAGCTACGCGACGTGCCCATTTAAAACAATGTAATCATTATTTGACAGGCGATGTCGCGTGACGTCGTGTAGCTGAGTGTCGCGCATATGGAAAACGACCTTAGGAATGGCTATATAGGCCAAGCCAGGAATTAAAAGTTACATTAAAAGTTTCTGCATTAGAGGATAACGGCCGATTCTCATATAAGCGGCACTCAGCTACGCGACGTCGTGCGACATCGCCTGTCAAATAATGATTAGATTACTCAAAGTTTTGCTTTCATCCAGGAAATTGAAAGCTCTGTAATTTAGACAAGATCATACAAACAAACTGGACTGATAAGGGCCGATTCTCATATACGCGACACTCAGCTAGGCGACGTCACGTCACATCACCTATCAAATAATGATTACATTGTTTTATATGAGCACATTCTTACTATAGCTTCGCGACAGCTACACGATATGCCCATTTAAAACAATGTATTCATTATTTGACAGGCAATGTCGCGTGACGTCGCGTTGCTGAGTCTCGCGCATATGGGAATCGATCTTAAGAATGGCTACATAGGCCAAGCCAGGAATTAAAAGTTTGATTAAAAGTTTATGCATTAGAGGATAACGGCCGATCCTTTTATAAGCGACACTCAGCTACGCGACGTCGTGCAACATCGCCTGTCAAATAATGATTATATTGTTTTAAATGGGCACGTCGCGTAGCTGTTGCGTAGCCATAGTGAAAACGTGCCCATTTAAAACAATGTAACCATTATTTGACAGGGGATGTCGCGTAGCTGAGTGTCGCGCATATGGGAATCGACCTTAAGAATAGTTACATAGCCCAAGTCTGAAATTAAAAGTTTCTGCATTAGAGGATAACGTCCGATTCTCATATAAGCGACACTCAGCTACGCGACATCGTGCGACATCGTCTGTCAAATAATTATTACATCACTCAAAGTTTTGCTTTCATCCAGGAAATTGAAAGCTCTATATTTTAGACAAGACCATACAAACAAACTGGAGAGATGAAGGTCCATTCTCATTTACGCGACACTCAGCTACGCAACGTCATGCCACATCGCCTGTCAAATAATGATTACTTGTTTTAAATGCGCACGTTCTTACTATAGCTACACGACAGCTACGCGACGTGTCCATTTAAAACAATATAATTATTATTTGACAAGCGATGTTGCGTGACGTCGCGTAGCTGAGTGTCGCGCATTTAGGAATCGATCTTAAGAATGGCTACATAGGCCAAGCCAGGAATTAAAAGTTTAATTGAAAGTTTATGCATTAGAGGATAACGGCCGATTCTCTTATAAGCGACACTCAGCTACGCGACGTCGTGCAACATCGCCTGTCAAATAATGATTACATTGTTTTAAATGGGCACGTCGCGTAGCTGTTTCGTAGCCATAGTGAGAACGTGCCCATTTAAAACAATGTAACCATTATTTGACAGGCGATGTCGCGTAGCTGAGTGTCGCGCATATGGGAATCGACCTTAAGAATAGTTACATAGCCCAAGTCTGGAATTAAAAGTTTGATTAAAAGTTTCTGCTTTAGAAGATAACGGCCGATTCTCTTATAAGCGATACTCAGCTACGCGACATCGCTTATCAAATGGTGATTACATTGCTTTAAATGGGCACATCGCGTAGATAAGTGAGAATGTGCCCATTTAAAACAATGTAATCATTATTTGATAGGCGATGTTGCGTGACGTCGCGTAGCTGAGTGTCGCTTATATGAGAATCGGTCTTTATCCTCTAATGCAAAAACTTTTAATAAAACTTTTATTTCCTGGCTTGGGCTATGTAACCATTCTTAAGCTCGATTCCATATGCGCGACACTCAGCTACGCGACGTCGTGCGACATTGCCTGTCAAATAATAATTACATTGTTTTAAAAGGGTCGCGACACGTCGTCGCGTAGCCGTAGTGATAACGTGTCCATTTAAAACAATGTAATCATTATTTGACAGGCGATGTCGCGTGACGTCGCGTAGCTGAGTGTCGCGTATATGAGAATCCGCCTTTATCTGTCCAGTTTGTTTGTGTGATCTTGTCTAAAATATAGATCTTTCAATTTCCTGGTTGCAAGTAAAACTTTGAGTAATAAATCAACGTCTATTTCATGATCTAGTGGTCATAATAATTTCCGATGTTGGAGATGTTTTCTTGCGGGTGAAGGTTTGCATTTTGATGTTAAAAATCTGGGGACGTTATTAAAAAGGAGTTTTGGTGTTCCTGCGGGGAGAATCGTTGTCGGAACAGAGGAGAGACTTGGGCAGAGGTTTTTGGCTGTCAACTCGGGCTGACGTGGGACGCTCCCGAATATGGAAACTATTATGGACTTGACAAGAAACGCGCCCGCTTTGAATTATTATGTCCGGGGTTATAAATCATTCCGAGGGAAAAATTCATTTGTAACGTATTAAATTCAATTAGGGACGTGTTTGGATTTTAAAACGCCGTGATCTACTCGGATTTAAAAAATGTCGTTTTAAACGAAAATTTCGTCTTTTCAAATTTCCAATTTCGTCCCTTACACCCACAGTTTCCGCGTTGTGAAATTGAAAATCATTGTAAATCCCTACTGCAAGCTCGCGCGTTTAAAGCTCGATTTTGTCCTTTTAACCGTTTCGCAGATATGGACTGCTTTAGCAGATCAATGGATTTGACGCCCAGGTGCTATGGACTGGTATAGTAGTCAAATTGATTTGGCGGTCAGATGCTATGGACTGCTATAGCAATCTACCGATTTAAAATTTGTGCTTTTAAACGTCAATTTCGTGCTTTCAAAGTTCCAATTTCGTCCCTTAAATCCATAGTTTCCGCGTTGTGAAATTCAAAATTATTGAAAAAAGTTTTAAATCTCAACTACAAGCTCGCGCTTTTAAAGCTCAATTTTGTCCTTTTAACACTTTCGCTGCTATGGACTGCTATAGCAGTTCAATTGATTAGACGCCCAGGTGCTATGAACTGGGTTAGCAATCTAATTGATTTGGCGCCCAGATGCTATGGACTGCTATTGCAGTCTACCGACTTCATGAATTTTTTGTGGCTTAAATTAATAGTCTAATTCAAGTTCAATATGAAGTTGTTGCAACTTGAAGTTGTCGCAATACGAAACCGCAACATGGAGTTGTCGCAACATGAAGTTGTTTCAACATGAAGTTGTCCCATCATGAATTTGTTCTAATATGAAGTTATCGCCATATGAAGCTGTTTCAAAGTGAATTTGAAGATGAAATGAGGATTCGAGGTGAAAAAATCTCTTCTCGTAGTTGAAACTTTCGGACACTGAATCCGATTGAATCAGTTCAATCAACAATCAAAGATTGTTTCGATGAAGTCGCTTCGACATGAAGTTTTTGCAAAGTGAAGTTGTCGCAATACGAAGTCGCAACATGAATTTCTCGCAACCGGCGCGCCGCGGCGGTTAGTTATTAAGCAATTTGTTTTAAATATTTTTTGTTACAAACATTTATTATTTAATCTAATTACGTAATATTATTAACTTCTTAATATTATTAATTCCTTATTGCGCTTTAAATTTTGCGTTTTTTGATACATCGCATGTAATTCTTGCATTTTTTTTTTGCAAAAGTGCTAAAAATCGGGGGGCACAACACTTTGAAATTTTTGTAATTTTTGAGTTATGCATCAAAAAACGCAGAATTTTGTGTAGATTACGACTAAAATAAATAGATTTAAATTTATTTTTATTTTGAAGAGATAGAGTTGTTAGATTGGTATGGGAACAGGCCCCGACCGGTAGAAGACCACTAGGAAGACCGCGACTACGGTGGATAGACAACATAGCATCAGATCTTAGATCCCTGAATATCTTAGAAGCGGAGCTAATGATGGACAGAGTTCAATGGAGGAGAGTTGTTGAGTCAGCCAAAACCCACCATGGGTTGTAAGAGCTACAGAGAGAGAGAGAGAGAGAGAGAGAGAAGCATAGAAACAATGCTCGTTAATTTCTGAAGAAGGAAAATCTATATCGCCAAAACACTTTTGTTAACAAGCCACTCCAGCGCAAATTAACATGGCGAAGCCTAGACAACTAGGTGAAAAATGAAATAGACTTTGTCCTTGCTAACGATCCAAGAATATGCGGCGACGTGGTGGTCGTGAATCGTTAAAATACCGGAAGCGATCACAGGATTGTACGAGCGTGCCTCAGATTAGATCTAAGATCAGACTAATAGCAATACGCAGACTGCACAGGACGGAGGAATCTTCAAAACCCCACGGAGATGGGAGAGATGAGTGTAGGCTCATCATCATCATGAGTTGGCTGAGGGAATAAAAGCAGGAATCCAAACAGCCACTAAGAAAATCTGCTCGAAGACGAAACTTTCCGGTGCAAATACCAAGGAAAAAATGCCTCAAAAAATGCAGATGGAAAACTAAACTGATGAGTATAAAGCACTTAACAAACACATCAAGATATACGGAGGTTGCAAACAATACAATTATACCACTAATACAATTGCAAACAACTCCAATATGAAAGTGCTAACATCAAAACTTTCAACTGGGAGAACAACAATGTCTAAGCTCAAGAACAAGAAACAAATCGTAATATCTACTTGGAACAAATACCCCGAATACCCAAAAAATCCCTCCAGGATTTATTGCTTGTCAACGACTCGAAACTGGAATTCGCTAGGAAACGGCAACCACAATCTGCTAACAGCTACCGCCCAACTCAAACTAAAGCAAAAACCTACTCACAAAATAGGAAAAAGGCATTTTTGGTCTCTGAAGGCCTGGCTGGTATGAGCAACGTCAACATCGATCAATTATATGAGATAATTAATCATTCCATCGATCTTGTATTCCATTAAAGGAAGTCAAAATTAACCCGCTACAACCATGGTTGAATCACTCTATCTTTGAGACCATACAAAGGAAGCGCTCACTATGGGATAATAAAGTACAAAATTGAGAATAAAAAAGTGAAAAGGGGGGGCACAACACTGAAATTTTTGCAATTTTCGAGTTATGCATCAAAAAACGCTAAACGACAGCGTTTTTTGATGCTTTGATGATTGCGACTAAAATAAACAGATTTAAATTTGTTTTGATTTCGAAGGGATAATTGCAAAAAATAAATTGATAGTTCGCTTTTTTATAAATATCTCGAAAACTAATTGAGATATCCAAATTATTTCTTAAGTTATTTAAAGCTTATAGAATCCTATAAAATTGGATGTACATATTGATAACATTTTATTAAGTCATTTCTTTTAAATAATTCTTGTTGTAAATATTATTTTCAAAATATCCGCAAATTATTTTCTAAATATAGTTCTTGCAATTTTAAGGTTTAGGATTTCTTGTTCAGCTTTAAATTCCGCATGTTTTGATATGCCACATGTCAATTTTGAAAATGTTTGCAAAAATCATCGAAATTTAAGGGTACCGTGCCCGAACAATTTTTGCAATTTTTGTGTGACGTATCAAAAAAACGCGAAATTTGTTCTATTTTAAGAATACAATAATTGATTCTAAATTAGATTTAGCTTTAATCAGAAACTAGAAAAAAAAGATAGGAAGCTTTTTCCTTGATATCTCGAGAACGAATTGAGATAAAAAAATAATTTTGCCACTTCCGTTAAACTTGAATTTGTACAATTAACATTGATAACAAAAAATTATTAAAATCAATGTAATTTATTAATTTAAGACCATTATTTCTATTTATGATTTTAGAAAAAAATAATAATTTAATCAATAAAAAACAAAATTTGCTTGAAATAGAGATTTTGGTTTTTGAAAATTTTTGCAATATATTTTGACGTTTTCGTCCATTTTTGACTTAAAACAAAAGTATTTCGCAAAGTATGTCCACTCAAATCAACAAAAAAAAAACAAAATTTGCTTGGAATAGTGATTTTTTTTTTTGAAAATTTGACAATTCTTGCAAATTATTTTGACGTTTTCGTCCAATTTTGACATAAAACAAAAGAATTTCTCAAGGTTTGTCCAGTCAAATCAACAAAAAAACAAAATTTGCTTGAAATAGAGATTTTGGTTTTTGAAAATTTAACAATTTTTGTAAATTATTTTGACGTTTTCGTCCAATTTTGACATAAAACAAAAGAATTTCCCAAGTTTGTCCAGTCAAATCAACAAAAAAACAAAATTTGCTTGAAATAGAGATTTTGGTTTTTGAAAATTTGACAATTCTTGCAAATTATTTTGACGTTTTCGTCCAGTTTTGCCACAAAACAAAAGTATTTCGCAAAATTTGTCCACTAAAATCATCAAGAAACAGATTTGCTTCGAATAGAGATGTAGGTAGCTTTTTGTTTAGTGACGCACGTTTTTGCCTTAGTAACAACAAACAGAAATCGTTTAATAATGAAACACCATTTGATTTACATTAGACTTTTACGCATGATTTGGATACATTTACACACGATTATAATAATGGCATCTTTCACATAAAACAATATATTCATAGTTTATTTTTTTTTTATTTTAATTATTGTATGCTGTCCTATGTTGTGTTCGTTGGTATTGTCTGATTAACAGCGTATCTAGTTTTGTTATTAGTCTAAATAATATTGATTTATAACACAAGTGTGTGAGGAAGGGTTTTTGTCCATGAGTTGCGAAATTTTATCTAAATCCTACTTATTATATATCTTATTCAAAGTAATTTGAAGACATTCTGATAAATTGTTAGAATTGTTTAGATGAGACTAATTATGTGATTTGTTTCATGTGATCATTTATTTATAGATGTATTTGATGATGATGAATGTTGTTGATCTGAAGATGCCACTTTGTTGGTGAAACTGAATAATCTAAATAAATGATCACTAAATGATCACACAAACAAATCGCATAATTAGTTTTAATCAAATAATTGCCGCAGCGCCGCGTGTATGTGGTCTTGATCAGATAAATCAAGATTACATACTACGCGCGGCAGCGCCGCACGTATGTGATCTTGTTTAGATAAATCAAGACTACATACTACGCGCAGCAGCGCCGCGCGTATGTAGTCCTGATCATATAAATCAAAATTACATACTACGCGCGGCTACGCCGCGCGTATGTGGTCTTGTTCAGATAATTAGGACATACGCGCGGCGCTGTCTCGCGTAGTATGTAATCTTGATTTATCTGATCAAGACCATATACGCGCGGCGCAATATGATCTTAATCAGATAAATCAAGATTACATACTACGCGAGGCAGCGCCGCGCGTATGTTGTCTTGATTGTCTTGATTACATATTACGCGCGGCAGCGCTGCACGTATGTGATCTTGTTTAGATAAATCAAGACTACCTACTACGCGCGGCAGCGCCGCGCGTATGTAGTCCTGATCATATAAATCAAGATTACATACTACGCGCGGCTCCGCCGCGCGTATGTGGTCTTGTTCAGATAATTCAAGACTACATACTACGCGCGGCGCTGCTGCGCGTGGTCTTGATCGGATAAATCAAGATTACATGCGCCGCGCGTAGTATGTAATTTTGATTTATATGATCAGGACTACATACGCACGGCGCTGCTGCGCGTAGTATGTAGTCTTAAATTATCTGAACAAGACCACATACGCGCGGCGTAGCCGCGCGTAGTATGTAATCTTGATTTATCTGATCAAGATCATTAGCGCCGCGCGTATATGGTCTTGATCAGATAAATCAAGATTACATACTACGCGAGACAGCGCCGCGCGTATGTTGTCTTGATCAGATAAATCAATACTACATACTACGCGCAGCAGCGCCGCTCGTATGTGCTCTTGATCAGACAAATCAAGATTATATACTAAGCGCGGCAGCGCCGCACGTATGTGATCTTGTTTAGAGAAATCAAGCCAACATACTACGCGCAGCAGCGCCGCTCGTATGTGCTCTTGATCAGACAAATCAAGATTACTTAATTCGCGCAGCAGCGCCGCACGTATGTGATCTTGTTTAGATAAATCAAAACTACATACTACGCGCAGCAGCGCCGCGCGTATGTGCTCTTGATCAGACAAATCAAGATTACATACTACGCGCAGCAGCGCCGCATGTATGTCATCTTGTTTAGATAAATCAAGACTACATACTACGCGCAGCAGCGCCGTGCGTATGTAGTCCTGATCATATAAATCAAAATTACATACTACGCGCGGCTGCGCCGCGCGTATGTGGTCTTGTTCAGATAATTTAAGACTACATACTATGCGCAGCAGCGCCGCGCGTATGTGGTCTTGATCAGATTAATCAAGATTACATACTACGCGCGGCGCTGCCGCGCGTATTACGTAATATTGATTTATCTAAACAAGATCACATACGTGCAGCGCTGCCGCGAGTAGTATGTAATCTTGACTTGTCTGATCAAGAGCACATACGCGCGGCGCTGTGTCGCGTAGTATGTAAACTTGATTTATCTGATCAAGACCATATACGCGCGGCGCTATATGATCTTGATCAGATAAATCAAGATTACATACTACGCGAGACAGCGCCGCGCGTATGTTGTCTTGATCAGATAAATTAAGACTACATACCACGCGCAGCAGCGCCGCTCGTATGTGCTCTTGATCAGACAAATCAAGATTACATACTACGCGCAGCAGCGCCGCACGTATGTGATTTTGTTTAGATAAATCAAGACTACATACTACGCGCAGCGGCGCCGCGCGTATGTAGTCCTGATCATATAAATCAAAATTACATACTACGCGCGGCTACGCCGCACGTATGTGGTCTTGTTCAGATAATTTAAGACTACATACTACGCGCAGCAGCGCCGAGCGTATGTGGTCTTGATCAGATAAATCAAGATTACATACTACGCGCGGCAGCGCCGCGTGTATGTGTTCTTGGTCAGGTAACTGAAGATTACATACTACGCGCGGTAGCGCCGCGCGTATGTTGTCTTTATCAGATAAATGAAGATTACATACTACGCGCGACAGCACCGCGCGTATGTGATTTCCTGCAGATAAATCAAGACTACATACTACGCGCGGCAGCGCCGCGCGTATATGGTCTAGATCAGATAAATCAAGATTACATACTACGCGTAGTAGAGCCGCCCGTATGTTGTCTTGATCAACATATGATCAACATATACGCGTATGTTGCGCGTATGTGATTTCGTGCAGATAAATCAAGACTACATACTATATGGTCTCGTATATGGTCTCGAACAGATAAATCAAGATTACATACTACACGCAGCAGAGCCGCGCGTATGTTGTCTTGATCAGATAAATCAAGACTAAAATCAGCATCTCAACCAATCAGCATCGAGATAATTGGTGCATCCCGCACTTCTTTGTCCACCTCTCCTTATCTCTCCAGTCGTCTTCTTCTATAGCTCTATCTTTCATGGTTTCCATAATAGCATCTATCCATTTTACTGCCGATCTGCCTCTTCTTCTCCTTGCTCTTGGTAAATGCTATATTGGGCAATCTTTCACCATTCATCTTTTGCATGTGTCCATACCACTTTAATTGCCGTATTTCTATGTCGTCTGTAGTGCCATAGACTCTCATTATCTGTCTTCGTATATGTTAAATTCTTACACGATCTGTAAATGCTTAAATAATGATATTTTAATAAGTTTGTTCAAAAACAGGAAGAGAAATATATAAATACGGGGAGGGAAAATGATGGGAAAATGCGGGGTTTAAATCAAAAAAAGTTGCAGATATAAAACAAAAAAGAATATATAAATAAACAAAGTGAAACAGGATAAAGATGCCGGAAAGTTTGCGTTATATCGAAAACTATTTTTTCATATGCGCGCTGGGATAATTCGCGATGATATATTAAACGCGCCGAAAGTTTCGCGCGTCGCGAACGTGACGGATCCGGCCCAAATCTTCTTCGCGAAATATTATAAATAAATAACACAAACGACTCGGCGGAATGGGAATGCGTAGTTCTGCAAACGTGCAGATCCATCAAAACCTTCCCCGCAAATGGAAATATACACGAGATAAATCAAACGGTTTTGAGACTAATCTGGTGTTCTATTCTTATCTATCTAAGTTTGGTGTTAATCGTCGAACAATAGATAAACAAGATTAGAGACGTGGAGCGTATGCAAATGTGGATTGGGGCGTTAGTCGGTGCGTGAGTGACAATCGAGTCAATTAGATCGAAAAGTGTTAATGAGCCGACGGAGAGATGGATCTTCCATTAACCGCCGGCGCTAATCTGCCTCGTCCTAGATCAGAAACTTCTACAGGACCTTTCCAATCCGACCTGAACAACACGGTTAGATATGGACGAAGAATCGCCGTATCGCTGAAAACTGCGTAATTTCGCAACTGGATTAAGTAATAATCGTATTGAACTAATATAAAACGTAGGTTATCTGAGTATATGAGAAAGAATTAGGTGGGTTTTAGTAAATAATCGAGATTTCTTTTTGACGAGTCAAAGGATATTGCGATTATGTTTTGCACAGATTTTGTAAATTGCAATTTAATTGCGAAATTTTCAGGATAATTGTTCAACCATTTTGATTTAATTTTAATCAAATTTTGTTTCAATGGACTTGTTTCTCCGATCGCGTCTTGTATAACTACTCGTATTTTCAGTGTTTCAACTTCCAACTCGACTTATTGCTTGAAAGGACAAATGTCCTATTGGGAAAGGACGAATGAGCTTTGCGACATACTTAAGTTTTATGTCAAAATTGGACGAAAGCGTCAAAATAATTTGCAGATTGTCAAATTTTCAAAAAAAAATCTCTATTTCAAACAAATTTTGTTATTTTTTTATTTGAGTGGACAAATTTTGCGAAATACTTTTGTTTTATGTCTAAATTGGACGAAAACCTCAAAATAGTTTGTAAAAATTGTCAAATTTACACCTAAATATCTATGCTCAGCTGTTAATCAGCTTTTAATCAGCTCTTAAACAGCTTCTGCTGTTTAAAGCTACTTAAAATCTGGTTAGAAGCTGATTAATGCTGTTTAAAGCTGACTAAAGCTGATTAAAATAAATGGAAAGTGGATGGAAAGTGGATCGAAAGTGGATGGAAAGTGGATGGAAAGTGGATGGAAAGTGGATGGAAAGTGGATGGAAAGTGGATGGAAAGTGGATGGAAAGTGGATGGAATGTAGATGAAAAGTGGATGGAAAGTGGATCGAAAGTGGATGGAAAGTGGATGGAAAGTGGATGGAAAGTGGATGGAAAGTGGATGGAAAGTGGATGGAATGTAGATGAAAAGTGGATGGAAAGTGGATCGAAAGTGGATGAAAAGTGGATGGAAAGTGGATGGAAAGTGGATGGAAAGTGGATGGAAAGTGGATGGAAAGTAGATGGAAAGTTGATTGAAAGCGGTTGGAAAGTGGATGGAAAGTGGATGGAAAGTGGATGGAAAGTGGATGGAAAGTGGATGGAAAGTTGATTGAAAGCGGATGGAAAGTGGATGGAAAGTGGATGGAAAGTGGATGGAAAGTGGATGGAAAGTTGATTGAAAGCGGATGGAAAGTGGATGGAAAGTGGATGGAAAGTGGATGGAAAGTGGATGGAAAGTGGATGGAAAGTGGATGGAAAGTTGATGGAAAGCGGATGGAAAGTGGATGGAAAGTGGATGGAAAGTGGATGGAAAGTGGATGGAAAGTGGATGGAAAGTGGATGGAATGTAGATGAAAAGTGGATGGAAAGTGGATCGAAAGTGGATGGAAAGTGGTTGAAAAGTGGATGTAATGTGGATGGACAGTGGATGGAAAGTGGATGGAAAGTTGATAGTAAGTGGATGGAAAGTGGATGGAAAGTTGATGGTAAGTGGATGGAAAGTAGATGGTAAGTGGATGGAAAGTGGATTGATTTAAGAGTTTGACCTCGTTTTTGATGAGTCATTGAAGCCGTATAAGTATGGAATCGTGCGTGAGCGTAGATTTCATATATAACTTCAGGAATCAGAAGATTCCATGTGAAGGGTTGTGCGGATTCTCGAACAACGTCCGTTCAATTTACTAACAACGCTGGGGGTTGGGTGGGAGTAGTGGAGGCGGAGGATCCAGAACATTTTTCCCTACTAGTATGAATACGATGGCCGCGATTGTTATTACGTGATAATTTATACTTACAAGATAGTTTCGTTTTCTTTCGATCTAAAGGAAAAATTTAGGTATCATTGTCCTCTTCCCCCTTATTTATTTATCTATCCCGTCTTTGTTCATTTTTGCAATGTCTAATGATTTCAACAATTCTGTATCGCTCTCTTAAAGAATTGAGTTGCTAAATAACAGACACAGATGAAAAACTAAAGGGTGAAAGTACAGTGCAAACAATATATGTAACTGATTCCTTTTCTCACTGCATTTAATTATATTGTCTCTGTCGCCGACAGGTGTTAACTGTCAGTTCTCTGAGCAAGTAACAAGTTGCAACGTTCGTCGACACTAGACAGACAGATTCGATAGAAGCTAAAAAACAAAACCAAAAAAGTTAAATAATTACCCAAGGAATAAAATAATAAATTTTAAAATCATAATTATATAGTGGGTGAAAAAAAAATGACAGAAGGAAAAATAAATCTAATCACAGGTACAACGTGCCAGCGTTGTTGATGAAATACCGGTTGTGCAATGACTCTTTTTTTTTAAATGTCGACTGTCAATCAACAGAGAAAATCTTGTAAAGTTTAGCACGCATGTTCGAGGACAGCGCTCGCAATGCTCCATATCACGGCGTGACGTTTTCTAAGCAGACATACGTCAAATTTGACATTTGATGGGTGTCAACTGTCAGTTCAGCTAACAAGTGAAATGAAATTCAGTTGGTGCAATGTTTTACTGCTCGGGCTCGCGGCGTGACGTTCTATAAGCAGTCATACGTCAAATTTGACATTTGACAGGTGTCAACTGTCAATAAACCGAGAAAATCTTGCAAAGTTGAGCGTTCGAATGGGTGACCGCTTCGGATCACGGCGATCACGGTTTCGAAATTTGTTAAAGAATAAGTTGCTAAAAAAGAACAGCGGTTGAGGGAGAATTAAAGGGCAGAGGCAAAATATTTACTTTTATAATATCTACCTTTGATTGGACCGTATTTCACGAAAATCAAATTTTGTTAAATTTAAACGGGCTGGTCTGTCTGATCACTTACCTTTTAGGGTTGCTCGCGTCTCCGCCCCGCGTGAACCGTCCTTCCGGCGAGTATTTCAAGGGAGGAAATAAAGAAAATAAGTGGATAATAAGGATAATAAGTGGTCTGGAAGACAACGATTTTAAGGGAATAAGGGGATTCCCTTAAAATCGTTGTCTTCCAGACCACTTATTATCCTTATTTCCACCCTTGAAATAGGCGCCGGAAGGTCGGTTTACGCGGGGCGGAGACGCGACCAACCCTAAAAGGTAAGTGATCAGACCAGCCCGTTTAAATTTAACAAAATTTGATTTTCGTGAAATACGGTCCAAACAATGGTAGATATTATAAAAGTATATATTTTGTCTCTACCCTTTAATTCTCCCTCAACCGCGGTCCTTTTCTAGCAACTTATTCTTTAACAAATTGCGAAACCGTGATCGCCGTGATCCGAAGCGGTCACCCATTCGAACGCTCAACTTTGCAAGATTTTCTCGGTTTATTGACAGTTGACACCTGTCAAATGTCAAATTTGACGCATGTCTGCTTAGAGAACGTCACGCCGCGAGCCCGAGCAGTAAAACATTGCACCAACTGAATTTCATTTCACTTGTTAGCTGAACTGACAGTTGACACCCGTCAAATGTCAAATTTGACGTATGTCTGCTTAGAAAACGTCACGTTGTCTTCCAGAAATCGTTGTCTTCCAGACGTTTGTGGTCGCTGCAGCGCTTTGGTTGGCCTCGTGATTGCATCCCATTATTAACTTGAAACTATTAAATGCAGCTGCGTGCACGTGTCGATCGCCCTGGGTTCGCGCTTCAATCCGTGTATTTTCGCATCCAATACGCGAAGCATACTACCGGAAATATATAAATTCGCGGCGCAAAAGATAATAAAATCGCGAGATTTCGGCCCAGGTTGATACACCTTCCCCCTTCTATTAATCGATTCTAATTTCGAATTAAAATATGAATTCAGTGAAATTGCCGCGAACAAACTCCTTTTCTTTCCACAGTATTTATATATCTCGTCTCTGCCTAGGCAAAAGATCATTTGTATCTTTGTTCCTCCACCTTATTCATTTTCGCAACTTATTACAGAAAACTATTATCACCCTCTCACCTTCGCTCAAACGTATTAATCTGTTTCGTCTCAGTTTTTTTTTTTAGCTCTGCAAGTCGTTAGAGTGTCGCTGGACGCCCCTCCGTGCTTTTCGCACCTTAATTTGCATTTATATCGAAAAACGCGAAAGTGGACACAAAAGAATAATTATTTAAATTCGCGACAAACGCAACAAATTTTTACCTCTTTTATTCCCGTTGCGATTTCATTATGTCTCGCACTTTCATAATTCATTCGCCAAACAGAAACGACGGAGTTTTTAAGCAAAACCTGATATTTTCAACAGAAAAGACTATACAGACAAGTCTAGATAAATAAGACTAGAAACTTATTTAGCTCTGTCCAGTCTCCTCTGCTAACTCTCCATGTTAAGATTAGCCAATATTTGTGTGGATTAAATAGAGGTGATGTAAATGAGATCGGTGAATGGATATTATTATGATGTAAAATAGACTAGATGTAATGTGGGTAATCGCGGGGCGACAATGGCCCGCCAACAAAACGGACAAGTATAATATAATGGGTGTAGTAAAGTGATTGTCGTGTGCAATTTGGACGGGAACGAATTGCACAGAACACACAGCGGGCGAATTACGGGCGCGCTTTGCGAATCGTGTTTATGTTAAATATTCACGCCACTCGAAAAACGCGAAACATGAATTCGGCGATTTTGTTGTAATTAGCTGATTCGAGTTAGTTTTTGGCGCGCCGGTTTTCCATTTCGCATCGAGTTCTGCGTAATAAATGCAAATAGTTTGCAGCGCGATTAATAATAAATCGCGAAACGGCGCGGGTTTTACGGCTATTAATCACCGGCCATCGATAAACTGCAATTAATAATAATTCAATTTTTGCTGCGGTTTTTCTCCGCAGAAAATCACAAACTCATTTAGTTACAGCCAATCATTTAATAAATTCCAATTTATATTAATCAAGTTTCCATTATTTAATTTGTATCTACTCCATCATTATAGATATTTTGTTGAATATACAAAAAATTTCAAACAAATTTTGGTACTTACGTGTTAACGCCACCTCAACGAGAAGTCGGCGTATATATTTGGTATGGATTTATCTGCTCTAATACAACCTAATCCAACCCTTATCCAATATTTTTTCTTATTTCGGATTGAGAGGTCGCGTTACCGCGTGATATGTGGTCAGGATTTATCCTAATCTAACCATACATTTTGTTCAAATCTGTAGCTGCCGGGGCGTTAGTGCATAAGTACCCAAATTTTAACTTAATTTTCGTTGACAACAAGAAAAAAATATTGTCAATGAATTGTTTAAACTAAAGAGAAACCTAATCTAACCGGGGTAAAACCAACGGTCCTTGCCACATTGGCCTATATTGGATCGAGAGATCGCGCTGCCGTGTGTATGTTGTCTTGATTTGTCTGTCCGCTTCGCGGCGGGCAACCTAATCGAACCGGGGTTAAACTAACGGTCCTTGCCACATTGACCTATATTTTAATCGATAGTTCGCGCTGTCGCGCGTATGTTGTCTTGATTTATCTAAATTAACTAAATGTTGATTTATCTAAATTAGCGAGCAACCTAATCCAACCGGGGTTAAACCAACGGCCCTTGCCACATTGACCAATATTGGATCGAGAATTCGCGCTGCCGCGCGTATGTTGTCTTGATTTGTCTGTCCGCTTCGCGGCAGGCAACATAATCTAACCGGGGTTAAACCAACGGTCCTTGCCACATTGATCTATAATGAATCGAGAGTTCGCGCTCCCGCGCGTATATTGTCTTGATTTGTCTGTCCGCTTAGCGGCAGGCAACCTAATCTAACCGGGGTTAAACCAACGGTCCTTGCCACATTGACCTATATTTTAAACGAGAGTTCGCGCTGTCGCGCGTATGTTGTCTTGATTTATCTAAATTAACTAAATCATTTTTTATCTAAATTAGCGGGCAACCTAATCTAACCGGGGTTAAACCAACGGTCCTTGCCACATTGACCAATATTGGATCGAAAATTTCCGCTGCCGCGCGTATGTTGTCTTGATTTGTCTGTCCGCTTCGTGGCAGGCAACATAATCTAACCGGGGTTAAACCAACGGTCCTTGCCACATTGACCTATGTTGAATCGAGAGTTTGCGCTGCCGCACGTATGTTGTCGTGTTTCATCTGTCCGCTTCGCGGCGGGAAATCTAATCTAACCGGGGTTAAACCAACGGTCCTTGCCACATTGACCTATATTAAATCGAGAGTTCGCGCTGCGGCGCGTATATTGTCTTGATTTGGCTGTCCGCTTCGCGGCGGGCAACCTAATCTAACCGGGGTTAAACCAACGGTCCTTGCCACATTGACCTATGTTGAATCGAGAGTTTGCGCTGCCGCACGTATGTTGTCGTGTTTCATCTGTCCGCTTCGCGGCGGGAAATCTAATCTAACCGGGGTTAAACCAACGGTCCTTGCCACATTGACCTATATTAAATCGAGAGTTCGCGCTGCGGCGCGTATGTTGTCTTGATTTGTCTGTCCGCTTCGCGGCGGGCACCATAATTTAACCGGGGTTAAACCAACGGTCCTTGTCACATTGACCTATGTTGAATCGAGAGTTTGCGCTGCCGCGCGTATGTTGTCGTGTTTCATCTGTCCGCTTCGCGGCGGGAAACCTAATCTACCGGGGTTAAACCAACGATCCTTGCCACATTGATCTATATTCAATCGAGAGTTCGCGCTGCGGCGCGTATGTTGTCTTGATTTGTCTGTCCGCTTCGCGGCGGGCACCATAATTTAACCGGGGTTAAACCAACGGTCCTTGTCACATTGACCTATGTTGAATCGAGAGTTTGCGCTGCCGCGCGTATGTTGTCGTGTTTCATCTGTCCGCTTCGCGGCGGGAAACCTAATCTACCGGGGTTAAACCAACGATCCTTGCCACATTGATCTATATTCAATCGAGAGTTCGCGCTGCCGCGCGTATATTGTCTTGATTTGTATGTCCGTTTAGCGGCGGGCAACCTAATCTAACCGGGGTTAAACCAACGGTCCTTGCCACATTGACCTATATTTTAAACGAGGGTTCGCGCTGTCGCGCGTATGTTGTCTTAATTTATCTAAATTAACTAAATCTGGATTTATCTAAATTAGCGGTCAACCTAATCTAACCGGGGTTAAACCAACGGTCTTTGCCAAATTCACCAATATTGGATCGAGAATTCGCGCTGTCGCGCGTATGTTGTCTTGATTTGTCTGTCCGCTTCGCGGCGGGCAACGTAATCTAACCGGGGTTAAACCAACGGTCCTTGCCACATTGACCTATATTTTAAACGAGGGTTCGCGTTGTCGCGCGTAAGTTAACTAAATCTTGATTTATCTAAATTAGCGGTCAACCTAATCTAACCGGGGTTAAACCAACGGTCTTTGCCACATTGACCAATATTGGATCAAGAATTCGCGCTGTCGCGCGTATGTTGTCTTGATTTGTCTGTCCGCTTCGCGGCGGGCAACATAATGTAACCGGGGTTAAACCAACGGTCCTTGCCACATTGACCTATTTTGAATCGAGAGTTTGCGCTGCCGCGCGTATGTTGTCATGTTTCATCTGTCCGCTTCGCGGCGGGAAACCTAATCTAACCGGGGTTAAACCAACGGTCCTTGCCACATTGACCTATATTTTAATCGAGAGTTCGCGCAGTCGCGCGTATGTTGTCTTGATTTATCTAAATTAACTAAATCTTGATTTATCTAAATTAGCGGTCAACCTAATCTAACCGGGGTTAAACCAACGGTCTTTGCCACATTGACCAATATTGGATCGAGAATTCGCGCTGTCGCGCGTATGTTGTCTTGATTTGTCTGTCCGCTTCGCGGCGGGCAACATAATTTAACCGGGGTTAAACCAACGGTCCTTGCCACATTGACCTATATTTTAAACGAGGGTTCGCGCTGTCGCGCGTAGGTTGTCTTGATTTATCTAAATTAACTAAATTTTGATTTATCTAAATTAGCGGTCAACCTAATCTAACCGGGGTTAAACCAACGGTCTTTGCCACATTGACCAATATTGGATCGAGAATTCGCGCTGTCGCGCGTATGTTGTCTGGATTTGTCTGTCCGCTTCGCGGCGGGCAACATAATCTAACCGGGGTTAAATCAACGGTCCTTGCCACATTGACTTATGTTGAATCGAGAGTTTGCGCTGCCGCGCGTATGTTGTCATGTTTCATCTGTCCGCTTCGCGGCGGGAAACCTAATCTAACCGGGGTTAAACCAACGGTCCTTGCCACATTGACCTATATTTTAATCGAGAGTTCGCGCTGTCGCGCGTATGTTGTCTTGATTCATCTAAATTAACTAAATCTTGATTTATCTAAATTGGCGGGCAACCTAGTCTAACCGTGGTTAAACCAACGGTCCTTGCCACATTGGTCAATATTGGATCGAGAATTCGCGCTGCCGCGCGTATGTTGTCTTGATTTGTCTGTCCGCTTAGCGGCGGGCAACGTAATCTAACCGGGGTTAAACCAACGGTCCTTGCCACATTGACCTATATTTTAAACGAGGGTTCGCGCTGTCGCGCGTAGGTTGTCTTGATTTATCTAAATTAACTAAATTTTGATTTATCTAAATTAGCGGTCAACCTAATCTAACCGGGGTTAAACCAACGGTCTTTGCCACATTGACCAATATTGGATCGAGAATTCGCGCTGTCGCGCGTATGTTGTCTGGATTTGTCTGTCCGCTTCGCGGCGGGCAACATAATCTAACCGGGGTTAAATCAACGGTCCTTGCCACATTGACTTATGTTGAATCGAGAGTTTGCGCTGCCGCGCGTATGTTGTCATGTTTCATCTGTCCGCTTCGCGGCGGGAAACCTAATCTAACTGGGGTTAAACCAACGGTCCTTGCCACATTGACCTATATTTTAATCGAGAGTTCGCGCTGTCGCGCGTATGTTGTCTTGATTCATCTAAATTAACTAAATCTTGATTTATCTAAATTGGCGGGCAACCTAGTCTAACCGTGGTTAAACCAACGGTCCTTGCCACATTGGTCAATATTGGATCGAGAATTCGCGCTGCCGCGCGTATGTTGTCTTGATTTGTCTGTCCGCTTAGCGGCGGGCAACGTAATCTAACCGGGGTTAAACCAACGGTCCTTGCCACATTGACCTATATTTTAAACGAGGGTTCGCGTTGTCGCGCGTATGTTGTCTTGATTTATCTAAATTAACTAAATCTTGATTTATCTAAATTAGCGGTCAACCTAATCTAACCGGGGTTAAACCAACGGTCTTTGCCACATTGACCAATATTGGATCGAGAATTCGCGCTGTCGCGCGTATGTTGTCTTGATTTGTCTGTCCGCTTCGCGGCGGGCAACATAGTCTAACCGTGGTTAAACCAACGGTCCTTGCCACATTGGTCAATATTGGATTGAGAATTCGCGCTGCCGCGCGTATGTTGTCTTGATTTGTCTGTCCGCTTCGCGGCGGGCAACATAATCTAACCGGGATTAAACCAACAATCCTTGCCATTTTGACCTAAATACCTAAATATATTGACTGAAATATCTACACTATTGTGTAGTTTGATGAAAGTAATCGAGCTTTGTATGTTTATCTAAGTAATGTGTCTATTATAGATTTGTGTTGTGAATGTAATATTGTCGATAAAGGTTTATTGTGAGGAAGACGGGTAATAAAAGGATTGCGGTTTACGGTGATGATCAGAAGGGAGTAAAATATGAGGGTCAATTCCTCGGGCATTACTTTATATATATTTTCTTTTTCTTGAGGGTGGAAATAATTCGTGGACGCGCACCCTTCGGCTGAAGGACGCTGTTAAGGGCCCGGGCGAACATAAAGTTTAAGGGGGCAATTCGGACAATTAAACGACCCTGCTGGCTTCAGCAACAGCGGTTGCGATATAAATTGGCCGAAATTTATCAGATCGCATTTCGGCGTAATGTACGATTAAGATCAATAACGTATTGCCGGGGGCGGGGGCCGTTTTATTGACAAACTTATTGGCAAACATTTATTACGTCCGGGTTTAAGTGCGAACGCAATTTGTGGCCATGATACATTTAAGGGACTCATAATCTACACCTTAACATTTTCGTTTTTAACTTTTTCCTGCGTTCTCGGCCCGTTTTATTCCATTTTCGACGGATAAAAAGTGTCATTATCCATCATTTATTACGTTTTTTTTCCTCGAGAACTACATTTTTCACTCGCTTTCTACCTTCTACCTTCACTAACTTCACAAATATTTACCGACCGGGTTCTCGTTTTATTGCCATTATTAATCTCTCAATATCGAAACTCAAACATTTCATATTTCATTTCGAATTTCTGAAATAATAAGACATAAATCAAACCCGTAAAGAAATTCATTTAAATTCTTGTTCAATAATATTTCTAAGCAAAACTGATTTTCGCGAAATTTGCAGCAAAATCTTCATCAAACTTGTCAGAAGAAAATAATGTATCACATGTAGGTATTTGTACTATGTGTGACTTAAAACAGAGAACAATGAAGTGCCCAAACTTATAGCTAAATAGGTGCCCAAAACTTTCATATTCGCGCCTTTCAAACTTGGCGGATGCTCATGCGCTGTACTAACCGTAAAAAGGTCTATTACAGCAATCGGGCGTACCCTGGAAACGACAATAGCCGGCTAATCCTCCCTCACCAAGGATTACACCGATTACTCCCTACAAGGATCTCTACAAGGATTACTCCCTACACCGAAACACCAAGCGAAACATCGATAATGGATCGGTTTTTATCAAAGCCAACATTTAAGACGACCTCAGTTAACATTGAAGGACTTTCTAAAGATAAGGAAACCATTTTATCTGACCTGACAAGAAACACCAAGTGCGATATCCTGGTAATCCAAGAAACCCACAGAGGCCCCACTGCACGGAGATCCAAGATCGCGGGTCTTGGAAAGGCCTCATGATCAGTACGGAAGCGACGTATTTGCAAGACCTGATCTTAAAATGCGACACCCACATCACAACATTGAGATTATCACAGTGGAGGTAAAGCTCCTTTAAGTCACGTCAATATACAAACCGCCCGAATTTCAAGAGGCTCCCAACTTCCGATCGCAAGACGGGAGGATCGTGTTGGGCGACTTCAACTGCCACATCACAATATGGGGATGTAGCCAGACCGATGAAAATGGAGCTGAACTGGAAAAGTCTGGGCAGAGGACACGAACTTGCACCTGATACACGACCTCAAGCTGCCTGCATCTTTCAATAGCGGTCGTTGGAGAAGAGACTATAACCCGGACAACATTTTTGTCTCGTACAAACTTGTTCTTCTTCTTCTTCTTCGCTTTCCTCTTGACAGAAGAGTCTTGATCAAGCTTAGTATTACTTCGTTACTCGATTTATAAATTCTCGCCATTTTCCACGGTTGTAGGCGCTGACTGCTGCTTGGTGGATTTTTAAGTTAGTGGATGCCCTTATTTGATCAGCGTGTAGGAAACCTACCTCGGGACCTAGGACCTTCTACCCGATCCTGATCTATTAGTTGCTCCAAGTTGTCCTCGTCTCTTCTCTGAATGTGCCCGAAAAATCTAAGGATTCGAGCTTGCACTATTTTGGATAACCTTTGCGGTTCGTTTACTTCTTGGATGATGGACGCATTAGTTCTTCTTGCTGTCCAGGGAACTCGTAGGATTCTTCTCCAGCACCATAGTTCAAACGCCTTGATCTTCCTGCGATCGACAGCCTTCATCGACCATGTTTCTGCTCCGTATAGAAGTACCGGGAACATCAGTGTTTTAATGATTGTGTTTAAAGTGATAGCACTATCTTTCCATGTTTTTGTTCATCAACGAATGATTTCCTGAGAACAGCCACCCTCATTTGAAATCAGAGCTCCCAGATAGATATATTGGCTCACGACTTGGCATTGACACAGGCGAAGGATGTCTGGTCCCTGTCGATGATCATAACTTTGGCCTTTAACAAACTTGTTCCCCTATCCACAAAACATGTAGAATATCCACTCCTAAAAACACGGCATCGCCCCATTGTATGCGTAATCTATGCTACAGTGAGGAATGGAAGTGTTGCCTTCAAAGGGCGATTTAATTTCAGGACGGTAAGATGGTGATGGCACCTCCAATAGAGCACAGGATGCGGCAATCAGTCCAACCCGTAATATGCGGTTTCGAACCGGGGGTTTCCCCTTACACCCAACTAAAGCAGCACTCTCCACAGGCCGGACCATCGATAACCGCTGACCTGATGTAGACTTTAAGAATTACTGAAGGCCATCAAGGAAAGAAGTCATGTGATGAGAGGTGATAAATACGAAATATTACGCCTCACAATAGAGGGCAAAGTACAAGCGAAAAGATCAGTCGGAAAACGTCAGAACTCGAGACTGAAAGATTTATTCAAATTGACATTTGGATCGTCATTCTTCGGCAGGAGAGGGCATGATGAGAAGAAGATGACGGGGACTTTAGCGGCTTTGTGCGCTATGCGACCTATTTTGTCTGATCTTCCCCACCATGGGAACCGCCAATCTAGACCGGGCCCGGGAGCCATACGGCCTATTCCGGGAATATCCCGGCCATGTTTGAACGAGAGCGTGCTACTCCACTGACGCTCCCTTCTTAAGGCCGCATGCCCGCATTCCTGATGAGAGACACCTGGCTAGCGACCATTACCCCCATGAGTCCTTCTCCACGAATGGGTACCAGTGCCAGGCTGGTAGGGCACACCATTCCCCGTGGTTCCAGTGTTAACCGAATTACGTCGGTAACCTTGACTGGTGACGCTCGAGTGCACTTAGGACACCTATACGGCCGTACTTAGGACACCTGAGTACGTCAGCAATAGGACCCTGCATACGTCTCTCCTGCATTTCAGCTGATCTGGACCACGAGATCACCTCCTTATACGAAGAAGACCCCTTCTCTGAGGATACCATAAATACGGGTGAAGATCTGAAGCAAGCAATCTTTAGAGCAAACTTCGATAACTGGCGAACGATGATGGACGATCTGGATATGAAGCGGACTCTCCTGTGTTGCAGCTGATCTGGACCACGAGATCACCTGATTGGAAGCAAATCCCTACAACTATGATGCTTTCTGCGATATCGTCAAGAGACTATTAAGAAAACACATCCCAAGGGGATGCAGAACCCAATATATATCAGGTCTTACTCCAGAATCCGCAGACCTATTGAAAAGGTACAGAACTCTATATGAGGACAACCCCTTCCCTGAGGATACCATAAATACGGGCGAAGATCGGATGCAAGAAATCTCTGGAGCAAACTCCGATAAGTGGCGAACGATGATGTAAGATCAGGATATGAAGCAGACTCTCTTGCGTTGCAGCTCCATGAGATCACCTCCATGGTAGCAAAGCCCGAAAACTATGATGCTTGGAGAGATGCCGAGAGGCTATCCAGAAAACACATCTCAAAGGGATGCATAACCTAAAACATACCAGCTCCTACTCCAGAATTCGCAGATTTGTTGAAGAGATACCGAACCCTATATGAAGACGACTCCTTCTCTGAAGATGCCATAAATACGGGCGAAGATCTGATGCAAACTCTGATAAGTGGCGAACGATGATGGAAGATTTGGATGTGAAGCAGAACAGCCGACGTGCCTGGAAACTTATAAGAAATTTTAGTAACGACCCCACAAGTGCCACTCCGGACCTGACACTGGTCACGCACACCAGCAGCTAATGAACGGAAAGACCCAAAGAAGGCCCCCCAAAACTCAAATACAAAGGAATCCAGATAACGAAACCGACTGTCAAGCTGAGCCATTCACAGGCAGTGAATTAAAAACCGCCATTAACAGCTTAAAAAATAACAAGACTGGAGGACTAGATGATCTAAGAACAGGACAAATAAAACATTTTTGAACTGCAACCATTGCATGGATCACCAACTTAATGAACTGCTGTCCAAGGAACGTTCTTCTGGTCTCTCCAACAACTCCTTTTTCCCTGCAGTGTAACATAGAAGCGCCTGTTCTGCAACAGAGTTTTCAGCTAGGCGATAGATAGTCTTTGGTAAGATGACACAATTTCTCCACTGCTTTTTGGTGATTAACGGTATTATATGCCGCTGTCAGGTCTAAGTAGACTACACCGGTAGTTTGCTTGCACTCGAAGCCATCTTCAATATGTTGTGAAGGTTGGGCAGTTGAGACCCCACGGTTGCCTAAGCCGGATTGGGAAATTGAGTGTGATGGGTTGCAGCTGTGGGAGGAGGCCAAGGCCCGTCCTGGGCTGTAACGCCATGGGTTTGTTTATTTTTGGGTTGCAGCCATCAGTTTTTAATTTTTGCTGTTTTTTTTGATTCTGTGTGGGATTCGGACCCCAGCAGTCTGACTCAAAGGCCAAGTGCTTATCTATCTGAGATTTTCGCGTATAATTCCCGAAATATTCGGCGGATTTTCGCGAAATTTGCAACAGAATACTCGCCTGAAGAGAATAATGTATTGCACGTAGGTAGTTGTACTATGTGTGAGTTAGTGCGCATCTATGAAATTAGTAGCAACTACTGCAAATTAATGCAAGGGGTGTGAAACCGATTTATGTAGTGTGGAATGCCCAATTGCCAACCTCTCCTTCGCGTGGTGCACCCTGACTTCGACCAACGAGGCTCTGGCGACAGTGTATAGGCGGTATAACCTAAAAATCCGGTGCGTAGGAAATGATGCACATAACTGTGAGTATGGTCACTACAGTTTGTGTTTACTAGCTGTAGCTGTAGCTATAGCAAATTTGCTATAGAGATTGCTTGCATCAGATCTTCGCCCGTATTTATGGTATCCTCAGAGAAGGGATCGTCCTCATATAGAGTTCTGTACCTCTTCAACTCTTCAACAGTCAGCGGATTCTGGAGTAAGACCTGATATGTATTCGGTTCATCCCCTTGGGATGCGTTTTCTTGATAATCCCTTGACGATGTCGAAGAAAGCATCATAGTTTTCGGAATACGGGTACGATGTGCTAAACACCCATTTTCCCTAAATCATGCGGATTAATGAATCTAAGACAAGAAAAAACCGGACAGATCATATCTTGACGAAACAAGCAACTCGCAATCAACAGGATCAGATGGAAGGCTTCGGTCGAGGTTCTATGTTCCAGGAATTTAATAATTCAAGGAATATAATGCATGTTAATTTTCGGCAAATTTTTGCGTATAACTTAGGAAATATTCGACAGATTAGTACAAGCGAGGCTCTGGCACCCGATCGCCAGAGCCTCGTTTGTCGAAGTCAGGGTGCACCACATAGGTGGTATAACCTAAAAATCCAGTGCGTAGGAAATGATGCACATAACTCCAGGGGGCTCCTGCGGCCACTTGAGGTGAGACTGGTCACTACAGATGGTGATTACCCATACGGGTACGATGTGCTGATCACCCAACTTCACTAAATCATGCTGATTAATGAAAGTAAGGCAAGAGATAACCAGGCAGATCATATGTTGACGAAAAAAGCAACTCACAAGCAGATTCAGATGGGAGGATTTGTCGAGGTTCTATATTCCACAAAGAATATTTGAAAAATTATATATATATATATTGCAAGTAAATTTTCAGCTGTTGTTGCAAATTTTCGCGTAGGATTTAGGAAATATTCGATAGATTTTCGCGCAATTTGCAACCAAACATTCTAGAAACTCGGCTAAAGGGAATAATTTATGACATGTAGGTGGTTGTACTGCATGTTAGTTAGTGTGCACCGATCAAGTTAGTACTAGCTAATAAACGCCAATTTTTGCCAGTGTTTCGCGTATAATTCAAGAAATATTCGGTGGATTCTCGCGAAATTTGCAGTCAAACATTCTAAAAACTTCTCTGAAGAAAATAATGTATAACATGCAGATAGTTATACTACGTGTGAGTTCCTATGCATGGATGAAGCTAGTACTAGCTAATTCGTACCGATTTTCGGCAGGTTTTGCAGATTTTCGCGTATAATTCCAAAAATATTTGGTGGGTTTTTGCGAAATTTGCAACAAAATGTTCTAGAAACGTAGCTGAAGAGAATAATGTATCACGTCCAGGTAGTTGAACTATGTGTGAATTAGTGTGCATCGATGAATTTAGTACTAGCTAATACATACCGATTTTCGACAGTCTTTGCAGATTTTCGCGTATAATTTAGGAAATATTCGATGGATTTTCGCGAAATTTGCAGTCGAACATTCTAGAAACTTACCTGAGGAGAATAATGTATGACATGCAGTTAGTTATACCACGTGTAAGTTCTTATGCATCGATGAAATTAGTACTAGCTAATTCATACCGATTTTCGGCAAGTTTTGCAGAGTTTCGCGTATAATTCAAGAAATATTTTGTGGATTTTCACGAAATTAGCAACAAAATGTTCCGGAAACTTGGTCGAAGTGAACAATGTATCACATGCAAGTAGTTATAGTATAAGTGAGTTAGTGTGCATCGATGAAGTTAATAATAACTTATACAAACTGATTTTGCAAATTTTCTCGTAAAATTCAGGAAAAATTCGGCGGATCTCCACGAAATTTGCAACAAAATATTCTATAGATTTGCCTGATAAGAATGTATTTCATCGCATGTAGTTAGATGAGTTAGTGAGTAGAGAAAGATGATTCGTTCTAGGCCCACCGCCGCCACTTCCAATGACCTTGGCCACTTCAAGTGACCTTGACGACTTCCGGTGACCCTGACGACTTCCGATGCAATCAGCTTTAATCAGCTTTTAAGCTTTAATAACCTAATAGAGTGTGAGGTCTATGTAACCCCACGCTAAACAGAGTGCGAGGTCTATGTTGCCCCGCGCTAAAGAGGATGCGAGGTCTATTTTTAATCAGCTTTTATCAGCTCTAAATGTTGCTGGAACTTGGCTGAAGTGAACAATGTATCACATGCAAGTAGATATAGCATGTGTGAGTTAGTGTGCATCGATGAAGTTATTAATAACTTATACAAACCTATTTTGCAAATTTTCTCCTATAATTCAGGAAAAATTTGCAACGAAATATTGCAACGAAATATTCTAGAAATTTGTCTGATAAGAATTATGTATCGCATTTGAGTAGATGTTCTATGTGTGAGTTAGTGAGTACGGAAAGATGATTTGTTCTAGGCCCACCGCCACCACTTCAGGTGACCTTGAAGACTTCCGGTGACCCTGACGACTTATAAGAATGTATTTCAACGCATGTATGTAGATGAGTTAGTGAGTAGAGAAAGATGATTCGTTCTAGGCCAACCGCCACCACTTCCAATGACCTCGGCCACTTCAAGTGACCTTGACGACTTCCGGTGACCCTGACAGCTTCCGATGAAATCAGCTTTAATCAGCTTTTAAGCTTTAATAACCTAATAGAATGTGAGGTCTATGTAACCCTACGACAAACAGAGTGCGAGGTCTATATTGCCCCGCGCTAAAGAGGATGCGAGGTCGATTTTTAATCAGCTTTTATCAGCTCTAAATGTTGCTGGAACTTGGCTGAAGTGAACAATGTATCACATGCAAGTAGATATAGCATGTGTGAGTTAGTGTGCATCGATGAAGTTATTAATAATTTATACAAACCTATTTTGCAAATTTTCTCCTATAATTCAGGAAAAATTTGCAACGAAATATTGCAACGAAATATTCTAGAAATTTGTCTGATAAGAATTATGTATCGCATTTGAGTAGATGTTCTATGTGTGAGTTAGTGAGTACGGAAAGATGATTTGTTCTAGGCCCACCGCCACCACTTCCGGTGACCTTGAAGACTTCCGGTGACCCTGACGACTTCCGATGCAATCAGCTTTAATCAGATTTTAAGCTTTAATACCCTAAAGGAGTGTGAGGTCTATGTTACCCCACGCTTAACAGGGTGCGAGGTCTATGTTGCCCCACGCAAAAGAGTGTGCGACGTCTATTTTTAATCAGCTTTTAATCAGCTCTAAATGTTGCAGAAACTTAGCTGAAGTGAACAATGTATCACATGCAAGTAGATATAGCATGTGTGAGTTAGTGTGCATCGATGAAGTTAATAATAACTTATAAAAACCGATTTTGTAAATTTTCTCGTATAATTCAGGAAAAAATAGGCGGATATTCACGAAATTTGCAACAAAATATTCTAGAAATTTGTCTGATAAGAATTATATATCGCATATAGTAAAGGGAATAATTTATGACATGTAGGTGGTTGTACTACATATTAGTTAGTGTGCACCGATCAAGTTAGTACTAGCTAATAAACGCCAATTTTTGCCAGTTTTTCGCGTATAATTCAAGAAATATTCGGTGGATTCTCGCGAAATTTGCAGTCGAACATTCGAGAAACTTCCCTGAAGAAAATATTGTATAACATGCAGATAGTTATACTACGTGTGAGTTCTTATGCATGGATGAACTTAGTACTAGCTAATTCGTACCGATTTTCGGCAGGTTTTGCAGATTTTCGCGTATAATTCAAGAAATATTTGGTGGATTTTCGCGAAATTTACAACAAAATGTTCTAGAAACGTAGCTGAAGGGAATAATGTATCACGTCCAGGTACTTGTACTATGTGTGAATTAGTATGCATCGATGAATTTAGTACTAGCTAATACATACCGATTTTCGACAGTCTTTGCAGATTTTCGCGTATAATTTAGGAAATATTCGATGAATTTTCGCGAAATTTGCAGTCAAACATTCTAGAAACTTCCCTGAGGAGAATAATGTATGACATGCAGATAGTTATACCACGTGTAAGTTCCTATGCATCGATGAAGTTAGTATTAGCTAATTCATACCGATTTTCGGCAGGTTTTGCAGATTTTCGTGTATAATTCAAGAAATATTCCGTGGATTTTCGCGAAATTTGCAAAAAAATGTTCTAGAAACGTAGATGAAGAGAATAATCTATCACGTCCAGGTAGTTGAACTATGTGTGAATTAGTGTGCATCGATGAATTTAGTACTAGCTAATACATACCGATTTTCGACACTCTTTGCAGATTTTCGCGTATAATTTAGGAAATATTCGATGGATTTTCGCGAAATTTGCAGTCAAACATTCCAGAAACTTCCCTGAGGAGAATATTGTATAACATGCAAATAGTTATACCACGTGTAAGTTCCTATGCATCGATGAAGTTAGTACTAGCTAATTCATACCGATTTTCGACACTCTTTGCAGATTTTCGCGTATAATTTAGGAAATATTCGATGGATTTTCGCGAAATTTGCAGTCAAAAATTCTAGAAACTTCCCTGAGGAGAATAATGTATGACATGCAAATAGTTATACCACGTGTAAGTTCCTATGCATCGATGAAGTTAGTATTAGCTAATTCATACCGATTTTCGGCAGGTTTTGCAGATTTTCGTGTATAATTCAAGAAATATTCGGTGGATTTTCGCGAAATTTGCAACAAAATGTTCTAGAAACGTAGCTAAAGGGCATAATGTATCACTTCCAGGTAGTTGTACTATGTGTGAATTAGTATGCATCGATGAATTTAGTACTAGCTAATACATACCGATTTTCGACAGTCTTTGCAGATTTTCGCGTATAATTTAGGAAATATTCGATGAATTTTCGCGAAATTTGCAGTCAAACATTCTAGAAACTTCCCTGAGGAGAATAATGTATGACGTGAAAATAGTTATACCACGTGTAAGTTCCTATGCAACGATGAAGTTAGTACTAGCTAATTCATACCGATTTTCGGCAAGTTTTGCAGAGTTTCGCGTATAATTCAAGAAATATTTTGTAGATTTTCACGAAATTAGCAACAAAATGTTCCTGAAACTTGGTCGAAGTGAACAATGTATCACATGCAAGTAGTTATAGTATAAGTGAGTTAGTGTGCATCGATGAAGTTAATAATAACTTATACAAACTGATTTTGCAAATTTTCTCGTAAAATTCAGGAAAAATTCGGCGAATCTTCACGAAATTTGCAACAAAATATTCTATAGATTTGCCTGATAAGAATGTATTTCATCGCATGTAGGTAGATGAGTTAGTGAGTAAAGAAAGATGATTCGTTCTAGGCCCACCGCCACCACTTCCAATGACCTTGGCCACTTCAAGTGACCTTGACGACTTCCGGTGACCCTGACGACTTCCGATGCAATCAGCTTTAATCCGATTTTAAGCTTTAATAAGAGTGTGAGGTCTATGTAACCCCACGCTAAACAGAGTGCGAGGTCTATGTTGCCCCGCGCTAAAGAGGATGCGAGGTCTATTTTTAATCAGCTTTTATCAGCTGTAAATGTTGCTGGAACTTGGCTGAA